>OZ007496.1:29527442-30197029 GCA_963931805.1 Microdon myrmicae
CAACAACGGCGGCCTTACCTCGAGCTACAACGTTAGCCTTCAATGGCCAACTGGCCTTCGGTCACACACACACACACACCAACACACCGAAGAGGTACTCTTGGCTGCAAGGGTTATAAAAAAAAAGACAAGACCCCGGGACTGGATGGTATCCCTAACGCTGTAGTGAAGGCTGCTCTAACAAAAAAGCCGGAAGACTTCAGCAGTCTCTTCACAACATGCTTTCAAACAAGACTATTTCCTAAACGATGGAAAAAACGGCGGCTTGTGCTTATACCAAAGGTGTCAAGAATCCAGACGAGCCGTCGTCTTATCGCCCGTTGTGCATGCTGGACACAACAGGAAAACTGCTTGAGCGAGTAATTGCCACTCGCCTGGAAGAATTCACTGAGGGAACATCGGTCCTCTCGGAATCGCAGTATGGGTTCCGGAAAGGTAGATCAACCGGAAAAGCACTATCTGTGGTGTGCGACATCGCTCGCAATGCGATAGCTGGAGCACGATGCCTAGGTGTTACCAACAAATATTGCGCGGTGGTGACGCTTGTTGTTAAAAATGCTTTGAACTCGGTGAATTGGAATCGGATTCTAGAAGCGTTGGGCGATCTACAAGTTTCCCCCTACTTGGTGCGTATATTAGCAAACTATCTCTCGGATAGAAGACTGCTCTATGACACAGATGAGGGACCACAGGAATATAAAATAACAGCGCGTCCACCTCAGGGATCTGTATTAGGTCCGCTGTTATGGAATATCATGTATGATGGTGTGCTCAGAGTCAATGTACCGTAGGGGGTTAGAATCATTGGGTACGCAGATGATTTGGCAATAGTAGCCGGCGCTAAACATCTAGATGACCTGGAGAATATTTGCCCCCAAGCAATGCAGACCATTAAATGCTGGCTAGATATGGCCGAACTGAAACTAGCTGAACATAAGACGGAGGCAGTTTTAATAAGCAGCCGTAAGAAAGTTGAACACCTTGATTTGGAAATAGAACGTCAAATAATCAGATCCAGTCCCTATATTAAATATCTTGGTGTTATACTCGACAACAGGTTGACGTTCAAGGAACACCTGAGGAACACGAGTGAAAAAACGGCAATCCTCCAATGTTGGAGGACCCCGGCCCCACATAAGGAAACTCATAACCAGTGTGAACACCTCCATTATAATGTATGTAGCTCAAATAGGGCAGGGGCCGCACAGTATAAGTCATACATGATGGGAGTGAACTCAGCGCATAGACTAGCATCACAAAGACTATGCTGTGCATTTCGAACGGCATCCGAAGATGCCATAAATATTTTGGCCGGGAGGACACCACTTGACATTGCAGCTAAAGAAAACGCTGCATTGTATAAGGTCTCCCAAGAGAATCGTCGGAGAATGCGGCCACAGTTAGAGCTCTCAAGCCTAAGAGAATGGCAACGAAGATGGGACTCTTCCACCAAAGGAAGATGGACCCACACCATGATACCTGATATAGAAACATGGGTGAAAAGAAAACATGGCGAGCTGAATTACTACTTGACTCAGCTCATATCAGGACATGGATGCTTCCGGCAATACTTGCACAAGTATAACCATGTGAATCACCCATTGTTGCAGTTCCGCAACATGTAAATTCTCATTGCCATTCGGCAAGAAATGGTGGCACTGAACGCCACCAATTGCTGAATAGACGAGAAACAATTGTCTCTTCATTAACCGTTTGCATCGTTACTGTTTCGTCACAGTTTTGATTTGTTGTACTGTTTTTTACACAGTATATGTCTAACGTAAAGGGTATTAAGATGTTTTGATACGGTGCTTTCAGCACCCGTTTTTTTTATTGTCTTCTTTAATTTAATTAAATAAAAGTAAAATGTGTGTATTTGTAAAACGTGTTTTTCATGTCTGCCCAATGCGGCAGTAGTTCTTTGCTGTGTCCATGGCGACACATTTTTTTGGAGATTTGCTGGGCAACAACGCCACAAAGATTTTTGCTGTCACGTCGAGGAAACTATCTCGACGCTGAACACCCATACTGCTTGTATTGTGAAGGCAAAATATAAAATGCGGAACACGTACTCACAGAGTGCGCGATATTCGAGAACGCACGAACGATTTTGGAGAGACATACGAGACGGCAGTTACTCCGGCTGGAGTAATAGAATACATGCTTAGTTCAAAACAGGCATGGTCCGTAACCAATGGTATTCTCGGTGAAATGATGCAGCAGTTGCGACGTGACGAGCGGAGTAACAGGTAAACTCCGTCCCGCCCCGCGATGGAATATCTAAAAGAAAGTTCCGCGGGGATCAACGGGAATATGAGCCTGGTGGGAGGTGGTGTTAGTCGGTAAAAACCCGGCATACCTCTGGATCGGTCTAGAGGTATCTTTTGAAGATTTCCACCTTCCCACCGAAACAAAAAAAAAAAAAACAAAAAGAAAACACACCAACACTGATAACTGAGTACGAATTACTTGAAATAAAAACTCATTATCTTCCAAAACTAATTCAAGCACCAATATAATTAATTATTGCCGGCCTACCCCTTTACCGTACAGGTTGATGAGCAACACGAGCTTTCAAGCCTATGTTCTCAACCACAAGTACCAACCACGATAAACCACGACGCTGACAGGACTCACATTGACAGCACCAAAGGGAAGGACAACCACTGGTGCATCGTCGTCGGCCCGGCAAGATGTTGCAGTACAGCAGCAAAGCATAAACCGATTAAAGATTCAAAATAACAGGAAAACATCAAGCTGCCTCAAATGTCACTCGGAAATGTCAGACTGGTTTCTGGAGCGTGATGTTAAAAATGCCAGCAGTGATTCTAAACGACAAATTGACATCAGATGCACTGCTCGGCACATTACCAATCAAATCGGAAGATTCCTACAGTTTGAATTAAGATGGTGACTCTATGCCAAACTCACCGACAGGCCTACACATAAAGATGGATGAGATAGACGAAGAATGTTATCCGGCCATATCAATGAAAACTGCTACCAGCAACACATGTCGCCTATTCGAGAATACATTCAAGCATTAACTGCCTGAGCTTATACATCAATAAACATCTAACTATGCGGTTGCAGCAGAAAACTCTATAGTGGCACTGAATGCTGCTAATTGCTCAATCTATGAAAAGATTCAGCTAACTGATAGCGGACCGTTGTTGGATGCTGAATGAAGGAGAGTGAAACTGTGACCATTCATGAACAGTTTTTTTTTTGTTGGGTATTACTGTTTTAGACACAGAATGTTTTTTAACGCTTTTTCTAATAGAAGATTTTTTTCAGGTGCTTCCAGTACCTTTTTGACACAGTTTTTGTTTTTTCAACTTGTTACACCTTCTATCGTGGAATAAAGTGATGGATCTCGTGAAGACGGTTTTAATTCATTTGTTGTTTTTATTGGGTACGCCCTTTTGAAAGTTAATTGGTTTTAATTTGTACATTTGTTTTATTGTTGGTGATTGCGTTTATTTGTGCCCAGTGGGGCATTTGGAAACCCTTGCAGCGATGAGAGAACCGTTGTTGCCATGTTTGCTGTCTCGTCGAGGATGAGCTCGACGCTGAACGTTTCATAATATCGTTTTTTTATCGCGAACTGACGCTCGCAGTATTGTCGCGTGATAGATTTAATTTTTTTCGACCCATAATTAAATATTGAGTTTGTGCAACTGACACAAAAAAAAATCTGACACGATCAATTTACGATTTAAAACTAATAATGAGAGTTGGCGAGTGATTAACATGTTATAAAAAAATCTGACACACGAAAAACTTTTTTATATAATAGAGAGATATAGAGGTAAATTAAATTTGATTTAAAAAAATGGCACAAGGTTTTTTTTTTTTTTTTTAGTTTTTCTTTGTTATTAAAATAAACATAATTAAAGAGCTAACAAAGGTCCGTCGTCGAAAGGCAAATTGTACAATAGACATGTAAAGTTTAGAGTTGAGTGTCTGCGTAGGGCCAGTAGGTTAAAATAAAATAGAATTAAGCTAGAATTTAAGCATTTTGTTGTACATAATTTGGAATCTAAGAACAAAACGGGCATACAAAATGTTGAAAAAATTAAAATTGAAAATATCAAATACAGTTTCGTATATCCTCTCTCTCCCTTTCAAGTAATTATTTATTTATGAGTAGCAGTATTATTTGGTAATGAGGTATTCACTTTTTGGTTCCATCATAGAGACGTTTAAGATGTGCCTATCTTTTTTTTTGGTTTTGTTTTTCGGTAGGAAGGTGGAAATCTTCAAAATCCAAGGGCATGCCGGATTTTTACCGACTAAACCACCTCCCGTGAGGCACATATTCTTGTTGATCCCCGCAGAACTTTCCACGATCTGCCTGCATATGTATCTCAGGTTTGATGCACTTTTTCAGGTATCCACAATTATCTTAGTATGCTGATTAAACATTGTTGGAAGGGCAACGCTTACAAAGTGTTCTGGTAACAACCTTAGTAGTTCTAGCGCCGGATAGGTGGCGATTAGGTCAACGAGCAGGGCATATATAAACAGCGGCACCGATGACTTTCTCTCTCCCACGTCATTACCCCAACTCACACCTATACGAAGGCGCCTCCATTACCCATATCGACGAGTACTTGCTTCAATTAGCATATAAGTACCACGAAAACATTCAGAACAGCGAGAACCTACTTGTACGGGACTCCTGCGTTCTTGACCCTTCTCTCTCTCGATCTCTTCGGATCAAACCTCCACAATTTCTTCTTCAGTACAAAACTGAAGAAAACACCCTTCCCAACAACATTCCCCTCTATAATAGAGGATTCCTGGACCCATCCCATAGGGTCTACTATTAACAAACCAAACACACGAACGCACAGTACAAGACGGCACAAACACAAACATACACACCGACCAAAGAGCAGATCATCAGACGCCAAAGACGTGATCTGCGTTTACTACCGCACCCAAGACCCACCGGTCTTTTATGATTTCTTTCCCACCATCCCTCTATAAAAGTAGTTAGAGAACACTTGGACTAACACTGTCCACACTATCCTTGGATACCCCCCCGTTTTCTCTTTTCTTTTCAGAGATCGCGAGACCGAGCCCAACATCCTCACGGATGTGGGTGATTCTGATTATCGCAAGATGACCAGAAGTCAGAGACAAGATGAAGGACACATATGTCCTTGTCTCGCTAAATTCGGACTTCTCGCCACAATATTTTTTTTTTGTTACTTTCTCTCTCTCAAGGCATACATACAAGACAGTCCAGTCAGAAGACATACACAGTTCCAGTCATACTTCAGTCAAGACAGTCCAGTCATCATCAAGATTATCATACACACCAGTCAGTCATTCAAGACAAGCCATACATACACAGTCCAGTCCTACATACTGAAGTCATACTCTTGGTAGTACACCAATCAAGACATACTCAAGACAACTGCGTATCTGCATATTATAATATTATTATTTATTTATTATTATTAAAGGACATCCCAAAATTTAATATATTCATATAATAATAATAATAAATATATATAATAAAAAAAAAAAAAAAAAAAAAACCTCGCGACTAGGTTTACCTTGTTTCTCTTCCTTTTGTTTTTCGTTTGTTGTTGTTTCTTTTTCGTTGTGGGTTTTCTGTTGCTATTTCGTTTATTGATTTTCTTTCTACTCCGTTTGTTGCTTTTTCTTTCTTCTTCGTTTGTTGGCTTTTCTTTGCTGGTTATTTCTGTTCGTTTCTCCTCTTCTTTCCTTGTTTCCGCGCGCCTCTTGTCTTTGTCGCTTATCTATTCACATGCTTTGTGACTGATAAAACATGGACACCTGCTCTTCTCGCGGTGTGGGCCATCAGCCGGATCAGGCCACGATGGCTCTCATAAAAAGATTAAAGGAGGACCTCGAGGCTCTCCGGGCTGAGAACGCGGTCCTAAAAAATAGACTATCGCGACTGGAGGCTGCCGCATTCACGTCCCTCTTCGGCGCCGGTTCGGAAGCTTCTGATTCAGAATCAGAGCTCGAGCCGGAGTTAGAGATTATCACTGACAATACTGACGAGTCAATGGACGACAGTGACTAGCGTACCCCCACCCCAAACTCGTCCAGGGCACCAAAGCGAAAAACGCCGCTCCCAACAACGAGCTATGAGGGAGGACCCTCCAGTAAGCGCGTCGCTACCGGCTGCCCGCCAACACCACCCCCATCATCATCGTCACCTGTCCCCAAAAAGTTGTCGAGCCCCGCGATAACTCAAAACTATCCGAAAATCGTGCCTCCACGGGAGTCTTGCCCTCCGAGGCCAACTCCAGTGGTTAATCCAAAACCAAAGGCCACTTGTGTCCCCAACACTGTGCAGCCAGAGGGCGTGGCCCGCCCACCGGTCCCTAAGAAAAAGCAGCAACCCGGGGTCTTTGCACGAGACCTCAATTTAAAAAATTTCGCCGGCGACATGAACCGACTAGGGATCTCCAACTTCAAGGCAAGGACCTTAAGTCCATCCCTAAACAAAATCGTGACCTACGATAGGGAAACCTATCGCAAGGTTAACGATAACCTTAAGGCCAAGGAGGTGAATTATTACACCTTCACTCCGGCCGACGAAAAGTCGAGGACAATCCTCTTAAAACGAGTCGCTGCCTCCTGGGAAAAGGACGACATCGTAACTGCTCTTCAGACAACATTCCCTAACGTCAAATTCACTGACATCTAAAAATCCTAAAAGTCCTAAATATAAGGAAATTAAACAAAGATCCAAGGAGACTCGAGCTAAGCAAACAGCCAAGTCAGACTTCGGAAAACAGGCCACACAAAACCTCATCCAAAATGGATTCACATTTGCCGACATGCTTAGGGGTCAGTAGGCAAGGAATACAAAAACTCTTTTAACTCCTCCCCCTCAAAAACATATTCAAGTCCCTAAGCGAGCCCCGGTAAAGGCCAACACGACGTCTCAAATTCAAGCGGTGGTGCAAAAGCCTCCGAGAGGGCAATCTTCAATGCTCGAGAAACTACTTAGTTTCTCCCGCTTAATTGAGGATATCCGACCCCGATATGAGAAACTATCAACCGAGGCAGAGAGGGAGGCCCTCCTTTTCACTGCATATGCAAGACATCCCCTCCACAATGGATTCCAAAATTAAAGTTATCCTCTTAAATGTCAACTCCCTTGTTTCGCATTCCAAGCGTATGATAGTCTCTGACTTCATAAAGGAAAACCGGGCGGACGTGGTACTTGTAACCGAAACTAGGTTGCATCCATGTCACCGTCCCGTATTCCCAAACTTCTCTATGATTCGAAGAGATCGAACCCTCACTGGCGGTCCCACCATTAACGGAGGTGGAACTTGTATACTGGTTAATAGCGGACTTCGCCATGAACCTATTGACCGCCCACACCTAGAGTCCATAGAGGTATCTGGAGTTGAACTGCATCTGGCTAGTAATGGTAGAGTGAATATATACTCCGTATACCACTCGCATAAAACCAATAATGGCCCCATTAACCCCGAAGATATCGGCAAACTAATAAGGACCTCGGGGCATACACCCTTCATCATAGGCGGCGATTTTAACTCCAGACATCCCCACTGGAACAACTCTGTCTCTTGCCCAAATGGCACAAAACTGTACCAATGGTACACCGCAAATATGTATGCCCTCAACTGCGAAATAGTCGCACCTACTGTTGGTACTCGAGGTAACTCAATTCTGGACATATTTATTGTGTCCAAAGACTTACTTCCACAAATCACTCCTCCTCAAGTTTCAGTGGGTGTATCTGACCACAACGCTGTGACCACATTCATTCGTGGCTATCGAGCATTCCGGGCTCATATCAGATACATACCCGATTATGGGCGGACAAATTGGGACAACTTCAATATTACATTGAACGATAAACTCCACCAATTCTCTCTTCCCACTGACAGGAACCTAACGACTGTTGAGATAAACAACGCTGCAAAACGACTTCACGAGATTCTAGTTGAAACTTCGGAGACTCATGTCCCGAAGTACAAACTTGAAAAGACCTATCAGATCCCCCAGGACGACCTCACTCTTCGTCTCATCCGGGAGCGTAAAAAGCTCTGCAGAATGAGATTTCGTCACCACTTTACGCAAAGGGAGCCATTATTGCGATCCATTATTCACAATATTGGTACACTGATAAAACAGAGAATCCAAAACAATCGTACCCGACAATTGGAAGACAAGCTGAAGGGTATTCAGATGGACCAGAACGTTTATAAAAACGTTAAAAAGTATTGTGGCTCTTCCCGCATCACTGGGCCAATTATGCACAATGGTGTTGTTGTCAATAACGACACCAATAAAGCAAATATCATCGGAGAGACCACGAGATCACAAACTCACTCTCCAAGATGGCGACCCGGATACTAATGCAATCGTTAGTTCAGAGGTCCACAGTAAGTTGGACAACTTCAACGAGCCAATTGTTGTCTTTAACCCAACTAACAGTGCATACTTCGATGACACACGTGATAATAGTCACGGTTTCATCACACCAAATACCCTACAGAGCCTGGTTAAATCTCGACACCCTAAGAAGTCACCTGGTATCGACAACATGTCATACCACTCGTTGCGAAGGCTTTCTGCCTTATTCTTTATAAAGCTCTCCATTCTGTTCAACCATGCTTACAACATGGCGTACTTTCCCCAAGCTTGGAGGCACGCTATTATTTGTCCAATAGCAAAAGTTGGGAAACAAACGTATCACCCCTCAAGCTTTCGCCCTATCTCGCTTCTCACTTGCATCAGCAAAATATATGAAAAATTCATATACGAGAAGCTAAATAACTTTGTCAGTGCCAGGCACCTAATACCTGATTTCCAATTCGGATTTCGAAGAGCGCTCAGCACCACTATGGCTCTCAATTTATTTCAAAACCACGTCTGCGTGCGGCTCTTTAATAAGGAACCCACCGTTGCGGTAAGCCTAGACATTGAAAAAGCTTTTGATATGACTTGGATCGAAGGTCTCGCTTTTAAACTACTGAACACTGGCCTCAGTAGAACGCTATGTAGTATCATCTACCAGTTCGTTCGAAACAGAACCTTCCAAGTTAGAGTGAATTGAAAGCTTTCCCGAACTTTTTACGCCGCTGCAGGCGTACCACAGGGCTCCATTCTAGGCCCCATCTTATTCAATATTTACACCTCCGATATCCCCCGCCCTGTGGACGGGAGAGTAAATCAAATATGCTACGCGGATGACCTCCTGGTGTACACGTCAACCAAAGGCCCTAACCTCGCAACAAATCGACTCAACCGTCACTTGGACGAACTGTATCAGTATTACAGTCGATGGAAAATCCGACTTAATCCATCCAAAGCAGTAGCCATAATTCTGAGTAGTAAACACCCCCAACCTGCTTCTCGATATTCACAGAATATTCGAATAAAAATGGGAGATACTACGAATAGACCACAGGACAAGATGAAATATCTTGGGGTCACTTATACCCCAAAAATGAATTTCATCAAACATGTGACCCACATTCTCCAAACGGGCCTCGGTTGGTCTAAGCAACTGCACAACATCTTGAAATGGAGGAACAAAGCTGACATCAAAGTTAAGCTTCTCTGCTATAAGCAGCTAATCCGATCTGGAATATCGTACGCCTTTCCCATATGGTCCTGCATATCTTCGGCTCAAATGGAAAGACTTCGGGTTTTCGAAAGGAAACTCTTCAGAAGATGCACCAATTATTCTAGAAGGCCTGACGGTCGTCATTACCCCAACTCTCACCTATACGAAGGCGCCTCCATTACCCCTATCGACGAGTACTTGCTTCAATTAGCATATAAGTACCTCGAAAACATTCAGAACAGCGAGAACCTACTTGTACGGGACTCTTGCGTTCTTGACCCTTCTCTCTCTCTCGATCTCTTCGGATCAAACCCCCACAATTTCTTCTTCAGTACAAAACTGAAGAAAGCACCCTTCCCAACAACATTCCCCTCTATAATAGAGGATTCCTGGACCCATCCCATAGGGTCTACTATTAACAAACCACACACACGAACGCACAGTACAAGACGGCACAAACGCAAACATACACACCGACCAAAGCGCAGATTATCAGACGCCAAAGACGTGATCTGCGTTTACTACCGCACCCAAGACCTACCGGTCTTGTACGATTTCTTTCCCACCATCCCTCTATAAAAGTAGTTAGAGAACACCCGGACTAACACTGCCCACACTATCCTTGGATACCCCCCCCCCCCTCCCCCTTTTTCTCTTTTCTTTTCAGAGATCGCGAGACCGAGCCCAACATCCTCACGAATGTGGGTGATTCTGGTTATCGCAAGATGACCAGAAGTCAGAGACAAGATGAAGGACACATATGTTCTTGTCTAGCTAAATTCGGCCTTCTCGCCACAATTTTTTTTTTTTTACTTTCTCTCTCTCTCCTTTCGCCGCTGGACCTGTCATCAACACAATATAATTTAGCTTAAGACTGAAATATTAACTTCTCTTTTGTAAATATCATTCCTACGAATAAAGTCTCATTTCCAACAGGTTATGGGCCTAGGCTAACGCCGGAATAAATAGCGAGGTAAAAGCACGCGTCAACGGAACACGTGGCGACAACACGTGAAGACCCAAAAGTGACGCCAAGTAATCGGCACGATGCTGGACGGAACGAAGACAAATATCCCGTTGTTAAACGGGGGAAACTACATACTCTGGAAGACAAAACTCAAAGCAGTACTGGTTCGAGATGAGTTATGGGAAGCGGTGAGAGTGAGCCGGCACCCACGCCGAAAGACACCGAGTGTAAAAAGAAAAACAACAAAGCCATGGCATACATAACTCTGAGTGTCGAAGACAATCAGTTAGTGCACATCCAACATACGGAAGAAGCGTACAAAGCGTGGCAAGCGCTAGCAAAGAAGTACGAACGTTCAACGTACGGAAGCAGGCTATATTTGAGAAGGAAACTGTACGGAATACAGTACAAAGGCGGACCAATGAGTGACCACGTGGACGCCATCATGACAGTGATTGCACTGCTCCGAGGATCAGGCAAGCCACTCGAGGATGAGGAAGTCATAGCTATTCTACTGGTGAGTCTTCCGGAATCGTACTCGGGACTAGTCACTGCGCTCGAGGGCCGTGACGAAAAGGATCTCACAATCGAGTACGTAACAGGGAAAATTATGGACGAATACCAGAGAAGGACAGAATCTCAAGGCTCGAGCAGCGGAGGCTCAGAGGTGGCTCTCAAATCAGCAGGTCCAGGTAAACGTGACCTAAAGAAGGGACATCTCGACAAAGTCTCAAACTTCCAGAGAGAAAAGAAGAAGAAACCGACTCTGGCTACCATTGCCAGAAATCAGGACATCTGAAACAGGATTGCAAATGGTACAAAGCAATGAAGGAACAAGCCAGGGCAGGAATAGAAAAGTCAAAGACGCCGAGGGCTGACGCCAATCAGAAGCAGTTTCTCTTCCAAGCGAGAGATGACACGAGGATCCAAGACGGCGGACAAAATGACGGACAAGATGGCTGGCTTGTGGAGTCGGGAACAACGAGCCACATGATAAATAACTCAACCTTTTTCGACGGCATCCGGGATTTGAGCAAACCAATTTATTTGGCGGATGGATCAAAACTAATGGCAACTGGGATAGGAGATGGCTACCTACCATGCATCGTGAAAGACGGTCAAGTCCAGAAAGTAAGGCTGACAGATGTCCTGTACATTCCCAAACTCGATGACAGTTTAATTTCAGTTCGGAGAATCATCGATAAAGGATACGAAATAGTATTCAAGGACAACGGATCCCAGGGCCTTCAAGGAAAGGAAGTAGTAGCTGAAGCAGACAACGACGGCGGTTTGTACAGACTGAAATTGGAAGGAGTAAAGGAGCAGGCACACCTGACCAGAGAAGCAGCATGCATCCACGATTGGCATCGGCGATAGACATCGAGATTTAGCAGCTATCAGACAAATGGCTAGCTCTGGACAGATAACCCGAATACGCACCTCTCCGCGCAAGTGTGAATCAACCTGTGAGAGCTGCATCAAAGGAAAGCTGAGCCAGAAGAAATTCCCACAGGCACAGAGGAGAGAAAGGAAACCAGGGATGCTGATCCATTCGGTTCTGTGCGGACACCGAACGGAAACAGATATTTCGTAACCCTCATCGACAATTTTTCTCGTTTCACAGTCGTCAGGCTAATGAAATCAAAAACCGAGGTAACCGATGCAATTTAAGATTATGTTGCAGCAATTGGAAACAGATACGACAGAAAACCAGTGGCAATCAGGTCGGACAACGGAAAGAAGTACGTCCCCAAGGAATTGCAAGACTTCCTTCGGCGAGGAGTGGAGCAGCAATTCACGGTCACATATACGCCACAGCAAAACGGAGTGGCGGAACGGAAGAATAGGACGCTGGTCGAATCCGCGAGGTGCAGTCTGTTTGAAGTTGGACTGGACAAACGGTTCTGGGGAGAAGCAGTGCTGACAGCGACATATCTGCAAAACAGGATGGCGAGCAGAAGCATCGACAAAACACCGGTAGAACTGTTTATAGGTGAAAAGCCAGACCTGTCGCACGTAAGAACCTTTGGCTCCAAGGATTTTTCATTCATCCCAAAAGAAAAACGAAGAAAGTGGGATGTCAAGGCACGAGAAGGAGTTCTGGTGGGGTACCATGGCAACACTACAGGATATCGAGTTCTGGACCCGTCAACAAACGAGACCTGGATTAGCAGATCAATCAAGATCATCGAGAACCCAATTGAGCGAAAGAAGAGCTGTCATGAAGAGAAGAAGAACAAGAAGCTACCAGGGCGATACGTCACATACGAGATGCAGACGGTGAGGAACCAGAAGGAGAAACCGACTCTGGGGAGGAAGGCCAAGACTCGGTTGGGGAGACAATAGACTTGAGAGGTCAAGAAGAGCAAAGGAAGGCGATTCCGCAGGCGAACAATTCCAACCATCCCCATCAGTACAAAGAAGAGTTTCTCAACGAAGCAACAAAAATGTACCACCACCGAGGCTGGGGTACAAGGTGAGAGCCTGCATCGTAAGAGAACCGAAGGATTGGAAAGATTTGTTACAGATGTCACCCAGAGAGCAGAACCCGTGGCGAGTGGCAGCCGAGGAAGAGATGAAGTCACTGAACGACCACCAAGTCTGGGAAATGGCAGATCTTCCTCCAAACAGAAAGGCAGTTTCGTGCAAGTGGGTTTTCAAGGGCAAGGCCGATGGCAATGGAAAAATCTACACCTACAAAGCTCGCTTGGTCGCGAGAGGGTTCTCGCAGCGGTACGGGGAAGACTAAGACGAGACATTTGCTCCCGTGGTCAAACACGAGACAGTTCGAGTCCTACTCACACTGGCAGCGCAGCAGAATTTTCATGTCCGGCACCTGTATATGAAGAGAGCGTACCTGAACGGCGAGCTAGACGAAGAGATTTTCACTGAGCAACCCGAGGGTTTTGTTATGCCAGGACAGGAGAAGAAGGTGCTAAGACTCAAAAGGAGCCTCTACGGTTTGAGGCAGTCGGCAAGGGTCTGGAATTTGAAGGCAGCGGCAATCCTTGGCAAACTGGGTTTCAGCTGTGTTTGTGCAGACAGGTGTCTGTACTTAAAGGAAGAAAAAGACGGAAGGGTGTCCTACATTCTACTCTACGTTGATGACTTGTTGGTGGACGGCGCAACGCCTGAGGTGACAAGGGCAGTGAGCAAACAGCTGAGCAGACATTTCCAGATCAAGGACCTGGGAAACGTTAGCCATTACCTGGGGATTCAGATTGAGCGAGACAACGACGGTTCATTTTTGCTGAATCAAAGGGCAAAAATCCTCAAATTGGTGGAAGAGAACGGCTTGCTGGACGCAAAGCCGGTTACCACACCGATGGAGACCGGATTTCTTGTAGCTCCCAGGGAAGATGGCGTAGAGCTGGAGAACAACAAATTGTGCAGGAAAGTGATGGGGTTGCTCCTATACATAGCCACTGTGTCGAGAGCAGACATCGCGGTTGCAGTCGGGTTGCTGTGCCGAAGAGTGGAACACCCAACCCAAGCTGACTGGAGCGGAGCCAAGCGGGTGATGCGCTACCTGAAAACTACCGCGCACACAGTATTGAGACTACCCTCAGCCAAGGACGCCAGCCTCACTTTCTACGTGGACCCGGACTGGGCAGGCCACAAGGCGGGCAGGAAGTCAGCAAGCGGATACGTTTTCCTGTTTGGTAAAGCGGTGATCGCTTGGTGTAGTCGTAAGCTGACCCCGGTAGCAATGTCCTCCACAGAGGCAGAGAACATTGCCGCGTCGTTCGCGAGCAGAGAGCTGCTGTGGTTGAGGCAGTTGTTCAAGGATATGAAAACTCCATTGAGGGAACCAATAACCATGTACGAAGACAACCAAGGTTGTATTAGACTAATCGCAGGTTCGGGATCAGCCAGGACCAAACATATTGACGTTTGCTATAATAAATGTTTGTTATTGCCCATCCGAACAAATGTTGGCAGATATCCTAACGAAGCCGTTGGCCAGGGCCGGTTCGAGGAGCTTGCAGAAGGACTAGGATTGCATAGACCGGAACATTCTGAAGCGAGAAGGAGTGTTGGAAGGGAAATGCTTACAGAGTGTTCTGGTAATAACCTTAGTAGTTCTAGCTCCGGATAGGTGGCGCTTAGGTCAACGAGCAGGGCATATATAAACAGCGGCACCGATGACTTTCTCTCTCTCTCCTTTCGCCGCTGGACCTGTCATCAACACAATATAATTTAGCAGACTAAGACTAAAATATTAACTGCTCTTTTGTAAATATCATTCTTGCGAATAAAGTCTCATTTCCAACAAACATAAATTAATTGGCACGAGAAAATCTGCACTAAGTGAATCTTATTGGCATCGTTGCCCTGTATTTACTTATTTAAAGAGTAATGCTAATTATCCCGTGATGGGTATTTGCTTTTTGTGCCATAGAGTCATAGAAGTTCACAGTCCACCTGAACCATATAGTTTTACAGCCTGTTTTTCCCTTTCCGACTTTATGCATATATACATCATCATCATCGGTACTACAACCGGGAATCGGTCTTGGCCTTATTTAGCAAGTCATGAGGCTTGTTAAATTTTCCATAATGATTTGTTTTTTCCGGGCAAGGTCATTAATCTTGCGCCAGATGGATATATACATATATCCCTAAATAGATTATGTTGATTAAATGCAAATTAACTAATACTGGGAAATTAACAAGTGAATCCGATTATTGTGGGTGCCGTCCTAATGATTAAATATTTGAGGCAGTCAGTTTTTCCATGTAACTAAATCTCTCACTTTGCTGCCCACAATCGCCAACAAGTACCCATCTCTTAGGCACTTAAACTTAGTGCATCTTTTCTAGTAAATATATCGCAAAGTATCTTTAGATTAGTTAAATTAATACGAATATTCATATCAGACAGGCAAACAGCAATTACAATGTCTCTGCTCTAATGTTGAAACATATCTCATTACACTTTTCCTCTTGACTGAAGACATTGCTTTTTGAATCCAAACAAATACCGAATCTTAACATTTGAATGTTTAATGGGTTTCACCACGAAAACGTTTTTGTTTGATACCCGGAGAATGTCTTTTATGATACCCTTGCCGTAACCTTACCACCGACCCTAATCAACTCATGCTTGTTAAGCACACACAGAGGGCGGTTAAACCGTCGAATCACCAAAAATAACAGTATTACAACTGGTACATCTCCCAAATCCCCTCCCAAATTAGTAATTAAAATTAAAAATTCAATATAATTTCCAAAAACAGAATACCAACAGAATATTCAAGTGAATCGAGCAAGTTCAGTATCAGGGTGAATATATCACGCACCTTCTGTACCGCTGTCAAGAAGAAAACGAAATATCCTGAACTTCCTGTTGCTCTCCGATGAGGCGCCATCTTCACCAGCATACAGATTTAAATACGAAATTATGCCGCTCGCCGTTCCTCGTCCATCCACAAGCGGCGGGTTGTTAACGAAATAACACTCACAAATTACTGTTAATGAAGTAACAATTCCGGCGCACACACCTGCCACAGCAAGGACTCGTCGGTCGGCTGTATCGTTCACACTTTGCATACTTGAAACCCTTCTTGATTTTTATAAGTTAATTTATTTTCCTTCTGCCTCTTGAGGGGTACTGCTCGCTTATGACTGAAAGGAGGTCCTTTTTTGGTTTTGCTTTTGCAATAAAACGAGATTCTTTTATATCAACAGAAGCCTGGTGGCATCCTTTCTGCCTTCCTCGTCGTTCTAGGCATCAATACGCTGAGAGCTAGTGAAGTCGTGCAATTCCTTGTTAAGACGCTGCATAACTCATGTGTAGCGTAACACGTAGAGTGTTGCATTAAGAAATTATTGTGTCCTTCTGCCTGCACTCCATCTTTTTTCCTATCCTCCTCCGTTACCTCCTCCCTTTTCCGTTTTTATTTATTTTCAGCATTTTTTTTAATATGATTTATAAGGTAAAGGACGACGAAAAAACGCGATATGTTTCAAGGATTTGACGTTTTCCACTCAGGGGGAAATATTTTCTTTTGTGTTTGATGATGGCAGCCTGCCGTGACCGCCTCTATACTGAGTACATCTTTTTCCATTTCCATGTTATCATTATATAGAAGGAAGGACAAACCCTCGAGGGTTTCTATCCCCAGTCATTTTACAATCCTGCTTCATCTTGCCGTGCATACAAATAATGAGTACTTACGGCCTCACCACGTAATGGCAAGCCGCTAAATTTATTTAAATTTACGTTAACGTGCATTTGTCTTCTGGCCGGTGTTGACATTTGTCACAGAAAGGCAAAAGGGCCAAAGAACACAGAGCGGTAGTCATTATTTTTTAATTTACCAAAATGTTTACTTCACGTGTTGACTATTGGTGTACCGATCCCTGCCAAGGGTTTGAGTGTTTTATAATTTGGAAACGCAACATTTGACTTTCATTTGATCTGGTGTTTGGTTTAGCCGTTGGCTAGAAACTGCCACGGGAGGAAGGGTGGAATACTTTGGGGTGGCAGTCCAATTTGCGTCTTAAATCTGAGCACACATTGGCTTATTTTGAATTTAAATTGGATTTATGTCGAATTATATCTGAAAGATTATTTGAAAAGAAGTTTCCCTGGAATCCCACAGGGAGGAAGCCTAACCCATACAATGTATCAATAAAAAAATTCTATAAAAGCGTCCTTTGGAAATTGATCTCGTTTTTGTGGGATGATCAGAAGTGGTTAACAAAATATTTCATCACTTTAGAATGATGACGATTTTTCTTTTACAAGAAATGCGTACCCAAAGCAGTTGTTGAGGTACGGACGAGGTGACAATAAAGATAAAAAGTACATTTTATTTTTTATAAACATCTCGTAGGAAAGACGAACGTTTATGGCTGCGGCAGAGCCCTGAGATACTATCAAACAGCGTTTACAGTTGTTTTTTAACAGTTGCAAATCGCAAGGCTGTGGAATGGGGTTCTATATTTTTTTCCAATCTGTAACAAAGCGAATTTTGATAAACAGAGTTATGTTACGTGCTCTTATGAGAGGAATTGCAGATTGCTCTTATGAGCTAATGAACCGAATTCCTGGGAATAATATCACGGATCTCCAAAGAATAGCTCCCGGCAAAAGATCCAGACAGGCGACTTTGATTTGATAATGGCTGGAGCCTTGATGTTAGTGCTGCATTTTCGAAGGTGCAGGGCATCTGTTTCTAAATGCTATCGAGTATATCGAGAAGTGGAAAGCAATTACTAACTATCGTGCCACTCTTTGATATTGAAACATTTTTAATGTGAAACAGAAATAGAGTTGGTGCTAAATGAGACCCCTAAGGCACTTCAGAATTAGTAGAAAAAAGATCCGAAAACACCGCCGAATAGCTTGATTCTCAAAGAAAGTTTTTATTCATTTGCACGGTTGTTCGATCAGTCCATAAAAAAGAAAATTACTTAGTAACACCCTATGCCAGACGCGTTTAAAAGTCTTAGGGATATCCAATACGACTTCTCTTGACTCATTATTAAATCAATGGGTACATCCACCTATTCTGATAGGGGTTTGGTAACGTCGCTGACTTAAACAGAAGAATCGCTGGGACGAATGATTCTACTCATTCAGGATACCAGTGGTTCACTGTACTGTGGTAACTTGCAAGTCCACCCATAGTGTGTGTACTCTTGCGTAGCGTGGTGTTGGTGTATGTGATTCTCTGCTACTTTCGATCCCTCATCGTGGGTGTTCGCGTGTTCTCACCGTCGATTATGGGTAGCAGTGCTTATCAGTGGACGGTTCGCCAAAATATGCTGTTGCCCATCTATACTTCGGTCATTTGCACAGACGAGACTGTATGTTTCGATGATCGCATGTTTAATTTGTCCCTTTTTTTTGTGATGACCATGACCCAAAATTCACATTAATTTATTTTTGTCTTTGTGGTATTGTTTATTGATATTGTAGCGAGCTTAGGGTTCGCTGGATTAATTATTTTGAATAAATAAGAGCCGTTGAATCGATTTTGAATTAGTGTGACACTTTATTAGTCCGTTAATAACAACCGTTACTTTTTATCGTCCACTTAACGATTTCTTCATTTATCACTTCCGTACTTATCGCTTCCACACTTATTACTTCTTACTCATTACTTATCGCTTGCTTGACCTTCCACTTCTTACTCATCTCCATAGTCTGTGTGCGACGTATTTATACCGTTTGCTTATTCTGATTCGGCGTTTCGTTTCCGTCCGTTCCATAGTCTTGAATGTTCTACTGTCCACGGTCTCCAGTTTTCCATTACTTTATAGAATATTCTAGTACTCTGTTTCGGACTCTCTAGAATATTCTAGTACTGATTGTCATATGCGTCACAATATTTTTCATGTCGGTGAGCCTTCGCTCGAGAACATAATACCTTTCACACGACTCTTAGACTCTCCCAACCTAACAGGCTTCCCTTTCAATCTCACCATAAATTGGCCTTCCATGTTTCGTGTTTTGTCTGGTACAAGTGGAATTCGCACTTCGCGTCAGTTAAGGTAACTTTCAGTCCCAGGTCTAAAAATAAATAATGCGTCGCATATAGCGATAACACGTACGACGCACAACGAACAAAGGAGGCGGTCATGCCTTGGGAACGGAGATCACAATCAGAATCCCCACCAATCATAGCGATAACATTTTAGTATAAATATCCCAAATCATTCTTGAACCATGCTCTTTGTTCTTTATAGATCGAACTGTATAGATCGTAAGTTTTATTATCCTGAATAAAGTCTGAATGCACGAGTAAGACATATTTCACTGAGCCATAACATTAATTTGTCTGCCACTATCGTCTCCATTTCGCCTGATGATTTTTCTTTTCCTCCAGATTCTTTCCTGTGCTGCTCGATAATGTTTTCGGAAGTCATCATTCCTCAAATTGAATTTTCCTTTGTTGTCCTTGGTGTTGGACCCCACACTGTCCATTTAAAGATTGTGTTTTCCACGTGGCAACTAGGATCCTACTCGAATCTGAGAAAAGTTTGAAGTAGAGAGTGGGGTGAAAAGTTTCCGGCCTGATAAAGAAAAACAATTTTTTTTTTTATTTTTTGTTCGCTCTATTTTTCAACATAATCGGCATTAGGGCTGGTAAATTTTTTATCATCATCATCATCGGCACTACAACCTGGGACCGGTCTTGGCCTTATTTAGCAAGTCCTGAGGCTTGTTCAATTTTCCATAATGATTTGTTTTTTCCGGGCAAGGTCATTAGTCTTGCGCCAGAGGCTCCCCGACGGGGAATCGAACCCCGGTCTCCCGCGTGACAGGCGGGTATACTAACCAGTATACTATTGAGGAGCACATTTTTTATAACGCTGCTCTATTGTAGTGATAACATATTTATAGTTTTATACCTCCGAGCCATTTTTTTAAGGTTGGGAAACAGGTGATAGTCACTGAGGGCTAAATCTGGTCAATATGGTTGTTGGAAAAACAATTCAAACTTCAATTCGTTGATTTGGGGCATCGCAACGACCGATGAATAGGCAGGTGCGTTATCATCGTGAAACAAGATTTTTAGCAAACTCGGCACCCACCTAGCACAGAGCTTCTCCATACTGAGTTGCTCACATTATAATATTGCGTACACTTTCAGTTGATACCGTTTCCTCGCCCTTCTCAAGACCCCAAAACCCCTAAGCCATACTGCCCCTGTCCGCCACCCCACCCTCGTCTCAATAACATCAAACAAATATCCCAATTTGATCAAAACTTATTCTAATTAAAAATCACACCAGGCATTTCCAAGTCCTTTTACTCTCCGTGCTCTACCCATCTATCTACAGTCCAACCTAATTCTAGCCCTTCACCCCCCCCCCCCCCCCCCCCCGCCCCCTGCACCCGCGCCCCGAACCTCCGGCCATCGTTTTCAACCCATTTTTGACCCCTCATCCCTCTCGCTGTAAAAATCACACAGCCTACCTGCGAAACATCTGATTGCCGCTATGCACTGTCCAAACTTAGAGACAGAAAGACACATACAAATATTGGTCTCTTTCTAGCGTATCTCCACGACAAGTCTGATTCTGTCTGCTACGAAGGCAAAATCAAAACCAGTGTCAAACTCTCAATAGGAAGGTTTACTCACTAACGTTCCCAGCCTCCACAAACTAGTCGTAAAATTCCACGTAATTTTCAATTTTCCACCTCATAAAGTGTCAAATGACTTTAAAGCTTTCGGTCATTTCGTTCAGTCCAGAACGTTATCATATCTTCGACTTAGTAAGGCCAACCTCAACAAGTTTTTCGTTCCCAAACTCCTACCTCCCCTAACCCCTCACAAAACCGACAATATAAATTCCCTTACCCTCTATTACCAGAAGTTAAGAGGTCTTCACTCAAAGAACCAATCCATTCTGAAAAACGTCCATGTCCTATCGTTGACACTTTCCCTTCAAGCGAAAGGAAGTTAATCCCCAGCATTCATAACCTGAAACTGTTTCCTCCCACGTTCACCATCTTCCACGATGACCTCCTCGATCATACTACTGATTTTTCCCCCAGCCGAGGAGTGTTCATCGCTGCCCATAACAGCCTCGAGTCATCACTTATCAATTTCCCTACCTCCTTCAAGCTGGATTTTGTGTCAGTCAAAATCACTCTTCCTCGGAAATCAAACTTTGTCCACCCCAGCCTATTGAAATTTACTAGCAAGCTCTTAACGCTATCGACCATATAATCGAGCTGAGTAATTGCGAGGAAGACATCATCCTCTTCCGAGATTTTAATCTGACGATCATTCACTCTTCACCCCCCGCCCCGCCTCAGCCCAGGAATGTCTCCTCATTGACCGACTAGGTGATTCTTTCCTGTCAAGTCAGCAACGTTCGAAACCTCTTGTGTAGGCAGCTTGACCTCATCTTTCCAACAGACCCTATCAATACATCTGCCTCACCCAGCCCCTTAGTCCTTGCATCTAGAGACCACCACCACCACCTCTTCTTTTGACTTTCTTCCGAGACCACTGGCCACCATCCACCTCCCCCCTCCCTCCCAATCACTAGGCCTACGATTTCCGCCTTTCTTTCAACTACGACCACGTATCCGTTAAAGATGCCATATAGGTGGGTGCTATATACCAAAATCCCTTACTCTATTTCCATGTTCGTTCCCTACTTTAGACAAAGAACATCAAACTCTTCGCCTCCATGGTACAATCGCAACCTCGCTCCCCGCGTAATAAAAGGAATAAGTTATGGGTCATCTTCTTTCGCAATCAAACTATACCTGACTACTCCAACTTTCTTGGCTGTTACCTCCAATTCACGGAACTTTTCAACATCCTTTATGGCAACTATCCCACCAAAACTCTGACCAATATCAAAAATGACCCCAAAACCTTCTTTCAGTTCGTCAATCATTAACGTTGATCGAATGGTTACCCCATATCGTTTACCTTAAACTCTCATACCCCATCTGATCCCATTCTCTCTGCTCCCCTCTCACTGATATTTAAGATCTCACTCTCCGAAGGCGTATTCCACCACATTTGAAAAACCTCCTTCACCACCCCCACCTAGAAGAAGGGTCCCAAAAATGATGTCGCGAATTACCGCCCAAACTGTCCCACTTATCCAAAATTCCCGAAAGGATTCTGTACGAATCTTTTAGTTTTCGTTGCAAAGCTTTATTTCACCAAGGCAACATAGTTTTCTCAATGGCCAATCTATAACTAACATTGTTGAGTTCACTTAATTTATACTCTCAGCACTAGAGGGCGGTAACGAGGTCGATATGGTCTCAACCGACCTCAGTAAAACTATCAGGATAGTGGAGCACGAATTTGAAGTAGTGCAATCCTTTAACTACCTCGGCACAATAGTATCAGCCGATAACAATATGGAAGAAGAAATACGCGAACGGCTGATCAAATCCAACAAAGCCTAGTATGATCTATCAAGGCTCTTTAAATCCCGAAATTTATTCAGAGCATCCAAGCTACTACTGTACAAGACCATGGTCATACCAGTACTCATGTATGGATCCAAGACCTGGGTGCTCAATAAAAGACACTCTGAACTCTTAGCCGCGTTCGAGAGGAAGGTCTTAAGGAGAATTGTTGGCCCCGTATGTGAGGGAGGACGATTCCGGAGACGCTACAACCATGAGTTGTACGCAATCTACCTTGAAGCTAATGTTGTCAGAAAAATCAAGCTCGGTAGACTCCGGTGGGCGGGACACCTAGCTCGAATGAGCGAAGAGGGCCTGCCCGGAACGTCCTTTGTGGCAGGAGACAGCGGGGCAGACCCTGTCTGTGATAGAGGGATGGCGTAGACCAGGATGCCCAAAGCCCGGGAGTGCCAAACTGGATGACATCGGCTCGAAATCGGGACCGGTGGAGAGATTTGTTAAATAAGGCCAAGAGCGGATCCCGCTTGTAGTGCCGATGATGATGATGATGATGATGACCTCAGTAAAAAATTCGACCAAATCTCCCACAATGGAATACTCTTCAAATTATCTGCGTTCGACTTCAAAGCTGGACTGCTGAAATGGATTTCTTCCTATCTAAAGGGTAGACTTTATTCCGTTCGGTTCAGGTCAACGATATCCAGCCCCTTCCTTGCCGCGTCTAGGTTCCCCCAAAGTAGGCGACTGGGTCCTCTCCTATTTATATTGGCCACTAGTGACATCGATAAGGTCATTAAGAATTCCAGCTTGTCCCTATACGCTGATGATACCAGGTTATAAAAGATCATCGAGTCACATCTTGATTCTGCACTGCTGCAATCTGACCTTGACAGCTTCTCGACTTGGTGTGACAAAAATTGCTTTTTAGATAACATCCACAAATGCAAATCCCGATTGTAGTGCCGATGATGATGATGATGATGAGTAGATCTAGCATTCACAACCGCTACAACAAGACGAGTCCAGGAATATAAAATCATCCAATGATATCATGACATCGATTCCGGGCCAAAACAACGACATTCCATTTACATTTTCTATTCCCGCCACATCTAATCAACAAATGGTTAGTGAATCTCACAAGTCGCAATCAGATATACAATTACAATCTGGAAGTGTCATTGTTATGAACAACGTGGAGGCAGGGCGAAGTATCCTTGTAAAGATCGATCAGAATGATGCGGCCCAACCATATACTATTTCAATTCCAAGACTCCCCATGGCAGAAGTGTGGGGTAGGAAGTATGGTGCACCGGCGTACGGCGCTGATTAACTTCCTCCTCCATCATTCACTAATTAATTAAGTTTGGCCGAATGTCGCAGCAGGAACAGGAAACGCACTTTAACAATGAAAGGTGTCTAGTTTTGAATTTAATTTACTTTTAAATTTTGAAAATCAAACAGTTAATGAAATTTATAAATTGTTTATTGTTTGTCTTTTACATTTTTTGTTTTGATTTATACGTTTTCACAAAGACTATTGAGCACTTCGTATGAACTTAAGGATATTAGTAAAGAAACTATTGTATACCGATTTTTGCTGCACTATATGTTTTCGATAATAAACAATTTGGGGATCAATAAATTTACGTTATTTCATAGATTCACGGATAAATTTACGTGGAAAAAAATAAACTAAAACTTCCTAGCGTTGCAAAATAAAACACACACGACTCCGGGATATATTCGAGTGTTACTGTTTAGGCTTCTCCGCTGGAGGCGCGGAGAGCGGGAGTGACCCGTGCGACCAGCGTGGTCGACGGATGGAATCAGACTCCAACGATCGTCATCTCATGCAGAGATGATTTCGCTAAGGAAGAAAAAGGAAGAGAGAGTAAAACGTTTCTCTTAAGGGTGTAACTAGTGGCGCAGTGGTATATGTGCGCGATCGTTGAGATCAATGCTATTCACACGTGCAGTGGAACAGCAAGGACAAAAGAAAAGGCGACCAAATGGTTCGCTCTTTAATGAGGGTCATGTTTATACGATGCCTCGTCGCTATTTTCGACGTTAGGAGAAAAAGGTGCTAAAAGCAATATGGATGTTTATGGCATCTCTGGCTGCAATAGAAACCGGGTTCATATTTGCATTAGAAAATGCTGGAGAATTTGGTTTCAGCGTCTATTGCGCTAATTATATGCAGCTGCTTGGGTTGTTTGTTGGTAAGACAAACAAAAAAGGTTGCCAGGCAATGTGTATGTATGGTATATGACGCGGCTGGGAAAATAGACGGCGCGATATTTATGGTCCCTGTCATGACGGTTACATTGATTGCAATCCGAATTATTTTGTTTACAGGAATTTGTCTGGTGCCGAATTGGTTCAGAATACCAAACAGGAAAACAAAGAAATCTTATGAAAAATTGTATGCGAAGGGATGCATGAAGGTAAGTTTTCTTTATAGGGATTTTAGGGTTATAATAATTGGGTCTGTTTGATGCGTGAAGCATCTAAGATGCTAATGCGAATTGCATTAGCGAAAGCTGGTGCAGACCCGGGTTATGGTTATGGGGGTTTTTTCAGGAAGGCGAGCCGTGGGATCTGGCGGAATCGCCACAGAAGAATTCCCACAACAGCGAAGACAGCAAAAACAACATTGGAGCGCCCAATAGCCAAACTTTGCCTTCTGCCAATGCTCAATCAACACTCTATAAACACAAATATAAACTAACCACAATTTGAAGATAATTAATTAAAATTGAATTAAACAAACCCATAACACATTATTATTGCCACACGCCATTCACCAAATGTTCTTGTTGTTTTTACATGTACTCGCCTATCAACACCTCAACAAGCGCAGTCGCAGAACTATCTTGGGACACATGGGGATAGACCATTCTAACCTGCAATCGCCTTTCAAGCGGGTAACACTTGCAGGGCAATGGAGGACATAACGAAGACAATTTTATTTACCACAAACACAATGCAAAACGGTTAGCCGGTTATTCAATATCAGACAGCGGGCTTACACCTGGATCCTCAAGCGCGACAACGGTGGCTGCACATCCAAACATACGCCACCATTTCTTTCAATGAAGACTGCAGCCTGATCGAAGGGAGTCCTAATCTCAGCGCATTCCGGAGCATTGTTATATCTATATATGTCTCGGAAGATAGACATTCATGACTGCGAGCCGCGACCATATCTGTCTTGCTAAGGACAATAAGGTCGAAACCGGGAATGGTTCATTTTCGATGAAAGAAACGGGTGCAGTGCGTCTCGGAGATATGGATGACAGCATACTCCCATTTCCTTTCGGTGGCCCTGCAGGATGTTGCAAAGCGCAAGATGATCCACCTAAAACATAAACGTATCACGTAAATTCGATTACGGAAGCCCTTGTGCAAAAGGCAATATGACACGCCTTCGATCGACCTCATTGCGGTCGGCAAAATACTTTCAACGTCGACCAAGGCGGAGACCGAAGGAACGTGTGAAGCAAATGGAGAAAATTGTGATCCAAAGATTCACATAGCTTCCACAAGCAACACCCAATAGAAGGGTCGGTTCGGATTGACGTCAGCGAGAGAGATACGTGATGGAGCGTAATCTTAAAGGGATTGCAGGTCAATAGACGAACTTTATCAAGGCCATCGTGAAACTGCTGTTTCTTCAGTCTTTAGCAGGCGAGTTGCAGTAAAAATTCGTCGTCGTGGATTCAACATTGTTTACAGTCAGTCATCACGAACCTCTTCGTCGGTTGCGCTCAAATAACGCCTTGCAATTTTTATGATATATATGTGCTTTTGCTAAATTATTAGTTAGTGAATAAAAAAAGAATTATATGAATAGACCGCTGTTTCACTTCATCGCGCTTTAACATAAACACTAGACTTCCCAAAGAAGTAATTTTGATTGCTTTTTAATTTCAATTAGAAAAACAATTATGTATGTAATGAAACAGTTTCCTAGAATTTTGCGACTTTTTGTACAACATATAAGTTGTATTTACCCCGCTTGGTAGAAACCTTGACGTAGTGCGGGGGCTTAAACTACAATGAATCGCTCTGGCTATGCTGGTGGAAACATACGCTTCCAGTAGGGCCACACATGTCAGACACGCTGGCGATGGGTAACACACAAAGATCTACCACCCCTAATCCAGGGTACTACGCGTCACCGTGCCTATTGGATGGTTTGCAGCCAGGGGTATACCGGCTGTATTATAACGGCGCCTCTCTGACACCGGGTCGAATCAGAGCAGTAAGAAGACCTTACCATATCAAAACGGCTCTGATATGGCGAACTATTTGAAACCCCAAGACTCGTGGGAACAAAAATGAATAATCAATATACAAAAAACAATCCCACGAAAAACCCGGTAGGCGTAGGTGTGATGAGCCGACACTACCATAAGGAAACAAATCATCAAGAAAACACCGACTCGGCAAAGAGAAAACATAGGGAAAAATGGAAAAAGCGGGATATATCCGTCGGTACGTGGAATGTTCGAATGTTATATAAATCAGGCGCAATACAGACGGTCGTAGTAAACGCGAAACAATATAAAATGGACATCGTCGCTCTTCAGGAAGTCCGACTCCCACATCAAGTAATCGAAACCAACGGGTTCACACTGGCGTGTGGAGGTACCGATACACATAACCGCGGAACTGGCTTCATCATAAGCAAGAAGATTACACCCCATGTAAAAGATGTGCAATTTATTAATGACCGAATGTCGGTGCTAAAAATACAAGGATGATGGTATAATTATGTATTTATAAACGTACACGCCCCAACAGAATCTACCGACGAAGAAACTAAGGACACGTTCTACGAGGCCCTAGAGGAAATATTTGACGGGATCTCATCATTCGATGTTAAAATCCTTCTCGGGGACCTCAATGCGAAAATTGTTAAGGACGATATCTTCCAACCGACTATAGGTAAAGAAAGCCTACACGACGTTTCAAATGATATTGGAATTCAAATTATCACGTTCGCAGCGTCAAAAGATCTGTTAGTGAAAAGCACGATGTTCAAGCACAACCAAATTCATAAAACCACATGGATATCACCCGACGGCGTAACGCGTAACCAAATAGACGACTTCCCGATAGACAAAAGACACCACTCCAATATCCTTGACGTAAAATCATAGCAGATTGCGACTCCGATCATCTTCTAGTGGTGGGCAAAATCAGGAGTCGCCTCGCAACAATACCACATGGGCAGTCACGGGAGACGAGCAAAAAGTTCGACATTGATAAACTAAAAGACCTACGGAAAAGGGCTGGATATCAAGAGGAACTAACGAATAGATTTAGCATTCTAGAGAATGGGAGCAGTGAGGAAGAGGAAACCAATAATCTGGACACTAAATGGGCATCGATCAGAGACACAATCAAACAAATAGGATTTAAGAAAACAATTAAGTCCAAACCTTGGTTTGGCGATGAGTGCAGGGCGAAGATCGAAGAACGTAAACGCCTCAGAGTGATCCACTTAGAAACATATGATGAAGTCAACGCGGAAAGATACGCGAGAATTCGGAAAGCGACAATGAAACTTTTCAAACGCAAAAAACGTGAATGGGAGAAGACTCGGATCGAAAAAATCTCAGAAAATGCCAGTGCAAAGAATATCAGAGGTGTGTATGCCCACATAAATTCAATTAGAAATGGCTACCGAGGGAGAACCAACATAACCCGAGACACAAACGGCTGTCTGGTGACAGAAACAAACAATATCGTGACAAAGTGGAAGCAGTACTTTGAAAACCTGCTCATGTGCGCACCCATCAACCACAAATAAACGCACCAGACGTACATACAGCCGAGAATCACACCGTACGCAGAAGAAATACTGCGAGACTACCAATGCGGATTCCGTAGGAACCGGTCCACAAGCGACCAAATGTTCACAGTAAGGCAACTACTGGAAAAGAAGTGGGAATACGGAGAGACGGTTCACCAACTGTTCGTTGACTTCAAGAAAGCCTACGACTCAGTCGCAAGGCGAAGACTTTACCATATTGTAGTTGAGCTGGGAATTCCGAAAAAATATGCCGCCCTCATTCAAATTTGCATGAACGAAAACAAAGGGCGAGTTAGAATAGAAAACCACCTCTCAGAACCATTTGAAATCTGGGACGGACTAAAACAGGGGGATGGCCTCTCACCATGTCTCTTTAACCTTGTCCTCGAATATGTCATCAGATAGGTACAAGACGACAACATGGCCGGATTATCCCTAAATGGAGTCACACAAGTGCTCGCATATGCGGATGACATCGCCGTTTTGGGCGATAATCTGTAGACTGTAAGTAAAAACAGTGAAATCATCATGCAACCGGCAGAGGAGGTGGGCCTAGAAATAAATGAAGACAAAACAAAATACATGATTACGGCGAGAGCAGGTGCACCTCAGCGAACACACCTAAACCTCAGAGGCAAGATATTTGAAAAAGTTGAAGAATTTAAATATCTGGGAACAATATTAACGGCCAGTAACGAAATGTCGAAGAAAATTAACAAAAGACTACACTCTGGCAACGCTAGTTGGCATGCAGTCAGTAAACTGCTGAAATCCATATTGCTATCACGTAATATAAAGCTCCGGGTCCATAGAACCATAATCATGGCGATTGTCCTATACGGATGCGAAACATGTTCTTACAAAACGAGAAGAAAACAAATTCCGAGTATTCGAGAAGAAAGTCTTAAAGGGTATCTTTGGCGGTAAATATGAATTGGAAGAGCTATACTGCAAACATACAATAGTGAGAGTAATCAAGTCGCGAAGATTAAGATGGGCTGGACACGTGGCGCGAATGGGCAACGATAGGACCGTGCATAGAATTCTTGACGGGAAACCAACGGGAAAGAAACCGACAAGGCGGCCGCGAAGGAGATGGGAGAATAATGTTTGGGGTGACCGCGAGAAGAGCGGATCAGATGGTGGAACGTGGAGGGAGAGCGCACAGGATAGGGAACAATGGCGGAGTCGAGTTGGCAAGGTCATGAACTTTCGGGTTCCTACAGGCCAATAAATATTTAAAAAAAAGAAAAAATAATTGTATTTACCTCCCCCCTCCTACATCTTCGGCATATGTATATATATATATATATATATGTATATATGTATATATATATATATATATATATATATATATATATATACATACATATATATATATATATATATATATGCATATGTTATCCCTATATTGCCCAAAAGCAGTCATTTTGACTAGTTTTGGGCAATATAGGTATATACTAAGTTTCAGTCTTTCTAGTGTTAAGAAGGTAGAAAACAGTGTTCCAGATTACGAAGCATCCGCTAAGAATTCAAACTTTATGATTTTTGAAAGATATTTTCTTCCCGTCCTCACTTGATCACAATTGTGGTCCTTCAAGTTTTTTTTACGGTTTCCGACGCGAAACACCAGAGAATTTACAATGCAATTGAACGGTAATTATCTATTCCAAGTTCGTAGAACCGACAGAAGTGAACTAATCTATCCATTTAAAAAATCGTTGACCATAATTTTTGTTCAAATACAAAGTACGTTCTAATTTCTAATCTGCTTGAGCAAATGTTATGAAACATGTCACCTCTTCACAACAATGATAACAATCTATTAAATTGGCGTACACAACAATATTTAAAGCGTGCGTACTTTTTAAAATACAGTTGTATTAATTTTTCTTCATGGTACTTTGAAGGAAAACATTTTTTTTATAATAAAGTAATCTATAGCGTTTGGGATGGATAGTGAAGAAATTCGATTTTTAAACGCAAGTATATTCCACTGATGTGAATTGTTATTTTATCGCCACGGTATACGGCTCTGATGCATTATCTTATTCGATTTTCGTTCGGTGTTCTTCACCATTTGCTTGTGTATTGTGTGTATCTGTTAGAGACGCCACACTACTCCCTCCTCAGTAACTTCGTTACGATCAATTTCGTGTGTGAACGACGGAGCGAGAGATCGTTGGAGCAGGTGAGTGTGCCGGTGCTCTAAGCGGAAGTCATGATCGTGTGTGAAGTTCTGTTTACTACGGGAAAGTGTGTGCTGTGTGTACAGATCACGCCTGGGTCACCAATTTGGCGGTATTAATATGTTGTCCGAGTGTTCCGCCGAACACTGTTTACCGCAGAGAAACGAATACACCAACGGAGCGCACACAGCACAAAATTGAAACACGAAGAGAATTGTCTTTATTTTTGACTTTTATTTTGTTTAGAGTTCGGTCTCTACTTACATTTAGGACACACTTTTACACACACTTAACTTAGGTTACACCGTTTTGAAACTATCTTGAACCACACATTCGACGTTTCTGATTTTTTTCTTTTATTTTTATTTTTGCGATATCGCAGCGCGGACCGACCTCCTCATTGGGTTCCTCTCTGTTCGACCATATCGGATGCTCGAAAAAGAACTTTCCAGTTTGACGGTATTCTCTAGACTCCATGCCTCTATCTATTCAATTCGATCTGAACCCCTCATCCCGCGTCTACAAAGGAAAATTTCCCTATCCAATCTGCTAACAGACTTTCCCATAGTATCTGTTAACAGCATAAAATTTCCCTTTGCATCTCAATAGGAGAATTTCCCATAGGATCTGAAAAGGAGAAATCTTACCTCATAATCATCAACACCATTAGCTGTTGGTATTCCTTTTGTTTAAAGATCGGATGCCACTGCTTATTCTCCGATCTTTCCGTGGGATATGTTTGGGTTAGCCATCTGGCTTAAGCTAACAATGTTCTTGTGTGTTTCAGATGGGTAATAAAAAGGAACCGTGGGATTGGTATAGTTCCTTTGTTCGGATTTTCGAATCATAAACATCTAGTGAGCGATCTACGTTAAGATGTTTATGATTGCATGACTATTGGACGGCAGCGAAACGATATGCCTTGTTTGCACAACTGTGCCTTTTGCGTTAGGGTCATGCAAGGGATTTAGGTGCTATTTGCTATTAGCTACCAGAGTATGCATCCGTTGTTCGGTTTATTTACCGACAATGGTATTTCAAGGGAAACATCGCGTTGATGCTTAGTGAGTGATTTTCATGCGACGCTTTCCTGCATGGCGAATTAGCTTAGATGCGATGCTTTGCTACATTCTTGAAATTGTTCTTGCATACGATGTATGGATGCGTTGAACTCGATATTGGAAGCTTTTGAACGTTAAGTTCCTTGATTTTTGATATGGGGTGCAACGTTGCTGCAATGTCATATAACCTTTTGTTTCGGGTATGGTTACTGACTATTGGGACACGTGTCTGTGGGCACGTGTGCTGAAAAATGTGAGTAAAATTCCTTGGCGGAAAGGATACTTCAACGTTTTTTGATTGATTGAATAACGCATTTATTGTACAAAGAATTAACAAATCTTGACTTAGGACTAAATGCTAAATCCTATTTTACAATCTTTTCTTATTCTTAAAATAATTTACTGACTCTACACGAGCACTCTAAATTACACGATACAATTTTGTGTAATGCCTTTCGGCGTACAATAATATTTTTATATTTTTATATTTTTATATATTTTCTATTACCCGAATATTTTAGAAGACGAAGTTCTCTCTGGTTTTTTTTTTTTTTTTTTTTTTTTTTTTTTTTTTTTTTTTTTTTTTTTTTTTAATAAATAATATAAGGTAAAAAAGTTTACAAAAAAAAAAAAAATTAATAACAAAAAAACAAAAAATGTTAACATAAAGAAATTTTAAAACGAAAAGGAATCTAAATGAAAAATGGAAATGAAAAGGAAGAATAAATAAATATGAAAAGGGAAGTGAGGAATAGGAAGGGAAGGCGTAGCGTCTGAAGATGTTACTATATTTGGGGATATTAAATCCTTTCTTCATTGTCAATCCACCACCAGTTGGGATGGGATCGGTCATTTATAGATTTATCTCGATCGCCTATTGCCATGCTAAATCGCAAGTGAACTGCAGCATTTGATATATCACTGTTATAAAGGATCCGTTTGTCCCTGGCACCACGAAAAGCGTGGTAAATAATAGGGACTCCGTGCTTGTTTTGGATAAGACCTTTTCTATCCAATAGAGGGAACGCTTCTGGTGGGATAAACCCATTTTGGAATGTATTCTCCAGGTATATGTCATTGGGGTAGTATGCTCCCGAGATAAGATTATTTTCGCTGCACACGGCCCTTGCAGTGTGACCACGAATAATTTTGATAATGAAATTGTCTATCCTATTCAGTCCTGATTTGTCATACAGTGTCTTATTAGGATAGAATTTCCTGTATTGAGACTCAGGTGTTCTATGTAACCCGAGGCAGGAACGCAAGCACTGCCTCTCGAACATGCGAAACTTTTCCATGTAGGATGGGGAAACGTTGAACCATACCGGGCAACCATACACTAATATTGGACGAATAAATGCTGAATAGGAAATTATTTTAACTTTGTGATCTAGGAGACTATTTCGAAACAGACTTCTTGTCATTGCATATGCACTTTTAGCTGCGGAGAGGGCAGCTGCTATGTGCTTATCAAAGTATAGGTATTGGTCCATCCAGATACCAAGGTACCTGACAACACTTTTCATTTGCAGCGGAAGATTATTGCTTCCTACAATGGAAAAGTTTTTCCAATTATGCCTTGTATCTCTTGAAGCTGTAGAGAGAGGTGTTCTGAAAAGGATGGTTTCTGTTTTTTGGAAGTTAATTTTCAATTTCCAATCGTCACAAAAGCGTTTGATTTTATTGAAGTCTTCTTGAAGAAGTCTGTTAATGGCATCGATATTTTTTTCTGATCTGTACACTACAATATCGTCGGCGTATGCAATAGCATGATTAAGAGACCCAACTAGATCACTAGTATAAATATTGAAGAGAATGGGAGAATTCACGGCTCCCTGCTGTAAGCCGTTTTTAATATGGAAAGTTTTATTGGAGATTTTGTCCCCACATTTTACCACAAATTGCTTATCCATTATCATATCGTAAATGATGTATAACAGATATTCGGGCAAACCTAGATTTGATAGCTTATATACAAGTCCTTCTAACCATACGGTATCGAAGGCCTTTTCAAAGTCAACCAAACATACGCCTGTGCATTGTCGTTTTGCCTTGTTCCACTGTATATCGGAAACAAGTTTTGTAGCTGCATGAACTGTGTCGTGGCCCGCTCTAAAGCCAAACTGGTTGCTCGGAATGATGTCGTTTTCATCACACCAGTTTATCAATGCCCTATTTATGATTTTCTCGAATATTTTGCTAATATTTGGAAGCAGACTAATCGAGCGAAGGTTAGCGGGATTGCTCCTGTCCTTGCCCTTTTTGGGGATGGGATGGACTACTGCTATTTTCCAACGTCTTGGAAAGTATGCATTATTTAGAGCGTTATTGAACAAGGTAGTGTAAATTTTCACCGCTTCCGGAGGCAGATGTTTAAGAACTGTATTCGGAATACCATCTGTTCCAGAGGATTTCTTGTTTTTAATGGATCTTAGGATGTCCATGAGTTCATTCTTATTCACAAATATATTTGTGTGCAAATTTCTAAGCGGCGCATCCGCTCTATTGTTTTCACTGAAGATGGTGAAACTTTTGTTTTCGGAATGCCAACTTTGCCGTTCATTGTGCAGCGAAATATGGTTTTGGATAGCTCTGTTTTCGATATCGAGGTTAGAATGAATGGATTCATTCACTTTGTGTACTGCCTCGAAACAGGCGCCAATGGAGTTCGCTTTCTCTTGCGGATCCTCGACTACTATTAGTTCTTCGTTGGAGTTGATGTGTTCCGGGGTGAGTCCTGCGTTCAGCAATATTTGACAATTCTCGGGAGTCTTCGGGACTCGAAGGCAGGGAATGTCATTATGATCTATTCTTCTAAATACTTTATTTATTTGCGGAAACATATTCCCACCACTGGTTTTAATGGAGAGAATTTTACGTTTCCATTCTTCATTAATTACTGATCTGTAGTTGTCACGGATCAGCTTTTGAACGTTTTTAATCAATGATTTAATTGTCTTTATTTCTTGGCTATAAGGATCGCTGAACTGTCTGTAGAGCAGTTTGAGCTGGGAGAGCAGAGCGCTTTTTTGTCTATAGAGGGCGTCAATAGTTGAGTTTCTATATCTATTAAAATTCTCCTCCATGTGCGCCGCTTTTGGAATGGAACGGTGCATTGTTTTGATGACAATGTTGTCCATCGTTGAGAGATAATGATCTATTTCCTCATTTCGAAGGTTCCTATTAGTTGGAGGGTCGATGCCATTAGAGCATAGTTCTCTTTTTATTATGCGATCAAAGCGCGACCAGTGTGCTTTTCGGAAAACGAACGAATGTATCTGGTCGTACTGCTCAAGTATTGCATGTTCGTTTGGAACATGTAAAACGGCGCCGAGGCCGTAATGGTCACTATCATACCCGATTGTGCGAAGGCAATTTCGAGTATTTAGGTCCGTGCCTAATAATTGTAGTCTGTCGTCAATCATAAGTAAGTCCAAAAAGGAGTTTCCTCTTGGATAAGATGGTGTAGTTGTAGCGTACAATTCTAGTTTATATTCTGTTGCATTTGTTTGCCACCAGTTGAACAGTGCATTACCTCTTGTGTTCGGCGTGATATCACCCCAAGCACTGTGTTTGGAGTTGAAATCTCCCGCCAGAACAAAATAATTGTTTTCCGAGTCTAACTTGAGATTACGAAAAAGGATATCCATTTCGCTGATAAATTGCGAACACTGAGGAGCTTCAGGTGCATACACGGATACCACGTATAGATGCCTTTGACTTTTCAAAGGTATATCTATAATGCAAGCTTCCAGCAGCTGAAATTTGTGTACAGCTGTGCTGTAAACGACCTTGTGGTGAAGGCCTTTCTTAATTAAGATAGCAACTCCACCCCCTTGTGTGGCGTGTGGACGATCTCGTCTAATGACTTTATAGTTTTTGTAGCCCAATTTGTGCCTCTGGTTTAGCTTGGTTTCGCTAGCTAGAAGCACATCGGGGCATTCGACTTCAAGCAGGTTACCTAGATTATCCCTTCTTGCCACGTGGATTAGTGAATTCACATTCACAGCAATAATTTTTAGTGTTAAATTAGTTGGATAGTTCATTGTGGTATATTGGGTTGTCTGAGAACAAGGACGAATAAATAATATCTATTCGGGCCGCTTGTTCAGTCAGTTTTTTTTCAAATCCAGCAATCTGTCCTTGTATGGCTAACAGGATTGCTCTTATATCTGAATTTGCCTCTGGAGCGGGCGCTTTTATGACGTTGCGTGAAAGTTCCGCCGCCGTTGTATTAATTGGATTACTAGCCATTTGAGAAAATGATATGCTAGGTGCGGAAGGTTTTGTGATATTACTTCCCTGTGCCGCGAAGTTTGAGTTTAATGGACCACCGGCAATTTGAGCGAATGATACACTAGGTGCAACGAAGTTATTATAAGAACGAACCTTCATTCGTTTCTCTTCTTCAAGTTGTTTTTTTTTAAATTCCAACTTGGCTTTTAGTTGTTGGAATTTCGGACAACCTCTAAAGTTGGCCGGGTGACCTGTATTTTTGCACAGGACGCAAGATAGTTTGCTTCTATCCTGAACCTGTTCTTTACCTAAGGGGCATTCTCCTACGGTATGATTGTTTTGGCACTTTACACATCTAAATTCCATACAACAGTTAGATGCAACGTGGCCGAATCGTTGGCATCGCATGCACTGCAACACACGGTCAGCCTTCCGTATTTTTTCCCAAATTATTGTTTGGTGGAAAATAACTTTAATATTCCTAAGTGCATCGACTTTGCTGTTGGGACTTAAGGAGACAATGAAGAACGGCAACTTGCGGTTGCGACTTCGGGAGAGAGAAGTGGAGAATGGCTTCACATCAATGAATTTTAAACTGTCATTTTCGACAGTTTGTAGTTCTGAGAGGAGTTCTTCCGAGGAAAAAGAAGGATCAACTCCTTTAAGTAACATGGAGATAGTTTTCTCCGATTTAGGTGTGTACGTGAAGTACTCACTACTTGCTTCCCTTAGAGCAGATTTAATTTTATGATAATCATCTAAACTATCACATAAAAAACTTATTTTATTATTATTTAAATTCTTCGTTTTAAAATTTCTACATGTTAACTTACCCAATTTAATTAGGTCCTTAGCTTCCATAAAACTGACTATGATGGGAGGCACTTTCTCCTTCTTACTGGCTGCTGTTTGTTGTTTTTCCAGCAGTTGTTGCTGCTGCTGTTGCTGTTGCTTCTGCTGCTGTCGTTGTTTCTCCTCTTGCTGTTGAATATTGTTTTCCGATAAGGCTTCTTTGATTTGTCGATCCAAATCGTTCTTCTTTTTGGAGAGCTCCTCTTTCTTTTTGTATAGCTCCGCAATAAATTCAGCACGTTCGGCATCTTTGTCACTCATTTCAGTATTGCTGGTTTTGTGGTCTTCAGTTGCCAGTTCTTTAAATTTATTCCCTTCTCCGGAATAATATGGCTTGTCAGTAGTGGTCATTCCTTCTCTGCGAGTTTTTTCTTTGTTGGTTGGGTTAGCTTTATGCCGTTTGGCAAGGAGGTTTGGCTGGGCTTTGGGCCTCCTCTTTGAAATTACTTTTAGCATTACTTTTCTTTTTTCCATTATTTGTTTCGACCGTTAATTTAATTGTTTTATTTGTGAAGCAGCATGCACAGAACATCTGCTTTCACACGCATACACATTAACACACGCACAGTTTTTTAATGGCCGTTCAGTATATACACAGCGGTAGACACGTCAGCACACACGTGTACGCGACAATATTGTAAATTTGTGTGGACGACCGGCGAACGAATGTTTTCAACGAGAGTTTTAGACAAGCACTTGGCGCATTGTCGTTTTATACAAGTTACACCCTATTTTTGGGTTTAATTAATATTTATTTTATCTTTTACGCGCACCTTGCACAACACTTTGGCTACGAGTTCAATGACTATACAGCCGTTCTCAGTGACGGCCACACTTTCACACACAGGTGCACACACTAGAAAGACGCGGGATAGAACGATAGAACGATCCGTATCCTTCGAACGTTAGCTGAGTTATGCCCACCACTGTGGGATACTTCAACGTGTAGTGAGTTGTATGGTTCGTAGAACCGCTACAAATCTATTATCATTTCTCAAGTATTGTAAATGAAAAAGTTGTTAACTGCACTTCGATTTAAAGCGTTTGTGTGCCTTTGTGACCGTAATTGAATTATACGACCAATAAATAGTTAAATCTGTGAGGTCACCTGTCGAGCATTTGCGTGTTTCTAATTTGAAAGTATCGACGACTTACTTCTCTCACGTTCTCCTTCCTCTCCCCGAAGGAATACGAAATCACTGCAAATACATTTCGCCCAACAAGTCTTTTCGTAGTCACATAGGTTTCCTTAAAGCCTAACGACATATAATCCTCATAGTTGGCTCCAAATCTGTTGTGAATTGTAAACTGCATCCATCAATGATTCTTCGATTTGCAAAATCCACCGTATCAAGGACAAACAACAGGAGAAAGTCTACAAGAATCTAAAAAGGTAGATACAATAAAAACGAACTCACAAATTCTCAATTGATTCGGCAACTGTATAACCTGAGGGACACATTGTAAAAGGAGATCACACAAACATACTACCATGTCTCCATCCACTTGCCTACGGCATAGTGATGCCGGAAACAAGGACACAGTGTTAAAAGGCCTGTGAGCTATTAAATCGGTCTACACGAAGGCAAATTCGCGCACACGCCAACATGTGAGTTGAGGAGTCACGAAACTTAGACGCCTCGGCCATTTACATTGGATATGCTAATATCGGCCTCGAATTCTGAGGTTTTGAGTATGTAGAACAGATTTTTTCCGTGTCCCGACTCGAATCCCCACCGGGATTTCCCTGAGCAGAGTTTTTCTCTAGCGGAACAGGAATTATGCTGCCCTTTGTTTTGCCATTTCGACTGTTTTCATCTTTTTAGGTTATATTTGTTTTTCCTCCTTTTTTCTCCTTATTGCATAGGATTCGGTTGCTAAAGTCACTGTGAAGTTCGGTTTTTGAAACGGAAGATGAGGACGAGAGGAGGATAAGGAAAGGGAAATATTGCTTAAGCATAAAAATACAATTCCTCATGTGAGCATTTCCTTTTTTGGATCCTTGTTGTGGAGTCAACTCCAGCACTTTCGTCCTTTCGTGCGCCAGCAACCACCCTCCAGTTTGCTTTTTGTTTCGACTGCAGCCATTTTTTGTGTATCATTCGCTAAACTCCAAGTTCCAATGTGGTACCAGTTGAGATTGGCAAGAGTTTCATTCCAAGGCGCGTAGTTGGGTCGTGTATAACTGTATAATGCTAATAGCATACCACACAAATCAAGGAGACTCCAGGTTGAAGAACAAGCAAGTGGGTTGGAAGCTGGATGACGCGCAATGTACGAGTAGTCAACGACAAGAATACAAGGCCGACGAAAAGGCAGCAATCGAGAAGGTATAGAAATAATTATTACATTCAACATGTGCAAGTTAAGCTCCTTTGTGTTGCAGCATCCTTTTTCCGTAGTTTCTCGCTTCCTTTTTGGGCAAATGAATTCGTTGCATGCTTGTGTCGGTGAAAGCTTGATTTTTAATAAAACAACGAATGCATTTTGATTTGTATTTCCTTTTGGTGCCTTGTTTTGCCATGATCTTCGATTGTAGTTCCTCAGGGCGAACTGTGGGCGGGCGAAAGGTTGAACTGCCGGTCGGTCGGCCGTGTAGGCGGTAAATCCATTTTCTCTTTATTGGAAGGCTTATGAAATTCCTGCTTTTCCAGTTCGCAAACTCATCAGGGATTACTTAGGATTTTTTTCTGATTTCCAAGGGATTATTGATTAAGAGGCTTTCATTGGATTGCAATCGTGTAACGGCGTAGTGATGAACAAGTAGTTTACGGCGATGGCTTTTTATTGCTGAAGTATTACGGTCGCGTCGATTTTGCCTTTTTCTACGGCAGCGGGGTGCAGTATACAGTTATCTATAGTTTGGTCTATCGATATCATCGTGTATTCGACCTTGGCTTACAAATGGCTATGGGCATCTGGATCATGTCCAGCGGTTTATTCTCTATAATTCTTGAAATCATAATGGATTCTGATTGACCTTAAAATTACGTGACCCATTGCGGCTGAAATTTTGTTTTCCCGTTTTTATATGTTCATCAGTGGCACTTACATTAGCAAATTGCAATACGCGTAAGTAGTTGGAGAGTTGCTATTTATGATTGCCGATACCTTAAGCTCTTTAAACCCTACGTTGAGAATAAAATCTCAGTTAATTTGTAGACCAGAAAGCTCGCCAAATTAAAATGAATAATAAATAAATAAACAAATTTAATTTTTTCTTATGAACACATTAGTTTAATTTAATTTAATTTAATTTAATTTTGTGAGAGCAGAATCCTCGTTTATTTCACTTAGTACAAGCGTTAAAAAAGAAATGAAAAGTAAAAAACGTACGAACTAACTTAAGAACAAGGGATTACAAAAATTAATTTAGAATAAATAAGAAGGTAATGTGGTGGGAAGGTGGCGGTGCACGTGATGGGGCGGCGAAGGCCGGGTAGTAGGAAAAGGGGTGGGATGATAGGAATGTGTACGGGTAGTAAGCGTGTAGATGGTGGGTGGGGCAAGGTCAGGAGGGGAAGGAGAGAAGACGACGTTGGAGCGCAATAGAAGTGAGGTAGAAATCGAAGGAGGTAGGGTAAGAGTTTGTCCGCCTTAGCATTCGTAAAATGGGTTCATTACAGCCGTAGGAAGTGTGGTGGGCGGGCAGATAGAAGAGATGGGGGTTTTGTAGGTTACGGGGGTTGGTGTTGAGTGGGATGGTGGAGAGCAAGCTAGGGCAGTTGATTGTGCCGGAGAGGAGACGGTGGATGAAGAGGATATCGGCAAGAGTTCTGCGCTCCTCAAGTGTATTGAGGTTGATCAAATGGAGCCGGGTTGTGTATGGGGGAAGATTCTCCCAGTTCAGTCATCATCATCATCATCGGCACTACAACCGGGAACCGGTCTTGGCCTTATTTAGCAAGTCCTGAGGCTTGTTAAATTTTCCATTATGATTTATTTTTTCTGGGCAAGGTCATTAGGCTTGCGCCAGAGGCTCCCCGACGGGGAATCGAACCCCGGTCTCCCGAGTGACAGGCGGGTATACTAACCACTATACTATCGAGGAGCCCTGGCCCAGTTCAGTCCACGGAGGGCAAAACGCAGAAAACGACGTTGCACGCTCTCGATTCTGCGGATATGGGACGAGCAGTGTGGATACCAGACCTGACTGGCGTATTCAAAAAGGGGGCGGACGAAGGCTATGTAGAGGAAACGGGAAACGTAGGGATTAGAGAATTCCTTAGACCAGCGTTTCACAAACCCTAGAGCGGAGTTGGCCTTAAGAATGATATCATCGATATGTCGGGTGAAGCTGAGCTCCCTGTCAAATAAGATTCCGAGGTCACGTATTAAGGATATGTATGAAATCTGCTGGTTAAACAGGAAGTAGGAACGAGGAGGTGGGGGTGGACGTTTGTGGGAGAAGGTAATGGTGTGACGTTTGGCAACATTGAGTTCCAGGCAGTTATTACGGCACCAGGTTGAGAAGCTGTCGAGGTCCTGTTGGAGAAGTGAGGAGTCGAAAGGAGAGATGATTGTTTTGTAGAGTTTGGCATCGTCCGCATAGAGGGAGATGGATGAGTGTTTAATAACAGAGTCGACATCATTGATGGTAAGGATAAAAAGGAGGGGGCCTAGATGACTTCCTTGCGGAACCCGTGACGTGGGAAAAAAGGATCGGAAAGGGAGGATCTGAATTTGACACAGTAGGATCGGTCTTTCAGATAAGAAGATAACCATGTGATTAATAGGGGCTCGAAACCTAGGGAGGACAGCTTGAAAAGGATGAGATTATGGGAGATTTTGTCAAAGGCCTTGCTGAAATCAGTGGTGATAACATCGACTTCGTTGCCATTCTCTAAGGCACGGAGAGTATGGGATGAGAACTCGATCAGATTGATTGTAGTCGACCTACCCGAAAGGAAACCATGCTGGTTGGGCGAGATGATGGATTTACAACTAAAAGATAACGCATTATAAAGATGCCCTTCGAGCAGTTTGGGGACATGAGACAGTTTGGCGATGGGTCGGTAGTTGCTGATATAATTTTTAGGTCCCTTTTTATGTATGGGGGTGACATAGGAGGATTTCCAGATACTAGAGAAGGTCCCTTGAGAAAGGGATAGGTTGAAAATCTTTGATATCGGGAGAGAAGGAGAAGTGGAACAGTTCTTTAAGAATAGAGACGGGAGTCCATCAGATCGAGGGCTGAACTCGTATTTGAGTAAGTTTAGTTTCTCCTCAACTACGTGACGGTGAATAAGTTGAGGAGTGAAGTGACCAAGGGAGAATTCGGGCAAATCATTGAAATACGTCGGATTGGGTTCGAAGGAGATGTCTGTGAACGATTTATTGAAAAACGACGCGAACAGGTTGGCAATAGTTAGGTGGTCGTTTGACGTAGTCGCGCCATAAGAGAGGGAGTTAGGATAGGCGTCGGATTTACGTTTATAATTTATAAAGTGGAAAAAGGATTTGGGATTGTGGGGGTTAAGAAGTATTGCACCAGACACGGGCACTGTTTCAGTGTCTTCCCCACACTTGCCCACGTACTTACGTCGTCCAAAGAAAATTGTTCACCGAAAGAGGGCAATAAATGAAAACACCGATTTATTTAAAGTTTTTTTTAATTTTTTTTTTGTATTTTTCTTGCAGCTCAAGTCTGTTTACAGGTATCCTCATTTAAATAGATGAATTTGAAACGCACACAATATACTATTTTACACTCTAAGGAAAGCTTTAAATTAATAACTTTTCGTTTTATTTCGTTAGTTTTTTTTTATAGAAGAATTTTGCGACGCGACCTTTCGCTCAAACGATTGGGATGTGACTAGCGGCGGCGCGACCTTCCACCGTGATTATTCAATAGTGACTAACTCTACTTAGGGGTGAAATTCATATTTTATTCCACACACAGGACAACCAAAAGAGACCACGCCTCTGCTCTCTCAACCTCGCGCCCGTCAAAGTGTGAGTAACTTTTGGTAATAGGGTAATTGACGGACATGGAGAATGAGAGAACGGAAACATGATGTGCTGTGATCTCGGGGTAGCTTTGGTTGTGTGTGTTGGTATCAGATGCAGCTACTGACACGACCTACTGACCCAGTGGTGCGGCTATGGTGTAGTTAGAGCGCATTGAACCGTGGAAAGACAGAAATACGAAGGAGAGGAGGACCTAGCTGATGTTACTCCCCTGCAAAAAGAGATCATTGATCCCAAGCGAATGGATGATCTGAGGGAAAGTCAATAGGACGCCGCTGATGGTTGGGAAATAATCAGCGTGAGAGCCAGAAATAACCCCAGCGATTTTGCTATGATGCAACAGCGTCGTTCGTTTAGACTTGTTGTTGCTAACCGACGTAATGAGATTTCCGATGGGATACTCATGGTTAGCAATAATGGGGTTGCCGTATGACAAGAATGTACCTAAACTCAATTATGCATTATTTGCATGGGATAATGAGTTTAGCTATACGACCGTTTAACATGTTTTACAGGGAAATAACATGTGAGGGAAATGCGTAGGTATGACGCGCTGAAAGCGGTCGAAATTAGGTAGGAATTGTGGTTGAGATTGTGGGTTGTTTCTCATGTAGAATAGAGAAACCCCCACAGGATCACTGATCAAATTGGATTGTGTTTTAATAAGGTGTTTGGAGTAGAGGGGGGTGTAGAGTTCGGAAAATTTATAAAAGGACCTGAGATAGTTGGAGTAGTTTTCAATGGATCGCATTTTGAGGAAAATGTTCCATAAGTTATTCCTTTTGTTCTGAAGATTGCGGAGATTGTGGTTGTACCATGACGGCGAAGAAACCGATGACCTGCGGCGAGAATAGGGGACATATAAGTCGACGGCATAGTAAATATCCTTATAGAGAGTGGCCGTGGCTTCTTCTACACCCAAATGATCAAAGCGAAACGCTGTTTTGCTAAGATGCTCATTTAGGAGGCGGAAATTAGTCTTATGGAAGTTGTAAGAAAAGAGGTCAGGAGGTAGAACGGGCTGGGTTTCGTGGTCGAAATATAAGGATAAGAGCAGTGGGGGGTGATAATTGTCAATGGTAGAGAGGGCCTGTGGACTAGGGGCAGCTGAGGACATGAGAGGGTCGGTTGTGAACACGAGGTCCAGCTGTCTCCCCATATGATTTGGGACATTGCTAATTTGATGGAGGCATGAGTCGGTAAGGCCGTTAATAAAAATACGTTCATTGGAACTAGTGGGGTTAGAGACGTAGAAGGCTTGTTCGTCAGCCGATGTCCATTGCAGGTGGGAGAGGTTAAAATCGCCAAGAACGACGTAATCGTCTATTGCGGTGCTTAACTCTGTAAGGTTATTTACCGCCTCTATTAGATCAACAGAAAAAGTAGAGATTTTTTTCTATAGTGTGAACACCTTAAAATACGGTTAATACCCTTATAGTATTCAAAAATACAGTGAAGTAAAAATACAGAGGTCAAAAACAATACAAAACACAGAATAGAAAGAAAGGAATGAATTTAATAATGCTCTTGGGGAAATATGTTTTGGTACGTTTACCTGTAAAGCCAACAACGAACGACCACAAAACTAGTCACCACCAATAAAGACGAAGGTGAATATCTCATATTACCAACACAAATTTCCGTCAGTATTTATTTATTTATTTAGCCGGCTTAAGATATGCCTTAATGTACTGCAATAACTTTATTATTGATAGACTCACGTCTAGTTTACAACAAATCTTTCCGTTGTGAATGAGGATCAGTAGTGCCGGATTAGAAGGATGTTTCTAATGAGTTCTTTGAAAGGTGGAAGCCCAATCCGTTGAGTATTTGCAATTACGCAACAGTTTGGTGACAAACAGTTTTGAGTTTAGTTTATTGGGGCTACCACACAATTTATTGGTTTAATCCAAGCAATATAAGTACTTAGAAGCAAAAGTATATATAACTTTACAAACTAAAGAACATAAGACTAACGTAACTAAGCTCAACCTTAGGTGAAAAGGTCATATTAGTTAGAAAGGAAAGTGTAGAAAGCATCGCTTAAGATTTCTAGTGAGAATGGTTTACGAGGCATTGCTTGAGAGTTTGGGTAGACAGGTCGAAGCCGAACAAGGTAGAGTTGGAGCTGATATTTCTCACCAAGGAGTTCGTTGAAACCATAATAGGTGCGGTGAGGGGAAATACAGAGAAGGCAGAGATTATGCGTATTACGAGGGTTTGTGTTCAGAGGAGCTAAGTTTTAGTTTAGTTTAGTGAGGGCATTTGTTTGGCTTAAATTAAAATTAACATAAAACCTTACAGACTATCTTAAAATCTAGAGTATTAATTAAGACATTATTAAAACGAAAAAAGGAGAAAAAACCAGGAAGGTGAAAATGGGGGGGGGGGGGGGGGTTGAAATTGTGGGTGGGGTTGGTAAGGTGTATGGGAGAACTGTGGGGAAGAAGTGTGTACCAGTCACGGGCACTAGATTCACTTCTTCCTCCATCATAAATTAATCATTGTTCCACTGAAAGATAAACTGAGTTCATCGACACAAGGAGTAAAACTCCGCCACAAGACACGCACCAATAAAGGGAAAACAGGAGAAATAAAATGCACAGTGGTATTGCTTCGCAAGAATGTTGTTTATTTTGATTTAGTACTAAATTTTGACACTTGAACAGTTAATGAAATTTATAAATGGTTTATTGGTATTCACAAAACTATTGTTAAATTAAGTTACACAGTTTCAAGAGTTACGTAATTGCCTGCGTCCAACTTCGACTCTTGGGTGCACTCCGGTACGCACCCCATGCTCACTCTACTAAGGGGGAAACGCGAACCAGCGATGTGCGATCGTTAGTGGTTGAAATGAGACTCTGCGATAAACGGCTCGTACAGAGCCGACTCACTAATGGAGTGAGCTTCCCCGAGAGAGAAAGTGTTCCTCTCGTGGTGAAAACAAGGAAGGAGGATCTTACTGGTGAGGTCCTGTAGTGGTGTGCATGAAGTCGATCATTGAGATCAGATTGTTTGCTAACGCTCGCAGGTCAAAGCGAAGGAAACCTAGACAAGGGATGCCGCACAAACGAAGTAGCTACCTAATGCATCGTCCCGTAATGAGAGTCAGCTGAGTAAATAGCAGCCACTCATTAGATGCTAAAAGGGATTGAGATAATGGAGATCGTATATCGTATCTCTGCCGACTGGGAGAATCGGATTCTTTTGTTTGCATATGTTTATGCTATTGAATCCGATCCGGCGGCTAAGGGCGACGCTGGGGATTGTTTGAAGATTCAGACAAAGAAGTATTTCCAAGAGAAGTGCTTGCAGCTCAATAGTTGCAAGCCTTTGGAAAGATGGCTAGGTAGATACACAACCGTCATTGTGTAACCATCTGTGTCAATCGTGCCTAGCATCTATGGCGACGCCAGAATCGAACACTAGTATGAATAACTACACTAATTGGGAATTCGGTTCTTGGTCGATAATGCAGAGATGCATTGATACATGTATGAATGTCCTTGTAGGAAAAATTCTTTACAGGCATTTCCAGATAATGCATTGAAAGCATTAATTATCCTTGGGAAGGAAATGCTTTTGCTGCGGGGAGATTGCAGTGCAGGTGTGGGAAGGTTGTAATTTGCCTGGCAACCGAAGGTACCGAATAGGTTTTGGTTTTATGCTGCCGTATAATGGGAAGAATTCTTGTAGGGAAGTTGTATGCGAAGAGATGCATGAAAGGTAAGAATTCTTTTACAGGCACTTTTAGGTTATGCCTTAGATAACCTAGATGCGTAAAGCATTTAAGGTGCTAATGCGATTGCATTAGCGAAACTTATAAGATTGGGTCGAAGTTATGGGGGTTTGGCGGAACCGCCACAGAACTAGTTTAAGGGAAGGAGAGGAGAGGTAGGATTGCAGGGTAGGGGGGTTATTGGTGGGGGGGTGAGGACCGGTTTCTTCTGAGATGTCGTTTGAGACCGTGAGTGGAGAGGTTGAAATCGAAGGAGGTGGGAAAAGAGTTGGCCTGTTGTAGCATACGCGAGATGGGTTCGTTAGTGCCGTAAGAAGTGTGATAAGCGGACACGTAAAACAGTCGAGGGATATATACGTTACGGGGGTTTTGTATGAAATGTTAAAGTGGAGAGTAAGCTTAGGCTGTTGGTTGAGCCAGACAGAAGGCGATGGACAAAAATGCTGTCGGCATGGATTTGGCGCTTCTCAAGTGTGTTGAGATTGATTAGAGGTAGGCGGCTTGTATATGGTGGTAGAGTCAGCGGATTTTCACAGTTTAGTCCACGGAGGCCAAAACGCAAGAAACGACATTGAACGCCCTCAATCCTGCGAATGTGAGACAATTGATACGGGGACCAGACCTGACTAGCGTATTCAAGTAGTGGCCGGACAAAAGTTGTGTAGAGTGATCGGGTGACATAGGGGTTTAGGAATACCTTCAACCAGCTTTTGACAAACCCAAGGGGGCGCTGGACATAAGGATTATGTCATCAATATGTTGGCACCAAGTCGAAAAGCTGTCAAGATCCGCTTGGAGAAGTGAGGAGTTTAGGGGAAGGCGGATTGTCTTGAAAATGTTGGTATCACTCGCGAACAGCGAGATGAAGGAGTGATTTATGCAAGAGCCTATGTCGTTTATGGTTAGGATAAATAGGAGGGGGCCTAGATGATTGCCCTGGGGGACACCTGAGGTTGGAAAAAAAGGATCGGAGAGGGTGGATCTAAACCGCCCGCGGCAGATTCGATAATTGAGATAGGATTAAATCCACTTAATCAGCAGGGGTTCAAAACCGAGGGAAGATAACTTAAAGAGAATGAGGTTATGGGAGATTTTGTCGAAGGCCTTGCTAAATTCGTTAGTGACTACATCGACCTCATCACCGTTTTCTAGGCAAAGAGTTTGTGGGATATGAATTCGACAAGTTTGGTAGTAGTGGAGCTGCCGGAGAGGAAGCCGTGCTGATTCGGAGAGATGATGGGTGTGCACCGAAAACATAACGCATCATATAGAAAGCCTTCAAACAGTTTAGGAATGTGCGAAAGCTTAGCAATGGGGCGATAATTGAATATATCGTTTTTTGGCCTCTTTTTATGTATGGGGGTTATGTAAAAGGATTTCCAAAAGTCAAGGAATAGACATTATGCAAGGGATGGATTGAAGTTTGAAGCGAGCGAGAGAGAGAGAGAGAAGAGAAACATTTTTTAAAGAGGATAGCAGGGAGACCGTCTGGGCCAGGACTGAACTCGTCTTTCAGTTGTTCAAGTTTTTCTATAACTTGGTGTTGTTGAACGTGTAGAGGGATGAGAGGGCCGAGGGAGAATTCAGACATGCCAGTAAAGTAGGTGGGGTAAGGCTTGAACGAGTCGTCCGTGAAGGATAGTTTGAAGAAGGACCCGAAAAGATTCGCTATGGTATGAGTACATTATATCAAAATGTAATATGTTAAAGTAGGGTTACCATTTAGTCTAATATTGCAAAAGAACCTATCAGTACTTCTTTTTCGTTTGAAAATAAATACGTTAAAAAAATTCACTGCACTTGATCCTAAAGACACAACTCCGGTCTCTTTTTAGTTTACACAGAGAACAGTTTATTTTGAAGTGCCGAAAGAATGTAATACCACTACGAGTCCACGCTGAAGCCCACCCCACGATAGTCAAATTAGAATTTGCTTCCTAACGATAAAAAGAACAGTGTCATGGGCTGTTACTGGAAGGAGCCAAGCAAGTAGAAGTGCATTTTTTCAATTTTTGACCGTTTTTCATGTAATGAATAAACGGCTGTCTTTAAAAATCAAGGTCTCGGTCGATGGCTTATTTCGGACTCTCTAATAATAACGACCTTTTTCGTTGACGTTTTGTGATGGACTTTCATGAAGTTTGAAGATGCGCGTCATGTTTTTTCGTTTTGTTTTGCTTTCGGTAGGAAGGTGAAAATCGAGAAAAGATACTTCTGACCGATCCAAAGGCATGCCGGACTTTCATCGACTAAAACCGCCTCCCACCAGGCGCATATTCCCGTTGATCACCGCAAAACTTTCTTTTAGATATTCCATCGCGGGGCAGATGCAAGTCATGTCGGTTTTTAAAATCGTGTTGCCCTGGAGTAATGGCTCATTACAATAATATTCCACTATCTGGGTGTTTTGTTTCTTTTTTACCCAAAATTAGGCAAATGTTCATATTATGACTGCTGATTAATCGCTACCAGTTGATTATTATTTTGGGATGTGTGTACGAATTGCTCATTTGTGATTAACAAATTATGTTTTTATATCTTATTGACATCGTTTCTACCTACTTGATTCCTCCCGTAAAGGGTATTTATTTTTTGTGTCGTCATTGAGTTTTGTTTTTAGACGTGGGAATTCGGAATACATAATTTCAGTGATTGATAATGTATTCCGGGTTTTATACAGTTTTACACAAATGATTTTTATGGGTTGATTGAGCACAAATTAATCAATCCGGCTCGTTAGCCGTGAATCTCATCATTGTAGGGGTGGCCTAAATTGAAAAGAATTTTGGGATTTTTGTGTTTAATAGGACAAATTATCAAAGAAGTTTTACTTCTTAGGTGTGATGTACAATGTGCCATCTCTAGCACAATAATAATTAGCATTAATCTTTACATGCTAATTACTATGAATTATCATTAACGTTTATATTATACATAATCACACATTCATACTTGATACACAATCTGGTAGGGTGCTGGGTCTCACTTTTTGATAGTGTCTTAGAGCCAGTCGAATTTGTACTCTTGAATAAAGAATATTAAACTATCAATCATCATCATGGTCATCGGCACTACAACCGGGATCCGATCTTGGCCTTATTTAGCAAGTCTCGAGGCTTGTTCAATTTTCCATAATAATTTTTTTACGGGCAAGGTTATTAGCCTTGCGCCGAATTAACCTATCAATACAAGTCTGTGCGGTGGAAGTCGCGGCACCGGCACGGGTGTGAGTTCTACTTCCTCCTCCATCATAATCATTTAGTTATACGATTGTTCGCGACAAAACACTCAGGCACTGGTTCTCGAAACTCACCATCTATAAATTGTTCACATCTAAATATCCAGGCTTCTTGATAATAGAAATAAAACTCCCGGTTATTGTATTTATTATATTTATTGTCGGATTTTAATTAAAAACGTTCGTATTTAGTCTAAACTTATTACACACACAACCAGCGGGTAAGCAATTTTGCACCGCATTGTTCCTTGATTAATTGAGCAGCGTATTCTAATTTACCTCCGCTCGAGGTTAATTCCCTCGCGACTTCGAGTATCTATGTCTTGTTAATATTTCTATTTTAAGTAACAAAAAATCTTCACATTTACTTTAGACTATTGTCCTTATTCACTAGACAGATTCAGACACTTATAGAACAAAGGAAACCAACAAACACGACTCCGGGGTATATCGCGTCCGCAGCGCTACGGACTGGGCGAGTCGCACGATCAGCGTGGTCGGCGGATGTAACTCCGTGATTCAATCCTCGTTTGGGGTGAGTTTGATGGTGTGGTGAAAAGGAAATGAAATTTCCTTTGACCAGTGACCAATGGAAAGCGATCTCAGTGACGCGGTGGTGTATGTGTGTGTTCGTACACATCACCGTGTTCATCGATGCGTTTTGCCTGAAACAAGGAAAAAAAGAACAATTGTGAAACGACCTACGGCATCTTTCGATAACGTCTCTCTGCCAACTGAGAGAATCAGATTCTTTTGTTATGCATATGTTTATGCTATTGAATCCGATCTGACGGCGAAACTTGGCGCCGGTGATTGTTTGAAAATTCAAACAAAGCAATCTTTCCGCGAAAAGTGCTTGCAGTTGAATCCATAGTTGCAAGTCTTCGGAAAGTAATTTAGATGGGTACGCAATGGCGGTTGTGTGTACCATCTGTGTCAATTACGCATGGCATCTATGGCGACGGCAGAATCGAACTATAGTGTGAATATCTACACTAATTGGCAATTCGGTTTTTGGGTCGCTCATGCAGAGATATTTGGTAATGTATGAATGCCCTTGTAGACGCAATTCTTTTTAGGAATTCTATGTAATGCTTATATGCATTAATGTCCTTGGAGAAGGAAATATTTTCAGGTGTCAATGCGATTGCATTGGCGGGAGACAATGGGAGTTGAGTTGCGGATATGGGGGGGGGGGGGGGGGGGTTTCAGGTAAGTGGACCGTGGGGTTTGATGGAACCGCTACAGAACCCCCCAGTGACGTAGCCATGATTTAAAGGTGGTAGGGCTGAAGGCATGCTCGAATGGGTGGTGCGTAGTGATAGGAGGGCCGTACGCTTGGGGTTCAAGATGACGTTGTTTACTTCGGGGGGCGCGGTGGTTTGTTACATGTGAGGGGCCGGGTACACTTATGAGGTTGTCGACGGCGGAACTCGATATTTCAGAGTCCTGGGCCGTCAGGCAATTTGTGAGGATGTCGACGACGGAACTCGCCATTTCAGAGTCCTTTGACCCTCGGGCAATTTGTGAAGGTGTCGACGACGGAACGCGGTATTTCAGAGTCCTTTAACCCTCGGGCAATTTGTGAAGGTGTCGACGACGGAACTCGCTATTTCAGAGTCCTTTAACCCCCAGGCAATTTGTGAAGGTGTCGACGACGGAACTCGCTATTTCAGAGTCCTTTAACCCTCAGGTAATTTGTGAAGGTGTCGACGACAGAACTCGCTATTTCAGAGTCCTTTAACCCTCAGGTAATTTGTGAAGGTGTCGACGACAGAACTCGCTATTTCAGAGTCCTTTAACCCTCAGACAATTTGTGAAGGTGTGTCTGCCGGTCGCGCTTGGATTGGTGATAGGCGACTTAGCTTACGGGCTCCTGGTGGGTGCTTGGTTGTGTCCAACCCCAGGGCGCCTTAGGGAAATGATGCGATTGCATTGGCGGGAGACAATGGGAGTTGAGTTGCGGATATGGGGGGGGGGGGGGGGGTTTCAGGTAAGTGGGCCGTGGGGTTTGATGGATCCGCCACAAGTCCTTTATTGAAACACAACACTGTGAGCTAGTTTTGGTGAGGCTTCGTTTTTTTTTTTTTGTATTAGGGCAAGACTTCTTCATAGTTTCGTTGTCTTAGCAGTTTCATCATCGTATTTTTTTTTTCTTTCAATCATAAAGAAATAGTTTACCATGACAATTATTTGTTATGAAAGGTGTTTGCCCAAAGGTGGATCAAAAAATGAAATCCAATTCACTATCTTGATTTTTCTCTACTAGTGTCATATATTTTACATAAAAGTTTAACTCAGTTACATCCATTGAAACTTTAGATATCCCTTAAAGCTCGATACGGATGCCAAATGTTTGTATATACAAATTACAGGAGATGTCGTTGACAATTCATTAGAAAAAAAAAAAGCGTTAAAAAAAGTATTGCTCTTAACATACGAGTATTACAGACTTATTGAATGACCCTCGCAGATACATTTTTGGGATCAACTATAAGTCTACGCAGTTCGCTTTCGTGACGAAGACTAAAGAGTTTCATCCCAAACCTCTTGTAGACCAATTTTACGCCTGGATTATGTTTAGCCAGATTATGTCTAGTCGTCTGCCTTTAGTTCCGATGATACTATCCTCTCAAATTTAAAAACAAAAACATCGATTTTACCAAGAGTGTAGTTCAGTTCTCTACTCTTTATCCCCATACCATAATTAATCTTATTTTTACACCAACGTCTAATTCATTAAAAGCCAGAGGAGCTCTAATCAAGGGGTGCAACCAAAAAGAGTAAAATGGAAAACTTTTCACCGATTTTATTGAACTCTTTAAAAAAAAAACTACAACCGACCCTTTTTCACACACACGAATTCCATTAAATGGCGAAATAATGGACCTAATGACTATTAAATTTTTCCAGTGAGATGAATGCAAACTCCAGCAAGTAAGTCCCCCTCTATCGAGCCAGTCGTCTGGCTTTTCGACTACAAGAAACCTTCAGAAAGGAGAATGTGATATATGCCAACGACCGGCATTCCCCAAAATTAACCACATTTTCAAAATTAAGTCCTGCAAGGACGACAAATCGATGGAATACAAATGTAATTCTATCTGGGATCTCGACGCCAACACCTCAATCAGAAGATGAAGAAATCAAAAAGGATCAAAATCAACCAACTGATTCCTGTTGAGTAGTTTTCCACTTTTCGTCCTTTTCCGTGTTACTTATCGACTCTGTTCTATCTAATCAAAGTGTTAGATTGCCCCTCGTCAAAGCAATCGCATCGTTCGCACATTACAACAGCAATATAAAGGACAATGATTGTGTAACGACGTAAGCTACAAAACAAACGAGCTTGCTTTTTTTAGGAGATTCCGTTTTAAGACGCAGGGGAAAGTTATTGAATAATCCGGCAGGAAAAAGGATATTGATGCGCGCTGTCGTGTGATGTTCGACATTGGGCGTGAGGGTAATCGATTTCCACTTCAATTTCGTACAGATTTGACAGGTTGTAGCTTAGGTGCGCCCCAACTGGAGGCTGGGATCGAACGAAAGCTTGCTGATAATCAAATGATAAATTTGGCATCATTGAAGACGGTCTCGCTATTCTATCCGGAGAAGGAACAGAATTGCCCAAAAAACAACTTTGTAACAGAGAATGTTTTGCGGCACCCTGTTGGAAGAGTTCGACGACGTTCTCTGACTGAATAATTAATGTATCGGCAATTATCACTTGACATTAGCGGCACGAAATATTACCGCGACGCAGTCCTGTCGTGTGCTTAAAACAGATCTTGAATTATACTACAGCCGCACACGTTCACTGTGATTTGTGTATCGCGTGTTTGATTGACAATAATTACCACAAGTTGTTTTTATGCAGACAGCCGTTGGAGGCTTCGTGCCTCTGTGAGGCTGTTGTGTGCGATGTGTTACGATAACTAATTGGTATTAATAAGTCTTCTGGGTGTTGATAGGCTCCGAAGTGTTTACTGAAATAGATGTTGTGCTAAATGAAATATTAATTAGGTTTATTGGGCTACGGCTGTTCGGCTAAGATGTTCTACTTGTTGGGTGGGCCCCAGACTGGTGGCAGATTTCATGTTATATATTCGCAAACATCGCATTTTCGTGGGTAAGGTTTCTCATTAGAAATGTTTTGGTTTTATTCGATAATGGGATTATAGGCCGAAGTCAGTTAATATACTGGAGGCGAGACGTTAGGCAATCAAATCGTTAATTGATTTGGGATTGAATAGCGAAGTAGTTTTCACTGTCACTTATTTCTGATTTTCATTTCAAATACTTGCTTCAAGAATATTTCGACTCCCCGTTTTTTAGTACGTTCACAAACTGTAAAAATATGTTTATTAAAGCATTTAAAGCATTTCTCTTAATCGCGAAGATTCAAATGGGCTGGACATGTGACGAGAATGGGGGACGATAGGACCGTGCGTAGAATTCTTGACGGAAGACCAACGGGAAAGAGACAGATAGGACGCCCGCGACGGAGATGGGAGGACAATGTAAGGTTTGACCTTGAGGAGATCGGATCAGATAGTCAACCGTGGAAGGAGAGTGTACAGGACAGTGAGCGATGGCGCAGCCGAGTCAGTGCGGTCTTGAACAAAACAAAGGCATATTACTAACGCCGTGCGAGAGCTGGTCGATGTCATTGGTACCCTCTACGATAAGGAAGTGAAAAATCGCTTGAAGAAGCCATCTGCGCCCGCTGAAGCAAACGGTGGAAACGTGCAAATCCAGCCAAAGCAAAACTCGCACACAGACGTAAGCAGGGTCCCGGGGCAGATCAATGTTGAATCACCCAATTATAATTGGTTTACCATTGGCCAGAGGGGAAGGAAGAGCGATTTGAGGTTGGGGGGTGAAGCGGCTCCAAAAGGTGATACTGGAATGACAAATATTATGAAAAGAAGGAGACCACGCCCAGACGTTATAATAATATCCAAAACCGGGGAAAACTCATATGTGGATACGAGGGTTGCCTCTTATGTTTCGGGATTTGGCAACCCGTGTTGCAATCCGGCAATTGACAGCTCTGTCGTAAAGTTGGACATTTTTGAGGTTATACGCACTCAGAACGTTTTGACATACGAGCGCTATTTGTGTTGTTTACAGTAACTTAAAAGATTCATCTCGGCCCAAAAATGGAATTAAATCGTCAACATTTTCGTGCGATTATTTTTTACCACTTTCGGCGTGGATTAACTCAGCAACAGTGCATGGATGAACTTAATTCAATTTTTGGCGATGAAGCTCCATCAAGGACCAGTGTTTATCGATGGTATGGTGAATTCAATCGTGGTCGTAGTTCACTCCAAGATGAATTTCGTGAAGGTCGTCCAAAATCAGTTGTTGTTCCGAAAACCATTGATGCTGTGCGTGAACTGATATTGAAAGATCGTCATGTGACCTATCGTGAGATTGAGACAACCTTAGGCGTTAGTGGGACCAGCATACATTCAATATTGCATAAACATTTGACTGTCAAAAAAAATTGTTTGCGTTGGATCTCACACAATTTGTCAATCGCCCAAAAAAAGGCTCGTATCAATTGGTCGAAAGAAATGCTCAAAAAATACGGTCGCGGTGCTTCGAAACACGTCTATGACATCGTGACAGGTGATGAATCGTGGATTTACGTGTATGAGCCCGAAAGTAAACAGCAGTCGACTGCCTGGGTGTTTCAAGATGAGCCAAATCCAACAAAAGTTGTTCGCGCACGAAGCACTTCCAAGCAAATGGTCGCCTGTTTTCTCGGAAAAACTGGACATGTCGCAACCGTACCACTAGAACAACGCAGAACAGGCAATTCTGAGTGGTACACAACCATTTGTTTGCCAGTTGTCTTCCACCGCCGAAGACGGATCACTCTTCACCACGACAATGCGAGCTCTCACACATCGGCTGCTACAACTGCATTTTTGAGCACCCAAAACATCGATTTGATGGGTCATCCGCCGTATAGTCCTGACTTGGCACCGAATGACTTCTTTTTATTCCCATACGTAAAAAACAAACTGAGAGGTCAACGTTTTTCGACACCTGAAGAAGCGGTTGCTGCATTCAGAATGCATGTGTTGGAGATACCTCAATCAGAGTGGCAAAAGTGCTTCGACAATTGGTTCAAATGCATGCAAAAGTGTATAGATCTTCATGGGGAATATTTTAAAAAACAATAAAGTAATTTTCGAAGATCAATATTTGTTTTTGTTCTCTAATCCCGAAATATAAAAGGCAACCCTCGTATACTGAAGTTTATGAAGGCCAAGCCCGAGCTAAGTGAGCTCGGAAATAGCGTAAATAAAGTTCGGAAGACAGCAAAAGGGGAATTGCTGCTAGAACTGAAACGCCGTCCAGAGGCCACTACCGAGACACTGAAAACAAAGGTACAACAAGTACTAAAGGAAGTGGCTAATGTCAAAACACTGTCACAGGAAATCACGGTAGAGTGTCGTGATTTAGACGAGGTGACCGCGGTCCTGACAGCGATCGCTACAGAGTTCCCTGCGCTGAACGCGATCCCAAAGGAAGCGGTAAAGAGCTTAAGAAGAAAACCAGATGGCAGACAGGCTGCCATGATCCGCTTACCAAGAGAAAAGGCTAGCATGTTGCTGGCTACAGGTTTCCTACGGGTTTGTGGGGAGGAGAAGTATTGTGCCGGACACGGGCACACGGTTCACTTCACTCCCCATCCTCATCGAAACAAAGTTCCCCCAGTTAACAAATCGAAAAATTGTCACACACAAGAAGTAAAACTCCGCCACAAGACAGTTAAATGAAATTTATAAATTGTTTATTGTTTGTCTTTTACATTTTTGTATGATTTATACGTTTTCACAAAAACTATTGAGCACTTCGTATGAACTTAAGGATATTGTTTTATCAAAGAGACTATTGTATACCGATTCTTTTTTTGCCGCACTATATGTTTTCAATAATAAACAATTTGGGATCAATAAATTTACGTTATTTCATAGATTCACGGATAAATTTACGTGTAAAAATAAACTAAAACTTCCTAGAGTTGAAAAATAAAACACACGACTCACGGGGGTGCGAACTCCGACGCACCCCTCGATGGTAAAAGGGTGGCCCATCGTATCTACGCGTACCGAGCGCAAAGGTAGCGTAGTGGAGACCCGACCGACTTGGTCTGGTGATGGAATGAGACTCAAACGATATCCTCTCTAATAAGGATATCGTTTTTTACCTACCACCAGGGAAACGTAAAGTCTCTCTTGGTGGTATAGGAAACCAGATCTTGTAATACAGTTCATGGTGGTATGTGTGGGATCGTTGAGATCAATGCTATTCACACGTGCAGTGGAACAGCGAAACAGGGAGGCGGCAAAGACAAAAGGAAAGGCGACCAAATGGTTCGCTCTTTAATGAGGGTCATGTTTATACGATGCCTCGTCGCTATTTTCGACGTTAAGAGAAAAAGGTGCTAAAAGCAAATTGGATGTTTATGGCATCTCTGGCTGCAATAGAAACCGGGTTCATATTTGCATTAGGAAATGCTGGAGAATTTGGTTTCAGCGTCTATTGCGCTAATTATATGCAGCTGCTTGGGTTGTTTGTTGGTAAGACAAACAAAAAAGGTTGCCAGGCAATGTATATGAAAAGGTATATGGCGCGGCTAGGAAAATAGACGGCGCGATATTTATGGAATTTGTCTGGTACCGAATTGGTTCAGAATACCAAATAAGCAAACAAAGAAATCTTATGAAAAATTGTATGCGAAGGGATGCATGAAGGTAAGTTTTCTTTATAGGGATTTTAGGGTTATAATAATTGGGTCTGTTTGATGCGTGAAGCATCTAAGATGCTAATGCGAATTGCATTAGCGAAAGCTGGTGCAGACCCGGGTTATGGTTATGGGGTTTTTTTTCAGGAAGGCGAGCCGTGGGATCTGGCGGAATCGCCACAGTACTCCCCTCCCAGTGACGTAGTCACAAAAAAAAAGGTAGGGGCGAGGGAATGCTCGATGGTGGGTGCTGTGATGATAGGGAGGTTGCTTCGGAATGCGCTGTGGTAATGTTACGGGACTGTCATGGTGACCAGTTCCTGGTTATTGTTTGGGCCTTTATCGATAAGATGGACACTGTTGTTACCGCTTGATGCCATCAAGGGCAAATGTGTGCGGCGTGGTCCATAGGCCTGTTATGGGTCTCGTGGACCAACAGGCTTATCGCCCGAATAGGTCGGAACCTATCGGAAATCCGCTCACATCCGCAGTGACGAAATAGTGTGTGCGAGATGGAGGGGAACTTATCCTAGGGTAATTCCCATCCGCAGTGACGGGTTGCCGTGTGCGGAATGGAAAGGGACCAAGTCCAGAGCGGGTGTCTTTTGTCCATACGTTTGTATGGCAAATTGTTTGCCGCTGTGACTGGTAAAAGGGGGCGGGCGCTCCAGTTGCGCGGCTTACCGATCGAGGGAGGTCCGATATATCGGCTCCGGTGTCGACCCCGGAGCTTGATAAACGGCGACCGCGACCTCGACCAAGCGGCGCTTTGTTGGGAGGGCCGGCCAATCGCGCTCGTTTAAGTTGGGCGACTTAGATTACGGGGCTCCTGGGGTATGGTTGGTTGTGTCTAACCACAAGGCGGCCTAGAGTAACTGCTGCACTCTCCGAAGTATTATGCACCTAGGTATTTGAGGCGGCGTAGAGGGGCGTGTATAGCCTTTAGTTGCCGCTAAAGGGGAGCCATGGTGGCTAAAGGATTGGGGAAACAGGTATGATGTCTCAGCCCGATGGTATCGGTTTGATTTGTGGGCCGGTGTTGCTGAGACATTTGGGAGACGTAGGAGATCTAAGGACGAATGCCCTGAAATTTAAATAAAGGGGCAAAACCAGGTGCCCTGATAGATGCTACGCGTAGTAGCTGTGGTAACGAGGGAAGCTGGCTTGCTGAAATCGGGTAGAAGGTCGAGCATTGATGAACGGTGTCGCGTGATAACTGTCTTTGGCGTGCATGGACGCCAATATTGGACAGAGGCAGAAAAAGTTGTTAGAGGTCACGCAGAGTCGAGAAGGGTTGCTTGGGGTTGCGTGAAGGCTATGGTTGGTGAGCGTGAGCGCCAACCTTCAGAAAAGAGACAGAAAAGGGTGAGGTGTTTCACGCGAGATAAAACCGGGCGTCCTATTGATTATATGCTACGCGTAGTAGCTGTTGTTAGCTAAGGGGCCGGTTTGCAAAAAATGGGTATTGAGCAGTGGCGAGAGTGTGCGCCAATATTTGAAAAAGGGGTCTTAAAAGGGTGGATAGAGGCGAGTTTTGCCAGTATTTAAAGAAGGCCAAAGGTCATCACTTTGAACTCGAAGAGTCCGAAGGGTGTGATGAGGAGCCGGTGGTGGAGGGATTAATGGAGTCGAGAGAGTTGAATGTTGGCGACGTGAAGTAGAAAAAGAAATTAAATGTAGTCGAAAGAGGATCAAGAGAAGTAGTAAGCGGAGCCGTGTGGAGTCGAGTAGTGTTTAAAAGGGTTAAATAGGGGTGAGCGAAGTCGGGTGAAGTCGCGTGGGTGAGTGTTGTCGAAGGAATGAATGGAGTCGAGAGACGACGGAAAAAAATCGAGCAAAGTCGAAAAAAAGTGAAATGGAGTCGAATAGTCGAATGTGTGAGCGCGGAGTCAAAAGACGTCAAATGGAGTTGAGCGAGTCGTGTGAAACTGTGCAGAGTTGAAAAGACTTGCGAATGTTATTGAAACGGTTGTGCTGTGGTTGTACCCAGATGGGGCTTACAATGATTATTATTTCGTTTTAAAAATGTATACAATTTTGCAGCAACCGTTTTTATATTCGGTAAGGTTTACAGTATATCTGTGAATACTTATGATACCGGTGTTTCGTATTTTAGTTTGTTTTAATTGTTTGTTTTGACTGACAATTATAAGCACGCTTAAAAACTATAAAGGCAGGAAATGGACAACAACTGAGGTTAAGTAAATTTTGTTGCATCAAGATAAGTGTATCTGTTTAATATGTAAAATATCAAATTGAGCGACAGAAAAAAACAGAAATTTGGGGAGAACAGCAAAACTAAAGGAAAATATAAAAATATATGTTATCTTGTTGCCTCTAGTGAATTATTTTTAATTTAAACAATGTTGCTTTATGTTTATATTTACTTTTTTTAAAATTATATTGACTTTCTGGAACTTGTTTAACTAATTTTAGCACAATGTGACAGAATATCTGAAGCTCTAGGGTATTCCTGAATTGTGGTTATGTTAAAAGAGCTAAATTATTTTTCCTTTTTTTTTTAGGTTACTTTAATATATAGTTCTTTTCATGTGTGTTAATACACTTTGTTTTTCTCAGTAACTACATAATAAGTGAGCTTAAAAGTAATTTTTGAAAGTGTTTCGAAAATTCATATCTATAAGGGTGTATTTATCATTATGAAACAACGAAAATATTATCGATATTAAATTATTCGAATGTTTTGACTTTTAAAAACGCACTGAACTTTTTGATTGGCGCGTCTGTTTTTGTGTTTTAATGTATTTTTACATTTTTACTTTATTTTCTATATATTATATATTTTAATTTTCTTTTAACAAAATATTGTAGTAGCCAATTATAAACAGTTAATGAAATTTCTTACTGATTTTTTAAATTTTTGTTTTATGTTAACTTTCCAAATATTGAGGCTGAGAAAAAGTTAATATATTTTTACAATGAAAAACTTATTACCCTTACGTATAAACTTACAATATGTTAAATACTTTCGCAAGAGTTTATAATATTTCATATTGTTCAAACCTGTATACTTTATATTATATAATGTGTGCATAAGAACTTGTAAAACTTTAAATTAATCCAAAACAAATGAGCTTAAATAATAAAAACAGAAGAAAATAATTCACATAAATGTAAATAACTTAAATACACACAATTTACGTAAGATCCGTAAGCATCCTACAGATCTACTAGATCACAAATTATGGGTTGTTCTTCCTCTTGTGTTGCTAGTGATGATCCGGTGATGGAAACTGGTGCTGATGTTGGGGCGATGTTTGTTCATTCATTGATTTTTGGCAATTGCCGCCACAATTGCTCACCGATTGTCACTGACACAGTCGCAGCACCGAATAGTCACTGTTCAACGGGGTACGTGCGTATTCACTACATCGAGTCAACTTTTGTCAGAGATCGCGTGTTCAAGTTTTTTTATATTAATAAAAAAAAACCGTCGCGGGTCACCAATGTGGGGTAGAAGTATGTTGTGCGGGCGTACTGCACTGGTTCACTTCACATCCCCATCATTCACTAAATGTTCCACCGAATACAACGCACAAACACGAACCTCAGCAACGCACCGCCCTCCAGGAGGAAAATTAAATACCGATGAAAGGAATCACACTGCACATAGTTTCTGAATTATTTTTATTTTCACTTGTTGTAATTTGGTTTGTTTGTTGTTTTGATTTAGCAATACATGAACGTAATTATGGTATAATGAAGCCAATTATGGATATAATTAATTTAGAGCAATTATTAAAACATGATCAAAGATTTTTGTATGATTAATACGTTTTCACAAAAACTATTGAGCACTTCGTATGAACTTAAGGATATTGTTTTATCAAAGAGACTATTGTATACCGATTCTTTTTTTGCCGCACTATATGTTTTCAATAATAAACAATTTGGGATCAATAAATTTACGTTATTTCATAGATTCACGGATAAATTTACGTGTAAAAATAAACTAAAACTTCCTAGAGTTGAAAAATAAAACACACGACTCACGGGGGTGCGAACTCCGACGCACCCCTCGATGGTAAAAGGGTGGCCCATCGTATCTACGCGTACCGAGCGCAAAGGTAGCGTAGTGGAGACCCGACCGACTTGGTCTGGTGATGGAATGAGACTCAAACGATATCCTCTCTAATAAGGATATCGTTTTTTACCTACCACCAGGGAAACGTAAAGTCTCTCTTGGTGGTATAGGAAACCAGATCTTGTAATACAGTTCATGGTGGTATGTGTGGGATCGTTGAGATCAATGCTATTCACACGTGCAGTGGAACAGCGAAACAGGGAGGCGGCAAAGACAAAAGGAAAGGCGACCAAATGGTTCGCTCTTTAATGAGGGTCATGTTTATACGATGCCTCGTCGCTATTTTCGACGTTAGGAGAAAAAGGTGCTAAAAGCAAATTGGATGTTTATGGCATCTCTGGCTGCAATAGAAACCGGGTTCATATTTGCATTAGGAAATGCTGGAGAATTTGGTTTCAGCGTCTATTGCGCTAATTATATGCAGCTGCTTGGGTTGTTTGTTGGTAAGACAAACAAAAAAGGTTGCCAGGCAATGTATATGAAAAGGTATATGGCGCGGCTAGGAAAATAGACGGCGCGATATTTATGGAATTTGTCTGGTACCGAATTGGTTCAGAATACCAAATAAGCAAACAAAGAAATCTTATGAAAAATTGTATGCGAAGGGATGCATGAAGGTAAGTTTTCTTTATAGGGATTTTAGGGTTATAATAATTGGGTCTGTTTGATGCGTGAAGCATCTAAGATGCTAATGCGAATTGCATTAGCGAAAGCTGGTGCAGACCCGGGTTATGGTTATGGGGTTTTTTTCAGGAAGGTGAGCCGTGGGATCTGGCGGAATCGCCACAGGTTAGATGGCTGATATGCAGACTTCGAGAAAACATCGCACCCACACGATGTTTCAGATGTTGGCAATACGGTCATGTGGCGAAATCCTGCAAATCCGAAGAAGATCGTTCGGAAAACTGTTTGAATTGCGGAGAAAAAGGCCACAAAGCAATGTGTTGTAAAGCACAACCCAAATGCATGCTCTGCGAATCAGGATGCGAAGGCACCACCACTCAACAGAGAGTTACAAATGCCGAGCATTTAAAAACGCGATGTCCAATCTTCTCAATAAAAATGGACAGGTTTAAGTGCATTCAAACCATCTTAAACCATTGTGGAGCCACACAAGATCTCCTTTCCCAAACAGTTAAGGAATATGGTGCCGACGTGGTGCTCATCGATGAGCAGTACAAGATGCCTGGTACTGGTATTGTTACATGGGAAGAAGACAGCAGCGGAACAGCGGCCATCTGGACAACTGGAAATTCCCCCATGAAAGGCAGACGTGCCTAGCGGCTGGAAGGAATTTCCTATGCTAAGATCAGAGGAATTCATTTCTACTGTTGTTACGCTCCGCCAAGGTGGGAAATAGAATATTTCAAATGCTTTTTGGACAGAATAACACAAGAAGCTAGAGATAAAAGCGCTCTTATAGTTGCTGGAGATTTCAACGCTTGGGCAGTAGAATTAGGAAGCACAAGGATGAACAATAGAGGTCAGGCACTACTCGAAGCCTTCGCAGTCCTAGTTGTGGTGTTATTAATTATGGTATCGATGACACCTTTATAAACTAGAGAGGCCGGTCCAAACTCGACATCACATTTGCCAGCTGCATGTTGGCAAGAAGTATGGAGTGGCGACCTTATTTAGCAAGTCCTGAGGCTTGTTAAATTTTCCATAATGATTTGTTTTTTTCCGGGCAAGGTCATTAGTCTTGCGCCGGAGACTCCCCGACGGGGAATCGAACCCCGGTCTCCCACGTGACAGGCGGGTATACTAACCACTATACTATCGCGGAGCCCATTTTGGACATATGGCGTTTGAAATAATAGTGAAGAAGATCGTGTGATTCGAACTGACGCTATGACAGCTCGAATCACGAAAAAAATATATACCTAAGCGTTACACATCAGGCTACTGACCGTGTTTAGAATTTGATTTCCAAACTCGACTATATTCCACTGATGTGAATTATTTTTGTTATCGCTTGGTATACGGTTCTGATGTATTTTTCTTATTCGATTTTTCGTTCGGTATTCTTCACTATTTTTGCTTGTGAATTGTGTGTGTATCTGTTAGAATCGCTACAGACACCTACCACCCATAGTGAGCACAAAGCCGTGATGTACGAAATATTACCGCTCAGGGGATTCATCACTGGCAAATGGGCGAAGAAAGCCCAAAAAAAAAAATGGGTGGAAGGAGAAGGATCTCGATTATATACTGGAAGACCAAATCGCACAGTTTGACGCAGAGGCCGATGCGAACGGGCAGGCTGGAAAAGTCATGAAGCGGCTAACTACCGCATGTGATGCTTCTATGTCACGAAAAAGACAACCAGCAGGGGCTATCAAACCAGAGTATTGGTGGAACTCAGAAATCGCCCATGTGCGATCGGAGTGCAACAGATTAAGATGCTTGCAACAAAGAGCAAGAAACCGTAACACCTACCCACAGTTGCATGCGGAATTCCTCAACAAACGGAAAGAGTTGAGGAATGTGATCCGCAAAAGTAAATATGACGCGTTCTGCTCCCTAAGGGATGAATTAAATAACAACCCATGGGGCAGCGCTTACAGGATAGTCATGAAAAGACTATAGAGCAACAGTAGCCAATGCAATAAAAGAAAAAGTGACATGGCCAGAATCGTTGCTGTCCTCTTCCCACAGTGTGATGAGGTATTGAGAGTGCAAGAGCAGTGGAGGATCACTGAAGGAGAGATACCTCCCGTGACCACCGAAGAGGTACTCTTGGCTGCAAGGGTAATCAGGAAATAGGACTCCGGGACTGGATAGTATCCCTAACGCTGTAGTGAAGACTGCTCTAACAAAAAAGCCGGAAGTCTTCAGCAGTCTCTTCACAACCTGCTTTCCAAAGGGACAATTTCCTAAACGATGGAAAAAACAGCGGCTTATGCTTATACCAAAAGGTATCAAGATCCAGTCCCCACATAAAATATCTTGGTGTTGCCTTCGATAATATGTTGGGTTTCCAGGAACACCTGCGGAAAACGAGAGAAAAAACGGGAAGAGTATGCAATGTTTTGGAGGGACTGCTACCCAATGTTGGAGGACCCCGGCCCCACATAACGAAACTGATAACCACTGTCAACATCTCCATTATAGTGTATGCAGCTCACATATGGGCAGGACTCGCACAGTATAAACCTTACATGAGGGAAGTGAATTCAGCACATAGGCTGGTATCATAAAGAGTATGCTGCGCATTCCGAACGATATCCGAAGATGCTATAAATGCCTTAGCCGGGAGTGCACAACTTGACATTGCAGATAAATAATCTCTGCGTTGCATGAGGTCTCAGAAGAGAATCTTCGTAGAATGCGGTCACAATTAGAGCTCTCGAACCTAAGAGAATGACAACGAAGGTGGGATTCTTCTACCAAAGGAAGATGGGCCCACACCATGATACTATGAAATGATATTCTAGTTGACATGATGCAGTAGTTGTGACGCGACGAACAGAGTAACAGGTGAACTCCGTTCCGGAGCGGGAAGGAATATCTGAAAGAAAGTTTGTGGGGGTGAAGAAGTATTGCACCAAGACACGGGCACATGGTTCACTTCTTTCCCTCTGTACGTCACTATGAAGGTAATCCAAGAGAAAATATGAAATGCTCACCGCACTGGTGTTGGTTTGAAGTTAATGTTTTCTTTTATTTTACGTTGAAATTGTTAATAGTACAATGGTTCCACATGCACCAATAAAAATATAACTTATTCATCTCTAAATAAATTATTAGCGAAAATACTTTACACAACTAATTCTCCGCGGCAAGACGACTGGGAAACGTGTATGTCCTGTGGCTGAATGACGACTGACTTTAACAGGTTACGAAATTAATTTCTAGACCGATCGACGGTGTGACCTAGCGCTGTGATGATTCAATAGTGACTGCTCTAATTAGGGGTGAAAATTGGGATTTCTATATTCGCACAGCTATTAGCCAATCATCACCGCGCTCTTTTCATGTATCTTCTCATTCCCGTGCCCCAGTGAGGTGGATAATACTCGCGCATCATTCGACAGTCGCTGGACATGCGAAGGATAAAAATAACAAAAGAAAGAGCGCGATAACTTCGGGGTTGGCTTAGCTTGTGCGCCGGTATGAAATGAAGTTTCTGAGAATGACCTACTGCCCTAGTGTTACGGCGGTGGTGATCTCAGAGTGCATTGAACCGTAGGGAGACAGAATTATGATGCAGAGGAAAATTTGGCTGGTGCTATTCACCTGCGAAAAGAGATCATTGATCCCAAGCGACTGGAGGATCTGCGGAAAATTGATAGGACGCTACATCGGCTAGGGAAATAATACCGTGGGAAAACGCTAAGGAATGCGGTAATTACCCAAGCCATTAAATGATGATGAAGCCGCGTCGCTTGATTCGAGTTGGTTGTTGGTAACCAACATGAATGGAATTTCCGGTGGAAATCTCATGGTTAGCGGAATGGTGTTGCCGTATGGCAAAAAGGGTAGCTAAACTCAATTATGCATTATCTACATAGGGTAATGAGTTTAGCTATGCGTCCTTTGGGAAAACATGATATTTCAGGTGAATAGCATGAACGGTGGAATAGGGGATAATATGACACGCTGAAAGCGGTCGACAAAAGGCGGAAATTGTGGTTGGAATTGTGGGTTGGTTCTCAATGTAATATAGAGAACCCCCACAAGTTCCTCGGGGATCAACGGGAATATGTGCTGATGGGAGATGGTTTTAGTCGGTAAAAATCCGGCAAGCCTGTGGATTGATCCGTAGGTATCTTTTGAAGATTTCCGCCTTCTACCGAAACCAAAAAAAAAAAACATAAGAATATAATTTGACTTTGAATTTTAAAACTTTACTGCGCATGACAGAGTAACTTAGCGGTCGAAGCGAACTAAATCACCAAGAATAAGAAACCATCAAAATTGCTAGAGAATTGTGAATGCTTGTTGTGGCTTCAGGGCTTTTTCTCACTCTCTATGATTCCGTTTAGAAACTGTATTCCACGACACTTGGCATACTTTTTCCGGTTGTTTCTTCATCAGGAACGACATGTAGATCTCTCTGGGCAGCTCTGCGCAGACTACGTTTCGGGTACACAGAACGTAAAATCTCGAATCAATTCGATTCAAAGCATTAGAAGTGGAAACAGTTCCAGTTTTGCGTAAACTCCCATTTAGCGAATCACAAGGTGATATTTAGAGTGCCGTCTCAAAGGAGATTGTACGCCATTACCCATGTGAGATTATTAAATTAAAAGAACGAGTGACGATGGCAACCGTCCAGGAAAAGTTCGTCTAGCCATGCATGGTTTCGAATTGCGAAATGCGATGGTTTCGGGTACACAGAACGTAAAATCTCGAATCAATTCGATTCAAAGCATTAGAAGTGGAAACAGTTCCAGTTTTGCGTAAACTCCCATTTAGCGAATCACAAGGTGATATTTAGAGTGCCGTCTCAAAGGAGATTGTACGCCATTACGCATGTGAGATTATTAAATTAAAAGAACGAGTGACGATGGCAACCGTCCAGGAAAAGTTCGTCTAGCCATGCATGGTTTCGAAATGCGAAATGCGATGGTTTCGAATTGCGAGTGAATGCCTGCGGTTGTATCAGATGCCAACAAGTTAAAATAGGAGCACTTAATGTTTTGCCACTGGCCCATTTCAAGCTCCCCAGAAGTACGCTTTGCCCATATCCATATTGCACCGCATACCGGCATATTTTTATACCCGTTCACATAATTCAATTTTGCCGCACACACAGCTCTCAAAAAAGTTGCAACATTTTAGTTTTATCAAAGTTACGTAGCCCCTCACCTTTGTTCTTCAAAGAAAAGCTGACCAAAGTGTAGAAATGTTTATTTAATCTGCTAAACCTTCAACCCGTTGAAGGTGAAACTCAAAGGGTTTATCGGACCGTGCGATTAAATTCAAACCAATTTATTCAACAATACATTGTCACCAACAAAATGTCATTCATATAACTTCGATAATTATTCGTTTCACATAACGGCCACAGCCAACGCTGTGATAATAACTCCTGTTATTATAAGTAATAATGTAAAATTAGAATGCCGTAATATTCATTCAGGATTATTTTGGCATTGTATGTATCACTCCTAAAACGGTAGCTTTCGTCAGTTATTTTACACCTCCACATATATTTCAATCACAGGTGGTACTAGTCTTTTTCGTCAGTTTGTTGCAATAGCATAGAGTTTCGCTTCGATCAATGCAACACGCGTATCTCAAGCCGATCCTACAGGTTTACCTTTCAAAAAAGAAGTGTATAAGAAACAAAACGGTCCCACCGGGGCTGGTGCAAGATATGCTTTACTTTCCGGTTGCTCCATCCACTCCACGTACACGAATTAACGAGGTAAGCGGAAGAACCGTATACCCTTAAACACATCCAACGGACTAAATATCTGTCTAGGATGAAGTTCATTTAGTGAAAGACTTCGAAAGACCCTACAATGAACACAAATATGTTCGTTATTACTTATTGGTTAATGTGATTAAGGGAAAGCCATTCAAGTAATACATACAAAAACATCGTCCAGAGTAATACCCAAGGCAGTTACTTTGAAATATAATACTTCCGCCCATTTTGTGAATTCAGTGGAATAAGTATGTGGTGTAAGCCGCATACCGGCATATTTTTATACCCGTTCACATAATTCAATTTTGCCGCACACACAGCTCTCAAAAAAGTTGCAACATTTTAGTTTTATCAAAGTTACGTATCCCCTCACCTTTGTTCTTCAAAGAAAAGCTGAACAAAGTGTAGAAATGTTTATTTAATCTGCTAAACCTTCAACCCGTTGAAGGTGAAACTCAAAGGGTTCATCGGACCGTGCGATTAAATTCAAACCAATTTATTCAACAATTCGTAACCAATCCACCCCACGACACGGCACAACTGTCATACGGCGTCCGGCCTTATACACACTCCCCCACCCGCCCATTAGTCCTGTCTGTTTAAGACCCAGCCGACGAGCAAAGGCCTTTAGTGGTATTTTCCAAACAAGTTCCTCTTAAGTGAAAAACAACAAACTGTTTCAATTCATGGCTCTACTTACCCCTGACTTTACTTTACCTTTGTAAGGAGGTCGAAAGGATAATGTTATCATAAAAATTAGAATTTATCCTGCATCAACCCTCTCATTTGTTGAATTCTCTTTGTTATGTATTTCGGAATGCTCCGAAGTCGTCTGGCATTTGTCTGTACGTATGTCCTTCGACAGTCAATTCCTCATCAACAGACACAAGACAAAAACAAGACCAGAACAAGACACAAGGAGCATCTAGCCCGAGATAAACAAAGCAATAACTTAAGCATCATTTCCTTTATTTCCTATAAACAAATCAGCATTTGGGCGAATTCGACATTAAGCATTAAACCATCCTGTCTGCCCATGGCTGCAGTGGCTCTGGTCCCCACCGCTCCATCAACCCAACAGCCAGACGACAAGACTTTAAAAGGTACCAACACGACTATTCCATCCAAGAATGTTCGTCTTGCCGAAGGCCATTCTTTCCTTGCTTCGATTTATGCCAACCCTTGTCGCCGCGATTGTCATCTTATCCTTAGAAATGACATTGATATCCTTTAGTGTAATTCTTTAAAGGGGAAACTTCCTATTAGCTCCCATAACCGCCCTCATTGCTTACTTCCTTACATCGCCCCATCCAAACGAGTGTATTATAACATCTCGCGTGCCACTTTAATGGCTTTTAAGCGATTTAAGGCGATTCAAGTTTGCTGGAGTTTTATTTGCGCCATCAGTTAAGGTAAACCACTTCCGGAAATTGTCCAGGACGACAGTTAAGTTGATGTTTTACAATGCAAATGTGGCTTCACAGTGGCACCGCTATTATTGCCCTGGACGTGGGGATGCCAGGAAGCTGACAACAAGAAAAACATTTTCGACGGCTGGTCCGGCATATGCTGCAGGAGCAGGACCAGCAGAAGGACCAAAACCAGGATCGGTAGCGGTACATAAGTATATATTATACTCGTACATACACGGTTGGCAGATAAATAGAATATTTTTTTATGTTTTCGTTGATTTGATGACAAACAAAAACTCAAGGAGTGAAAAGGATAAAAAATGGAGCACAACAATGGCAGAAGGCACAGGATGTGGATGAGCAGTTGATGATGCACACGTGATATAAATTTTCTCGTTTTATGATTTTAAATTTGCATCCGCATAAATTTCCGTTTTGTGAGATGTGTAATTGTATTCCGTTCCGCGGTGGCTGTGGAATGTATGTGGCCACAGGGCCGCGAGGTTACAGGGTTGTAAAGTTGAAGCTTCAACAACAATTTATGTGTACTGGAGGATGGTGGTGCATTATTTTTGCACTTGCCCACCCGCCAGGATCGGCGAAGGTGAGGGATGCTGAGCTCTGATTTTTCTTCTTTTTCCATTAGGCATTGAGCCGATGTTAATATTTTACAGGTGAACAAGCAATAAGCGGCTATTTAGAGGGGATTGTTATCGCAGGAATGAAGTGACAGGTGGAAATTCTCCCTTTATTAAGCATAATACAGATATATTCGATTCGTGTTGAGTGATATTAAAACACCAAGAAGACAGATGGTTATTTTAAGGCAATGCAATAAAACGCACATAGAAGGAAATTGTTGGTAACCCAAGTTATCGATGCAGCCGGAAGGAAAATGAGAGGTTTGGAAAAGGGGAGATCGAAAAACATTGGTTTTCAACGCATAAATATTGTAAAGAGAGTTCCGAACTCATGCGTTTCGACCCAAGAACGACTCTCAATAAATATCAGTCCCATCTTGACCTTTAGGGTGAACTGGTGTACATTGCCTGATTGTCGACTTTGGCGAATATTTGAAATATAAATAAATCTATATTTATATAATAATATTTGAAATAAATAGGAAATATTTGTCTGTCCGTGTCAAAGTGATCATTAGCAGAAGCCTTTAGGAAACTCTAGTATTTTGGCGTACTTTTTGTCTATCCGTAGTACGTGTCCCGCCGAACACTGTCCACACACTAAGAACACACTGGAGCAGAAAACAGCACACAAGTAAAACACTGAGTCTAATAGTTTTTGATCTTTATTATTATTTTTTTTATTAGTTCGAATTCTAGTTCTTATTGCTACTTGACATCAATTAACAACGCTGGATCACCCGTGGCGATTCTATGAGGAACTTTTACAATGTTTTCTTTTATGCACTACGAGCTAACTTTCGCCGAGCGTTTTCACGATCTTGATGGCACTGTACCGCTCAAGGAATTTTGGCACATTAAACTTGGTCACCGCTGCTCATCACTTAAACGAAATGCAAGTTACTTTGACACTCGACGTTACTTTACAAAAGAACACGAATTTGCGACGGTGCTGAATCGAGCACCTTTCAGGACTAGGTCTCACACCAACGTACACGAAAACTAATACTCCTCTTCTCTCGGTTTTCAAAGACGACCTCTCTACACTGCAGCTCCAAGCAACTCTTCTTCACGACTCCCTATGATCGACTCTTCGATATAGAGTAATTGTCTCCATCCTAAAAATATCCCATTCGAATTACTCATCCTGCATCTGCAAAGGAAAATTTCCCCATCCAATCTGCTAACAGACTTCCCCGTCGTATCTGTTAACAGCACAAAATTTCCCTTTGCATCTCAAAAGGAGAATTTCCCGTGTGCCTTTGCATTAGGTCATGCCAAGGAATTAGGTGCTAATTGCATTTAGCTACCAGCGTATGCATCCGTTTTTCGGTCTCTTTACCACTAATCGTATTTCTTTGGAAACATCGCGGTGATGTTTAGGGTGGGAGATTGGTGACCTGTATGCGATGCTTGCTGCATTTGACGCATTGCTTATATGCGATGCTTTAGCTGCCCTTTTGAATTTGGGTAGAATATCATGTATGGATGCGTTGAACTCGAGCTTTTGAACGTTAAGTTCCTTGGTTTTTGATATCAGGTTCAACGCAGTCACAATTTCGTATAACCTTTGTTACAGGTATGTTCACCGCCTATTGGGACACGTGTCTGTGGGTACGTGTAATGAATAAAGGTATGTATATTCCTTGGCGGAAAGGACATCTTAACCTATAGTTGGTTGTGGTGGTTCGTAACACCCCCCCCCCCCCCCCCCCCCCCCATGACGTTGTCCCGATATGTAGTAGGCTGATGTTGCCTGGGGGTGAACTGTTGCGTTTGGCTTTCATGGGCGTGCTCCCTTCCATCTTGGTCGGTGCTTGGGTGGTAAAGGGGCGAAGGAAATCGCGTTTGTCGTTTTCTGGCGGTCGTTATTGGAAGCGGTTTGGGGTTGCGGATTTTCCGCTTCCCGAATGTTGAGGATTTTCGCGGCGTCCTCTCTGGCGCGTTGATCGAGAGCGCGCTGCCGCGTTATGGGTCCGTGTAGGACTTCCATAGCCTCGCGTGAAACAATTTCGCGAGGGTTTGGTTGAATTTCAGTGGCTGCCGTGCCTTGCGATTCGGAGAAGTGTGACGGATGGCATACGGGGCAGCTTTCGGCTGCTGCCGATGTTTGCTGGTATGCTTCTCCTGGTACCATATCGGGTTGTTGTTCTAAGTGGCACGGCTTCAGTCTTTCGACACTTACGGTGTATGGTTTTCCATCGTTGTCAACGGAGAAAACTCGGTCGTTTATTCGATCCAGCACCTTGTATGGCCCTTCGTAGCGGGGTTCTAGAGGTCTTCTAACTTTGTCCACCCCGATGAAGACGTGCGTGCAGCTGTCCATCTCTGGGTGAACAAATATCCTCTTGGAACCGTGTCTGGCGACCGGTGTTGCCCTGACCTTACGCATGAGTTTGCGTAGGTGTTCCAAGTTTGGCAACTGTTCGAGTGGGGGTTCTCTATCGGCGAAGAACTCTTCTGGGAGGCGCAGATTGGTTCCGTATGTCAGATCTGCTGCTGAGGCTCCCAGGTTCTCTTTTATGCTTGTGCGCAAGCCTAAAAGTACGGTTGGTAGGACGTCGAGCCATTGATTGTCGACATGGCACATGAGTGAGGCTTTGAGTGACCGATGCCATCGTTCTATCATCCCATTGGACTGGGGTGATAAGCTGTTGTGTGGCTTTGTTGGCAGCCGAGTAGATCGGTCAGGTGCTTGAAGATCGCTGCCTCGAACTGTGGTCCCCGGTCGGCTGTGAGGGTAGCCGGGACGCCTAAACGTCTGACCCAGGTCGAATAGAATGCTTTGGCTACATTCTCTGCGATCACTGTTCGAAGTGGCACTACTTCTGGCCACCGTGTAAAACGATCGATCATCGTCAGGAGGTACATGTAACCTCTCGACGGAGTAAGCGGTCCCACAATGTCGATGTGTACATGGGCGAAACGCGCCCCGGGGAGCTTGAACTGTGCTGGTTGTAGCACGTTGTGTCGATCGACTTTGCAACTTTGACATTGCAAACAATTGCGTGCCCATTTCGTAATGTCTTTGGCCATATGTGGCCAGACGAATTTACGTCGGCTGTGCGTCCGCCTGGATGGGCTGGGTTATGGAATGTCTCGTACACATTCCTTCGAAGGTTTTCTGGGATGTAGGGGCGAGCTACCCCTGTCGAAACATCGCACCAGACTTCATCTTTTGAGTCGTTGAAAGGGAGTTTACGGAAAACTAGTGCTGTCTCCGCTTTCAGTAGGGTCTCGAGTTGACTGTCCTCTACTTGCGCTTGTGCCAAGTCGGCACCGTCGATTTGCGCACAGAGTTTAATTGCGTGTATAGGCGAAAAAGCATATGCAATTACGTTCTGTGCTCCTGGAACATATTCAATTCGGGTGCTAAATTGCCCGATGAAGTCCAGGTGCCGGTCTTGTCGTGGGGATGAGTTTCCCGCTTTCTTTTGGAAGGCATACACCAATGGTTTATGATCGGTTTTGATCGTAAGTTGGCTTCCTTCAACCATGTGCCGGAAGTACTTTACTGCGCAGTAAATCGCTAGTAACTCCTTGTCGTAGGCACTGTAGCGTGGCTGGGTCGGGTTCAATTTCTTTGAGAAGAAGCCCAGCGGTTCCCATTTACCGTTGTACCCTTGTTCGAGTACTGCCCCAATTGCAGTGTCGGAAGCGTCGCACTGTATGGACAATGGGGCTCCTTCGATTGGATGTCGAAGCAAAGTTGCATTCGCCAGCTGTTCTTTCGATAAGCGAAATGCTTGATCAGCTGACTCGGTCCATTGAATCGGTCGTTTATCGTTGCGCTTGGCTCCCACTAGGTATTTATTCAGAGGAGCCTGGACCTGTGCACCGTTTCGAAGAGTTGGCCGATAGAAGTTTAACATACCCAGATAACGCCTAAGTTCTCGCACATTCGTGGGGCGAGGAAATTGCATTAACGTGCCCACTCTGTCTTGCAATGAGCGGACGCCTTGGCCGTTTATGCAATAGCCAAGGTACTTGACTTCTGATTCTCCGAGGTGGCACTTGTCTGAGTTAATTACCAGGCCGAAATCTCGGAGGCGCTCGAACACTTGCTTCAAATGGGAGCGGTGTTCGGTCATGTTTTTCGATGCTATGAGTATGTCATCACAAATACGACAAACCCATGCCCATGCAGAGAGTTTCGAACTCATGCATTTCGACCCAAGAACGACTCTCAATAAATATCAGTCCCATCTTGACCTTTAGGGTGAACTGGTGTACATTGCCTGATTGTCGACTTTGGCGAATATTTGAAATATAAATAAATCTATATTTATATAATAATATTTGAAATAAATAGGAAATATTTGTCTGTCCGTCTCAAAGTGATCATTAGCAGGAGCCAGTAGCAAACTCTAGTATCGCAGACAAATACTTGGGAAAGAGGAATGCAATCACCATCTGAACAGTGTCACCCATTGTTTCCCATCGATTTACAAACATTCATGAATAAACTGCGAAAGTTAAAAATAAAAAAACAGCAAAATGCCAATCATTTCGAGTTTTCAAAAAATTGCGATGGCATCCGTTTTTGTTGTTGTTCGTTAGGTATAAGCCTCTAGTTATTCACAAAGAATAGTTAGTTAAGTCTCAAAGGGGTTTAAAAATAATAATATTCATTCGAAGCAATGTTAAGGTTTGAGTGGTGTGTTTATATTAATCATCATCATCATCGGAACTACAACCGGGAACCGGTCTTGGCCTTATTTAGCAAGTCCTGAGGCTTGTTAAATTTTCCATAATGATTTGTTTTTCCCGGGCAAGGTCATTAGTCTTGCGCCAGTGTTTATATTAATACTAAATTTAAATAAGTATTTTTCATATTGTGATACATGAGTAAAAACTTTTCTTCAGCAATATTTGTTTAATATTTGTACAATGAGTATCTGGCATGCAGTGTCAGAATACAATTACTCAATCTTTCGGTGTTATTGTTGTATTCTGTGTAGGGGTTTTGTTCCAGGAAGCGTGTCTCCTGGTCCTTAAAAGGACAAGGCGATCTCTTAAAATTTGACCGCTCCTGAAACTCGTCCTACAAAAGGGGTCGTTACCGTGCTTCCTCGTATGCCTGAGGGAAGAGTAGCTTCCTTAATTGGCCCGTTGTCCTTGGTTTTCTCTTGGTCTTCCAGGCCAGGTGATACTTTGCTATCAATTGGCCGCTAAATGAAAATCCGTGTTGTTTTCGTTTACAAATTAAAGAGTTTTATTTTTCCAATTATTTTCGTTAGTTTTTCCAATGGGGTATTTCCTCCAGGGACTAAGATCGATTTAATACTGCGGCCCGGAGATCACTTATCTATTCCTTTATAAAGGAAAAGGAATCGAAAATTGTATCCCACAGATACACATTTTCGTGCAACAATCTCGATTTCTTGGATATCTCGAGCGAGATGTTGTATTGACTTTAGATAAGAATTCAATTTCTGATGTGTGAATCTATCTGCTTTTGAGTTTTTTGTTTGTTTTCCTGAATGGAAAATTTGGGATAGAGATAACGATCTCTGAATTTTAGATTTGGGTGATGCTGTGGAGCAAATGTAGAACAATAAACGAATATTAGATTCGTTTATTGCGAATTTGATTTTAATTCAAGATTTTGGATTTAATAATGCCGTGGGGGCAAATGTTAGGCAATAAACGAATGTTTGATTCGTTTATTGCGAATTTTGAATCATGTTTGGGTTTTTTCGGGTTTTGATAGGTTTATGTGTTTTAGCGTATTATAGCTAGGCTTTTGGATTAGGAATGGGGGGAAAAAGGTGGTAGGGCTTTTTAGAGCACTACATTATCTTCAATCCTCCTGAGCATATATAATATATGAATTCCGGCTTTGGACGAATACATGCTGTAATGGATAGGCGGACTTATAATACCCGACAAGACACCTGTAACGATCATCATCATCATCGGCACTACAACCGGGATCCGGTTTTGGCCTTATTTAACAAATCACTCCACCGGTCCCGATTTCGAGCCAATTTCACCCAGTTTGGCACTCCCAGGCTCTGGGCGTCCTGGTGAACGCCATCCCTTAATCGCAGACAAGGTCTGCCGCGCTATCTCCTTCCATATATCTTGCCACAAAGGACTTTCCAGCCAGGCTCCTCTTCGCTCATTAGAGCTAGGTGGCCCGCCCACCGGAGTGTACCAAGCATGATTTTCCTTACAACATTAGCTTCAAAGTAGATCGCGTATAACTCATGGTTGTATCGTCTCCGAAATCGTCCTCCCTTACATAGCGGGCCAACAATTCTCCTTAAGACCTTCCCCTCGAACGCGGCTAAGAGTTCAGAGTGCCTTTCAATCGTTGATTTACCTGTCCCTCCTTATTTAATCAGCTCAGCGGTATGTCATCAGCTCCGGAGGCTTTATTTGATTTGAGCTGTCTTATGGCTTTTTATGTTTCCTTATTGACGGCAGCATTTGGTCTTTATTTTGCAATAGAGGAGCCTCCAATTCTTCTGTGAGGTGAACATTTAGCAATTCATTGAAGTGCACTTCCCATCACTCCAGAATGCCTTCAGAATCGGTGATCAGATTATCCTCTTTATCCTTGCAGTAAGTGCAGCGTGGTGTGTACAGCGTCATACTGCGGATTATTTGGTAGAACTTCCGCGCCTGGTGCGGACCTCGCTCTTTACTTTTCTCTATTTCACAGACAAGGTTTTTTCCCAGGCACTTTTCTATTGTCTGTGAAGTCCTTTTTCAGATCTTCTGAGCTCTTTGTATTTCTCCTGGCGTATCCGTGTCCTATGAGACTGCTGCATTGCCCGGTATGCAACATTCTGACGTTCAGTCGCTAGTTTGCAGCCATCATCAAACCAGTCCCTCCGGTCTCTACGACTAGTGCCTAAGATGGAGTTGGCAATACTAATGACAGTATTCTTAAGGCGGGTCCATTTCTCTTCTACGCCCTGCATTCTGGCCCCAGAATTTACTCTCCCTCCGTCAAGCTCCTCGAGGGCGAGTCTTAACGCATGACCAAAGGTGTTACTGCTATTCTCATTGCGTAAGGCAGCCGTGTTGATTCGAACCTGATCCGCGGATGCAACGCAATCCGCGCTCGGAAAACTGTACCAACAAGATAGTAGCCTGTTACGATAATTTCAGTTAAATAACACACACACACAGTGTTTCTTTAATTTAATTATTTATTTTATTTTAATTATTTTTAAACAACGCCGTTTACCAAACTTTGATAACAGCTGAATTCGATAAATATTTAAAGACACTGGTTTATTTTCATTAAGTGTTTTAGAGAATTTCCTTATTTTATACATCCGATATGCTCAACGTATAGTTAAATAGGTAGGCAGACACTAGACTTTATTTTCACGACGGATCCTATTAATTTCTCCTTATATTTGGAAAACCTTGCTTATCACCCCCGTGCATAAAAAGGAACCAGATATATCAAACTACCGTCACATCGCCAAACTTTTCCACATCCTCAAAGCATTCAATAAAATTTCGCACAAACTGATACTTTTCAAACGATCCTCCTTACGCTTCGAACCTCTTTTAATAGGGTGGATTTCGTCATACCTGAGTAATCAGATCTACAGAGTACGTTTCAGATCTGTTCTCTCAAATCCTTTTCCTTCCTTGGTTTGATAAAACATGGGAGCAGATTACAGCGGCAGAATAAACAGAGCTTTTAAACAATGGCACTCCAATTTCACCAATGACACAACTGGTTCGCGTCCCTTCTGGGCATTGGCAAGGGCTATCAGCAGTAACTTCGCTTCCTCCTCTTTTTCTCCGACGGGGAGCGGAAGCTTAGTCGCAAACTCTTAAGATAAAGCTAATGCGTTCGCGAATTTATATTTCGCGAATTCAAACCTCAATGCCGGTCCTTTGGAGCCCAGCTACGGCCTTCGATGCGGGATGTGAAGCTCCCCGATGTACTATTCAACGCATTCTACGTGGACTGGACTGTAGGAAGGCAACCGGACCGGACGGAATAACAGCAGTAGTCTTTAAGAGCAGTACGGATGTTCCCAAGAGCTTGTGACTGGACGAAGAACTTCCTCGAAGTCCTGTTAATTCCTGGGTGCCTTGAGGTTCTATTCTGGCTCCAACCTTGGTTTCGCTTCACACAAATGATTTGTTGGAGTCGACGGATAACAGGGTGTTCAATTTCGCGGATGATAGTACGCTTGTTTCCTCTTTTTGAAGTGTTCGACCGATTAGTGCATCAACGTTGCACCAGCTGAGATGTAGCCAGATCGACTCTCTGAATCGAGATCTGGATAAGGTCCTACGGTGCGGAAAGGCCAATCTCGTCGATTTCAATGCAACGAAGACCCAATGTACAACATTCACAAAGAAAAGTGGATCATCAGTTCCACAGCTGATGATGACTGGCCAGGCTCTCGAATCTGGAAAAAGCTTGAAGTTACTCGCCGTCACGGTTTATCGACATCACGAGTCCGCCTCGGGAAAACTGGGTTAACTTTTTAGAACCAAGAAATATTTTATTCCGGTCCAACTTCTTCTCCTATATAAATCCCAAATTAGAACTCCGTTCGAATATTGTTCCCAGGTTTGGTGCTCTGCTCCTAAGTATGCCCTCGATTTAATTGAGAGCATACAGAGATAAGCGATCCGCCTGATCGGGGACACAGCGCTGACGTCAGGTCTACAGTCACTATCACATCGAAGACGCGTAGCCGATCTCTTGTTGTGGTCCTTCTCTCAGGGAGCATATCTCCTTGGCCTGAAAAGGATGAGGGATCTCTATAGAGCGCTCCTGAGGGGACCCGTTGCGGTCGCCACCGTGCTTCCGGGGCCTCCGGGAAGAGTGACAACCGATTGTTTATTTGGTTCCTGGGAATCGGGTAGACTCAATAAAAAATACCTTTTATTTTATTATATTATTATTTTATTTTTAAATTAATTTATTGATGTCCTACCACTTCGGACGCCAATCGAGACTGATTCTCGAATACAAAATTCATCGCCCTTTTATACAAATCTTTATTGAGATTTGTATGTGAAAAACTGGAGAAAAGGAATGGGATATCTATTTTTAGAATATACACATCTGGCTGCAATCCAGATGGAGATAAGGATTTTAGAATTGTGTGTATGGGAAGAAAATGAATATATTTTAATATGGGTTTGTTTGCATATGAAGATATGCATTGTGGTATATTTCAACGGTCACGATGATATGCACATCGTGTTTACTCAGGCGTTCATGATAATGCCATTGTAGGCTATACATTCTGGTGACGATAGGTCAGCCGAAAATTTGGGTCTTGTTTACAAGACGGTGGCGGTACATGAGTATAATGGCGAGGAATTAGCTTTGCAGATGTGCAATGCATTACACCAGTCCATGTTTATTCAGGTGCATTTTCGTCGTTGCCGATATGCAGGCTGAAGGGCATCCTACTTGTCCTATACGGACAAATATAGAATTCTCCCACACCGATGTAATCCGCCTACGTTGAATCTGACGGATATGGATTGCATCGGCCAGTCAGATTTAATTACCCAGACGAGGCGGATGATAAGTCGAGAGTGCGACCAGTTTAAACCAATAATTAAAAGTCTTAATCGGTGTCGAGGTCGTCGCGTGGCAAAAGTTTTAGTCGATAACTTCTACAAGATTTTATAAATTAATGTCAAAATCAGAATTGTGTTCGATGATTATAAACAAATATATATTCGGTGCTAGTGGATAGTTACAAGTTGTAACACTTAATTGCCCTGTGAAACGACCCGTCATATTTCAATGCAATACGAACAAAAATCACTGGGACCTATTCAATTTGTAAAATAACAAGAATGCTGTAAAATAAATTCGCAAGTGTCATTCAGTTTTTTAATAATTGCAAAAGTTATGTTTCTTGCCGAATTGTGAAAAAAACAAAAAAAAAGAAAACGGAAATAAAATCATAACAGACATTATCAGTGTGCTTCATTTCTTTCTTTCAATTCAACACTTGAACATTCTACCTGGAACAGTTTTGTGGAGTGTCGACGGACGCAGTGGAAAGAAAGTGAATCCATGTCCTTGAGCCATCTACTTTCTTTACCCCACACCAGTACCACTGGCCGAATTCCCTTTGCCAGCAAATTCACATCACTAAGTCGTTTCACATCACCCGTCCGAGCCGGTCGATCCCACTCCTGCTCCCCGGTGCGCACGGGGACGCGAATAACCATAAGTCGAGTCGAGAAAGAGCGCTTTTAATTAAAAATTAAAGTTTAATGTCTTATACTTTGTTTCTGTGCGTCCGTTTTATCATCATCATCATCATCATCATCATCATCATCGGCACTACAACCGGGAACCGGTCTTGGCCTTATTTAGCAAGTCCTGAGGCTTGTTAAATTTTCCATAATGATTTGTTTTTTCCGGGCAAGGTCATTAGTCTTGCGCCGGTGTCCGTTTTATCCTGGGTGTAATTATTTTGTTTCTGTATTCTAATTAAGTGCAGTAAGATTTTTGGATCAATAAAAATAATAAAATTAAAGAACTAATTTCGAAACAACATTTCCGTGCTTTTTATTTTTGTGTTGGTGAACGATTGTGCGAGTGATTTTAGATGAGAAGCTCAAATATTTCTGTTGGCGATACATCCTTTTCGTAAAATGTTCGGCAGAACTATCACTGGGGACGAGAAGTGAATCAGGGCCGTAGGCCGGTGCACCATTCTTCTTCCCCACAAGGCCATTACCAATATCTTCGGACTGAAAGATGTTGAAGAGCTAACGTGTAAAAACTTAATATTGTGTTATAGTTTTTACTTTGTAATCTTCCACATAACTCTCCATATATTTGTTCCGTCTCATTGAAAGTAAAAAAATATCAATAGTTCCTGTTAGATATGTACATTTTAAATACCACATTCTTCCAACTATAAATCGCCACAAAGTCATAACCAACCCATAACTTCATTATTCAAGTGCAATTAAAAGTCAAACAGACGACACAGTCAATAAACAGTCGTAACAGATGATGCAGTCTTCAAATTTATGATCTCATTATGCATGTATTTACATAGCCTTCTTGTAATCTGAACGATTTTATTACAACTTAATCCACACGAGAGAATTGGTGTATTTCAATTGTATTGTACTTTCAAAACTTAATTCAAGTGTTCTGGTTATGGAACTTTATGTCAACTCCACCAATCAAATATACGGCGGTATTTTCAAAAAACTGACATTTTTTTATTCCTACAATTCTATAATTATTGTTTCAGGATACCAATCCAGTTTTCATTGGACCCTCAAATATTAAATTTCGCAGTCACAACTTTACATTTCAGGCTCATAGTTATTACCCAATATCGTATATAGAACCCATTTAACAGAAAAGGACAATGAAATGCAAATATTGTTCGTAAAACTTCAATCAACAGACACAATCTGGAATTACAACGTTTGCAATGCAATCACCACCATAATGCTTCAAGGATAACTACTCACCCGTATTAGCCATAATCGCATTTGATGGAGATACGCCAGGACTCCCCCCACTAGGACCGGTTACACTGTTACTCATCGCTGAGGATAACGAATCACTTGCAACTGCAAAAACTGTCGTAAAAAATACGCCAAGTGCGACGCAGGACAATGCCATTTGTGAAGTCATTTTCACTCTCCGATTATATAAAATTTTATTGTTAAATTCGAAACGAAATCAAAATGCGAACCGAAACAAAACCGGAACACAAAACTGACTCAAATTGTCGAGTTGTGGATTGCTTTGGTGTTGAGTGTGGGACATCGGTCCTTGGAGTTGTAAACACTTATTGTAACTTATTTATTTTATTATTTAATTAACTGTGTAGTGGGCTTAGTAATTTTTATATGCAACACCTATTTGTTTGCAGTACTTGTTTATATTTTAACGTTTGGCCGTTTATCCGTTTTATCTTTTATATTAATTTGTACGATTTAGTTCCGTTTGAACAGTCTGAATATTTATTTTTCGGCTTCTGGGTTTTCAGCGAAATCTATTTTTAATTGATTAATGAAAAACAGACACAGATTTCTTTAAGTGTTTATTTATCTTACATCCGTTATTGCACTTATTTTTTTAATTATTTCCTTTTTGCATAAGTAGAAGTTAATTTATATTATTAAATATGAATTTGGTTACATGATTCATTAATTATTCATTTATCTCACCAATGGTTATTGTATTTCAATAATTATTAATTTATATTCTTGATCTTGCACTCATTTGATCAACGATTAACGGGTTTCATTAAATTATTTTTTTGAACACATTTATATTAAGTTACACACTTTCCTATTAATTCAAATCTATTAATTATTTTTCGTGACAATAATATTATGCCGCATCTAGTAGCTTGTTTTGAATTTGTTTAGTTATTTGATGTTATTTATTTTAATTCGGTAATGCATGAATTTATTTGTTTTTAGTAATTATGTATGATTATTAATTATTTATTATTATTTATTCCGAATCATTATTAATTATTTATTATATTTTATAATATTTGCTATTTATCAATTATATATTTATTACATTTATTCACTATTAATAATAATTATTTATCAATTATAAGTATTATATTTATTCATTGTTAAATTTATTATTTCATTATTATTGCTAGTGGTTTATTCTGGCAAATATTTATTAATATAATTTATTTGTTATTAATTATCTATTAATTATTTATTAATTATTTGAAAATTATTATTTATTACTACTAATTGTTAATTGCAATTTATTTATAGATTTATTAAAAATAACCCCATTCAGGTTATTATATATTTGTTTATGTATTGTGTATTAATTACTCTTTATTGTTACCACAGTTATGTTTAACGATTTTAGTTAGCTTTTAATTATTATTTATTTTTATTGACTATTATAAATAACTTGTTACTATTAATCATTTATTCCTATTAATTACTTATTATTATTAATTGTATTTACGTTCACCCCTTAATTATTTCTCAATATTACCGGCGTATTATTATAATTAAAAGTAATGATTATTATTACTTTTTTATTATTACAGATTTATTAATTATTTATTACTTTTTCTCAATTATTATGTTTTACTTATCATTATTTATTATTATTCATGAATTATTATTTTTTAGCGTAGTTATTTATTCTTATTGCAGATGTATTATTATTAATTATTTGTATTCCTAATTATGTATTATTATATATTATATACTCGTTATTGTCAATTACACATTATTTGTTATCAACAGTTATTATTAGTTATTATTATTACTAAGTGATTTCAATTATTTATTATTTATTATTACAAATTGAGTCAATGTTATTTAGCCATCTTAATTACCCTTGGTTATTTATTGATATTAAATAATTATTACTACTAATTATTACTTATTATTAATTTTTTTTATTATTAAAAGTGATTTATTTTTATTTTGGAGTTGAATTTATTTATTTGATTATAGAAGGGGACAGGACGACATCCTGTCATTTAGAATCGAATAAATACGCAAGCACCTATTTTATTATTACATGATAACACAATTTTTATTGTATTATATGGTAACACGAGCTTTTGTTCAATTTTGTCTTTAGTCTATTTAAGTTTATTTGAATTTATTTTTTACCAAACAACTTCAGCCCGAGGGTGTTGAATTGTTTGTTTATATTTTATACTCCTGCCCTTGTTTATCGCCACAAAACTTTTATATTCCTCTCGTCTGCATTTTGTTTTCCTATCGTTGTTGTTGGTGTTTATTAATTTTGTTGTCCTTTATTTATCACTTTGAAAATTGCTTATTTTTCAATTAACATTTGTTGTGTTGAAAACTGCTGAAACAGAGGGTGAGAAATGTAAGGTAGTCTATGAATGAATAACATAGAAAAATTACGATTTCATGTGAGTGGGAGGGGGCGGCGTGTGTTTTTTTCCTACTCTATTATATTTATTCTCCTAGGCAGAGTGGTGAGAAGACTGAAATAATTAAATGATTTCGTTTCACAATTTGCTGCCCATTTAATCCGATTATCTGTGAAAATAGCAGCACACCGTGGTAGATAGTGCGGCTAAAACGAGAAGGATCTCTCTAACAAGGCGAAAAAGCAATTTTCCAGGATGCAACAGATACGCGATATGGCGTTGTAGGGGAGTATGGTGTTCCAATTGGTTGCCTGATGTGTGACGTCCTTCAGCAGGATAATGAATTATTTGTTCATCAGAGTTGTTATTCGCACGATGGGGAATTATTTTTATACCTCTCTAGATGAGAATAAAAAAACACTACAGTCGGTTTTGTTTTTATTTCATCTTGTTCATAGCACCGAGTAATCGGAGAGATGAGAGGGAAGAGTTGATTGATGTGATGGAAAAACAGAAGTGAACAGCGGAAGAGGAATTTACCTTAAAGTTGTATATTAGCAACGACTTAAATGGTTTACAACAGAATAATGAAAATAAATAGAGGTAGACGGCATACATCAAAATGTATCTGAATGAATGGTTCAGAATCATCCAATTTATATACCTGCTTGTGAAAAAGTGAAATCGAGACACACATTTTTTTGGGGACAAATTAATAGTGATATTGAGCGAAAACCTTCGGAGAAAGAAATCTGTTTGGACAAGAGGAAGGCAATGAAAACTGTCCTGTCGAAAGGTGAGCTGGTTCAAGACATTGACATTAAGAGAAGTAAACGCAAGACGAAGGGTGGTTAGGTGGCGGTTCCGCCAAACCCCACTGTCTACTTACCCGAAGAACCCACATAACTACAACCCAACTTTCATAAGTTTCTTCTGGTGCAATCGCATTAGCACCTGTAAATGCTTCACGCAACAAATTTACCAAATGAATTTAGCTAAAAGCTCCTGGAAGAAAATTCTTACCTTCATTCATTTATTCGAATTCAAAATTCCCTATAAGAATTCTGTTCGAAACATCATAAATCCCAATCCCAATTCGGCACCTTCGGTTGCCAGGCAAATCCCAATCTTACATACGCATTTTCCCTAGTCGAATTCCTGAAAACGAAACAATTTGGTTTACATATAATGTAACCATCATAACAGGTATCATAAACATCGCGTCGCCTATTTCCAGCCTCACCATGGTATAATAAATCAGTTTATATACACATTGTCTGGCTACCTTTTTCTCCCTACTATAAACAATCCAACCCAGCTGCACACAATTGGCGCAAACGACGCTGAAACCAAAACCTATAGCATAGGCAAATGCAAATAGGATTTGTATACTTATCCTTGGCAGCGATGCCATAAACACCAATTCCCTGTGAATACGCTAGAACCAATTAGTATAATGTCCACCAGCATTGCGGTCTGTCAATACAGCCGCAATGCAGATCATAGACAATGATCTATACGAGCTCTTTGTCCTACATATTTCTGGATCTGCTTCTCATGACCTAGCGGCATGAACAAACAGAAACCCAATTAGCACCCGATTAGATTCGCCTTGTTTACTTAGCCGAACTCACATCTCATTGATGCACATTATTCCCTTTCTTTGTTTTCAGATTCGTTCTCATAACTTTGTCCCATGAAAGAACCAATGTTCACACATACATGTGTACCTCTACGATCTACTCTATGAGATCAGGTTACCTACCCCCAAAGAGGACTTCATGTTTCTCTTGGGGTGGAAAATGCATCCTTAAATTAAGAGAGCCAGTGTCACTGGCCGAATTTCCTTAGGCAGCGAATTTATATCGCTGAGACGTTTACCATCACCCGACCGAGCCGGTCGGTCCCACTCCCGCATCCCGGTGCGCACGGGGACGCGAATTTAAAAATAAAAGAACTTTCCAGGATAACAAAAGTGTCTTTCAATTAATTGCTTCTTGTGGTCGGTGTGTTGCGAAGCTTTCCTTTGGTGTTCGGCGGAACAGTGGACGGTTTGTCGTGAAGTTTTGATTCCTTGTGGTGCAGGAACTCTTAGTGATGATGGTGAGGACGAGGTAGAACCCCGTGCCGTACGCCGGCACAACGACTTCACCCCCCACATTATGTTCTGTTACAAATTTGCTCATAAACGATACTGTGGCGTTTCCACCTAACGCCCTTACTTGCCCTTCAATTAATGATCCAAAAACTTACTTCTAGAGCACCGAAAACCCTGGAAAACAATTATTATGGCAGTTCCATTGAACGCGATTACTTACCTTCCCATTTATTGCTAAAATATTTTCTCCTAAAGCACCTAAACCCACAGTTTTTCGCTAATGCAATTGCATTAGCACCAAAGAGACATTTTACCCAAGGGCACGATCTCATGAAACGCATCATGTTCCTGAAAATAAATTCGGTTGCAACACCAAGCAACCGACATAAACCCAAACCATATCGATGTAATGTCTCCTAATGATTCTGCCACACACGTGCAGGGAATATTCCCTCGTTTTATCTGCGTGCACATCGCCGGTCGTCTAACCAACGGGCATAGCATACCTCACCACAAGCTACAAAAGGGAATCGAGTGCTGCATAATGTAAATACAGACACGACAGATCGACCTTTTGAGACGCCAGCGATATGTGCACGATCGGCATAGATGCTGTACGCAATTGCCGATCGTATAAGCACCCAAATACCTTTTTCACGATAGCTTGCCCAGTGGCAAGCGCCTCTCTCGGTTTGCTTTTATAGGATTTGTGTGTCCACGGTTCGCATACTCCTGGACACGCGCCATGAGCAACCGAAGCAATCATCGGAGCCCCCTTGCTGGGACCAACGAATAGAAGATCTTCTCCTATTGGTCACTCAGTGGCGGGGGAAAGTAATTGAGTTCTTGTTCTCTTGGAAGGGTGTAGCAGTCTGATTCGATCAGTTAACAAGAGGAATCGGAATTTAGCCGTCACTGTGTACGGTCGCGCCATAGAAAGGGAGAAAGTGAAAAGTATCGGGTTTGCGTCTCAGGAAGTGCCATAAGCAGTCGGAGTCTTACATTTTATCTTTAAATTAAGTGTACATTCTTTATTCAATATTCTGTATTCAACCTTCTATATCCAACCTTCTATATTCAACCTTCTATATTTAACTTACTATATTGTAAATATTCAAAGTGTTGCCGAACAGTGAACTATCTCACACTTTGGGTTTAAACGAAGCTTACATTTTATTGAGTATAAAGTGGGATTGTGATTTATTTTTACAACTGAAGAAAGCTAAGAAGAGAGAGAATCGTTTGTTTTTTTATTCTAAGGACGGCGTTCGGAGATCAACCTCAATTTTCATGTTCGGCGCCGTGATCAGTGACTATTGACTAGGAAGCTAGTGAACCGGTGTCCTCATGGCACATAACTAGGTGACGGATATTTAGGATAGGACAAAGAAACGTCACTACAATACTCCAAAATACGAAGATCTAGTATTAATATAACTTATCATTAAGCAAAACAGGTTAGATTAGGGTAGATGTCTGGTGATTCCAACAGAATTCGTACACGCAACCGTATTTGTTGTTGAATGTAGTACACACTACATGTAGACGGTTTTTTTTCGACGTCGCTTGCACCAGCTGGTTGAGGATTTTTTTTTATATATTTCTCTCAGGTGAAGCGAACATGTAGCACCAACACGGCGTACCGAGATGCCATTAAATAACTGTTGCAGTTCTTCTTGGACATTTGCAGGATGTAGCGCTTCGGAAACGCACGCGTGAGGAGAGAAATCCACGGCGTCCGCGCTTTGTAACGGAACAAGTTCTGATGCAGGGATGTTCGCGGAGTCTTTTTTCTTTTAATTACACTTCTCTCGGGAGATGCGAACCTAAAACGTAATTGATTGACCTTAAGGTCCAGGTAATTCGTCTGATACCGTAACGAAAAATTGTCAAGGTCTATCTGAAGAAGGAAACTTCTCTCTGGAGAGGCGTATCTATAGCGCCATCAAGGCGCCCCGAGATGCCACCAGATGACTGTTGCAGTTCTCTTTGAACAGTTGCAGGTTGTAACGCTCCGGGAACATTCGCGCGGGAGGGGAGTTCCACAGCCTCCCCGCTCTGTAACGGAACATGTTCTTATAAAGGGATGTTTGCGCCATCGGAAGATGAACCGCAAAGTGCTGCGATCCGTCGGATTGTCTTGTAGAGCCCATATAAACCCAATTGCGCCGAACACTACCACGAATCTCCGATGAACAGTCCCCGTGACAATATCTGTAAAACAGACAAACAGACGGCTACGCGCCTTCGATGTGATAGCGGCTGTAGTTCCAACGTCAGTGCCGTATCCCCGATCGGGCTGATCGACCGTCTCTGTATACTTTCAAGTAGGCCGAGGGTATGTTTCGCAACAGAGGTCCAAACATGAGAGCAATATTCGACCGCGGGTCTAATTTAGGATTTATAGTGTTATATAATCAACTTAAGTTAATTAACAGGATACAGGTCCGAACACTCACTGTCCACAACAAACCGGATCGATCGATTTTCAAGAAAGCTCTTCATACAGTCGCAAATCTGGTGGGCAAGTTCATATGAACGAAGTTTGCTCAGCAAGCCCCCGGGCCTGACCCGGTCAAAAGCGTTGGAGATATCCAATGCGACCGCCCTTGACTCACCATGCCGCTTAATCGCAAATATCCATATATCGGTTATAAGGCTCAAAAGGTCTCCCGTGGACAGCCTGCCGTGGAATCCATATTGACGGTCATTCAGAAGTCAGTTGCACTCCAAATACTTAATTAGCTGGGTATTGATGACATTTTCCATCAACTTAGACAACATAGACAGTAATGCTATCGGACGGTCATTTTGTGGGAGACACTTTTTTCCCTTCTTTGGGATTGGCAAAACTCGAGCTATTTCCCAGCAGGCAGGAAAAGTCCCTTGTTCATAACACAAGCGAAAGAGTCTGTCAAGAACCGGCGATAGTTCTGGATCACAGTTCTCAAGGACTATTGTTGGTATTCCGTCCCGACCGGTTGCATTCCTAAAGTCCAGCCCACAGAATGCGTTGAATAGTACACGGGCGGAGCCTCACATCCCGCATTGAAGACCGCACTGGCGCGATCACAGGTGGCTCCAAAAGACCGGCATCAAGGTTTGAATTCCCGGAAAATAAATTCGCAAACACATTAGCTTTATCCTCTGAATTTGTGACTAACGTCCCCTCACTAACAGGGGAAAAGAGGAGGAAGCGAAGTTGTAGGCCTTCTTCGCGGTATCAAGCGCCTGGTTGCACGCGTTTCTGATTCTAACAAAATTCGTTCTATTAACATCGGTGGAATTGTTGCGCCATTGTTTTAAAACTCTATTTTTTGGCCACATGTTTTACCACGCCAAAGTTTATCAGATGAATTTTGTTTGATGGAGTACGGAATATCGATCTCCAGGCCGAGAAGAATAATCTTTGTGAGAGACTCCGCGCATGCGTTAACATCGGAGTTTCCAAAACACACCTCCGACCACGGAAAGGATGCGAAGAAATTAGTTGCGCGACAGATACCAAGCACAGATCTGAGTTTCCCAGTGGCGCAGCAACCTCGGTATTAAAGCTCGGCTCGGATGTCAAAAACATATCCAAAGTTTTCGCATAATCACCTCAATTATCTGACACTCGCGTAGGGAGCTCCATGAGTTGAGTCAAATTGCAGCTAACAGCGAACAAGGTCGTATACAGCGCAAATATACACAATATTCGGGTGCTGGAAGGATGCATTGTAGACATGAGGGTGGCCTGAAAAGTTTCCGAACTAACAAAGATACAAGACATTTTTTCCTCGGACGCCAAAAAGGGGAAGTGACATCAATAAAATATCATCATTTAAATAAAGTGGAAAGTTCAAAAGACAACAAGCTGAGGGAGAGTGCAAAGAGGTCATCAATGGGCATCAAAACAAAAGCGCCAAGGGACTGCATTTCGAAGAGGACTGGAGACAGGAGATCAGCACTGGTCGCGGTAGGTTCCTCGGCAGCTACCAACATCCCTCACCACACTACACCTGGAACAACAGCAGACAGGGAACAGCAGCAGCAGGTAACAGAAAACAACGGCCACGTGAGTACCACAAAACGTATATACTTTTAAATAGTGGAACTCCAAACTGCGACGAGTGAAAAAAAAAAGATTTGCCTGGATTCAAAGGATTCTCGTTGTCATTTAAAGTTACCTTGTAAAATTGAATATAACGTTTGATATATACATTTTATCAATTGATGATTTAATTATAACACTTTTGAAGTTTTATGGCGCAAGGCTAATAACCTTGCCCGGAAAAACAAATTATTATAGACAATCTAACAAGTCTCGGATATGGACCGGATACCGGTGGGGAGACTTGCTAAATAAGGCCAAGATGGGATGCCGGTTGTGTGCCGGTGATGATGATGATGACTTTTGAAGTTTATCACTTTCAAAAAACTGGAACCAAAAAAAAAAAGAATGGAACCATTCCTTAGCCGAACCACACGAATGTGTAATGGTCTTCCCGGTCTTCTTAAAATATGCCAGGTTTCAAGATAACTATCTCCTTATCCTCTTTTCTTTTAATTTGAAGTCGGCATTATTTTAATTCAAAATCACATATGCATATTTCTTCATGTATGACTAAATGCATGTCCTATTTTACAAATATTGTTCTATTGTTAACGTACTGGCTCTTTGCCAGCACTCTAAAGTATATAATATCTAGTTTTCTGTTTATGCCTTTCGGCGTACCATGATTTTTATAATTTTGTTTACACTGTAATCAGTATATAAGAGGTCTTCGTCTTTTACAATTTTACTATCGCAACAACCTCTCCTTTTCCTATCCCTCTCTCTTTGGTTGCAGTGTACTTTGACATTCAAGATTACCCCAAAACGTTTTTCTGTGTGTATTTGTGTTGTTTTATTTTTTGTATCAGTCTCCCCTAAGCTGCATATTAAGTGTCACAAGATACATTGAAGTGAATAAGCAAAGTTGTAAGTTTGGTCCACTACAACATTTTTCACAAAGACAAGACAAGTCCATTTGATTTTCATGATCATCGGCACTACAACCGGAAACCGGTCTTGGCCTTATTTAGCAAGTCCTGAGGCTTGTTAAATTTTTCATAATGATTTGTTTTTTTTTTCCCGGGCAAGGTCACTAGTCTTGCGCCAACCATTTGTTTTTAGCAACATTTAACAGTTTCCTTTTTTATTTTTGTTGGTCACTATTTATTGTCAATCTAGTCTCTAGGTGAATTGTAACAGTAATAGGTGTGCGGCGGTTCCACGAACCGCACAATCGCCATAGGCTGAGATACCTTTCGTTCCACCAAGGAACATACTCACCTATAACCGCACTCCACGTGCCCCCAAAGTCCACATTTTCACCTGACCAAAGGTGACATCCATATTGGTATCAACAACCCCACGTATCCACAGATACGTGGGCCTCAAGTACGGAACAATTTCCCTACGCCTGCAAGGCGTTCGAAGGACGCGACCCAGTATAGAAATTGTGTACCAATCCATTAGCTGGACAAACACAAGTGGTTGGCACAGCTGCGCCAGAATCGACAAACATCAAATCCCCGACGATAAGCAAATTGCCGTAAAACAAGCTGTCGGCTAAACCCTTTGTCCCTGTCGCAATGCACTTCGCCTAAACACAGTCCATTGCGGAGAAACAGCAATAAACGAAAACGCTGTTCCCATAGGGCAAAGCAAATACGATAATTACCACGATCCCAGGATCGCCAAGAATAAATCACACACCCGAATGTTTGCATAAGCAACGCAACAGAGGGCGTGAAAATGCTGGCGATCCCAGAATGATTTACAGCAAACAGACGGCAACATCCGCGTCTGTGTTTGTGAGTGTATCCACACATCTGGCCTGCGACGAAGCGGAAACCGTAGGCCCAAAACAAAAAAAAAGCGTGCGATCGTCCCTAGTGGAGAGATTCTCGATTGAGAGAGAATCACCAGGAAAGGTAAAAAGGAAAGAGAACTATGGGGTGAATAGAATCATCCCCAGAAGGAAAACGTAATGAGTCGACGTAGGCACCCTAACAAGGAGGTTGATCTGCGCAACGACCCCAAAGTTCTAAACCTTTTAAATACGCGAGTTAACTTAAGTACATTCGCGGAACTGCCACCAAATGCAAACACCATAAACGTATATATTCGACGTTCAACGCACTGCAATTCAACACGCGCAGGCTTGTGATACTCACTAAGGACATCGGACATTTATTTAACGTAATTACACTGTTTTCTAAAATAATTAAATTAAGTGCAGATAGTCATTACGGAGACTGACACGGTTATCCTCATCGTGACACTTCCGTGGTACCCTAAAGTGTGCAGTTCGAGATTGCCAATTCTTGTGCTGAAAAGACTAAGTGAAAGGCTATATGCGATAAACAGGAATAACTAAGGATATTTTCGAATATTAATACGATTCGGGGTGTGGTGGAAGTTTGTTGCTTTTTTTAATAGACTACCCGAACTATCGTTATAAACAAAATTTAAAATTGTGTCCCAGACGATTAAGTGTTAAAGAAAGAAAGGAATTAATAAAGAACAAAAGCAAAGCTAAACAAACTCAACTCAGTGTTTCATTTGCGGCTGTATTCCCTCTGTGTTTGATTTGTGTACAGTGCTCGGCGGAACACTTCCGACCAAAAGACAACATCCGCCAAAGGTGCGTTAACCTACCCCTCTCCTTCTCTCATCGCTCTCCCTCTCCCTGCCTCTATTTATATTTCTCCCTCTGTCTCTGTCTCTATCTCTGTCTCTATCTCTGTCTCTGTCTCTGTCTCTGTCTCTGTCTCTGTCCCTGTTGCTATTTCTGTCTCTGTCCCAACCCAGATTTCAAACTCTTTTGAACGGCGAATCAAAGTCAATAGAATGGAATGGATATAAATCAATTAATATCCTGAAATTCTCACCCTGATTAGTTACAATTTGAAAGATGGGGAAAAAACCCAAACAACGCAAAACTGGTAATTTCCATATCTACAAAATAATTCAAAGGGGCCGTGTGCATGGATGAGATTTTATTGCGGATACCCTTGTCTTCAAATTCATTTTAAGGCTGAACTAGATCAAATTCAATTTTCATGACCAGAATGATCACTTAACAGTGTGTCTTTTTTTCGCTGTACATCGCGGCGAGTACAGCGAAAAAAAGTTACTATACCTCTATCTCTCTTTCTCTTTCTGATTCTGGCTCTCTTCATCTCATTTTATATCTACCTCTCTCCTCCGGCCTCTCTGTTTTCTTATTTTTGTCTCTACGTCTCCATATTATTCTCTATCCCTCCACCCACCTCTCCGTCTCGTTAACCCTTTCTTTTTCAAATTCTTCTGTCCGCACAATGTTTTGACTTTTGAACATATCAGATCACGTGTGCATACTCGTATTAAGAAAAGCAGTACCTGGATATCAAACCCTTCTTTGTGTGAAGCCATTTCATTCCAAGTAGACTTCCTTATAAATATTTTTGCTTATGGCAATTGCTCTCGACCAGAAACAAGATATTTCCTATCATTCTCATACTTTCAACCCTAAGCAGTTTCTTTTTCCTCATACGATATCGCCGGCTCCCTGTCCGGAGGCTACACAGACGTCACAGTTGTACGTCGTGGCGTTCGCACTAATTACCGTCATCAAAAATCTACTATTGCCCTCAGACACCTGACTCAAAGGCGACCCGGTTGAATAATAGAGGACTACTTGTCCTCAACCACATGCCCTTCGATTTACATATTTTGCACAGACCCCCAATGCGTGTGTCTTGCCTGAGGTTGTTCTTCTGTTTATCTTTCGATCCTTTCGCCTTTTTCAAATACGCTAATGACTCGGATGGAAGTAATTGGCGAAATAAGCACGTCGCCCCGGAAACATTGCATTGCTGACAGGACGCAATCAGGGCCAAATCCAGTGCCAATATCCACGGATAGTTTCCGCTCCAATTCACAGCGTTCGCCTTCCTTCGTTGCTAGAGGATACAGTGAAGAGCAAAATGTAGTTCACCAACGTATAGGAAAAAAATCACATTTTCAGAGTCATAAAGAATTCACTTGATCATTATTTATCCTTTCGAATTTGCATACCGCTATTGAATGGGATATGCAAAGGATTAATATACGTATCGTGGCTGGAACGCAACGTCCACCGCGCACATATGTCCGCACACCCGACCTGCAACTGCATGAAGCAAGGACGTGACTTTGCACGTAACCAAAAAATCGTTACCGTGGAGTCAGATAGCGACAATATTTTTTAACTCGCTTCTGTTCTCAATTTGTTGAAAAATCTTAAATTGTTGTTGTTTCAAGGACTTTCATGTGAGAACTACAAGATACGATGAATATGACGACAGCGACAAAGTCAATGATGGAGGGGGAAACAACAACAGGGGTTTCGCGACTATTTGAAGATGTCTCTAAAAGGACGACGTAGAAATGGAAACAGTTGGTTTATGTGTCGTGAAATACCCGCTAGTGATTGACGGGCTCCTGCCGTCAGGCAGACCAAACCACATACGGATTGCATGAACATTTGTATCCAGAGATGAACATTTGAATTATGCAACTGTGTCCCAGAGAAGTGGGTTCACATCTTTATATTTTCTTTAAGTTTAGAGATAACAATTTTTATATAATTGCAGTTAACCCGCGGGCTGGGAGGTCGACACGACCGTAAATGGAAGATACATTTTTTAACAGAGCATGCAAACAAGTATATCACGCGAAAGGACCAAGTGTACCACATATCCTTTGCAAAGTCATAAACCAGACGAAGTTGGTGAGAGAAATGAAATTTCACGGAAGGTTAGGAAAATTGCTCCTAGAACCTGTGCACACCATCATTTCACAAGCTGTGCATAATCTTTATATCTGTGTGCGGTACTCCAGTGCTGTGTCTATTCCGGGGAGAGAAGATTTCAAAATCCCCTCAGTGACTTTGGGACAACAGTCAGTGTGCATAGATTTGCCAAAGTCAAAATGGATGTTTATCGGTAAGGTTGTCGAATGTGGGGTTGGAGGTTTTTTGGGGAAAAAATTTCCAGGTTGCACACAAAACCGTCATTCGAATGTGATTATGATGTCAGCTGACTTCCAACATGGTACAAAAAAAAATATTTTGAACGGAATTATATTTCGAAACCACTTTAGGATGTGGAATCCTTGAAATATGTATTACTGTGAACAAGTATTATTCAGAATTTGATAATAACTTTAAAAACCTTTGTTTATATCTCCAAATCAATTTCGTCGCCTTTAAAGTAATCTTCCGCTGATACAATACACCTAGGCCATCCTTTTTCCCATTCTTCAAAACACTTGTTAAAGTCAAATTTCGGAATGACCTTGAAAACGCGCAGCGATGCTGCTTTTATTTCCTCAATAGTGTCAAAAGGATGTCCTAAGAATGGTTTCTTAAGTTTAGAACATAGTCAGAAGTCAAATAATGCTAAATTAGATGAATACAATTGTTATGGAATGATAATTGTACAATTGAAAAACTCCCAAAAAACGACCGTCATTGCTTGACCGTCCGCCTTACGTTACGCCTTACCACATCTAGCCCCAAGCGACTTGTTTTTGTTCATCATCATCGGCACTTCAACCGGGAACCGGTTTTGGCCTTATTTAACAAGTCCTGAGGCTTGTGAAATTTTCCATAATGATTTGTATTTTCCGAGCAAGGTCATTAGTCTTGCGCCAGAGGCTCCCCGACGGAGAATCTAACCCCGGTCTCCCGCGTGACAGGCGGCTATACTAACCACTATACTATCGAGGAGCCGATAGGTTTTGATCCCTAATCTATAAATTGCGCTTGGAGGACAGAGATTTTCATCAAATGAGGTGGCAATCACGTTCGTGAACTTTATTTTGCAGAGGAAAACGCCGAGTACTATTTGGGCAGATTAGAGAGATGGGAGAATCGCTGGGAGAAGTGTATAGAGTTACAAGGAGGCTATGTAGAAAAATAAAAATAAATTTTAAGAAAAAATGTCTTGTATCCTTGTTAGGCCGGAAACTTTTCAGGCCACCCTCGTATAAGCAAGAGAAAGTGTAATAGAAAACAGGTCAATTTTTCAACGCCGTGAATCCCTGGCAACAAATCATCAAGAAAACACCGACTCCGCAAAAAGAAGACATAGGGAAAAACGGAAAAAGCGGGATATACCCGTCGGCACGTGGAATGTTCGAACGTTATATAAACCAGGCGCGATACAGACGGTCGTAGAAAACGCGAAACAATATAAAATGGACATCGTCGCGCTTCAAGAAGTCCGACTCCCACATCAAGTAATCGAAACCAACGGGTTTACACTGCCGTGGAGAGGCACCGATACATATAGCCTCGGGACCGGCTTCATCATAAGCAAGAAGATTACGCCCCATGTAAAAGATGTGCAATTTATTAATGACCGAATGTCGGTGCTAAAAATACAGGGACCATGGTACAATTATGTATTTATAAACTTACACCCCCCAACAGAATCTACCGACGAAGAAACGAAGGATACATTCTACGAGACCCTAGAGGAAGTATTCGATGGGATCTCATCATTCGATGTTAAAATCAGGGACCCCAATGCGAAAATTGGAAAGGAAGATATCTTCCAACCAACTATAGGTAAAGAAAGCCTACACGACGTTTCAAATGATATTGGAATTCGAATTATCACGTTCGCATCGTCAAAAGATCTGTTGGTGAAAAGCACGATGTTCAAGCACAAGCAAATTCATAACGCCGCATGGATATCACCCGACAGCGTAACGTGTAACCAAATAGACCACTTCCTCATAGACAAAAGACACCACTCGAATATCCTTAACGTAAGATCATATAGAGGAGCAGATTGCGACTCCGATTACCTTCTACTGACGGGCAAAATCAGGAGTCGCCTTGCAGCAATCCCACATGGGAAATCACGGGAGACGAGCAAAAACGTTGACATTGATAAACTAAAAGACCTACGCAAAAGGGCTGAATATCAAGACGAACTACCGAATAGATTTAGCATACTAGAGAATGGGAGTAGTGAGGAAGAGGAAACCAATAATCTGGGCACTAAATGGGCATCGATCAGAGACACAATCAAACAAACAGCCCAAAAGGTACTAGGATTTAGGAAAACAATTAGGTCCAAACCTTGGTTTGATTATGAGTGCAGGGCGAAGATCGAAGAACGTAAACATCTCAGAGTGATCCACTTAGAAAGATATGATGAAGTCAACGCAGAAAGATACGCAACAATACGAAAAGAGACAACGAGACAAAAAACGCGAATGGGAGAAGACGCGGATCGAAAAAGCCTGTAAAGTGCCAGAGTAAAGAACATCAGAGGTATATATGCCGGCATAAATTCTATTAGAAATGGCCACCGAGGGAAAGCCAAAATAATTCGAGACACAAAGGGTTGTCTGGTCACAGAAACAAAAAATATCGTCACAAGCTGGAATCAGTACTTTGAAAACCTGCTCAATGTGCGCACCCATCAACCACAAATAAATGCACCAGACCGAGCCGAGGCTCAGATCCCAGAGCCCTCTTTCAACAAAGTTGTAGACCCAATTCATCGATTGAAAAACAACAAGGCTCCCGGAGTCGACTGCATACCGGCAGGGCTTGTGTAGCATGGAAGAGAGGCAACCGCTCGAAAGATCCACCAACTGATTAAAAAAAATATGGGTTAAGGAAGTCACTCTGGAAGAATGGAAAACCTCAATAGTCGTCCCCATTTTCAAAAAAAAAAAAAAAGGCGACAGATCTGACTACGAAAACTACAAAGGAATATCAATGCTCCCAATCACATACAAAATTCTAACAAATGTCATACTGGCGAGAATCACACCGTACACAGAAGACATATTGGGAGACTACCAATGCGGATTCCATAGGAACCGGTCAACGGGCGACGAAATGTTCACAATAAGGCAACTACTGGAAAAGAAGTGGGAATATGGAGAGATGGTTCGCCAACTATCCGTTGACTTCAAAAAGGCCTACGACTAAGTCGCAAGATAAAGACTCTACCATATTACAATTTGCGAATCCCAAAAAATATGCCGCCCTCATTCAAATCTGCATGAGCGAAAACCAAGGGCGAGTTAGAATACAAAACCACCTCTCAGAACCATTTGAAATCCGGGACGGACTAAAACAGGGCGATGGCCTGTCACCATGTCTCTTTAACTTTGTCGTCGAGTACGTCATCAGAAAGGTACAAGACGACAACATGGCCGGTTCATCCTTGAACGGCGTCACACAAGTGCTCGCATATGCGGATGACATCGCCGTTTTGGGCGATAATCTAGAAACTGTAAGTAAAAACAGTGATATCATCATGCAAGCAGCAGCAGAGGTTGGCCTAGAAATAAATGAAGACAAAACAAAATACATGATTATGGCGAGAGCAGGTGGACCTCAGAGAACACATAAACATCAGGGGCAAGGTATTTGAAAATTTCAAAGAATTTTAATACCTGGGAACAATACTGACGGCCTGTAACGAAATGTCGAAGGAAATTAACAAAAGACTACTTTCCGGCAACGCTAGTTGGCATGCAGTCAGTAAACTGCTGAAATCCAAACTGCTATCACAGAATATAAAGCCGATTGTTCTATACGGATGCGAAACATGGGCTCTCACAAAACGGGAAGAAAAAAAAAATTTCGCGTATTCGAGAATAAAGTCCTAAGGGGTATCTTTGACGGCAAATATGACGAGGAGGCAAGACAATGGAAGAACCACGAATTGGAAGAGCTGTGACGAGCGAAGTCGTGACGCCGGCATGGGCGCAGGGTTCTACTTCGCCCTCACCAACAAGTAAGTCCGTAAGTTCCACCGAACACTAAGATGCATAGTTCTCAACAGAAACAGCAAAACTCCGTCACGAACCGATTACGCAAAGCAAGGAAACACCAACACAAGAAGTAAGACACACGGTTATTGTTTTATTAATATTGGTTTTTATTTATCTTTATTTACTTAGTGTTTTTGATTTATTTAAAATGGTTTTAAGGCACTTTAGAACTCTCAGTACAACTTTAACTGAATATACTTTTTAATGTCCGGTAGAGCTTTATTTATTTTCGCTCAAGGGTATTTCACTCGCGGTTCTAAAGCTTGGGGTTGTTGATTATTAATTTCATTACTAACATTTGCGCGATTGACTCACACGACTCGGGGGTTGAAAATTTCGCGACTCTGGGGATGTACGCCTCCCCGACTGTACGGGGACCGGAAGACGCACCGACCAGATCGGTGGTTGGAATACGACTCAGGGATAATCATCTCGTGCAGAGATGATACGTTTATGGGGTGAGTTTGTTGAGAGATATCCTCTCCCTAAGGATATGTTTTACCCACCACAAGAGAAAACCAGATCTCGTAATGCAGATCATGGTGGTATGTGTGTGATCGTACCCATCACCGTGTTTATCGTTGTATTTAGCAAAGGATAAATGAACCCTGAAACGAGAAAAAAAGGAACAAAGGGAGAAGCCACCAAATGCTTCGTCCGGTAATGAGGGTCATGTTTACGCTGTGTATTGTCGCTATAATAGACGTTGGGAAGAAAAACGGTGCTAATGGGATTGGTGGCAGAACCGAATCCCTTGCCTGCATTTGTATATGCAGGGGAATTAGTTTGTGGCTACGTTTGAAATTGATGATTGTTTGTCTATTGATGGTGAATCGCCGGTCGGCTTGTTGCAGCTGTAAAATCAAGCCGCCCGACGTTGCATTTCAATTGATAACAATGGGTGCCGAATGTTTTGTATTTATGGTGCATATGCACATTAAGGAGCTATTTTTTAGGAATTTTATCTAACGCGTTGTATGCATTAAACGTCCTTGGATAAGGAAATGTTTCAGGTATGCTGGGTGGAAATTGTTGTGCAGGTATGGTAAATCGAAATTTGCCTGGGATTCTTGAAAAGGTAGAAAGAAATTCTTACAGGAATTGATATACGCAGAGATGCATGAAGGTAAGTTTTCTTTCACAGGGACTTTTTAGATTATAGATTTGATCTATATAATGCGTGAAGCATTTAAGATGCTAATGCGATTGCATTAGCGAAAGCTTATGCAGACTGGGTTGTGGTTATGGGGGTTTTTAAGGTAAGTGTACCGTGGGGTTTGGAGGAAACGCCACAGAGACATGCCGCAAACCTACAATAGTGAGAGTAATCAAGTCGCGAAGATTAAGATGGGCCGGACACGTGGCGCGAATGGGCAACGATAGGACCGTGCATAGAATTCTTGACAGTAAGCCAACGTGAGAGGCCGACAGGCGGCAGCGACGGAAATGGAAGGACAACGTTAGGTTGGACCGGAGGAGATTGGATCGGATGGTCGAACGTGGAAGGGGAATGAGCGGGACAGGGAACAATGGCGGAGTCGAGTCGGTGAGGTCATGAACATTCGGGTTCCTACAGGCCAATAAATATTAATAGTATGAATCCCTGGCATTAAAGAGCACAACATGTGTGACACTTTTGAAAAAAAATCAAACGCGTAGTTTAAAATATACTTTAGAAAACTAATTGGACGGCAACCTGCAACTGTTCAAAAAAAACTGCAACAGTTATTTGATGGCATCTCGGGGAGCCCACTCGGCGCTATAGGTTCGCCTCTCCCGAGAGAAGTCTATTAAAAAAACGCGTTCGCCATCACCAGAAATAGCACTCCTTTAGTTCTTCAATCACAGGTATTCACTTGTCTGTGTCTTCTCCTTATTCATAATCATCGGCACTACAACCGGGATCTGGTCTTGGCCTTATTTAGCAAGTTGCGAGGCTTTTTAAATTTTCCATAATAATTTATTTTTACGGGCAAGATTATTAGCCTTCCGCCAAGTCTTCTCCTTATTACCCCGACTCAAAAACCACTTGAAACGCTTTGGATAATGTTCAGAAGACTATAAGAGATGAAAAGTAAGCCATAAGCAATCTTCCACAAATACTGCGAATTCTGGAGGCAACGCTTCCTCCGTCGCTATATAATTGCCGAAGAGAGCCCTTTTGGAGGAGGCAGCATGTATGTTTAAGGAATACAATTCATGGTTACACAAAATCAGTCTCATTACTTTTCTAACTCAGCGCATGCACCTTCAAAAATATCATACTAAAATGACAAAGGTGAATTTCTAATAGTTATTAGATGGCCGCATTCTAAAGAACACATATGGCGGGCAGATGGAAGGATATGACGTAGAAATCGCTTAAAATTGATGTTGCACATGGATCATTTATGCACGATTACATCCTCAAATTTTCAAACCAATCGATGCAACATTTTTCTTTTAATAAAATCGAGAAAAACCTTTCTTTTTGAGACAATCGCACTAGTTGTGTCGCTTTTATATAAAAGGCGATTTCGTTGTCGGCCTTCAATATCAACTCGGTTGCCCCATACCTTCACTCTTCGTGCACAACTCGTCGATTTTTCGTAGAGGAATTTCTACCATAGCCAACAGAGGACAGTGCCCCGGCCTTTCGATCGCAGTTGGGCATGTCACTTAATCTTTCAATTAATGACTATTTTGCGCACAAATTTCGATTCCAACAAAAGTTTTCCAGGGGACATTTTCCAGATGCCGTTTCTCTGAAGACTTTTTTCTCGAAACGACGAGGTTTTTCAAATATTCTGCGGCACTACTCGAATACGATCCAATCGCCTTGAAACTTTTTGGAACGTATATAACTTTTGTTTTTCATACAAAAACTCGCTGGCTTTTTGATAAGATGAAAGATGTAAATCTGTCAAGCAAAAATCGCCAGATTTTTACGTGTGATTTGAGTTTTTGTGTTTTCAAAATTCCACAAGGTTTTTGGATTTTAATTTTGTTCACAATCCTGCTTCATTGCAAGGGGAATACTTCTAGTCTGGGTTAAAAAACTTATTTCTGTTTTTTGATTTCGGGCACTGAAGGTCGCAATTACTGCAGTAATAAGGGAGCTGTGTCCTTTGAGATTCGGTAAATGGCGCAAAAGTCGCTGATTCGTGATCAATTTCATACAAAAAAAACTTTTGCATATAAATAACTTATAGCAAAATATTTCTTTGATGTTTCAAAACATTCGATGCAATAGTTTTCTTCTAATAAATTTCTAATAATCAGCGTTTTTGGGGAGCCACATTAGTTGTGCCTCTTAACCAAGATCGAAAAAAGTTAGTGATTGACAGAATATCCAACACAATATTTGAAGGTAAACATGACGAAGAGGACAGTGGAAGCAACAGACATGTGCCGATATTCTAAATAGGATCAAGCCAGAATTTCGAATGCAGATGAGATACATTTTTAAGAGGGGGAATAACAAAACCATATGCACCTTATGAAAAGGAAACTAACAGGTTGACCGCTATAATACTATGGAAATTCAAGAAGAGAAAAATCTTAAAATCCTCATGCATTAGACACCAATCAACGGATCTACTATGATCATCATTCAACAGAATCTCATCGAGTGAAGAGTTTTAGAATGCTATCAAGGCAAAAGTCTTATGATGTATGGATTGAATTGTCAAGACGAAAGTATATTAATTTGCTGTGATGGACTTTTCTAAAGAACATTCGTCAAATAAATACATTTTTTAATGTACCTTCGAAACTAGTTTCCAGACATAATGGCTCACAGATTGTTAGAAGCAAAGCATTATGGAGCCCAATCCTTTCTTGTTAAGCATTTTATCCAATAACTTCCTTATTTTCACTATCTCTTTCCACTTTGTATGCCCACATTAAGTATTTTGACACTATAAGAGTATTAACAGCCCTTCAATGACTGTACTAATGTAAAAGAAATACAACCGAATGAAAGGGAAATCACCTTCCAAATTTATAGCCATCCCTTATTAAGAAATGGCGATGAAAAATAAAAAATCATTACACCTAAGTATTGTTTTGCCATCAACTCACGACGGGTTTCTTTCCCAGCTCAAACACATCCCATCTCCCTGGAACAGTTGTTTATTTCAAAGCATTATTGTACCCACAATTTTATAGCATTATTATACACAATGTTCTGTTCATTTATGAGTGTCCTGAATTCAAATTCTCCCCACACATTCATCGATAAATCAAAATTCAAATCCTAGGAGAGAAACCTTACACAAAAGACGACAAAAACCAACGTCGTAGCTTTTACTGCCATCTAATAACTGCACCTCACGCCACATAATTTGTATCCAACTTATCAAGAGTCCTTCGTTCACTGTAAACTTCTTGGTGAACAATAAATTTCTCATTAACTCAAAATCTCATTTTAATATTTGTTACTAAGGATACCGCGGTGATCCGAGTAGGTTTCTCATTAAACGCCACTCACCCCTGTTAGCGAAATATTATTAATAGAGTGTTGCCAACACAACACAAGCCCACCAGCTGCTTCATTAACTACATCAATAGCAAGCCACCATTATTCCCAAGTCGAGCAAATTTGTAAGCAAATACGCCAGCACCCTCCCAACTCACTGATGGGTCAGATTTCGACATATTTTTATGAATTTTCACTTTAGAATCGTTTTTTAATTACCCGTGTAATTGGACAGTCCACCATTCACGACAAGGCCGGCATTGAAATGTCGATTCAGGATAAGATCCTTCTAATTGATTCTAGGGGAAACAAATGATTTACTATACTCCCGATAAAAAGACGCACGCCACCGACATCTAACGATCCATTAAGTTCCAAAGTCCGACCGGTCAATGGTTCACGATTTTTAAATTGAACACACAACTTGCAACTTAAAAAGGCGCCGCACCGTGAAACGACGTTCTATAACATCCGATTAGACCCGAGGGGAGAACTGCCGATAAACAGATACAATATCCGCTAAGTTCTTGAGTGGTGGTAGCAGAACACGTGCGATACCGAATCACCGAAAATCCGACAACCACTCCAACATCCAATTGTGTAGGCAACCGAAGTAGCACTAACTACAGACGACCCAACAGATTCATCTCACCGTGGCCATCTTCGAAGCGCTTAACATTCCCGTGATGCTGACGAGCTCCTGATGATGTTGTTGTGTTTAGTCTTCACAAACCGAAAGCGATGAAACCAGAGCAGGTGGATTACATAGAAGAGAAGAGAGTGTTCTGGCGTTTGACTTGACTTGGAAGCACAGCATAAAATCAGAAATTAACAAACAACACTGCAGAAGACACCAATTGATGCTGAAGTCGGTTAATTCTCTTTGCTGTGGCAAGCGCACCACTCACAGGCGGCGCAACATGTTGCTAAACTGAGATTCCTGTAAACTACAGAAGAATGTTAACTGCTAGCACCCAAGAATATACACTGTTCGGAAGACATGTCCCTGAGAGAGAACATTGCCCAGATACAGAAGAGAGGCGATTATGAAACAGCCACTATACTAAGGGAATCACAAGCATTGGACCGAATGTAACCGGAGGATGCAATTCATTGTTGACGCAGGCTTCGTCTGGTCAACAAAGGCAAGGATATTGGAGGTTTGTTCTTTGAAGCGATTAGGGTTGAAATAACTGACGCAGTGGTACTCCAAATACTCGGATACGTGTTCATCGAAACTTTCAATCTTTCATGGCAAAAATGCATGCAAAGGATTAGCCAACAGGTGGAAATCCGAGTATTTTTAACACAGGCGCATTAAAATTGCGGAGCACTGAGGCCACGAAGAAGCTAATATTGGCATATAGTTGTTCGTCAAACCTCGAGACTGGGGCACGTAAGGTTTAGAATTGGAATGCGTTCGTAACCCTTCGCACATAATGTTAAACTTTACTGGCACCGTCCGTAATCTGGGTCATTAATGACGAGTCGTTATTTGTTTTGTTTTGTTTTATCTCCACATTTATTAACAATTCAATTACAGACTTTCCTTAAGAGTAAATGTTAAAATCTATTTTACAAATATCATTCTTACATTAACTTACTGGTTCTTCGCAAACACTCTAAATTATAGATTATCATTTTTCTTATGCCTTTTGGCGTACAATAACTAACGTTTTTGTACCATCTCACAATAATTGATATTTTTTCTTTTTAAAATGTATTCTATTCTTTCTATATCATTTATATATATATATATATATATATATATATATATATATATATATATATATATATATATATATATATATATATATATATATACTAGTCTCCCATTCGGATCTCCGGGAGGGACTATGTCAGGGGGAACATCATGCAGATATCATGATGAATAACCGAACTTTAGGAGCTTCTGTGGGGGTTCTTTAAAGACTTCTCCAAAAACCACCCACTTCCTAAACTTAACCTGTCTTTCCCCTCACCCGCAAGACACCATACCTACCTGCAGTTTTGGGCAGCGTAAGCTCCCAGCACCATTTTCGTTACCTGGAAGAAATTCTCTCCGACGGCATACATAATTTCGAACGTTTCTGGTTCATACTCCATGAACCAGTTCACATCTCTTATCGGCTCAGCTTGTCATCAATAAACGATAAACTCACGCTGGCCAGCGTATTGCGGACATAGCTGCAACCGATATTCCCTTCTATCTTACATAATTGTATACTTTATCTATCCCCTAAGGTTCGCTGTAGTGCGACCAATTCCCTTTATCATCACTCAACCGAGCATTTGATTTGGGCATGAATATGACCATTGTTTACCTACGTTCATGCCCCATGAAGACCCACCATCTAACCCAAACAAACAACCCACCGTCGCATGAGTTTTCTGTGGACTTAACGTCCACGAAAAATTTTCCCTATTCTGCTACAGTGCCATTCGGCCAAAGCAAATAGATTCCCATTCTCTGGTTGAACTATCGTCACCGGTAGATATCGCCTACAACGGCATTTCCCTGGAACCTTACGTAAATACAATGACGACCCTTTGCAACATAGGCACATCATGAACATTGTACATCTCATCATTGGACCTGTGAAATAGTGTTTTTGTTTACTTTGAGGCAAAAACCTATTTTCGTATCCAGGCGTCCAACATCAACGATTTATGGCCACGTCCGCCGATCATTGTCTTAATTGCAGGGCATCGAACTTGCCCTACACAGTAATGGAAATTCTCCCATGTAACCCTTACTCGATCGCCATTGGCTGTCGTCAAGTTGATCCGTGTTGCTCCTCCTCCATCGATGTGATTCACCACCATTGAATCTGATGGATGTGAGTTGCATCAAGGAGTGAAATTTCGTCACGCGTCGGGTACATATACACACACGGTTTTCAGTGGAGGTTTTCGCGATCAAGTCAATTTCTAGTAAAGTCGAATTTTCAACTCCCGATGCGCGCTAGAGTATCTTGTTCTAACAGGACGAAGTCCGATCAATAGTGAATGACAGCGTGTAACGAGTCCGAATTAACTTAAAGAACATTTAATTACCTATCGACAACCACGAGTGCGATTTAAATTAAAGAACATTTAGATAACCATTAAATAATCCCGAGTTTAGAATTGAATTACAGAACGTTTAATTAACTTATAAGCAACCCCAGTATTCCAAATTAAATATGAACGTTTTTTGTAACCAATAGAACATTCAAATAATAACCCCAAGCGAAGAGCAATTAAAACTAGTTAAGTTTAGTTAACCCTGCGCCCTTGCCGGCGTCACATATAAATATACCCACAGTTCGTTATCGCGTAACCGGGCTCGCTCTCGATCCTCTTCCCATGCTCGACATAGGGCAAATTAAAAAAAGGCAGAGACATTCTGCAATGTGTTCACTGCCAAAGGTTTGGTCACGCGGCGGCGATCTGTGAAACGCGAGATTGCTGCATAAAATGTGGACTTAACCACAAGGCAAAAAAATGACCTCTGGGAAAAGGAAGGGTAGAAGTGCCCTATGATTAGGGTGTGGCGGTTCCACGAACCGCACAAATTACCATAGGCTGAGATGTCTTCGTTCCACCAAGGAACATACTCACCTATAACCACACTCCACGAACCGCACAAATCACCATCGAATGAGATGTCTTCGTTCCACCAAGGAACATACTCACCTATAATCAAACTTCACGTGCCCACAGACACGTATCCTCAAAGGCCACCTTTTCATCTGACCAAAGGTAACATTCATACTGGTGTCAACAACCGAAGGACATGACCCAGCATAGAAATTGTGCATCGATCCATCAACTGGATAAACACAAACGGTTGGCACAGCTGCGCCAGATGTCGACAAACATCACATCCCCGGCGATAAGCCAATTGCCGGAAAACAATCCGTCGGCAAAACCTTTGTCCCTGCTGTAATGCGCTTCGACTAAACAAACGCCGCAATAAACGAAAACGCTGTCCCCATAGGGCAAAGCAAACACGATCCCAAGATCGCCTAAAGTAAACCACACATTCGATTTTTGCATAAGGAACGCAACAGAATGTGAAAATTAGAAGCAAAAAGTCAGTGGGAATAGACGGAGTACCTAACATCGTACTCAAGAACCTGCCCCCAATGGCAATAGATATATACACAGTCCTGTTTAACAATGCGTTGAATAATGCATATTATCCCGCGCGTTGGAAAACGGCTATCATTCAGCCCATCCCAAAAAAGGGCAAGGACTCTGCAAACCCAATGAACATGCGTTCGATAAGTTTACTCCCAAGCATCAGTAAAGTATTTGAAAAAACCATTAACAAAGCTCTGCTAAAATGGATAGATGACAACAACATTATTCCAAATAACCAGTTTGGCTTTAAGGCGGGTCATGAAACCACACATGCCGCAGCTAAACTGGTCTCCGACATACAATGGAATAAATGTAAGAACCAATGCACATGTGCCTGTCTGATCGACTTGGAAAAAGCCTTTGATACTGTCTGGATCGAAGGGTTGTATTATAAGCTGGTCAGACATGGCATACATAAACCGTTACTATATGTACTTTACGATATGTTAAAGGACAGGAGGTTCGTGGTCAAAAATGGTAATGTGACCTCTAATAAAACGTATAATATCAAGAATGGCTTGCCACAGGGAGCGGTACTTTCTCCGATTCTTTTTAACTTTTACGTTAGTGACTTATTAGATGCACTTCCGCAGGCTATTGCGTACGCAGACGATCTCATAATTTACAGAACAGCTCCGAAAGTTGAGATCATAAATAGTTTAGTACAGCGAGACTTCAACAACGTGCAGCGCTATTGCGATGACTGGAAACTTAAGATCAACTTACAGAAATGTGAAGCCATCCTATTTTGAACCCCATTATATAAAGCCACGAACGACACAAGGAAAAACTGGCGAAAGCTAGTTATCGTGGGACCGCATGGAGATAAACTGGAAACCAAGAGTTTAGTTGAATACCTGGGTATCTGGTTAGATCAATATCTGTATTTCAACAGACATGTAGAGGCTGCTTTGGTCAAAGCTAGGAAAAATTTCGCTATGACAAGGAGGCTATTTGACAGTAGCCAACCTGACAGTAGGGTAAAAGTCATATGCCATATGACGCTAATCAGGCCAATGCTCATATATGGTTGTCCAGTATGGTTTAACATAGGTTTAGATATGTTGGAAAAAATTCGAGTGTTCGAAAGGAAGCGTCTGAGAAGTTCTCTCATATTATATCGGACACCGGAATCGGACTATAAAAAGTATTATTCAAATGAAACTTTATATAATGAAGCATACATAAATAGGGTGGATAATTTTATATTTATATTATAATCAGAGGACATATTACGAGAGCAATAAGCTCGTCCAATGACCTAATTTTCGGGGCTTATTATCCAACCACTCTGTACTATGAGAGCGTGCGTCCCAACGGTTTTGTTCCACCAGAGGCGTTCCTTGATTTGGACATGAAAGGGCTTATACAGGATAGAACCGGAATTCCGCTGATCTATCATGTGAGTAGATCATCCGTAGACGGGCGATTGTGCTACGACCGGGAGGTCACGCGCACCGAAGAAGAGCTCTAGCGCTTCAGTAGGGCTATCTCCCACAGAGACCGGGACGATAGTATTAGACAGCGTCAACAGTTCTGGTCGTTGAATAGCATATAACGACCTGGATACCAAAGTCGGTATAGAATAACAGTATTATCAGCCAGCTTACATAGAATTAGCTTTTCTAGAATTAAGGCAGTATAAGATTTAAGCTCCTCGATAGTATAGTGGTTAGTATACCCGCCTGTCACGTGGGAGACCGGGGTTCGATTCCCCAGACTTATGACCTTGCCCGAAAAAAAAACAAATCATTATGGAAAATTTAACAAGCCTCAGGGCTTGCTAAATAAGGCCAAGACCGGTTCCCGGTTGTAGTGCCGATGATGAGGATGAAGATTTAAGTTAAGTTAAGTTCTTTTAAATAAAATTATATAAAAAAAAAAAAAAACATTTAGGTTAAATTTTAAGAAAAAAAACAAAAAAAATGTCGACCCAAAGTTTTCAAAATGTTTCTTTGTCATTTAAATAGTTATAAGTACTGCCACAAACAAAGTTCTGTCGCCGAAAGGCAAATTATACAACTGTTATGTAATGTTTAGCTTAGAGCGTCTGCGTAGGACCAGTAAGTTATAATATAAGATAATTAAGCTAGAATTTAAGCATTTTTTTCTAGCATATAATTTAGAAACTAAGAAGATAAAAAAAAATTAAAAAATGCTTTAAAAATGAAAAAATTAAAAAGAATGTGCAAATTCTGGTGAACACATAGACGGTAACCCCTGCGCCTGTATGTGTGAGTGCCATCTTCCCTGGTGGAAAGATTCTTGATTGAGAGAAAGTCACCACCCAGGAAAAGCTAAAGGGAAAAAAGAACTATAGGGTGAATAGAATCATCCCCAGAGAAGAAACGACACATAGAGAATCTGAAGGAGGCAGTTGAATTTTATGAACGGTGGTGTTAAGACCAAGTTTCCGGGAGGTTTACGTTGTTGATAGTGCCGTCGCGAATTTGTTTGGTGGTTTAAAAGTAACATTCAGTGACGAACGAACTTGTGGTTTTGCGCAGTGATCCTCACTAAAGACATACAAAATTTGCGTTTACGGAATTACGCAGTGTTTTCCGAACAATTAAATTAAGTGCTGTTTCAAAAATTAAGACGATTTGAGGTGTCGTGGAAGTTTGTGGTTTTCTTTTGGTATACCACCCAAACTGGTATCACGTAATATAAAGCTCCGTGTCTATAGAACCATAATCATGCCGATTGCTCTATACGGATGCGAAACATGGGCTCTCACAAAACGGGAAGAGAACAAACTCCGCGTATTCGAGAATAAAGTTTTAAGGGGTATATTTGGCGGCAAATATGACGAGGAGTCAGGACAATGGAGGAAACTGCACAACCACGAATTGGAAGAGCTATACCGCAAACCTACAATAGTGAGAGTAATCAAGTCACGAAGATTAAGATGGGCCGGACACGTAGCGCAAATGGGCGATGATAGGACCGTGCATAGAATTCTTGACGGTAAACTAACGGGGAAGAGACCGACAGGACGGCCGCGACGGAGATGGGAGGACAATGTTAGATTGGACCTCGAGGAGATCGGATAGAATGATCGAACGTGGAAGGAGAGCGCACAGGACAGGGAACAATGGCGGAGCCGAGTCGGTGAGGTCATGAACTTCCGGGTTCCTACAGGCCAGTAAATAATAATAATAAATACCACCCGAACTATTATTATAAACAAAACAAAAATAAATATTGTGTCCTAGACGATTAAGTTTAAAGAAACAATACAAAAGGCAAGTCTAAATAAACCCTGTTTCGTGTTTTATTTTGTGCTGCATTCGCTCCGTGTTCCAGGTTGTTCTTTTTTGTTTATGGACAGTGTTTGGATTTTAGCAGTTTACTGACTGGGTGCCAACTCACTTTGCCGGTATGCATTCTTTCGTTAATTTCCCCTTGACATTTCGTTAGTAGCCGTCAGTATTTGTCCGAAATATCTAAATTCTTTAACTTTTTCAAATAGCTTGCCCTTGATGTTTATATGTGTTCCCTGAGGTCCATATGCTCTCGCCGTAATCTCATATTTTGTTTGGTGTTCATTTATTTCTAACCCCACCTCTTCTGCAACTTGCATGATCATTTCACTGTTTTTAACTTACAGTTTCTAGATTATCGCCCAAAACGGCGATCTCATCCATATATGCGAGCACTTGTGATCTCGTTCAGAGATGATCCGGCCATGTTGTCATCTTGTACCTTTCTGATGACATACTCGAGCACAACGTTAAAAAGACATGGTGAGAGGCCATCCGCCTGTATTAGTCCATCACGGATTTCAAATGATTCTGAGAGATGGTTTTCTATTCAAATTCGCCCTTTATTTTCGTTCATGCAGATTTGATATTTTTCGGAACTCCCAGCTCAACTACAATATGGTACTTAACTTAATTGTTTTCTGAAATCCTAATACCTTTTGGGCTGTTTGTTTGATTGTGCCTCTGATCGATGCCCATTTAGTGCCCAGATTATTGGTTTCCTCTTTCTCACTACTCCCATTCTCTAGGATGCTTAATCGGTAGTTCGTCTTGATATTTAACCCTTTTGCGCAGGTTTTTTAGTTTATCAGTGTCGAACTTTTTACTCATCTCCCGTGGCTGCCCATGTGAGTTTGCTGCGACCTGACTCCAAATTTCGCCCATCAGTAGAAGATGATCCGAGTCGCAATCTGCTCCTCTATATGATCTTAGGTCAACGATATTCGATTGGTGTCTTTTATCTGTAAGGAAATGGTTCACTTGGTTACGCGTTACCCCGTCGGGTGAGATCCTTGTGGCTTTATGTATTTGGTTGTGCTTGATCATCGTATGTTTTACTACCAGATCTTTTGACGCTGCGAACGTGATAATTCGAATTCCATTATCATTTGAAACGTCTTGTTTCTTATAGTTGGTTGGAAGATAGCTACCTTTGCAATTTCACATTTGTTACACAGTGCGTAAACTTATTGCTTCTGATGAAGCCAGTTCCGAGGTTCTGTGTATCGGTACCTCCACACGCCAGTGTCAACCCATTGGTTTCGATTACATGATGTGGGAGTCCGACTTCCTGAAGGGCGACGATGTCCATTGTATATTGTTTCGCGTTTTCTACGACCGTCTGTATTGCGCCTGGTTTATATAACGTTAAAACATTCCACGTGCCGACGCGTATATCCCGCTTTTTCCGTTTTTCCCTACGTCTTCGTTTTGCCGCGTCGGTGTTTTCTTGATGATTTGTTCCCTTATGGTAGTGGCGGCTCATCATACTTACGCCTACCGGGTTTTTCGTGAGATTGTTTTTCGTATATTGAATATTCATTTTTGATCCCACGAGTCTTGGGGTTTCAAATAGTCCGCCACATCAGAGCCCCGCTTTGATATGGTAAGGTCGACTTACTGCTCTGATTCGACCCGGTGTCAGAGAGACGCCATTATAATACAGCCGGTATACCACTGGCTGAAAACCATCCAATGGGAAAGGTGACGCGTAATACCCTGGATTAGGGGTGGTAGATCTTTGTGTGTTACTCCTCGCTAACCTTAAAGACATGGGTGTCCCTACTGGAAGCATATGCTTCCGTCAGCATAGCCTAAGTGATTTGTTTTAGTTTAAGCCCTCGCGCCTAAAGGTTTCCACCAAGCGGGGGGCTTGATCAAGCATACCATACAAAAACCATTGCACTCTAAAAATACACGCATTTTCAATTTGTGTTTGACAGTGTTACATAATTAAATATTAAAAGGCAAACGAGCGATAATAAAAATAATAACTTCAACGCCGATATTAAAGACTGCTTCAAAAGCACAAGGACGCTTAAACAACATTATCATGACGGGCAACAAAGTCGTCAAATTGATGTTGGAGAAGGAACAGCATGTGGAGACGAACACTGCCTCCTCCTCCGGCTATGACAGTTATGCCGTAAACAATGCTTTCGCTTGTCTTGCCTCCTCTAAATCTGTAGATGAAGAAGAGGAAATGAATGAGTTAGAAGCAATTATAGCAATGCCAAGAACATGGCTAGAGGATAGACACCGAAAGAAAAGAAGAGCCGCACTCGAACAGCAAAAAGCTATCCAACAACAACAAAAGCCGAAGCCAAAAGTAGGTCAGCATCAACAAAAACAACAGAAACTACTAAAACAGCATTGCTCACAATAACAGCAAGCAGCAACACAATCTATTTCTACCTCAGATCTACTCCACTTAAACTCCGTCTCCTCTCTTTTCCCTCCTATCCTTGCCCCACCCACCGTCTACACCCGTGCAACCCGTACACATTCCAACACATATGCCGTTCACTGTCACTGTCTCACAAATGCCACGTTTACCACCCCCACACACCCGCTCTTCACCAAACCCCTACCTCCCCTACCACCAAGTCCCCTTCGCCTTCCTTGTTTATTCTTGTTTTTCTTCTTTTTTAAATTATTTTTAATTACAACTTTATTATTACATTATATTAATTTATGGTTGGATTAAGCCTAATAAATGACACAACAAATGAAACAATTGTAAGGAGTTGGTAATTCTTTGTCAGTTTGTTGTAGGTAACAAGTTTTTATTTAAAAAACTGGCAGATAACAGGCATGCCATTCAAACATATGCGGTGACAGACCACGATAAAATAAAACGGGTTTTAAAAAGAGCAGAAACTCGTTCACGCCGAAACAAGCAAAGAACGGAATCGGAGGTGAAGCATGAAGATCTCGAATTTATCGCGGTAAAACCATTCACCACAGTTGAAAAATCCATGCGCACGTTGCTTCAACAATCGCAACTGTCCATCGCAGGCAGAAAAGCTCATCACATTCCTACCGTAGGATGGTCAAAGGAGCAAACATACAACCGTTGTACTATCAACAAACCTCAACAAATAAACACGGATATTCGCAACCTTTGGGGTAGTTCGTCGTCATCCTGGTTCTCATCGGCCCCTTCCAATACCACGAACCACACACAGCGAGTCTTTATGGTAAACTTAAACTTAAAAGTATACGGTCCGATTGTTAATAATGACAACCGACTGCGACCCTCGTCAATCGGTCGCACAATCTAGTCAATTCGAGCCATCCGCAGATGCTATGATCTCAGTCCGCACCCTTAATATAAACATACCGGATCACAGCAGAGTGGATCCCCGATCATGAGTCCAAGAACATGATTCTGAGTTGCGGCGTATTTCGTTTCGCCTCTTGCTACACGCTATCGCGTGTATGTGTGCGTCTACAGTCAATTGTCAGCGCAACAGTTCTAGTAGTCGTGCTCATCGAATCCAAGAGGACTTGGTGTTGCCGAAAAGAAGCCGTGATTTTTAATTGAGTTCGCGGCGAATAGACGTGAGACCAAAATAGCGCACGCCAATCGCGATACTAATTGACTTACCAATTGACAAGGATGCCGCTTTAGTGTGAAGTGTAGATAGTGAACTAAATTACGGTGAAACACAAGTGTTCGTGTTATTGTTCGGTTAAACTACGGCCCATGAGGATTGTAGGAGTTTCTCTATTCTATAGGAGAAACAGCCCACAATTCCAACCACAATACCTACCCATTTCCTTGATAAGTTATTTACCTGTAAAACATGTCAAAGGGACGCATAGCTAAACTCATTATTCTATGCAGATAATGCATAATTGAGTTTAGCTACAATCAACGACATACGGTAACACTATTGCGCTAACCATGGGATTTCCACCGGAAATTCCATTCGTTTTGGTTAGCAACAACCAAGTCAAATCAAGCGACGCGGTTGCGTCATAGTCCATAGGTTTGGGTATTTATCGAACATTCCACAGAATGGTATTATATCCCCAGCCGATACGGCGTCCTATTGACTTTTCCCAGATCACCCATTCGCTTGGGATCAATGATCTCTTTTTGCTGGTGAATAACCTTAGCTAGGTTTTCCGCTCTCTCGTATTTCTGTCTTGCTATAGTGCGTTGACCTAAGAGATCACACTAGGTCAGTAGACCAGCCGTATACACGGCATTGATGCACACACACCTAGCCAGATCAACCCTGGGTTATTGTGCTTTCCCTTTTGGTTTCTCCATTCTGGCTACGCCCATCGACGTCGAACGAATACACAAGTACGCTTCGACCTGGATGAGTGTGGTGAGTTGGGGAACACACAAGAGAGCATGATTACCATTGGCAGATCAATGTGTAGAAAGCAGAAATTACGATTTCCACCCTAATTGAGTCAGTCGCTATTCAATCTCCATCGCGGTCAGACACGCTGCCGCACGAGTCTCTGCTAGGAATTAGTTCCGTCCGGTATAAACGTCATAAAGTAATTAAGTGATCACTAAAGCTTCCTATTAAATTGTGCACTATAAAAATAAATTCACTTGTAACGAAAATAGACAGATATCACCACCCAAAGCTAAATAAAGGATATTCCGGTTAAAATTTAATACGAGGGTTGCCTTTTATATTTCGGGATTAGAGAACAAAAACAAATATTAATCATTGAAAATCACTTTATTGTTTTTCAAAATATTCCCCATGAAGATCTATACACTTTTGCATGCGTTTGAACCAATTGTCGAAGCACTTTTGCCACTCTGATTGAGGTATCTCCAACACATGCATTCTGAACAACTTTTGTTGGATTTGGCTCATCTTGAAACACCCAGACAGTCGACTGCTGTTTACTTTCGGGCTCATACGCGTAAATCCACGATTCATCACCTGTCACGATGTCATAGACGTGTTTCGAAGCATCGCGACCGTATTTTTTGAGCATTTCTTTCGACCAATTGACACGAGCCTTTTTTTGGGCGATTGACAAATTGTGTGGGATCCAACGCGTACAAATTTTTTTGACAGTGAAATGTTTATGCAATCTTGAATGTATGCTGGTCCCACTAACGCCTAAGGTTGTCTCAATCTCACGATAGGTCACATGACTATCTTCCAATATCAGTTCGCGCACAGCATCAATGGTTTTCGGAACAACAACTGATTTTGGACGACCTTCACGAAATTCATCTTGGAGCGAACTACGACCACGATTGAATTCACCATACCATCGATAAACACTGGTCCTTGATGGAGCTTCATCGCCAAAAATTGAATTAAGTTCATCCATGCACTGTTGCTGAGTTAATCCACGCCGAAAGTTGTAAAAAATAATCGCACGAAAATGTTGACGATTTAATTCCATTTTTGGGCCGAGATGAATCTTTTAAGTTACTGTAAACAACACAAATAGCACTCGTATGTCAAAACGTTCTGAGTGCGTATAACCTCAAAAATGTCCAACTTTACGACAGAGCTGTCAATTGCCGGATTGCAACACCAGGGTTGCCAAATCCCGAAACATATGAGGCAACCCTCGTAACAAAACATTATCTATAAAAGAACCCCCTGTACGTTTTCATTTATTTTACATTCTTCTCGGGTGAACAAGTCTCTTTCTGCGGATCATCGTTGGGGGAATTAAAGGAATACTTGCCGTACCGCGGCATCCATACTTCTACCCCACAGGATCACTGCAGTCCCCAGAATATTCCGAGTCCGCCCAGTATCCCACATTCACCACAGAGTACCTCATCTCCGTTGCATGTTCTTGATATGAGCCCATCGCCCAGCCCCATATCAATGGCAAAATACATCATCCTGCGTTAAATCCTCTCCGATACATCCAGTCAATCCATGCGGAAGATTACACAACTCCAGCGCAACGGTCACGACATCAATGTTACAGATGATGATGATGACACTCAACAGCATCACAATCGAGTGCCTCCACCAACCCCAGTAATTAGTTTCTCTATAACCAGTATCCTCAGCAATAGATTCGGTCTGCTTTTCCCGTCTAAATCCTCTTGCAGACATCTTACAGTTTAGTCTGCAGCAACACCTGCATCAACAACAAGCTGCTACGGCTGCTACTAATGTTAGAGCGGGCTACCTTCCTCAACGACTTCAATCCGGCGGATTAGCCACGAATCCACGAGAAAAGTATGCGACGAAGTGCGAAGCCGAACCCACACGAGAAAATGCCTCCTATGGGTATCCCTTGGACAACAGGCTCGTAGATTGGTCAATCTAACTCAACATCAATCTGCATCATTATTCTGATCGTCATCAGTTGTTACTCATTCACGAGCTCAATCAACCTCAAGTTCTGCGCCAGCATCAGTGTGCTTTCTCTTCATCCGATCCCACCGGAATTGTACAGATAGTGACCGAGTTGGGATGCGAACAGGCTTGACACGTAAGTAACTCCGACGATACATATGTCTACGTAAACGCATGTATACGAGTACCAAACCTGTTTGCTTCCATGTCCATTTAATAACCACTGCCGTGTCAAGAGGGGAAAACCGAAAGCTACCCTTCCTTTTGGTCCAATTAACAGCGAGCAGCAGAATTCGTGATCTAAGGAAAATAACAGTCCTTGATCATTAAATTTCACATGGGACAAATTAAAAAAATTCAGAGTCACTCTGCAATGTGTCCGCTGACAAAGGTTTGGTCACTCGGCAGCGAACTGTGAAATTCAGCATGGTCGCGTAAAATGTGGACTTAACGACAAGGCAAAAGAATGACCTCTGGCAAAAAAAAAAGGGTAGAAGTGCTCTGTGATTAGGGCGTTAGAATATACTCCTACCTTAACTTTAAATGTTTTTGAAAACTATTGTCAACTTGTGGCTTAACAAACTAGCTCACAAATTTTGCAAAATAACTTTTTGTGTTTTGACTGCATGGGTGTATTTTTGTCCTTCCATTCGGCCGACGTCTTGTAGTCTAAAAAGAACATCCGCAACTGGTCAACAGAAAAACAGTCTTTAGCACTATGATATCCTTACGAACAGTTACATCTTAGTTGTCTATTTCGATGAGTATTTATGCGGCATACATTTGCGCACTACACTGGTTCCTTTTCTATACCCTTCACAGTACAAAATATACTTAAAGAGAAGCTTCCGAAAACCACTTGTTGTTTTATTACGGCGAGAGTCAACAGTTCTAACGAGCTTACACATATTTGTGTACCTGACCATAGCCACAGCTGTATCTCAAAGCTGGTCGTCAAAAATTATGTGTGAAATTCAAAAACCGTATTTAAGATTTCAATCCAGAAATCCAAAAACGTTTGCAAACAGTAATTGTCAATGAAGTTTGTTATACTTATAAAATACCCACCAAACACAATTAAACATTCAGTTGTTGTTCGTAGATTCTTCAAAAATTCAAGTTTCGGACTCCTACTAAATATTGGGAAATTATTTACCATTGCAATTCGAATACGTTACTCTGAAATAGAATAACACTTCTCCTATTCACTGGACTTTAGACAATAATTCTCTTAACGTCGATTTATCAACTCTTAGTCGAAATTATAGGGTAGAGCAGGGGTATAAAATAAAAAGTATGCGTTTTGGGTACTAAGAAATGAGTGAATCCTTAACTAAAAATATATGGTACTTGAATGTGCATTCTTCATTCTTACAATTACTATTAAATTTTTCCAATCACATTTTTGATTTATAAAATACGTGCTAAAAATGGGATGCCTTTAAATATGAGTACACATAAAGCAAAAGGAATGTCCAGATAAAGGTCTCGATTGTCTGAGGATTGAGACTGCGGTAAAACACATCATCTGACATAGCGCTCCATTTGTGTGGGTAGTTCGACTGAAGAACGATTCCTTTTGTTTATATATTCTATTTATTCTATTTATTGGCCTATAGAAATACGGAAGTTCATGACCTCACTCACACGGATACGCCATCGTCCCCTGTCCTGCGCAGTCTCCTTCCACGCTTGATCGTCTAATCCGAACTCCTCACGGTCAAACCTTACATTGTTCGCCCATATTCGTCGCGGCCGTCCTACCGGTCTCTTCCCCGTTGGTCTTCCATCAAGAATTCTACGCACGGTCCTATCGTTGCCTATTCTCGCCACATGTCAGCCCCATCTTAATCTTCGCGACCTGATTACTCTCACTATTGTAGGTTTGCAGTACAGCTCTTCGAACCGAATAGCCAAATACCCATTAAATGTTTAATAAAGGACCTGTAGCATTTGTAACAGATACGCACATAATACACAAGCAAATAGTGAAGAACACCGAACGAAAATCGAAAATGCATCAGAGCCGTATACCATAGCGATAACAAAACAAACATCAGTCAAATGTATTTGAGTTTAGAAATCGAATTGGTACGCACGGCGGTGGCCTGATGGGTTGCGCTTTGGTTCAATTTTTGGTGATTCTAGCTCTCATAGCATCAATTCGAATCACACGTTCTTCACTATCATCCCAAACGCTATAGACCCTTAACCTACACTTGCAAAACAGAACGATTAAAAAACGCTTGAAGAAAGGATTATATGAATATTATCAACATCATCATCATAATCGGCACTACAACCGGGAGCTGGTCTTGACCTTATTTAGCAAGTCCTGAGGCTTGTTAAATTTTACATAATGATTTATTTTTTCCGGGCAAGGTCCTTAGTCTTGCGCCAGAGGCTCCCCGACGGGGAATCGAACCCCGGTCTCCCGGGTGATAGGCGGGTATACTAACCACTATACTATCGAGGAGCCCGGGGGTTAACAATATAATTCCTTAATCCATCAACTGGTGGGCGCCTGCACTCCTTCAGGATCGTTGATAATGTCAAAACGGAGTTCCCTTTAACGAACAAAACGAATTTCTCGACTAGGTGGCTAAAAGGTAACACTGCACTCCAACTCACATATTCTGACTGTGTTAAAACAAAACTGGCTACTTGGTAACGCGGCTGGTAAAAAGGTAACGCTAAGCGGGTGCGACTGTCCGCTGGGGTGATAGAAATCTGACTCCTCGATGCAATCCACATCCGTCAAATGCAACGGTGGTGGATCACATCGGTGTAGGAGGAGCGAACCGGATCAACTTGGCGACGGCCAATGGACGATCGAAAAAGGAGTTAAATGGGAGGCTTTCCCATATGCCCGTATAGGACAAGTACGATAATAATACTAACCACTATACTATCGAGGAGCCTTATGAATATTATGGTGGCCTTAAAATTCAAAGTGTTATATTCCAATTGTGGGAAGTGGGAGCGAACATACAGGGCAAAGTTTCTGCTTTCAACCGGGCGAAGGCCAGGACGATCCTTGTCCCCGTTCAATTCAAGTTGGCATGCAGTCTCCACGTGACACCCCTGGAAAGCTACTTTGGCACCCGCTAAGTAGTGAACCAATGCATGCAGAGACATTCTGAGAAAGGTTGGCGCAAGTCTAATAACCTTGCCCGGAAAAACAAATTATTATGGATAATTTAACAAGTCTAGGATATGGACTGGATACCGGTGGAGAGACTAGTTAAATAAGGCCAAGGCCGAATCCCGGTTGTAGTGCCGATGATGATGATGAATTCTACGAGGGTTGCCGCTTATGTTTCGGGATTTGGCAACCCTAGCGTTGCAATCCGGCAATTGACAGCTCTGTCGTAAAGTTGGACATTTTTGAGGTTATACGCACTCAGAACGTTTTGACATACGAGCGCTATTTGTGTTGTTTACAGTAACTTAAAAGATTCATCTCGGCCCAAAAATGGAATTAAACCGTCAACATTTTCGTGCGATTATTTTTTACAACTTTCGGCGTGAATTATCTCGGCAACAGTGCATGGATGAACTTAATTCAATTTTTGGCGATGAAGCTCCATCAAGGACCAGTGTTTATCGATGGTATGGTGAATTCAATCGTGGTCGTAGTTTGCTCCAAGATGAATTTCGTGAAGGTCGTCCAAAATCAGTTGTTGTTCCGAAAACCATTGATGCTGTGCGCGAACTGATATTGGAAGATAGTCATGTGACCTATCGTGAGATTGAGACAACCTTAGGCGTTAGTGGGACCAGCATACATTCAATATTGCATAAACATTTCACTGTCAAAAAAATTTGTTCGCGTTGGACCCCACACAATTTGTCAATCGCCCAAAAAAAGGCTCGTGTCAATTGGTCGAAAGAAATGCTCAAAAAATACGGTCGCGGTGCTTCGAAACACGTCTATGGTATCGTGACAGGTAATGAATCGTGGATTTACGCGTATGAGCCCGAAAGTAAACAGCAGTCGACTGTCTGGGTGTTTCAAGATGAACCAAATCCAACAAAAGTTGCTCGCGCACGAAGCACTTCTAAGCAAATAGTCGCCTGATTTTTCGGAAAAACTGGACATGTCGCAACCGTACCACTAGAACAACGCAGAACAGTCAATTCTGAGTGGTACACAACCATTTGTTTGCCAGTTGTCTTCCAAGAAATCGGGAAAACCAACCGCCGAAGACGGATCACTCTTCACCACGACAATCCGATCTCTCACACATCGGCTGCGACAACTGCATTTTTGAGCACCCAAAACATCGATTTGATGGGTCATCCGCCGTATAGTCCTGACTCGGCACCGAATGACTTCTTTTTATTCCCCTACGTAAAAAACAAACTGAGAGGTCAACGTTTTTCGCCACCTGAAGAAGCGGTTGCTGCATTCAGAATGCATGTGTTGGAGATACCTCAATCAGAGTGGCAAAAGTACTTCGACAATTGGTTCAAACGCATGCAAAAGTGTATAGATCTTCATGGGGAATATTTTGAAAAACAATAAAGTGATTTTCGATGATCAATATTTGTTTTTGTTCTCTAATCCCGAAATATAAAAGGCAACCCTCGTAACTCTATCCAATCACATAATTTGGGTAATGCAATCGCATTAGCACCTAAAATGCTTTACGCATCTAGGATTATCTAAGATATAATCTAAAAAGCTTCAGTAAAGGAATTCTTAACTCTTCTTGCGTTCCCTTCGCATACAAATTCCTGTAAGAGTTCTTTCTTACCTTACCATAAATTCCGTGTAATAAAATTCATCGGTTCGCATATCATATGACCGCATATCAGGGAATCTTACCCTTGAGTTGGCTAATCCCAGCCTCAAATGTGTACATAAAAAGTATCTATCTAAAAACATCGGCAGTCGACCCCTTTAGCCAGCGATAAATAGTCCAACACCATCTGCATGTAATTAGCCCCATACACGTTGAGATTATTTCCGTAACTCACACCCTGAGTAAACAAAAGACCGCTGTCCTTCATCAGGCATTCTGGTGATACACAAATAATTCAATCATCCTAGTATCCCAAATGCACCTATGTTTACTCAGTTGAACTCTTAGGCCATAAATTCCTTTATCCTACATAGTTATGGATTCGTTTCCCAGTAACCCCTCACATAAACAAAGAACTCCACGATCCCTTTTTCCTTTCTTTGTTTAGAGTCTTTCCCATGGCTTTGGTCCATAAAAGAACCAGTGTACACACATACATGTGTACTGTGGCGATCTTCTGTATGAGATCTGTTCGTTACCCCAAAGAGAGACTTTACGACTCGATTGGAACAGGAAATGCATCTTTAATTTAAGAGAGCCAGTTTCACTGGCTGAATTTCTTTTCACAGCGATTGAATATCGTTGAGTCCTTTACCATCCGCTGACCGTCACGGTCGTGCCGACTTCCGCTCTCCGGTGCGCACGTAGACGCGAAAAATCACCGAGTCGCGTGTGTGTCATAATTTAGGAAACAAAAAAAGAACAATAAAATAAGTAAAAATCATGTGCCTCATAGACATAACTCACATTTCCCACGTACAGTGTAGTGTTTGCAACCGCCGTGTCGAATATTATATTCGCTGCAGTCTTCGAAGATTGTGCTTTTTTATTGACTTCACAATGTAACTCACGTAGTGCTACCGTAAAATGTTAGTATCCAATAAGAAAACGAAACGGAAACAATAATCCATGAATTCAAACAAGTTATTCCAATAGTAGGGTTTTTCCTTGATTTAGAAATAAAACTAAATAAACGAAATAGTGTGTTTTATTTTTACTTGTCCGGTGTTTGTGCTTTTCCCTCGGTGTTCTATTTGTCGGATACCTTAGTGAATTGTGGGGACGAGGTAGAACTCTCGCCCATACTGGCGTCGCGACTTGGTACCCCCACAGTCCCTATTCGAAAACCCATTATGATCTTATAAAGGAACATTCTTGAACGTTGACTTTTTGTGTCCTCTTCTTTATACTAGTCCCTTAAGGCGTTAATGTAAACGTGACATGTAGATACAAGAAGTGTATTGTAATCTGCAGTTTAAGCAACTTTCCAACAAAATATTAATCCAAATTATGTCAAATTTATGTAGTGAAATCCTTCGGTAACCTTGACTGAACAATATCCATCAGCGACGCGGTAGATATATGATCTACATTTATCCGTTCAACCTTTCGAACCCCGACATACACAGGTGTCTGTCAAAAATATGTCTATTACATCGGGGAATCGAACCCGCGAAGGTACATTTAAGGGAAGAGAAGCATTAATTCATCAGACCAACGTCGGCTTGTAAGAGATGAAAAGCCATTCTTAACTACTCTCCTTTCAAGTGGAAATACTGTGCTTATTTTTATGGAATATGGCCTAGATGGTTTATTTCCTCGATTTTCTTTTGGTGCTATTGTTCACTGTGGTTTGTGTATTGTGTTTATACCTTGGAAACGATACACGTCTGTAAAACGTTACTTTTGTCAGTACTGATGTAAGAATTTGAGACATAAGTGCCTTGTGGTGGCTTTTTGGTTTTTTTTTTTTTTTACACAAACGCTGGCACAAAAAGGGATTTTGGGGTACCCTTAAATGTCAGAACACAGTGCGAGCGAAGTTATTAGTCATATTTATGAAGAACGTCTTCATATTCTAAACACAACCTCTAATTATTCAAAATTAGTTCAAAATAAGATTGAAATTTGAAAGTTCTAATTATAAATAAGTGTTTGAAATCAAAATTAGTTTAACAATTAAAAATCATCTTAGATCAGAAGGCTGCGCCAGACCTGTGGGGAGGAAGTCGTGGCACCGGCATGGGTGCGAGTTCTACTTCCTCCTCCATCATAATTAATAGTTCCGCCGAACACTAAACGATTACGATGAAGCAGAGGAAACACCAACGAAAGTAAAACACAGGACCATTGAATACGATTTTTATTGTTCGGCTATTTCTCTTTTTTCTTGTTCTTATTACAAATTTATAAAACATTTACGGACACGTACAACAATAAGGAAAACACTTACCCAGAAAAACAAAAGAAACTCGACTCGCGTAAGGGAGTTTAAGATGGACTCAAGGGTGTGAGCATCCCCCGTACGTACGTTACGGGTGTTGTATATTTCGCCACAGAAAATTGGGGGTAATTTAAAATGAACGGGTTACCTGTTTTTGTGTGCCGGAAGCCTCTTTAAGTCTCCTTTCCTTCGTAGCGATGTTTCTGTGACGATTACGTATGCCAGATCATTCGTTAAACCTTTTCACTGCCAGCACTGTATTACTAATCGCCTTCACTTAAGAGTCGCCATATTTCATTACTTCCTGTAATCGCTGGTAAATGTTCCAATAGCTGTAGGGGATACCAAGTTGCCTCTTCACGTTAACAAGGGGATACAACCGAAGCAAAAACTCGGACTTTCTTTACTTGTTTACATAATAAACAATACTCTTTTATTTCTTATTCATCACAAAAAATCGAAAATTGCTTTTTAAGTTATATCTTTTCTTCTTCGCAACAGGGATGCTACTCCTTTTCCCTCCTTTTCGGCCGCACTCAACTCTTTTTCAATTTTTCAAAACAGAAAACTCGACTTCCAAAAACCGTATATATCAAGAACAGTGGACAACGGAACTCAAACAAACCGAATTTTGCAATCCATTCCCCCGTTCCCTCTCTCTCGCTCTCCCTCAACGTCCACTCCGAAAATCGAATTCGAACTCGAAGAGCTGCACGATCCACACCCGAATCGGGGCGTGTTCGAAAACTCACTTGTGGATCGTGCAACTCCTCCACCACCTTACCATCATACCATTTTAAAACAAATTATATTACATAGAAATTATCAAATGTTGGTGGTGGCGGAAACCGCACGTAACACGGGGGATGATCGCGACTTCGTGCGCTCGACTCGACGGTTGTAATTAGACTAACCGATATTCCCTCCAATAAGGATATCATTTTTACCTACCACCAGAGAAACGTAAAGTCTCTCTTGGTGATGTGGGAAACCAGATCTTGTAATAAAGGTCATGATGGTATGTGTGCGATCGTTCAGATCTGTGTGGTTTACACGTGCTCGAGAGCAATGGGTAAACGAAGCAGACAGGCGGTAGAAACAAAAGGATCGAAAAGATCGTCGTCTATGGAGTGTATCGCGTCTAAGTAAATAGACGACGATACAGCGAAGAAATGTGGCAAAAGAAAAGATGGGACGAGGGTATCATAAAAGTCTTTGATGAATGATGCCCTTGTGTAAATATACGAATAACCATTTGAAAGGGGTGCTAATGTATTACAATACTTTATACAATGAGAATTGTATATCGTATCTTAGGTCGGTGGCCAAAACGAATCCCTTGCTTACATTTGTATATGACGGGTAATTACTTGCTGCCGGGAAAGAAATTCAGGATTGTTTGTCTATTGAACAACGAATCGCTGGCCGGCTTGTTGCAGCTGTAAAAACAAGCCGTCCGTCGTTGCATTTCAATTGATAACAATGGGTGCCGAATGTTGTGTATGTTTAGGAATTTTATCTAGCACGTTGAAAGCATCAAATGTCCTTGTAAAAGGAAATGTTTCAGGTATGGGAAATTGAAATCTGCCTCGGATTCTTGAATAGGTAGAAAGAAATTCTTACAGGAAATTATATGCGAAGCGATGCATGAACTGAAGTTTTCTTTCACAAGGACTTTTTGGATTATAGATTTGATCTATATAATACGTGAAGCATTTAAGATGCTAATGCGATTGCATTAGCGAAAGCTTATGCAGACTGGGTTGTATGGATGGGGGTTTTTCAGGAAGGTGAACCGTGGGATTTGGCGTAACCGTCACAGACCACACAACTGCGAGTAACTCATATGAAAAAAAAAAACCCCACAAATCGGATAACCGTTTGCGTTAGAGTTTACGGTGAAGGTCAGCCAGGATTATCACACTTCTACCATGGAGATGACATTGATTAGAATGCAAACCCATTGATTCCCACAAAATTGACAATGATGGTGTAGGAGAGAAGTCATGGCACCGACATGGGCGATGGGTTCCACTTCGTACTCACAAAAACAAAACAAGATCCGCCGCGGCAAACTGTGCACAAGAAAACAACAACACAATGAAACAAACAAACACTCAGGATTAAGTTTAGTTGAACTGGTTTTTATTGATAACTATGCTGGGGTATATATATAAATCACTAGTCACATAACACACCGAATTATACTGTTATTTGATTAAAGGCTACAGAACACTGTGACGAGTTCAATCCAGGGACGGACAACGATACAATATTAACGAGAGCGACGATAAAAATGGCTTGTGTAAATCACCGTACCGTGTGCACGGTACGGTGGAGATGGAGGCGACCCGACTAACTCCTGGGATGGTTGTAACACCACTCCGCGATTATAACTGATTATCCCTTCCCCGTGCGCACCAGGGGAGGAGAGACGACCCATTCGGGTTGAAGGATGGATTAAGACTCAGCGATCGTCATCTCATGCAGAGATGATTTCGCTAAGGAAAAAAGGAAGAGAGAGAAAAACTTTTCTCTTAAGGGTGTGACCACTAAGAAAATGCGATCTTTTTGGTGCAGTGGTATATGTGCGCGATCGAACAGATTCAGTGTTGTTGCACGTGTTCGAAAGCAGCGGAACGACGAAACAGGCAGGCGGCGAAGACAAAAGGGAAAAATGACCAAATGCGCCGTTGGTAATGCGGGTCATTGTTTACACGATGCCTCGTCGCTATTTTCGACGTTGGGAGAAAAAGGTGCTAAAAGCAAATTGGATGTTTATGGCATCTCTGGCTGTAGTAGAAACCGGGTTCATGTTTGCATTAGGGAATGCTGGAGTATTTGGTTTTAGCGTCTATTGCGCTAATTATATGCAGCTGCTTGGGTTGTTTATTGATAAGACAAACAAAAAAGGTTGCCAGGCAATATGTATGAAAAGGTACATGACGCGGCTGGGAAAATAGACGGCGTAGTATTTATGTTCCCTGTCATGGTAGGTTACAAATGTATGTAAATCTAATTATTTGTTTACCGGAATTCCTCTAAGGAAATTTGACTGGCGACGTAGATGCCAAAATTGATTGGAAATCCCTGGTAAGTTAATAAAGAAATCTTAAGGAGCAATGGTATGCGAAGAGAATGCATGAAGGTAAGTTTTCTTTACAGGGACTTAAAGATCATAGATTTGATCTCTTAAATGCGTGCAGCATTTTTAGGTACTAATACTGTTGCATTAGCAAACTAAAGGGAGTTGGGTAGTAGTTATGGGGGTTTTTCAGGTAAGTAGACCGTGGGGTTTGGCGGAACCGCTACAATGGCACAGATTGTAGATCAAGCCTCAATCTCGGTAGCGGAACCTCAGCAAAGAAATTTCTGAGTCACGTGGATAGATCCACCTAATAGTTAACTTAAATAAAAATACTTCCTAAAGGCTTTACAACGAAAAGCAAAACCAACACGCATGTCATATTTTGACATTTTGTCAATATATCTGACATATGAAAAGCCAAGTAGTTTCCAGGCATCATATTATTCTACACACGCCACCCACCAGTCTAAAAAAATCCTATCGTATTCCAAGCATGTGTTCAAAATTTACCTTAAGGGCATTTTCACGATAAAGATGCACGTGACCAAGAATACATTCGACTGTAGTAACAAAAACTAAACATAAAAGTGCACCACAAACACCCCATAAATGGATTGTTTTTCACCACTTAAATGGGTTGTTTTTCAAACTCTCCTTAAAGCTCTATACTGAGCTCTTTTAAAATTAGCTTAAGGGGAATTCTGGTTTTCGAACATAATATTAGTGGAAGAGGGATTCAACTTTCTTACCCCAAGAATCTGGAGAGTCGTTCAAAAACTTTTTAGAAGTAAGAGAAAATAAAAGATAAAACTAAAAAGGACTCTTTGGGTTCAGAAGCTAAGAATGAGTGTGCGTCGCTGTGGTAAACAATGACTTGCGGGTTGTGGAGGATTGAGGAAGGAATTCAACCAGACACTTGTCATCAAGGGATGAAAGTTCAATCAGCTGACCAATGATATGCCTGTACACTGTCTTGAATAGGATCCGAAAGTTCGGTAAGGTGGGGGAAATGTACGACTACGGCAACTACATGTAAGCTTACATATTCATTATAGGACAATTGGGAATTAGTTAATTGCTCTTGCGACAGTATGTGGATTATTATTCAATGGTAGTTGTGTCTGAAGTTTGTTTCCTGCTTTTTTGTACTTTTGAGTTCTTTGTAGCCACCTACTTTCAATGCTAGGTAGGGAGCATAAATTTCTCAGTGATACTCAGTTGATGTCTGGTAGTCGATGTGGATGGGTGGAAGAAGGCACACGGAATAGTTAAGAATAACGCTGTTTATACTTATCTGCAGACAGAACTTTTAAATTTCAAGCAAACCTTCAGTTTCATAACTAACATTATACTAAATATTTTTTAATAAAAACACAACACTGTAAAGTAAAGCTAATAAACTACTTTCTGTGTTCCTTATTAGTCTCACAGCAGCAATTGGGACTCCCGCTTCGTTAGCAAAAAAGGAAAAAAGAGTGAATAGGCGTGAAAAATTCAAGAACGAAGATACATCTTATTAAGAGTATAATTGTCACACAACTTATAAAGAAAAATTTTCCTGATTATCAAGATTAAACTGCAGTTGCATCATTGAGTTATGAAAATGATATTTAAATTTAGAGAGCCCGTAACAATTTTTTTTGCATAATGGTTTAATTCGAATCATCTTATAGTAGAAAAAGTTAATATTAATTATTTCCGTATATTTCCTATTCTAAGCACCTTGATATCTTGCTTTGTTCTTTACCAAATAAAGGAGATGTGTTATGATCTATTTTCGTTCGTAAACGTTCTTTTAATGGCAATTCCAACCGTCTTGGTTCTTATGGTCTCTTTACCAATCTTTTCAGTTCTCTCTACCAAAAATACCAACCCGACCTAAAAAACAATGCCAAAGCCTCCTGTTACTTTGATGATTACCATTACGATATGGCGTCTCTACGAGCCCAAAATTAATAATCACTATTCGACAGTAATTGACTTTCACTATAAATGACATATCTGGACTAATTTCAAATCAGCTCTGAAATGAACGAGCGAATTCGAAAGCAGCACAAACAACGGTCATTTGTCGCTGGAGATCCGTTCTCAGAAAAACATAGTTAGTTGGCCTCGGCCGTTTACAAGGTATGTTGACAAGTTGTCAGTCGTTCGAAAGTATTTTAAAGTGGTTTGTTTGATAAAATGATTCAAAATCGATATTTTTCGTAGGTCATCGGATAGTTGCTAAAGTTTTTATGTATAAACTCAGTTATTTAAATGAATTCTTTAGTTTTATTTTCTACTTCATAGATTTTGCTAAATGAATTGGGAGAATTATAGATTTTACCAAGAATACGAGCTATAGGCTCCGTGAAGTTATTGCGAAAAATCCTTGCCCGTTTTTCGAAACTTCGCTGATGAACTGACCTGAAAAAGTTGGTATAGATTGCAATTGGGCCAAGAAAGCTATCACTCCATCACGCTGTATGATGCGCGATATGATCACATTCAGCTAATAACGGTATTTTATGACATCAGGGACATCGGCGTCACGAACAGTAATCACCGTCTACTAATATTTACAAACAACGAAACTTGATATCCTAGTCTTAACGAATTTATGAAATCTTTACGATAGGCCCGAAATATTATCTACCAAGAAACAACAACACATAATCATCATCATCATCGGCACTACAACCGGGGACCGGTCTTGGCTTTATTTAGCAAGTCCTAAGGCTTGTTAAATTTTCCATAATGATTTATTTTTTCTGGGCAAGGTCATTAGTCTTGCGCCAGAGGCTCCCCGACGGGGAATCGAACCCCGGTCTCCCGGGTGACAGGCGGGTATACTAACCACTATACTATCGAGGAGCTCAAACAACAACACTTCCCCTCCAAAAAGTTTGCCTCGTGGATTCACCGTTAGAAACCGACCCTCGTAATGGAATAAGGATAGTTGCGATCCTTATAGCCAGTGCAGAGGGGTGGCCAAATGGTAAATTTGAAACGAAGGAAACCAAAAAGGATTATGGATTGGTGGGGAAAAAAATGAGGCTCGACTCCACGTGGACGAGACAGGTAGTCGGTTTTCGCGTCAGGGGTTAAAAAAAAAGAAAAAACCCCGAATGACGAATGTCCACGGGGAGGGTCGATGACAAGGAGTCAGTTGGAAAATAATCGCGAACCCGAGCAGTCGAAGCCGGGAGCTGTAAAATAATCGCCAACCAGTAGAGTTAAAAAAGAATCGGTGGTGGTCTGTTGATTTTACGAAGTAATTTTTACATGTGTTGTAACTTTGATTGTGTGTGATTAGAAAGTATATTTGATTTTTACCCCTGAGTTTCCTTCAGTCAAAAGAATAAATAGTACATCCTTGGTAAAAGGATAAACAAAAAAAAACAAATTAACAATTCAAAGAAGATAAACAAAAAAAAATGCAAAGAAGATACTTAATTGTGCAGTAAATTGTTTACAAAGTTTAACAAATAGAACCATTTAGTAAAGTTTAATTAATATATGTACCACGGATTCAATAAAAATGTGCCTACCATTTACCTAAGGATATTTAAGTATGCAGTAAATTATTTACAAGTCAGAAGAATAAATACTACATCCTTGATAAAAGGATAAGAAAGAAAAACATATTAACAATTCAAAGAAGATACTTAATTGTGCAGTAAATTATTTACAAAGTTTAACAAATAGAACCAGTTAGTAAAGTTTAATGAATATATGTACCACGGATTCAATAAAAATTTGCCTACCATTTGCCTAAGGATTTTTAATTCTGCAGTAAATTATTTACAAGATGACGATTTGGATTTAGAGTTTGATTCAGGCTAACAAATAGAAGCAGTGAGTGAAAATAAAGAAAAATAAATATATATATTTGTAAAAAAATATAAATCCATTGTTTAAATATATAACAATTTGGCGCAGCCGGCGCTCACCATTCAGTAGTGTACTGGTTCATTAAGTCAATGAACCTTAAATCCCGGGTTAATAATAAGCCTCGGGGGTACAAGGCTGATAGTGAGAAGAGCCCTGAGACTCTTTACGCTCCTACGTTCCCACAGCAAGAAAAAAGTAAACCTAGATTTGCTTGTGGGTCTGTAGCAAATAAACAAAGAAATATATATATATATATATATATATATATATATATATATATATATTACACAATAATTTTCAAACTAAAATTTAAAAAATGAAAAATTCAAAATAAAAAAAAATGTCAAAAACTTCCAAAATATAAAAATTAAAAAAAAAACAAACAAATTTGGAAAAAAATTATAGAAAGAGGAGAAACATAAAAATTTTAATAAAGAAAAATCAACCACACAAAAATTGAAATAAATAAAACAAAATTTAAGTAAATAAGAGTTTTTACAAAATATTACAAACTAAACGGGAAGAAATATTCAAAACCAAATCAAAATAAACAACAAAAGAATACAGAAAACAAAAAAAAAGAAAACAGCAAGGAACGGTGAAATATTATAAAAATAAAAGAACCAAAAACAACCACAAAAAGAAGACAGCATCCAGACAACACATCAGAAGAAGCTCACCAAAAGTAAAAAGGATCCGCATATTAATTTAGTCAGAAAAAAATAGCGGCGTTTTTTTTTTCTTCTGGGTACCTTGTTTAGGATACATATTTGGTGAACATTTTTCACAATCGGATTCTTTTTGGCACTTTGTGGTTTCTCTGTTTGTTGTTTCGAATCTTGGTCGTTTTGATTGGTACAGTGACCACTTTTATGGTTCCCCCTTAACTCAGTAGTTAATTATTTTGCACTGCGAGTTTTTAGAGCGAATCCTCCTGAAAATATAGAAATTCCTTACGGTAGAAGGAAACATTGTATTGTGATCCCAACCCACCTCTGGGTTAGGTTCTGTTACTACCACAAGCATTGCAGTTAGGTTCAGTTAGTAATCAAAAGCACCTTCATGAAAACAACAACATCCTATATATAGAGGACCACCCGGTGAGTGGACAATACCTTTATAGCCGTCCAGGGAACTCGTCACAAACACCATATAAAAGAAGAAATAATCGGGAACAGACCTATGGGGAATATATACCAGAATCGCAGGAGTCGTTCAGTAGACAATATTATAGTAGGTCGCCCGGCACTACTCGAGCCTTTACGGGTCGACCCCACCCCGTTAGCCGCCCAGAACCTGCGCGAAACCCATGCAGATCTTACGAACCATCACACGCACAACCACACAACTTTCAACGGCTAAGCGGGACCAGGCCCGAAAGACCTGGAGTACCAGTACACCAACAGGGCGGGGGTGATTATTATCACCATGACGCGCCCATCCAGGTCCAGAACGTACAACTACATCCGATAATTGCACGCATAGCGTGCAGCTTTTGCCATAAAATAGAGCACCTATGCGACGAGTGTATTACCCGCCGAAATATGCCCATATACACCTCATGTCAGATATGCCGGGTGCACGGCCCACCAGCAGCGTCGCGCAATCCCGCACCACCAGCACAAAGGCCACAAAATGAGCAAAAGGAGTCCCCGAAGCAAACAAATCAGGGACAGGTCCAACCCTCTATTTCCAAACAACCACAAGCAACATCGAATCGAAGAGTATACAGCGTTCGATGTTGCTGTGAGGTTGTGAGCCAGGGTTGTCTGAAGACGGCTTATTGGGTAACGACTTTCTGTCGCATAATTGCAAAGTTAATGGACCAGGAGATTGTTCGGAATTCCTCCAAACAATCACTAATCCTGAAAACGTTTCCGTTGACTTTGCAAATAAATGCACAGAATAGCGTCGTCAAAAGGCAGCTGAACGGGAAACCGTACCACAAGGACCTGACAAGGTCGATACTGTAGTCGGTAAATACCCGAAGACCCTACCCACGCAGGGGAAGAGCTGCGAAAAACTGTCAGGCGCCAGTTGCCCCAGCAATAAGGCAAAACCCCGAAAGCCAGAAGGCGACAAAAAAGGGGACGCTTCGGTAGAACGCCTACCAACAAACCCTTCGGAGATGGAAATCTTTCTGAGTAGACCGGTCATTGTACCAGGGCGCTCAAGAAAGATGATTGGGCTCCCAATAAAAATCCGTGAGGAGGTAATCTTGATACCTAGAGAAGTACAATCAGGGATTTTAATCCCAAATTGTATTTGAAAAAGGGCGAAGAGTGCCCAAATTGAGGCACTCAATATCATAGATTACCCTCAGACTATTGACCGGATAAAGGTGGAATTGCTTCCAACAAAGGACTATGCCTTCTTTCCTTTGGAAAACCGAGAGAACGTACATACCGGTAAGCGAGTTAATACGTCATCGGATATTAACTTGAATAATAAATCAAGTTATCCCGTATCCGATATAAACCCAGAAAAATCAAATTAATGTTATTGGATAAATCTAAGTGAAAGAAACTTCGTAACGAATAAAAAATTAATTAAGAACTGAGTGCGTTTTATTTTTGCTTGTCCGGTGTTTGTGATATTTCTCCTTGGTAGAACTCTCGCCCGCGCGGCGTCGCGATCTCGTACCCCCGCAGTACCATCTAATATCAAACAACCTCCGGAACCGGTGTACAACCATGAGAGCTTCCATAAGCTATTAAAGTACAAACTCCAGCGTACGTACCAAATAGCAAGGCGTAACCTGTTGAATTCCAAGAGGAAATCCAAAGTGTACCATGACCGTTCCTTACGCCCTTTCACGGTTCACGTGGGTGATAAGGTTCTGATACGGAATGCGCAGAAACAGGGGAAGTTAGCTCCCATATGGAGGAGTCCCTACAATGTAGTGGCAATACAAGGCCTAGTAAACGTGGTCCTAAAAATAGGAAAGAAAAGTGTGGTGGAGCACAATAACAAGTTAAAGCCCTATTTCGAATAGAGGATAAAACTTTATCACGTTAATGATGATTTGCGTGGCCGCCGAAAGGAAATGGGAGTGCGCTGTCTTCCATGACTCCGAGACACACCACAGCCGTTTCTTTCATTGCAAAGGACCCCTTTCGACCCTGTTGTCCTTAGCAAGAGAGATATGGTTAGAGCGCGCAGTCGTTAACACCCCTAAAATATAAGATAGGTAACAATCAAAACATAAAACAAACCACTGTATTTTAATAATAGAAACACAGGTACTTCAAAACCTGTTTTACCTAATAGATTTAAGATATTAATAGATTCGAAATATGTAAATAGAGTTAAGTTCGAAATGTAACAAAAGAGATCCTGTCTGACTACGGACTCGAATACACGAGCTGCTCAGAGGAGGAAAATAATAAAAGGAAACATAGTTTCTAAATAAACAAAGACAAAGGTCTTTTCGTTTGAAAATATTTTCTCCAGGAACAGCGCCAAATAGCTGGCGATCCTGCCAATCGTTTTTTTTTTTCCTACAAAATTCGATTAGGGTAACGGACCAACACTGTGGAGTGTTTAAAAAAACCAAAGAGTATCCATAGAAATACTCCATCGTTCAGGAAGGACTCGGTGCAAGGAATTCTTCCAAGGGAACAACGTCCATCGAAGGGGACGCGATAACAAAAAAAAAATTATTCAGTAAAAAAATAATAGAGAAATCAAGCCCAGAGACGGCAAAAAAAATATATAGTTCAGTGGAAAATAGAGAAATCAAGCCCAGCGACGACAAAAAAATCATTCAGTGAAAAGAATAATAGAGAAATCAAACCAGAGAAGATAAGAAGCAGATGAAAATAAAATGGGGTAAGTCAAAAATTAATCCCTTAAGAAAACCCACAGATAAAGTATCCAGCGACTCAGAAACCGAAGAGATGCAAAACATGGAGGCAGACAACATCGCAATGAAGGCAGAACTCCCCGTCATGAAACAACAAATTCAAATGATGGCCAATTTAATGAACCAGCAGACACTGGAAATTAACAAACTACAACCCGCAATAACAACAAATTTGGAGGAACATCAAGACTTAGAGTTCAAGTACGGCCGCCCGGAAGACATCAATCTGGACGCATTTAAATCTTTACCAAGGTTCAGTGGAACAGAAGGTGAATACACCACTTGGAGGAAAGCAGCAACGACACTAATGGAGGCATGTGAGGCTCACAAAGGACACACGAAGTAGTGCGAAGGCTTGCTAATAATCAGAAATAAGATTGTAGGTGAAGCGGCATTAGCCCTAGTAAACAACAACACCAAAATTAACTTCGACGCAATCCTGGATCGCCTAGACTTCACATACAGCACCACAGACCTCTGTATGTACTGAAAGCAGAGATGACACAAATAAAACAGGGAAGCAAAGATCTAACTCGATACTACGACGAAGTAAACCGAGCCCAAAACCTGATCATCGCAAAAATCCAAACACAGCATCGAAACGAAGACGCCAGGAAAGCATTTCTAAGAGAAGCCGAACAAGAAGCTGTGAGAATTTTTTCAAATGGCCTGAATAATGGAACAGACCGGCAAAAATTATACGCACATAAATGCAACTCGTTAGCAAAAGCATACGGAATAGCTCTCACAGTACATCACGACTCGCGATACAATAATATAGCCCCAAATCTACGAGTACGAGAATGGAACCCCACATACAGACAACAACAACACCAGGATAGACGACCTGAGTACGGAACTAGACAACAGTACCAGTACAGACAATTTCAGCCCGAAAATAGACAACAACAGCAAGAGAGACGACAACAGTACGACAACACATACCATGATAGACGATACCAATTCAAGGAATACCAACAAGATCCAAGAGGTTACAAAAGGCAACAATCCCAAAGGAACTCACGCCAATATTTCGGATCATACAGACAGAATCTACAGAACACAAATTTCCCCAAACCAGAGCCGATGAAAGTAGATAGTTCCATACACAGCACATTAAGGCAACCAAACTTATTCAGGAATCAACCCCAACAAGAACAGCCCCAACGAATGAACAACGTGGACCAGGAATCGATGAGTCGATTCCCTGAAAAATAACGTAAGTGAAACTAATACTACTAAAGAATCATTGTTTAGTCTAAGTAATGGTTTACCTAGGTTAGAATTAAAAAAATGTGAAAATAACAAAACATATAACATTTTAATAGACTCGGGAGCAACCAAAAATTATTGTAAAAAAAATATAGATTTAAGCAGTCCAATTAAAATGTTGCCAATTCAGTCAAAAGGGCTCCGCGATAGTATAGTGGTTAGTAAACCGCCTGTCACGTGGGAGACCGGGGTTCGATTCCCCGTCGGGGAGCCTCTGGTGCAAGACTAATGACCTTGCCCGGAAAAAAACAAATCATTATGGAAATTTAACAAGCCTCAGGACTTGCTAAATAAGGCCAAGACCGGTTCCCGGTTGTAGTGCCGATGATGATGAATTCAGTCAAAAACAATCCATGGGAGTAGTGTCAGAGAAAACAAAAGATATATACATATACTAGCAAAAAAATTACAGTTTTTCGAATTACAAGAATTGAGAGAGTTCGACCTCTTAATCGGCTTAGAAGGATTAAGGGAATTAAATGCAGAAATAAACTTCAATACAATGATATTAAAAACATCAGGAGAAGCTAACACGAATCAAAAACTTAACTATACGATTGAAGGACAAGAATTCAGGGAAGAAATAAATACATTAATGAATAGGAATAGACGAGTAGACAAGAACCTTCCTTACACCACTAATATAGTAGCAACCATAAGAACAAAAACCGAAGAACCAATTTGAACAAAACAATATCCATATCGTATTGCCGACCAAGACTTTGTGAATAAAGAAATAGAAGAACTACTAAGGCGGGACATCATTCGCCCATCCAGATCCCCGTATTGCTCACCGATCTGGGTAGTTTCGAAAAAGGGAGTTAATGAGGATGGTACACCAAAACGTAGATTGGTAAATGATTACAAAAAACTAAACTTAGAAACAATTAACGACAGGTAACCCATGCCTAACATAACCCACACTATACAAAATCTAGGTGAGGCTAAAGTATTCTCAACGATCGATTTGGAGTCCGGTTTTCACCAAATCCTAATAGATGAGAAGGACAGGGAAAAAACAGCATTCGCCGTATGAATATATGAATATAATAGGTTAGCATTTGGGTTAAGGAATGCACCCGTGATCTTTCAACGCTGCGTGGGTGATATTTTACGACCATTTGTCACAAAATTTTGCTACCTATATATCAATGATATCATCGTATTTTCTAAAGACAAAGATGAACATATGAACCATCTTCGACAAATTTTTGATGCATTATATAACGCGAATTTAACAATATCTGAAGAGAAATCCCACTTTTTCAAACCCTACGTAAAATTCTTGGGCTATATTATCAGCCATAAATCAATAAAGACCGACCATGAGAAAATTGAAAGTATAAGAAAATATCCCGAACCAACAAACTTGAAGCAATTACGGAGTTTCCTCGGCCTAGTCGGACATTACAGAAAATTTGTGAAGAGTTACGCAAAGATAGTAAAACCGCTCACAAACTTACTAAAAACAGATCAAATGATATCACAAAAAACAAGCTCTAACTTCAAACTCAATCTTAATGAAGAAGAAAGAAAATCCTTTACGGAGTTAAAACAACATTTAGAGGAATGTCTGGAATTATCCCAACACGAACACTCAAAACCCTTCGAACTGACCACTGATGCTTCTAATATCGCAATTGGTGCAGTTTTGTCACAAGGAGGAAAACCTATTACTATCGTATCGAGATCCCTTAGCGAAACGGAACAAAACTATGCAACGAGAAGGAATTGTTGGCAATAATATTCGCTCTGACCAAACTCAGACTTTATATACAAGGCGTATCGGATTTGACAGTATACACAGATCACCAATCTTTAATTTATGCGGTCTCGAACAAAAATACAAACACAAAAATCAAAAGGTGGAAAAATAGAATCGAGGAATATGGAGCTAAGATAATTTACAAACCTGGCAAGGAGAATGTCGTTGCAGACGCACTCAGCAGGCAGCAACCCAATAACTCTAACACGTCCTCTATTCACTCCGTAGATGGCTCCCCAACTTATAAAATAAAAAGTACATCTAAACCAGTAAATCATTTCAAAAACCAAATATACATTGAATTCTCGAATGAAGATAAGACAGAGAGTAAAAATATATTTGACGGATATAGCAGATCACATATTAAAATTAGCGAAGTAACATTATATGAAATACGAGAAATCTTAGTATCAAATTTAGAGTGCAAAAAGATAGTTCACGCTCCTAACACGGTCACAGATATTATAGACGAATTAAAAATAATTCAAGAAGTTCACCGAAGAGCTCACCGCTGCCACAGAAATAACGCCATCGAAATAGTCGACAAATACTTTTGGCCTAACTTTAGACAAATGTGTAAAAAAGAAGGAAAAGACTGCGAAATATGCCACACATGCAAATACGACAGACATCCCACGAAACAAATGATCAAACCCACACGTATACCTACAAACGCAGGAAAACATATTCAAATGGACACATTTTATCTACAAAAGAAAACATACATCACAACAATAGACACATAAAGCAAATATCTATATATACGCAATGTCCCAAATGAAATAGGAACTACCATAGTCATCGACGAAATCATATCACAAGTATTCCCACTAGCAGAAAGTTTAATGACTGATAACGCCCCCATATTTAAAGGAACCAAGACAGAATTCCTTCTAAAACAAAGAGGAATAACGCACTCATTTGCACCAGTAGCACACTCAACAACAAATGCAAACATAGAACGTGCCCATTCTACACTTTTAGAAATCTGTAGAAGCTTGGCGGTTGAAAAGACGAGCACGGTCACCGACGAAATATTCAACGCGGTGAAACAATACAACTGCACAGTGCATTCGGCAACGGGCCAGAAACCTATCAACCTATTTTTCGGCTTCATAAAAAAAGACGTCCAAACATAACTAAAAAACGCACAAGACAAACAAAATGAGTACCAAAATAAGAATCGTAAAGAAAAAACATATACGCCGGGAGAAGTAATATACGTAAAAAAGAACCGTCGCGGTAAAGAAACCACGTTACACGAAACAAATAGTCAAAAAAGATCAAGCCACCCTAGTAATCACAGATGGAGGCGCGGAAATACATAAAGATCGTATACGCTCTAACACTAATTAAGTTTACCCTTGATATACAGGAACTCAAAGAATTAATAAATCAAACAACAATAGAAATTCCCCAAATCAATATTTTAGTTTACGCAGACATATCTGTTCACAGGAAGAATAGTGTAAATTTTCAGTTTATAAATACCCAAAAATACTAAGATATAAAAATTTAGCGTTAGACACCTTTCATGGATTGACAAAAATAACGACAGAAACTATAACATCCTATCTGTAAAAAGATAAACATTCATTCATAGACAATGTAACTATCGATAATACAGAATATGTAAATCTGCAAGAAAGAATACAAGAATATATAATTAATGACAATAAAATAGAAATCGATATTGACAATATATTATACTCGAACTCCGATAACACATTTAGAAACCTAGACACTTTTTAATTATAGGCATATTTCAATTTTTTTTTTTCTTTTTATTTTATTTAGTAGATAATTACATTTATGGTATATTTTACAACTAGTACTTAAGAGATTTAGGATAGCAATTCCTTTACAACTATAATCTTAAATCTATATAACGACAATAGCACAATTTTAATGAATAACAAATAATAAATTAAGGGAAAACTACAAGAAAAAACCCTTATTTGAATCTTAAGACTAATATTGCACGAGCTTCCGGTTATTTTATATAGTAATGACCTCGATATAATTTTCATAGACAGAGTACATATGTAGTGATTTAGGATAACGCAAGACGGGAAACGAGAACATTGTCAGAAAAAGAACAATTGACGAAGAAGTTTCGATTGATTTTGTCAATGAGGAACTCTACCGGTTTAGCGTTGGCGTTTTCATGTAGTTCATGTGTCGCATAATGCCATGGCAAATTCAGCAACATTTTCAATATTTTATTTTGACACCTTTGCAATTTTATTTTGTGTGTGCGAGCACAATTACACCATACAGGGGCCCCGTACAGGAGTATAGCTTGAAAAATGGTTTTAAATATTATAATTTTATTTTCGATGCTAAGCTTTGATTTTCTACACACTAATGGATACATAACTCTTACGACTTTGTTTATTTTGTCAATTGTGGTAGTGATGTGTTTTTGAAAGATGAGTTTTTTATCTAGAATAATACCTAGATATCTACAGTCTTCGGACCAATCAATATCAATTGCACACATACTGAGTTTAGTGCCATTTGGTAGGTAGCAGTGTTTCCTACATCTCGAAAACCAGACAGCTTGTATTTTATTACCATTTATTTTTATTTTCCATTTCCTGTAATATACTGCTAGCTTGTCAAGAGCTGCTTGCAAAGAGTTGTAGACATTAGGGAATAAGGCACCCGAAGAGAAAATGGCCGTATCATCGGCAAACATAGCTACCTGAATGTTTTCACCTAGACATGGTAAATCTGCGACAAACAATGTAAATAATATGGGACCAAGGACCGAGCCTTGGGGTACACCATGGTGGATTTGGTGAGTAGAGGATATGTCGGTTCCTAAACTCACAACATATTTTCTCGAACGAAGAAAGCTCTGGATAATTTTGATAAGCGGTATTGGCAGCTTAAGTTTTAGTAGCATATAAATCAAGGCATCGTGCCATACCGTATCAAAAGCTTTTTCGATGTCTAGAAGAACCAGTCCCGTTGACTCCTTGTCGATGAATTTACCTGCTATGTGGTTTTTAATGCGCAAGACTTGGTGGATTGTGCTGTGACCACTACGGAAACCGAACTAAAGGTTTGGTAAGATGTTATTGGCTTCCACAAAACGATCAATCTTTTCCTTAATGATTTTTTCTAAGAGCTTACTTAGACAGCTAAGTAGACTAATAGGTCTGTAGCTTTCGGGGCTGTTCTTCGGTTTGCCGGGTTTCGGGATAGGTATTACTTTTGCTGTTTTCCAACAGTCCGGAAAATAACAATTCTTAAGACAAGCGTTGAAAATGAACGTTAAATAGTTACTTGCAGCAGGTGGAAGTGCTTTGATTAATTTGTTGTTAATATTATCGAGACCCGCAGCCTTTTTTGATTTCGATTTTTTTATCAATTCTTTAACTTTGCTGATATTAGTTGCGTAAGTACTTTCAGCTGGTGTTTGAGAAAGTACATGGATAGTGTTAGCAACTTCAGCTTCAGTATACGCGTCGCTTAGATGCATAGATATGGAGTGGTTCTTACTAAACGTGTTAGCAAGTAGGTTCGATTTCTCCACTGAAAAAATAAACAGCTTGTCGTGAACTTTAAACGGAGGAATACTTGACCCTCTCTTTTTCATAAGTTTTGATAATTTCCAGAACGGTTTGCTTGCTTTGTCAAGAGAGGAAAGGTGTTTATTCCAACACTTGTTCCTATATGCTGAGATTTCTTTTTTAATGATATTATTTAAGACTTTAACATTAACTAGAAAACAATCGATTCTATAACGCAACCATTTTCTTCTTTCAGAGTTTCGTAGCCTAATCAGATGTAAGATATTTTCAGGAAGCGGTGCCTTATCAACTGGACCAGTGGAACATTTAGGTATCGCAAGATCGGCCGCTCTATTGATAACAGAAACAAAATTGTTGCATAGGATATCAATGTGCTCGCTGCAGGTTATAGAATTTAGGCTGGTATCACCTAGAACCAAGTTCGTGTTTATATATGATTTATAACAATTCCAGTTGGCGGCGGAATAGTTGTGGTATAAACTGGTACGATTTACAGCTACTGTATGATTCACTGTGAGGCTGATCGGAAGGTGGTCTGAACTTAACGCATTTAGAGTTAATGGTACTGTGCAGTAATTTGGAATATTAGTGATATATAGATCAAGAGTTGAGGGGTTCTTGTTAGCGCTCGCTGGGATATAGGTGGGGAGAAGTGGATAAAGTATGGAAAAACTTGGGCTGGATTCAGCAACATCTAGTAAAATGTTACCCCAGCTGTTTGCCCTAAGACAATTCCACGACTGATATCTGCAGTTTAGATCACCACCAATAATTACCTTGTTTCGAGTGTTGACTCTATACAATTTTTGCAGATCCCGCTTAAAGTAAGTAGATTTCTCTAGGTTTCTATTTCCTCCAGGGAAATAGACCGAAAAAAGACTCACCTTGGAATTGTCACTTAATGTTACCTCTATACTAATTTCCTCAATTAACTTAAGGCGCAATGAAGGACGCAAGGAATGTTCTATACATTTTTTCACAACAATGGCGACACCTCCACCACTAGCATGTACCCTGTCTAGGCGATAACATATGTAATTTTGATGTGAGAAAGAAATGTCTTGTTTGAGCCAGGTTTCTGAAACAAGTGCAATGTCAATATTAAAATTTATCAAGAAACTAAAAAATGCATGCTTTTTGTTTTTGATGCTTCTCGCATTCCAAGTTATGATGTTAAGAGAATTTCTTAACATGTTTTTTCCGAGTATATGTACTTAATAGCTAATGAAGTAATGACGTTAAATTGGTCAGCTTTGGTTTGACAAGCACTAAGCTTGGTTACAACTTCATTAAGAAGAGAGTTTATCTCGCTAAATGAGAACAGGTTATCATTAGTTAATGTTTCTGACGGATTTTTCTTCGTGTGTGTGGTATCACTGTTGGAAGGTTGCTGGGTTTGATGGAGGCCAGAAGCCCAGGTGGATGAAGGAAGTGAAGGTTGACGCACAGATCGGGGTAGTGGAGGAAAATTATCAATGGATAATCGGTCGGGCACTGGCTGCTGTTTGTCACTCGGAGGCTGTAGGAAGGTTGTATTTCCTGTACCACGTCCGCGTGGGGATAATTTGGGGCGAATATCTATGTACTGCTTTCGGCTTATGCATTCTGGATCGTTGGATTTATGTGGCCCACTACAATTTGCACACTTGATGACCTCATTCGTTTTGCAGTCGGATGTTTTATGGTTTCCCGAACATATTGCACAGAAGCTATTTATATGACAATGCACCGAGCCGTGACCGTAAAGCTGGCAATTGTGACATTGTGTGACCTTACCTGGATTATGTTTTTTAAAGTCCCAGCGAACGATGGTTTTGAACAAGGTTGAGTAGTTTCGTTTTAGTTCGTTTAATTTAACAGTACCGCGTTGAATATAGACGATGTACAAGTAGTGTTTGTACAGGGCTTTTGTTGACGGATTTAATGTGATGTTTTTAACATCTAGGCACTTTATCCCGGGTGCAATTAGTTCATTTTTCACTACATCGTTGCTAATTAAGAGTTCGGTTCTGATTTTATTATATATGTCCATTGTTGGGGCACATATTTTTTGCCCAAGCGAAATGTTTTTGATTAAGTATTTGTCTATCTTAATGTTGCTTAAAATATCACGCACTTGAGCACTAGTTGTTTTTAATACCACAATTGGCGGAACGGTTTCTTTGGGAAGTTCTGCGCACTGTTCGTCATTGGTCGCATCCATTTCAGGAGAGTCTTCCATCAGACTTTGAAGTGGTTGGAAAAAGTTAGTGTTTGAACACATTTTAGATTTTTCTAGAACTTTATTGTTCACTTTTGAAAGTTTATCGGGAGGAGTTTGGCCTCCAATAACGGGGTCGTAACGCAACCGTTTGCGCTTGATTTTATTTAACACACGTGGCCCAGGGGCCATAACTTAACGGTTATAACACTTGTTCAAATTTTTGTATGCGGAAAACGAGGCAAAGAAAACAAGATAATGATAATTAAATTGTGAAAATTATTGTGAAAATAACGGTTGATTAAGATAAATAGCACGAGCAAAACTGTGAGACAAGTTGTCTGTTTGAAAGTCAGCCAGGTACTGTCTTATAGGCATATTATTATCATGCGTAATGACCATAATTGTAATCAACAAAGAATGTAAGAGATACAAATTAACAAAAATAAATGCCAAGTTCCAGAAACTTTTTAATAAAACCTAATAGAACTACAAAAATTGAACAATGAGGACATTGTAGCTTTAAGCAAGGGGGGGAGTTAACACCCCTAAAATATGAGATAGGTAACAATCAAAACATAAAACACAGATACTTCAAAATCTGTTCAACTTAATGGCATTCCCAAAACATGAACAAAAGAAAACGTGAACCACTGTATTTTAATAATAGAAACACAGGTACTTCAAAACCTGTTTTACCTAATAGATTTAAGATATTGTGACGCATATGACAATCAGTACTAGAGTATTCTAGAGAGTCCGAAACAGAGTACTAGAATATTCTATAAAGTACTGGAAAACTGGAATAGAAAAGTCGAGATTATGGAACGGGCGAAAACGAAACGCCGAATCAGAATGAGGGAACGGTATAAATACGTCGCACACAGATCGTGGAGAAGAGTCATAAGTAAGGCAGTGAAGCAAGCGATACGTGCGGAAGCGAAAGTCTCGACTAAGAAGTAGAACGTGAAGCAAGCGATACGTCTCGAGTGAGAAGTAAGCAGTAAAATACGCGATAATTACGGAAGCGATAATAAAGAAAACGTTAAGTGTACGGTAAAAAGTAACGATTGTTATTACGGACTAATAAAATGTCACATTAATTCAGAATCGATTTAACGGCTCTTATTTATTTACAAATAATTAATCCAGCGAACCCTAAGCTCGCTACAATATTAATAGATTCGAAATATATAAATAGAGCTAAGTTCGAAATGTAACAAAAGAGATCCTGTCTGACTACGGACTCGAATACACGAGCTGCTCAGAGGAGGAAAATAATAAAAGGAAACATAGTTTCTAAATAAACAAAGACAAAGGTCTTTTCGTTTGAAAATATTTTCTCCAAGAACAGCGCAACATAACTCAGTCGAACCTGTTGATCTTCAGACATAAATAGGCATAGCTATGTCAGGATTGCGCTAAGATTAGGATGTAGTCTTCAGTAAACGAAATGGTGGGATATGTTTGCTCGTGCAGCCACCGTTGTCGCGCTTGAGGATTCAGGTCCAAGTATCCGGTTGGGTCGTTCGTCCTTCTATTTTTTGGTTGTTTTAAAATTGAAAAATACAAAAATGATAAAAATAAATATAATTAAATGGATAAAGAAAGTTCTGTGGCGGAAAGATAATTAAGCTAGAATTTAGGCATTTTTGTCTAGTCTGTTATTTAAAATCTAAGAATAGAACATGGAAATAAAAAATGTTGCAAAAATGAAAATGAGAAAACCATACAACTTGGAAATGCTTGCCCTGTCATTACATTTTTTGGCCGTTCAATTTATTTTGATTCCTCCTTCTCTGATTGTTTTTTTTTAAACCACATTTATTTTCCTAATTCTTTTTACATGTATAATATTAGGAGTAAATGTTAAACCCTTTTCTACAATCACAGTCCTTAAATTAACTTAATGGCTCTATGCGAGCTCTCTAAATTACACATTACATGATTTTTATATACCTTTCGGCGTACTTTTTTTTTTTTGTTTCTAATATATATATGTGGACAGGGGGAGGGGGAACAAGAGGGGGGAGAGCGTTGCTCTTGAGAGGCATACTATATCTGAGGAAGTGAAGTGCTCTCCTCGTTGAGAAGCCACCACCATTTGGGAGAAGTTCGATCTTTGGCTGATTTATCTCTTTCACTGATCGCCGTGCTAAAACGCAGGCGGTCGAGATATTGGAGATATCACTATCATGGAGAATTCGTTTGTCCCTGGCACCACGGAGAGCGTGGTAACTAATCGGGACTCCATGCACGTCTTGGATAAGGCCTTTTGGATCCACGAAAGGGAACGCTTCTGGGGGAATAAACCCATTCTGGAGGGTATTCTCCAGATACATATCGTTGGGATAGAATGCTCCCGAGATAAGATTATTGTCACTGCACATTGCCTTTGCTGTGTAACCACGAATAATTTTAATTATGAAATTGTCTATCCTATTTAACCCTGATTTGTTATACAGGATTTTGTTGGTATAGAATTTTTTGTATTGCGAATCTGGTGTTCTATAAAGTCCGAGGCAGGAACGCAAACACTGCCGTTCCAACACACGAAACTTCTCCATATAAAGTGGAGATATATTATACCATACTGCGCAGCCATAAACCAAAACTGGTCGGATGAATGCCGAGTACGAAATTGTTTTGACTCTGGGGTCAAGAAGACTACTCCGGAATAGACTTCTTGTCATAGAATATGCGCTTTTAGCTGCGGAAAGGGACGCCGCTACGTGCTTGACAAAATATAAATACTGCTCTAGCCAGATACCAAGGTATTTAACTACAGTTTTCACTTGCAGTGGAAGGTTATTGTTACCTACAATAGAAAAGTGTGTCCAGTTGTGTTTTGTATTCCTCGAGGCCCTGAATAGGGGCGTTCTGAAAAGGTTGGTCTCGGTTTTCTGGAAATTAATTTTTAGTTTCCAGTCGTCGCAAAAATCATCATCTTGAAGGTGCATATTGATGACGTCTATGTTTCCTCCTGTTCTGTACACCACTATGTCATCGGCGTACGCAATGTCGTTTTCGAGAGAACTCTGCTGAACTGCTGTAAGCCATTTTTAATTTGGAAGGTCTTGTTGGAGAGTGTGTCTCCGCATTTCACCACAAAATGTTTGTTCATTATCATATTGTAGCGAGCTTAGGGTTCGCTGGATTAATTATTTGAATAAATAAGAGCCGTTAAATCGATTTTGAATTAATGTGACACTTTATTAGTCCGTTAATAACAACCGTTACTTATACCGTACACTTACCGATTTCTTCACTTATCGCTTCCGTACTTATCGCGTATTTTACTGCTTACTTCTTACTCATTACTTATTACTTCCGCAATTATCGCTTGCTTCACTTTCTACTTCTTACTCATCTCCATGATCTGTGTGCGACGTATCTATACCGTTTGCTTATTCTGATTCGGCGTTTCGTTTCCGTCCGTTCCCCACGGCGTACGCAATGTCGTTTTCGAGAGAACTCACTAGATCACTAGTGTAAATATTGAACAGAATGAGGGAATTCACAGCTCCCTGCTGTAAGCCATTTTTAATTTGGAAGGTCTTGTTGGAGAGTGTGTCTCCGCATTTCACCACAAAATGTTTGTTCATTATCATATTGTAGCGAGCTTAGGGTTCGCTGGATTAATTATTTGAATAAATAAGAGCCGTTAAATCGATTTTGAATTAATGTGACACTTTATTAGTCCGTTAATAACAACCGTTACTTATACCGTACACTTAACGATTTCTTCACTTATCGCTTCCGTACTTATCGCGTATTTTACTGCTTACTTCTTACTCATTACTTATTACTTCCGCAATTATCGCTTGCTTCACTTTCTACTTCTTACTCATCTCCATGATCTGTGTGCGACGTATTTATACCGTTTGCTTATTCTGATTCGGCGTTTCGTTTCCGTCCGTTCCATAGTCAGCAAACAGCTGACATTCAATAATATTTAAATGAGCTGTCAGTTCGTAAAACCCTTTCAAGAGACATAGTTCGGAATCGATCAAATCTATATAAATCAAATTGAATCAAGACAAATAAACTTAAAGGTTCACAGCAGTTAAACTACCGTGTTCTTACATTATCTGGAGGATTCTTTTCTTCGGGTTCCGTCAGCAGTCGATCCAACTTAAGGTATTCGTTTCTCCTTTTTCTTACAATAGCAATTGTTTCAGGACCACAACAATCGACATTGATATACCGTGGCCCGTTAATTGACCTCATTGTCAGAAGTTCCGTATTGGAGATAGTAGTTGATTCCAACAGAGACAACCTTGTTCCTGATTATCCCCACGGTCCATCACCAGAAGCAGGTTGGTGGAACTGCAAAGCGCAGATTGCCGTTCGCAGTAATTTTACGTATTGGCCGACCGAGTGCCAAAAGAGCTGATATTGCGGCATACCCAGGTTTGTTAACTTATAGACAAGTCCTTCTAACCATACGGTGTCGAAAGCCTTTTCAAAGTCAACCAAGCAGGCGCTTGTACATTGTCGCTTTGCCTTGTTCCACTGTATATCGGAAACAATTTTCGTCGCTGCATGAAAGCCATGTCGCGCTCGAAAGCCAAACTGGTTGTTGGGGCTGAATCGTTTTCATCACACCAACCTATCAGTGCTTTGTTGATAATGTTTTCGAATACCTTGCTGATGTTGGGAAGCAGGCTGATCGAACGCAGGTTAGCTGGATTGCTCTTATCCTTACCCTTTTTGGGGATAGGGTGGACTACTGCAGTCTTCCAATGGGTTGGATAGTGTGCATTGTTTAGAGCGTTGTTAAACAAAGTAGTGTATATGTTCACTGCTTCGCAAGGCAAACGCCTTAGAACCACATTTGGAATGCTATCTATTCCAGATGATTTCTTATTTTTTATTGAGCTAAGTATGTTTCTAAGTTCATCCTTGCGCACAAACATATTTGTATTTTCATTTCTGACGGGATAATCCGCCCTATTATTTTCGCCGAATGTGATGAAACTATGGTTTTCGGATCGCCAGTTGTGAAGTTGATTGCGCAACGAGCAATGTCTTTGACGGGCATTGCTTTCAATTTCAGTGTTAGCATGAACTGATTCGTTAACTGTGTACACTGCTTCGAAACAGGCTCCAATTGAATTCGCTTTCTTTTGCGGATCTTCGACTACTATTACTTCATCATTGGAGTTGATGTGCTCTAAGGTGAGTCCTGCGTTCAGCATTATCTGACAATTCTCGGGAGTTCGTGGAATTCGGAGACAGGGAATGTCATTGTGATCTTTTCTTCGACATATTTTCTTGATTTGTGAAAACATGTTCGGTCCCTTTGCTTGAACAGCTCTAATTCTGTTGCTACACTCCTCATTTATTACTGCTCGGTAATTATCCCGCATCAGTTTTTGAAGATTTTTAATCAAGGACTTGATTGTTTTGATTTCATTGCTATTTGGGTCACTGTCTGCCTATAGCACAATTTCAGCTATGAGAGCAGGGTGCTCTTTTGCCTATACAAAGCATCGATAGTTGCATTTCTGTATCGGTGAGTATGGCCATCCATATGAGCTACTTTGGGGATGGAACGATTCATTGTGTTAGTAACAATATCGTTCATAGTTAGGAGATAATGATCGATTTCATCATTACGGAGGTTTCTATTAATCGGTGGGTCTATGCCAATGTTGTGTATTTCTCTTTTTACTATGCGATCGAAACGCGACCAATGTGCTTTTCGGAAATCGAAAGAGTGTACCTGGTCGTACTGCTCAAGTAGATGGTACTCGTTTGGCACGTGTATTACGGCTCCAAGTCCGTAATGATCGCTATCGTACTCAATTGTGCGAAGACAATTTCGAGTAGTTACCTCGGGATCTGGTAACTGAATTCGATCATCTGTCATAAGTAAATCCAGGAAGGAGTTACCTCTTGGATAAGACGGTGTACTTGTAGCGTACAATTCTAGTTTATGCTCGATCGCATTTGTTTGCCACCAATCAAACAAGGCATTGCCTCTGGTGTTCGATGTCAGATTGCCCCAGGCACTGTGCTTGGCGTTAAAATCACCTGCCATTAAAAAGTAATTGTTTTCCAAATCTAACTTGAGACTTCGGAAAAGCGTATCGATTTCACTGATAAATTGGGTACCTTGAACAGATTCAGGAGCGTAAGCAGCGACTATATATAGATGCCTTTGACTTTTTAGCGGAATGTCTATAATGCATGCCTCTAGCACCTGGAATTTGTGTACTTCCGTGCTGTAAACGACCTTATGGTGAAGACCTTTCTTAACTAAGATAGCGACCCCACCCCCTCGAATAGAGTGTGGTCGATCTCGTCTAATTATGTTATAATTTTTGTAGCCCATTTTGTGCCTTTGGTTTAGCTTAGTTTCGCTAGCCAAGAGCACATCTGGGCATTCGACTTGGAGCAGATTGCCTAAATTATCCCTTCTTTCGATGTGGATTAGTGAATTTACATTCACAGCTATAATTTTTAGATTTAATTCAGACGGAGGGTTGGAGATTTTGATGTGGAGAGTTATTTGAGAACAGGGTTGAATAGAGAGTATCTATTCGTGCTCTTTGTTCAGTCAGTGTTTTTTGAAATTCAGCTAATTGTCCTTGCATGGTTAATAACATTGTTATTATTTCTGAATGTGCCTCTGGCGCAGGCATTCTTCCATTACTATATGTATGTTCCATGGATGCTGGTTGCCTAGGAGCACCGGCCATTTGTGCATATGGCACACAAGGATCCACGAAATTGTTGTAAGAACGAGTTTTCATTTTTTTTTCTTCTTCAACTTGTTTCTTTTTGGATTCCAATTTTAATTTCATTTGTTGAAATTTAGGACATCCTCTAAAATTTGCAGTGTGACCTGTATTTTTACAGAGGACACCGGACAGTGTTTTCCTCTCTGGAAGCTGTTCCTTGCCCAAGGGGCATTCTCCAATGATATGGTCGGAGAGGCACTTTGCGCACCTGAATTGCATGTGGCAGTTTGATGCCGCGTGCCCGAAGCGTTGACAACGCATACACTGCAATACGCGATCGATTTTTCTTATTTTTTCTCAACTTATTGTTTGGTGGTTGAGGTGTTTGATGTATCGGAGAGCATAAACTTTACTGTTGGGACTCAGTGATACAATAAAGAAAGGCAATTTGCAATTGCGTTTTCTGGAGTTGGTGGTAGAGAAGGGTTTCACACCTGTAAATTTTAAATTATCGGTTTCGACGTTTTTTAATACCTCTAATACCTCCTCAGGGGAAAAACATGGATCAACGCCTTTTAGGAGCATGGAGATTATTTTCTCCGATTTCGGGGTGTACGTGTAGTACTCGCTTTTTGTCCTACCCAAAGCAGTCATTACTTTGCGATAACCTTCAATATCATCGCACATTAATTTTATTTTAGAATTATTTATTTTTTTCGTTTTGAAAATTTTGCAAGTTAACTCACCTAATTTTATAACGTCCTTTGTTTCCATGGATGTAAGTATTATAGGCGGCGCTTTTTCCTTTTTGTTGGTTACGATGTGCTGGTTCTTATGCTGCTTCTGCATCTCCTTTGTTTGCTTCCTGATGTTGTTGTTCCTGATTTTTCCGTTGTGCTGTTGTATTTCTTGGCTTTGTTGTTGCTGCACCAGGTCTTTTAATTTGAGGATTGCTTCTCTTTGTTTATTGAGTTTCTCTTTTTTTGTGTCGATATCCGCAAGGAGTTTTTCTAGTTCCGCCGGATCTGTTGCAGTACCTGTGATATTGTTGTCTTCATCAGCAGGTAATTCGATTTCACTTGGGTCAAGTTCAACCAATTCGTTGAATTCGTTGCCTGCTCCGGTGTATTCGTTTTTCTTTCCTTTTGCATTTTTTTCGCCGTCTGTATTTGGCTTGTGCCGCTTTGTTATAATACTCGGATGTCGCTCGAGTCTTCTCCGTGTTATCGTTTTCAGGTCTGCCTGGCCCCTTTTCATGAAAGGTGACGAGCTCTTTAGCACTTTGTTTGTTTCCACAATTTTTTTTAAACAACAGCTCTCAGTGGCGACCACACAGTGTGGCTTCTCTGATTGTCCCACGGTCTGTATGCCTTCTTATATGTATTCCTCAAAAGGTATCTACTGCATTAACCCACGTTGAATATTGAGTCCAGACTTATGTATAAACACGAAGTCGAACCACACGAATGTGGAACGCTTTGTTTGATCGCTTGTCTCTTCGCCATTGTCATCTCAAGGGATTCGAGGTCAATGTAATCCCATACATTTGTTTCATATCATCTCCATTTTCTTTCACCCACCCATTGCTTTTGCATTCATTTGTCCCTTTACGTATACAAAATACAATTTCATGTATAAATTTATTTAAGCAACATAAGTTTATTTTAATAATATAAGACAGAAAAATTAAACAGTGGCAGATAGCAAAATCTAGTCATGCAGACAAAGAGCCACAGCGGTGTCTAACTTACTAAAGTAACTTTACATACTGGTATAATACATTTTGCGGCACCATAATGGGACGATGTCGTCGATATCTGAAAGATAAAATTACACCCACAAATAGTAAATACAAAACGTATTTTCTGCGACACCTTATAATTATAAATATATCAACTGCTCCAGCTCTCATCAGAACTCCAAATTCATCGTTTACCCTTCTTCCCCGGGCACAGCAATTCCAAAGACAGGCTGAAAACATTCAAAAGTAGCCGTCAAAACATGGACAGAGAGCATGCGTCAGAAAGCATCCACCTCCAACTATGGCAATACGTTGGCACGCACACAGCTCCAACATTCATTCGTGAATCAGCTGGCGTAATGTCTGTCAAATGAGTTCCTTTTACTATTCCTGATAATACAGTCGTGTTGGTCGTATTACATCGTAGAACAAAAGAACGAAGCCTAGAATTGCGTCAAGAATTCTCTAGTTGGGAAGAACTGATTAATCATCCACCATATCAGCAGATTGTGTACAGCATATGTCATTGTGACGACAGGATGTGTCCTTAGCCAAGGATAGTTAAATGTTAAAGTTCATTGTGGATTCCAAAGGATGTCCAAGTATGGATAAACTTGATTCTATCAATGGATTCACAGATGGTTAGGAAATCACAACTTCCAATCGCTCCGCCACTACTAAAAGACCCACGAATACCACCGGTCCGAACAATTCATCCTCTGTCCCCTCTTAAGATGGGAGCTTGCCTTGGACGTTGTATTGCGGAGAAGAGTTCCTGCCTGAAACGGTAAGTGGCCTAGGATCCATTAAAATATATAGAACCTTAATGGTAAATCGAATAGCCCAATAAATAGTCCCGTTTGTCCTCTTTGTCCTGCCACAAATGCTATGTGTCCACCCTACCATTCCCCCTTGAATATAAGTCAACAAATCATCCGCTTATTGTACCAGTGAATCCCATCAGCAGTTGCAATTAGATTAAAACGAAAAGTAGAACTAGAACAACAATGGCTTGACTGATGCATGTGGGTATTGCGCTGCCTGTAACATTGCACTTGTACTTAATTAAGTTAACCAGCATTGGGTATGGTGCATCCCCGCGTAGCTGCATACATCCAGTGAATCTATCAATAGTTACCCCTTTTAACAGTAGCCTCCTTTCATGTGACCGTTTCGAGCATCCTTGAACTGATTGTATTGTTCTTCGTATCGATACTACGATGACGCAAAAGTGTACTTAGAGTCCGGACTTCGTTTTACTTTTTGATGTTTACCCGATTTAAGATCTCTACCGATTGTATACTTACAGATGGCGTTCAACAGATGAACACGAGACTGAATTAATGACCGAGGATGATGAGGACTTGGCTGAAAAGGCCAACAAGAGGGAACGAAAGCTAATTTTTAGGATAATTAAATTTAAACGAAAGGTAAGTGTCTGATGGCATTTCAAGAGATGTGGTACTGATGTACGAGAAGAAAAGACCGAGAATGCTTATAGAGTAACAATTTAGCTTCTTCTACGCTAGCTAATTTAAGACGAGGTGCGAATATCTTTTCAAATTCTTAACTGCAACCGGGGAAACGTTCTGCTGGAAGAGGTAGAAAGTCGTCAGAAAATTTCCTGGTTTTCACACTGACCCCGAGTTTCTTATAGAAGCAACTAAGCAGACTCCTCTGGGGATTTTAGGGAGTGTTAGATATATAGTAGTGGCGCAAGACTAATGACCTTGCCCGGAAAAAACAAATCATTATGGAAAATTTAACAAGCCTCAGGACTTGCTAAATAAGGCCAAGACCGGTTCCCGGTTGTAGTGCCGATGATGATGATGAGATATATAGTAGATTTGTATCAACTTAGGGTAGAACATGGTCGCATTATAGTCTATTCGATTAATGGCTGTCTACATGCTCCTCTGAGGTCTGCTTTTGTTGTAAACCTACTTAGCTTCCGTACTTTTCCGACGCGCTTCTGAGTTTATTTAAGCCATTCAAAAAATTCCTTTGTCATGTTGGCAGTTATAGGACCATGTGTGTGTCGGTTGGCGGAAGACTGTGATTTTTTTTCATTTTAAAATTTCCCATCGTATAGACGGAATGGGTTTCAATGTTTTTTGTTTTTTGTTTTATATCCATATTTATTCAACAATTCAATTACATATTTTACTTAAGGCTAAATGTTAAATTCTACTTTACAAATATCATTCTTAAATTAACTTACTGGCTCTTCGCAAGCACTCTAAATTATACATTATCATATTTCATATGCCTTTCGGCGTACATTAACTGTTTTTATAACATGTCACAATAATTGATATATTTTCTTTTTAAAATGTATTCTATTTTTTTTCTACATCATGTATTATTTATAATTTTTTTTTTTTTAATTATATATATTGACAAGCAAAATAAAAAATAAAAAATGAAACAAAACGGACAAACATAAACAAGGAATACAAATAAAACTAAAAAAATAAAAAATTAAAATTAAATTAAAAACAAAAATAAAAAAAATTAATAAAAATAATTGGGAATTTGGGATAGGGGGGGGGGGGGGGGGGGGGCGGTGTGCCTGAGAATCATACTACGTTTGGGGACGTGAAGTCCTTTCTTCATCACTGGCCCACCACCAGTTGGGATGGGATCGATCTTTAATTAATTTATCTCTTTCACCGATCGCCATACTAAAACGCTGGCGATCTGGAAAATTAGAGATATCGTTATCGTGGAGAATTCGTGTATCCCTGGCACCGCGGAAAGCGTGGTAAATAATAGGGACTCCGCGTTTGTCTTGGATAAGTCTGTGGGGGTGAGGAAGTATTATATATGTGCCAAGACACGCGGACCTGGTTCACTTCCTTCCCACTATCATTCACTCCGGATCGATCGTTTATTCCAGAAAAGTCTGGGGCAGATGCCGTGATGGCAATCCCTTAAAGTTTTTCCTTCTGTACCAACAGACTCCGCACAACGTCTGCACACGAATACAACACCAACGATGAAGGGGAGAAGGAATAAACGCGCCGGCTTGTGGAATATAGCTTTTTATTATGATTTACACTTCAAATAGTTTATAACACCGATTCACAGAAGTTGTCCGTAGTTTGTATTTACATACAATATAATTTTGCCCGAACGGACGAGTAACACCGTCATTTACCACCAATAAGTTTATAATGTTAATCCACAGTATATATGTAAACGAAACAGCATGTCACGACCCGACAGTAACGGTACACGGCTTCGACCCTCCGCGACACCAACTCGACTTTCGTGGCGTATGCGCATTCGATGTAGGCTAATGTTCGACTTTTGTGGCGTGACCGCCCGCGGTGACGATTATGCAATGACTTATGTAACGAGGGGCGATGTGCGCTCGACGGTGGTTCTGACTCGACTGACTAATTATTGCCGAGGAAAAGTTCGTCGCGTGGTGGCAGTGGAGTCATAGCTAAAATCAACGCACTGCCATTTACTAGGAACTTTGAAAAGGGTTGCTATGCCTGTATAGGTAATTTAGTTCCGGAGAATCATCGCTGTATAGGCTGAGTTGGATTCTTTGGTTGCGTGTACCGGGAAATTGATTTCGGCGGCATAGCCAAGTATGGTCAAGAGTCTTGGTCGTTGCGATGGTCGTTTCGTGGAAAGGCGACGCATCTGTTGGTGGCTTGCCAGTAAGAGGGAATTGGTGTGGTTCTACATGGTTTAGGTTATGGTTATGGGAACCGAGATGATTTTCGGGGGAACTAAGTGTTGCTTGGTTACAAGCGAGGAGATAGTTTAAGCAAGAAGTGAGCCGGAATGATTTTCGGGGGAAATTGGAATTTCTTATTTGCAACCAAGGGATATAATTTAAGTAAGATATTAACCGAAGTGGTTTTTGGAAAAATGTATGCGGCTCGATGTAGTTGGTGGAGATAGTGAGTATTCCGTTGTAAATTTGAATATGCGTTTATTACAGAATATGATTTTCGGGGGAAATTGGAATTTCTTATTTGCAAGCAAGGGATATAATTTAAGTAAGATATTAACCGAAGTGGTTTTTGGAAAAATGTATGCGGCTCGATGTAGTTGGTGGAGATAGTGAGTATTCTGTTGTAAATTTTAATATGCGTTTATTACAGAATATGATTTTCGGGGGAAATTAGAATTGCTTGGTCGCAAGCAAGGGATATCATTTAGATAAGGAATTAACCGAAGCCGTTTTGGGAAATGTGGTCTTGGTAGGTTTGGGATATATGCAATTGCAGATTTGGGAACTGATGCTGTTGCATATTGGGATGTGTTTCTGCATGTTGGGAAATGGGTTACAGGTTAGGTTATGGTGACGTGCTGTTAGCGGTCAAAATGGTTGGCATTGTGGGTTGGTTCTCCATGTGGTATAGGGAACCCCCACAAGTCCTTTTTTATCCAAGAAAGGGAATGCTTCTGGGGGAATGAACCCATTCTGGAGAGTACTCTCCATATACATATCGTGGGATAGAATGCTCCCGAAATGAGATTGTAGTGGTTCTACGAACCATACAACTCTTTACAGGTGAGTCATCCTTTCCGCCAAGGAACTCTACTCACCTTTCGCAGCACATGCGCCCACAGACACGTGGCCCAATAGCCATTACCATACCTGTAACAAAGGTTATATGAAAATGCAACAACGTTGAACGCGATATCAAAAACCAAGGAACTTAACGTTCAAAAGCTTCCAATATAGAGTTCAACGCGTCCATACATGGTATTCTACCCCAATTCAAAAGGGCAGCTAAAGCATCGCATCTAAGCAATGCGTCAAATGCAGCAAGCATCGCATACAGGTCACCAATCTCCCATCCTGAACATCAACGCGATGTTCCCAAGGAAATACCATTGTCGGTAAATAGACCGAACAACGGATGCATACGCTGGTAGCTAAATGCAATTAGCACCTAAATCCTTGGCATGACCTAATCCAAAGGCACACTTATGCAAACAAGGCATATCTCTTACCTGCCGTCCAATGGTCATGCAGTCATAAACATCTTAACGTAGATTTTTCGCTAGATGTTTGTGATTCGAAAAGCCTAACAAAGGAACGATACCAATCCCACGGTTCCTTTTTATTAACCATTGGAAACACACAAGAGCATTGTTAGCTTAAGCCAGCTGGCCAATCTAAACATATGCCATAGTCCGTGCACCCATCCGAAGTGCATGCGATCCTTTGCCCGCATGCCAGATGTGTAGTGCAAATAAACGACGGAAAGTTCGGAGAATAAGCGGCGGCATCCGATCCTGAAACAAAAGAAACATGATTCCGACCACCACCAACGAATGGTGATAATGATGATTATTAGGTAAGATTTCACCTTTCCAGATCCTATGGGAAATTCTCCTTTTGAGACGCGAAGGGAAATTTTATGCTGTTCACAGATACGATGGGAAAGTCTGTTAGCAGATTGGATGGGGAAATTTTCCTTTGCAGATGCAGGTTGAGTAATTCGAATGGGATATTTTTAGGATAGATACAATTAGTCTTTATCGAACGGTCAATTAGAAGGAGTCCTGGAGAGAAGAACTACGAGGAAGTCAGTCGCACAACAAATAGTGAAGAACACCAAACTAAAGATAGTGAAACATCGACTTAGGAGACGGCAATTGTTAAGTTCATTGCGTATCGAAATGTGTTTTTGGAGAGCCCTATTTTCCAGGTCAAGGTTAGAATGAGCCGATTCGTTCAATCTATACACTGCCTCGAAACAAGAAACAATTGAGTTAGCCTTTTTTTGCGGATCCTCGACTATTATGAACTCTTCATTTGAGTTATGAGTGTTACGTGTCCGCCGCCGTGCTTCCTCTGATGAGGGAAGAGCGTGGACCTTTTATTTTATTCTTCCAATTAAAACTCTTCTTCTTTAACTGAAGACTGTATTTATTCGACGAAGAAACTCCAATCTCAAACTTATTTCTCAAATAACTGATTTCAACTCTACTGAACTCTACTTTCAACTCTCAAAACTAAAACTTTAACTTTAACTCTAACTGATATCTCAAACTTGACTGTCAAAACTAAACTGAACCTGAAACTGATTTTACAATTAAAATTTCTCTCTTCTTATGCTACTTATTGTTCTAATTGGTTGGAAATTATAATGTGAACAAAACAGATTTTCTCAAAGTATTCCTTTTCGTCTCTGTGACTTTTAAATTGAATAAACTTTGAACGAAAATCAAAGTGCTATGTTTTGAATGAAAAGAAGGTGCATGTTATGAAAAGGTGCATGTTATGAAAAGGGGCATGTTATGAAATGTGCTGTAACAGGCTTGATATAGAATATTGTGAAAGTTTATTAATGTTATGTATTAAGTGAGAATAAGATATGAACAGAGGAAGTTTTAAAGGTGTGTTAGAAAAGTAATGAGATTCGGTGTTAAATCAAATAAGGGTAGTATTCTGGAATACAACATCAGTATGTTCCGGGGTAAGTCCTGTGTTAAGCAGAGTTTAACAATTCTCGGTAGTCCGCGGAACTCACAGACATGGGATGTCATTATAATCTTTCCTTCGAAAGACTTTATCTGTTTGAGGGAGCATATTCGGTCCACTAGCTTTAATGGCTTGAATTCTCTTGTTCCAATCTTTATTAATTACTGATCAATAGTTGTCACGGATCAGTTTTTGAAGATTTTTAATTAGTGACAATTGTTTTTATTTCCTGGCTATTTGGATCGATGAACTGTCTGTAGAGCAGTTTTAACTTAGAGACCAGAATACTTTTTTGCCTATACAGCTCGTCGATCGTTGCGTTTCAGTATCGGTTTATGTGGCTCTCCGTGTGAGATACATTTGCGATAGAACGATTCATTGTATTGGCAACAATGTTATTCATCGTCGAAAGTTAATGATCAATTTCGTAATTATGAAGATTTCTGTCAATTAGTAGATCTATGCCATTGGAGCGTAATTATTTTTTTATTACCCGATCAAAGGGCGACCAGTGTGCTTTTCCGAAATTAAAAGAATGTATCTGTTTATACTGCTCAAGTAGTGAGTGTTCCTTTGAAACATGTATTACAGCACCAAGTCCATAATGACCGCTATCGTACTCGATTGTACGAAGACAATTTCGAGTAGTTAGATCCGTGTCTAATAATTGTATTCGCTCGTCCAGCAACAGTAAATCCAGTAAGGAATTTCGTCTTGGCTATGACGGCGTACTTGTAGCCTACAATTCTAGCTTATGTTCGATAGCGTTTATTTGCCACCAGTCGAACAACACTTTGCCTTTTGTGTTTGTGATAAGGTTGTGGCGTGTCTACCAACGCCACTGCTACCTTTTCAACCTACCTCAAAATCTTCCCTCCTAAAGCTCCATTAATTTCGTCATTTTTGCGTATGCAAGCGCAATAACTTCCCCAAGCATTCTCCCACCGATTTCATTACCTTTCGGTTATGCAAATAGCATCCAACATCAAGCATCTGCCCGTCAAGGACAGTCACGCAATTAACGCGTTATATAAATTTCCCTAGAAGAAATTCGGTACGCCAGTACCGCATACATCAATGCATCTCAGCATTGTTCTACAAGGAAAACATTTCGGTTGCCGTACTAGATAACTGAAGTGAATTATAAAAACAATCAGCAGAACCCCTGTCTGCCTGCATTTACTGTCCCACACGTGCGCAACAGATTTTCATGTTGCACCAGTACTCACGGCGGCTTTTATGCAACCTTCAAAGCACCGGCGCAATTCGCGCCTAGCTGCCAAGAGCCGAATTCAATGCCAGTGTAAATACTCACACTGGAATTCGACCCATGACTCCCTAGGATTGCAATACACAATTAACATGGTTGTAAACACAACCATCATTGTGTAATTATCCCAAATGCATCCTAATCCCAAAGATGCTTTTTAATGAATTTTTATTCCCACGGTTCGACCACCCATCACGAGCCAACAAGGTGATTCGCGCACAAAAGTAGTTTAGTTGATGAAACGGTTGTAAATGAGTCGAGTTCCTATAAGAAAAATCAGTGTAAATTAAATAGAATTAGGACCTTGGTATATTTATAAACACCCGCGAATATTTGTGTCAGTAAAATTTACGAACTTAGTGCCGGACCTAATATTGTGAAGATCCGCCACAGTTTTCCAACAATAAAAACAAAACAGTATCGCCAACCCTAATGTTTTATTTTCTGCCTGGTATCTGCGCTGTGTCTGAGCGCTCGTTGTGAAATTTATTCCGAAGTGACAGTGCAACGTCCAATCCTGAGGAAGCTCTATCTGGCTGCTGTTTACCTGAGGACGTGGATTAGGTAACTTGTAAGGAGATCTTAGTCAACCCGTACCAATGTCGGCACATAACTAAGACCAGCCCCACAAGGTTACCCCAAGCACTGTGCTTGGAGCTGAAATCTCCCGCCATAAAGAAATAATTATTTTCCGAGTCTAACTTGAGACTTCGAAAAAGGGTATCGAGTTCATTAATAAACTGTATACACTGTGGAGCTTCGGGAGCATAAGCAGAGACCACATATAAATGCCTTTGACTTTTTAAAGGAATATCTATAATACATCTGTACTGTAGAATATATATATATATATATATATATATATATATATATATATATATATATATATATATATATATATATATATATATATATATATATATATATATATATATATATATATATATATATATATATATATATATATATATATATATATTGGCGCAAGACTAATGACCTTGCCCAGATAAAACAAATCATTATGGAAAATTTAACAAGCCTCAGGACTTGCTAAATAAGGCCAAGGCCGGTTCCCGGTTGTAGTGCCGATGATGATGATGATGATGATGATGATGATATATATATATATATATATATATATATATATATATATATATATACATATACATATATATATATATATATATATATATATATATATATATATGTATACATACATATATATATATACATATATATACATATATATATGTATATATACATATATATATATATATATATATATATATATATATATATATATATATATATGGGGTTCTTATTCCCAAATCTTCGTCGTAGTGGCGATTGCTGTTGAAGTCCCTGGTGGCGGCTTCTGGTTTGTCTGTTCGCGACGTCGGCTGATCTGCAAGTGAAGTGGCGTATTCTCGCCAATTATCCACACATGTGCTGTGTGTCACACGAAATTGGCGGGGAAAAGCCGGCGTCGGTTCCCGTTTTACGTGTGAGCGAGGCCCACGTAGTGCCGCGTCGGCTCCAGGCTAATTCAGCCATCACTCCCGTTTGCGTGTGAGGGTGACCGAGGGTGTGTTTGACTTAATTAGTCGAAAGCCGCTCACGGTGTGAGTCTTTGCTTGCGGCGACTGCGTTGAGGTTCTGGTTTGTGCTGAATCGCCACAACCACCCCTCTCCCCAATGACCAACGCCGGTCGTGCTGGGAGTGAAATGTCTCTATTGTCATGTAGCTGTGGGGTGAAGGTGCGCCCTGTCTCGGGGGCGGGGCGGATGTATGTGGTGGCTGTGTGGGTGCGCTATGGTCGGGGGGCCTTGTGGCGTTTCTAACAGATACATGCACAATATACAAGCAAATAGTGAAGAACACCGAAAGAAAATCGAATAAAAAAATACACCAGCCGTATACCCAGTAATAACATAGCAATTCCACATCAATTGAGTGTACTTGAGCTTAGAAATCGAATTCGTACACGCGGCAGTGACCTGATGTGTAGAGCATTGGTTACATTTTTAGTGATTCTAACCGTCATGGCGACGGATCGAATCACACGTTCTTCCCTATCGTCGTAATACGCGATAGCCTCGTGGGTAGCGGTCATGGCTTGGGGTGCGGGCTGTCGAAGCCGGGGTGGGTGGTTGGTATGGCTTTACTCTGCCGCGTCCAGGTAGGCTGGTTTGATTTGATCGATTGAGGCGGTTCTTTACTGGTCGTTGGCATCGATGATGACCGTTCGATTTTCCGTGCGTCGGATGACGCGGAGCGAGCCTGTGTAGGGTGCTTCGAGGGGTTTGCCGCTGCTGTCGAGTCGTCTGAAGACGTGGGTGCAAGTCTGCAGATCTTTTTTGGACGAACGGTGCCCTGTTGTGTGTGGGGTGGCTTGGACAGTGCGTATGGCTTTGAAAAGCCGGCGCGGGCTCGCGACGAAGGTGGTCTTGTTTACCTGTGCCAACTCAGAGGCGACGAATTCTCCGGGATTCGGATGGTTATGCCGTAGAGGATATCTGCGGGGGGGGGGGGCTTCGAAGTCCTCTTTGTACGCCATGCTGAGCCCAGCAGGACTGTGGACTATCAGACTATCCATCCAAGAAAGCAGGCAGCAATTTACGGCGGCTTTGAGAGTTCGGTGGAATCTCTGCACCATTACGTTGGACTGCGGTTGATACGGATTGTATGGATCATCTGTGGCCCTGTGCGTTGGCGAGCGTTGTGAATAGCTCCACCTTGAATTGTGGCCCTCTGTCTGACGTGAAGTGAAGTGGGGTTCCGTAGTTGCTGAATGAATGCTTAAGCGACTGTGGTTGTTTGGATGGTCAGGCAGTACTGCGTCCCTTGGATTAGTGACATCTTGATGAAGTGTGGATGTACTAAGTGAAATAAACGAGGGTTCTGCTCTCACTAAACTTGATTAAGATCATCGGAAAAAAAGTATATATGGACGTGCTCGAAACGATTGTCCTTCTCATTGAATTTTCCAATGGCCTGCCTGTTGTGACGCAATACTTTGAAGCGTTAGCAGTCCTCGTAAAGACGTACCCAAGCGATGGCGCCCTTGCGAACGTCGGACCGCGCGAATATCCACGCCAGTGCTTTGGCTGTTGTCCTACCACTTGGGTGGAACAAGCTGTGGGTGATACTGAATTCCTGACGTCGCAGGGGCTCTGGGGAGTACGATCGCATGGTGTTTTCCTTCGTGTCGCAGTTGGGAAGGTTTCAGGTCGCCGATATGGAGCTCCGTGAGCACTGTGTGCAGCCACTTCTCCCCGGAGTCCCTTGTGCGACGTAGGATGCTTTTCTTAAGCGTCCTGTATTTGTCCGCTACTGGTGGCATGGCCAAGACGTCGGCCAGCTCACCGATTGTGATGGTGTCGAGGGCGTCCAGGATGAAGAAGAACTTTTGTCCGTCGTCAATTATGCCATTCAATGCAAGCATCCCCTCGGTTTGAATGAACCAGGTGTGGGTGTGGTTGCACCAGAGAGATGTTAATTGTACGTTTGGCATTGTGTCGGTCGGATTCTGGGCGATAGCGTCTCGTGGGGTGCGTGGCGTGTTGATTGAGATGTCACGGTCTGTTGGTGGCGAGAAGTCCTTTGTAGTTTGCTTGCTTCCGGCGCCTTTAAGCTTTACTCCTCGTAACTTCGTATCTGTTCGTCAATTTTTTTTTTCAGTATTTTCCGGGGTCACCACTTTGGGGTTCTTATCCCCAAATCGTCGGAGTAGAGGTGGCTGCTACTGGCCTCGTGGGGGCTACTGCTGCTAAAGACCCTGGTGGCGGCTTCTGGTATGTCCGCTCGTGGCGGCAGCTAATCTGCAAGTGAAGTGACGTATTCCCGACAATTATCCACACATGTGGTGTGTGTCACACGAAATTGGAGGGGAAAATCCGACGTCGGTTCCCGTTCTACATGTGAGCGAGACCCACGTTGTGCCGAGTCAACTCCACACTAATTCAGCCGTGACTCCCCTTTGCGTGTCGAGGTGACTTAGGGTGTACTTGACTTAATTAGTCGAAGCCACTCTCGGCGTGAATCTTTGCTTGCGGCGACTGCGTGGAAGTTGTGACGTCGCGGCTCAGGACAAGTCACAACTTCCACGCAGTCGCCGCAAGCAAAGATTCACGCCGAGAGTATATATATTTATATATATATATATGTATATATGTATATATATATATATATATATATATATATATATATATATATATATATATATATATATATATATATATGTACCGGTGTGAAGTAAGCGTCAAGATACAAATGTAGCAATGGGGAACGTTTGTTGTGAACGAGCCCCTTTATTTTTTTTATTTGGTTGCTATGACATCTGTCAAACATATTTAGCATGCATCAAGTCATTGTACAAACACCTTTTTTTTTTAATCCTGTTAAAAATGTCGAATTATGTACCAGAAAATGATGATTTGCGGAAAGCATTAATTTTTTGTTTTCATTTGAAGAAAAGTGCTGCAGAGTCGCATCGAATGCTTGTCGAGGCTTGTGGTGATCATGCTCTATCGGAAGCAACATGCAAAAGATGGTTTAAGCGGGACAGAGATAATGATTTTGATGTGCGAAATAAAGAACGTGGAAGACCACCAAGAAAGTTTGAAGATGCCAAATTGCAAGTAATATTGGATCAAGATGACACTTTAAGTCAAAAACAAATGGCACAAATGTTAAATGTTGCACAACAAACAATTTCTGGCCATTTAAAAGTTATGGGAAAGTTCCAAAAGTGTGGAAACTCGGTGCCACGCGAATTGAATGACAGCCAGATGAAAAAGCTAAACACAACATGTGAAACGTTGCTTCTACGACACAAAATGAAGTCTGTATTACATCGAATTGTGACTGGTGATGAAAAATGGATTTATTTTAAAAATCCTAAACGCAAAAAATCATGGGTACATCCAGGAGAAGCAAAACCTGATCGGCTCGGAAAAAAGACAATGCTCTGTGTTTGGCGGGACCAGAAGGGGGTGGTGTATCATGAACTTCTAAAACCCGGCTAAATCGTTGATGCGCAACGCCACCGACAACAAATGATCAATTTGAACGATCTATTGATCGAAAAACGACGATAATGGGCCAGAAGACACGGAAAGGTAATTTTGTTGCACGATAATGCTCCGAGTCATACATCAAAACCCGTCAGAGAAACAATAAAGCTCTCCGCTGGGAAGTGTTCCCCACCCGCCGTATTCACCAGACTTGGCTCCTTCCAACTACTATTTGTTTTCATCGATGAGACACGCATTGGCTGAGCAGCATTTCAATTCCTACGAAGAAGTCGAAAACTGGTTCTCCGAATTGAAAACTCCGAATGGTTTGCCTCAAAAAACGATCGGTTTTATTGGCGTGGTATCCACAAGTTGACAGAAAGGTGGTCGAAATGTGTAGAAAGCAATGGTTAATACTTCGAACAAAATGTTTTTTACTTTTTACTTTTTACGCTCACTTCATACCGGTACACCGGGTGTAAGATTCATATTGTTACGTAATCTCGATTTTAAGTTAATCGACTTCCTCGGTTCGATCTTTGGATTGTGAATACTCCAAATAAAAATTCCAAAGTTTGTTCTTTGTACTTCTCTAGCTTCATCATTTTCTTTCTTACTTTTCACGCTTGTTAGTGTTTCCAAATCGCCTTATTGACTGACACTTATTATTCCGCTGTCAGTTTGCCTGCTTCGCTATGTCGTCTATCTCGCGCTAGATGTCGCGTTTAAATCCTTGTCTGCTATTCACTTCGGTTGTAAATTCGTCACAATATTTTATATTTATATATAAGATTTATTATTTATTATTTAATATTTTCAATTTATTATTTATTATGTATTATTTATTATTTTGGTTAAAATTGTTCACTCGGAGACGAGTATTCTCAAGTACATGTCAACAACTATTCGAACTTGGTCAACAAATCAACTTTGCTAATCTTCACGGATCAGCGATTTCTCTAACAAAGGGATTTTCGAATACGTTAAAGCAAAAAAAAAAAAAAGTAAATTCAATATTTTTCTATCAATTCTAGACCCGACGGCAGTTTGTGGATAAATTCATGGAGCATCAAGACTTGAATTACTCGAGACTTAGTCGAGCGCCAACTGCCGAACTGTAATATAATTTTTCTTCATACTTCCCATCCCAATTCATATATTATATATTTTCCAGAACTGATATACAACTACAAAGTCTGGATGCGCAAACCTTATTAGTGACAGCCGCTTCCAAGGACATCATGACAACAAACACATTTGCCCCTGTACCATCCTCACGAACGAGTTCCTCCCTTGATTTGGAGTGGGAACACGAGTATGGCCACACAAATAGGTTACTATCGCGTTCTTGGTTATTTATCGATGCCCCAGCCGACGATAACAATCCAGTTGATGAAGGCGAAATTAGCGATGATAACAGATTACTGTTTAGTTCACCCCCTTCAGATGAGATTTCCCTTAAGCAACCCTTATGCAATTTCACAAGCCCAACGTCCAAAGCTAATCCCAACCATCAACCGAATTTCACACGTACCTGGTCACGAACTAGTTGGTCGCATATTTCCACACCGGAATCACTCGAATGGGACGTGGATGAAGAGCAACGTAATCAAATGCACCTAGAAGATGATAATTTAGATGATGAAACTTTGGAACTTTTACATCAGATCGAGATGTTGAAGAATAAGGTACTTAATGAAACCGGTGATGGTTTAGAAGGAATTGAATTTAACAAGACCATGAAGACTACCGACAGTTGATTGAATAGGCGTCTTTGAGCACTGATGCGTTAGAATTGCCAAATCGGAGCATGGACTTAAGGTCCAGTATCATCGGGACATTTCTACATTAATTAGTTTAGTTTGCTTGCCGTCCAGCGTTTTGCGTCTAACACAAAATAAAATTGTCTTCGGTTTTTGTATTGATGTAGTTTTAAAACAGGTTACAAGTGTAAGAAATTTAAGTTTTTAAAACACAGTTGGTTTTCCTACTACTGTTATCCTAGAGATCTATCAAAAACGGGTAATTGGAAAGAGTTATCTTAACAAGCAAATTTTATAGGTTTTTTTTACATATTAACACTTAAAACTAATTGTGAGAAATGATTATTCTCCTTTATAGGTACACGCATTGTTCTGTATAATTCTATCAACGAGATGATCAATTGCAGCTCTATGGGCTCTGAGGAGTACAAAACCTTATCACCAGCTCCCCGCCAGTCTTTCAGTTTAGTTTTTTCTTTCTCACAGTCTTCCCTCTCGATTTCCCGCTGTAGTTCTTGCTCTTTTCCCAGTCTCCTACTCGCTCTCATTTTTCTTTGTTATTCTATCTCTTTTACTCTCCCTCCCATATTCCATTATCGCTCTCTTCGTTTTCTGTCGCTCGGTTTGTCTTTTACACACTCTTCTCTCGCTTTATCCCATTTCTCTTCTTTACTATCTGCACCATCTTCGCCTGTTTTTCATTACATCGCTTTATATCTGCCGTTTTCTCACTCTGTCATTCTCTTTCTTTCTTCTTCATGCTTACTTTTTCTCTTTCCCCTCTCCGTCTCTCTTTTTGGATACATTGTCTTTTGTTTGTATGTGCCTTCCATGGCTTCAATTTCTTACACAGGTTTTTATTACTACTATTTATTGGCCTATATAAACCCAGAAGTTCATGACCTTGTGGGGGGTGAGGAAGTATATTGCGCCAAGACACGGGCACCTGGTTCGCTTCCTTCCCACTAATTGTCCGCTCAGAGCCGATCGTTATTTTAGGGAAATTCCCGGGCTAGTGTCGCACTAGTAATCTTTTATAATTTTCCATTCTGCGCCAACAAACTCTGCGCAACGTCCTCACACAAATACAATGCACAAACGACGAAGGGAGGAAGAAACAAAACACGTCGGCTTGTTGAATGTTGTTTTTTTATTGTTTTCTTATTTTTTTTCTTAAAGTAGTTTGTAACACCAGTTCACAGAAATTGTTTGTAGATTATATTTACGGAGATTGCTTATGGCCTGAACGCTGGCGCTTAATTACAATTTTGTCCGGATGGACACGTGACACCGTTATTCATCATCGAATAGTTTATAATATCATTCCACACGTATATATATATAGATGAAGTAACATATTATGGGGCGACAGTAGCTGTACACGACTTTAACCCCTCGCGATGCCAACTCGACTTGTGTGGCGTGTGCGCACTCAACGTAAGTTGGTGCTCGACCTTTTGCGAGGTGACCGCCCGCGGTGGTGATTGTAGAACGACTGACTGATCAAGGCAAGAAACCGTTCGTCGCGTCGTGGCAGTGGAGTCACAGCTTAATAATCTCACTGGCACTTAGTAGGGTCTTGAAAGGGGTTGCTATGCTTGCGTAGGGAATCTAGTTCCAGAGAATCACTGCCCTACAGGCTGAGTTAAATTCCTCTGTCGCTTTGTATACGGGGAAATTGGTTTGGAAACACGACCAAGTATGGGCATGAGTTCTCGGTTAGAGAAGGGAATATGGGTCTTGATCGTTGGGATGGTTGTTTCGCGGAAATGCAACGCATAGTGCTGGTGGCTTGCCAATAAGGGGAATTGGTATTGGGTAGGATGGGAGCCATAATGAATTTCGGGGGAACTGAATGTTGCTTGGTTACAAGCGAGGAAATAGTTTAAGCGGGAAGTGAGCCGGAATGTTTTTCGGGGGAAATTAAGGCTGGTTGGTTGCAAGCGAGGAATATAATTTATGTGGGAAATTAACCGAAGTGGTTTTTGGGAAAAATGTATGCGGTTTGATGTAGTTGGGGGAGATGATTAATATTCCGTTGTAGGTTTGAATATGCATTTTATTACAGGTTGGGAAATGGATTCTTGGTAAGTTTGGGGATGTATGCGATTCCAGATTCTTTGCATGTTTGCGAATGTGTGCTATTGCGGGTTGGGTTATGGTGACGCGCTGTTAGTGGTCAAAATTGGTTGGAATTGTGGGTTGGTTCTCCGTGTGATATAGAGAACCCCCACAACCTCACCGAGTTGGCTGCGCTATCACATCCCTGTCCTATGCACTCTCCTTCCACGCTTCATCATCCGATTCGATTTCCTCAAGGTCAAACCTAACATTGTCCTCCCATCTCCATCGTGGCCCTCCTACCGACCTCTTTACCGTTGGTCTTCGGTCAAGAATTCTACACACGGTCCTATCGTTGCCCATTCTCGCCACATGTCCGGCCCATCTTAATCTTCGCGAATTGATTACTCTCCCTATTGTAGATTTGATTTTATTACAAGCAGAATTAATAAAAGAACTCTTCCACATAGCCCGAGTAAGATCTCATTACTAATAATAAAGAAATTAATAAAAATACTCTTTCCAATTGTCCTAAATCTTTCTCCTATCCGTCTTATTACGATTTTTTTTAACTGTAATATCTCGAAGCGGAAACATCATTGTCCCTAAAAAGACCCAGTGCTTCTCATTACTATATAGCAAATTAAAGTGAAATAAACAAGACATGACCGACTATTTAAAAAATATGAAGAGAATAAGTGCCTAGAATACAATATTGAATGCCATACCGCACAGGAAGGACGAACATGTTATTGTAAAGGAAATCATACTCAGAACTTTGTTAGTTCAGTGAGAACCGTTAATTCTTCCAAATTTTATTAACAACAGTCACGCATATATGGAGGTGACACGCAATGTGTTAACAAAATATCATTAAATTTAATAAGTAGACTTTTCAATTAATTTAAATCGAACGTGTTTCTATCTATATAATAGACCCCACAGATTGTATTGTATCAAGGAGTATAAGATGAACCGAATATCACCACAGAGGAGGCCTTTAAAAATTAACTTGTTTTGATTGTTAATTGTCTGTCCTTACCGATCATAGACATATCTATTGCTTGTTGAATATTACGAGAAAGTTATATAAAATTTTAATGAATAAAAAGGTGAAGGGAAGACATCATAATGGTAATGTATTTAGTAAAAGATACAAAAACAAACAATTTTTACAACGTGAGTTTGATGATGGGCTTATTTATCATTTTTTGATGTTTGTTTTTTGGCGAATCCAATGCGATTCTTATATTCTTAAGCAATCAAAAAGTAAAGCAATTATTTTACGTTAAGTTTCGTTTCGAATGTATTTAAATTTCTCCGGAAAAAAGACAAATATTTTATATAAACAAATACGTATTTATTGAATAAAAAAGTCTTAAAGAAAAGTAAGATGATTTAATGTTAATATGTAGTTACGAAGTATAGTGGTTAGTATACCTGCCTGTCACGCGGGAGACCGGGGTTCGATTCCCCGTCGGGGAGCCTCTGGCGCAAGACTAATGACCTTGCCCGGAAAAACCAAATCATTATGGGAAATTTAACAACACTCAGGACTTGCTAAATAAGGCCAAGACCGGTTCTCGGTTGTAGTGCCGATGATGATGATGAAGTACAATAGCAAACCACATACAACCAATCGCAGAAGTCAGTAAGTAAACCACAAAGTATTATATTATATTTATACCCAATTAAAGCGCAAAATTTTATTTATATAAAATTATTAATTGTTTTAGAAAATCAATGTTGAAAGTGGCTAAGTAATTACACATTGAAAAGGCGTTTGGGATTTATTGAAATCAACAGAATATTCTCGATAGTAATTAAGCAGTTGAATAACGCGTTTGTGACACTTTTTTTGCTTTAAAACCGCCTGTATTAAATAGATACTGATGCATTTGCGTAATTTTGGTTTATTCAACTTAATGTGAATTACGTCGACTTAACTTTAATGAAAGCTTTAGAACTCAAACTTAAGAATACTGTTGCGTTCCACATGCGTCAATTCTCTCAAGAAATTCCTTTTTTTGATTTGAAGTCCGCTCTTATTTTAATTCCAAATCAAATTATAGATTTATTTTATATATATGTATATAATAGAGAGATTATATAAAAAAGTTTTTCGTTTGTCAGATTTTTTTATAACATGTTAATCACTCGCCAACTCCCATTATTAGTTTTAAATCGTAAATTGAACGTGTGTCAGATTTTTTTTTGTGTCAGTTGCACAAACTCAATATTTAATTATGGGTCGAAAAAAATTAAATCTATCACCCGAAGAACATCGCGAGCGTCAGTTGGCCATAAAAAAAAAACGATATTATGAAAAGAAAAAAGAAATAAATTCAAAAAGGCGCGTAGCAAATATGTCTAAAGAACAGGTAGCAAAAAGATAGAAAACAGGACAAATGAACAAATTGAAGGTGAGGTAAATTAGATTTACAATAGTAGTACCTGGCTGACTTTCAAACCGACAACTTGTCGCTCAGTTTTGCTCCTGCTATTTATCTTAATTTACATCAACCATTATTTTCACAAAATTATACCAAGCCATTATCTTGTCATCTTATTTTCTTTGCCTCGCTACCGCAAACTCATAAGTTGATCAAGTGTGAAATCCGTTAAGTTATTGCCCCCGGGCCACGTGTGTTAAACAAAATTAAGCGTAAACGGCTGCGTTACGACCCCGGTATTGGAGGTCAAACTTACGAAAGTTAATAATAAAGTGCTAGATAAATTCAATATGTGTACAAACACTAACTTTTTCCAACCACTTCAAAGTCTAATGGAGGACTTACCTGAAATGGATTCTACCAACGTCGATCAGTGTGCAGAAGTGACGAAAGAAATCGTTCCGCCAATTGTGGTGTTAAAATCAACCAGTGCTAAAGTGCGAAATATTTTGAGTAACATTAAAATAGACAACTACCTAATTAAAAACATATCGCTTCGACAAAAAATATGTGCCCCAACAATGGACATATATAACAAAATTAGAACTGAACTCTTACGGTTAAAATGTGAGTTTTTTACCCACTCGCGAAAGGAAGATCGCCCATTAAAGGTGGTGCTATCCGGATTAGACTTTATTAGCAACGATATAGTGAAGAGTGAACTAATTTCACTCGGGATAAAGTGCTTAGATGTTAAAACCATCACCATAAATTCAACAACAAAAGCCTTGTACAAACACTACCTGTACATTGTTTACATCCAACGCGGTACTATAAAACTAAATGAACTCAAACGTAACTTCTCTACATTGCTCAAAACCATCGTTCACTGGGACTTCAAAAAACATCATCCAGATAAGGTCACATAATGTCATAATTGCCAGCTTTACGGACACGGCTCGATGCATTGTCACATAAATAGCTTCTGTGCAATCTGTTCGGGAAACCACAAAACATCCGACTGCAAAACGAATGAGGTCATCAAGTGTGCAAATTGTATGGGGCCACATATATCTACCGATCCTGAATGCTAGCCGAAAGCAGTACCTAGACATTCGCCGCAAATTATCCCTACGTGGACGTGGTACAGGAAATACAACGTTCCTACAGCCTCCGAGTGACAAACAGCAGCCAGTGCCCGTCCGATTATAATTTTCCCCCACTACCTCGATCTGTGCGGCAACCTTCACTTCCTTCATCCACCTGGGCTTCTGGCTTCCATCAAACCCAGCAACCTTCCAACAGTGATACGACACACACGAAGAAAAATCCGTCTAAAACTATAACTAATGATAACTTGTTCTCATTTAGCGAGATAAACGCTCTTCTTAATGAAGTTGTAAAGAAGCTTAGTGGTTGTCAAACTAAAGCTGACCAATTTAACGTCATTACCTCATTAGCTATTAAGTATACTTATTCGGAAAAATCATGTTAAGAAACTCTCTAACATCATAACTTGGAATGCGAGAAGCATCAAAAACAAACAGCACGAATTTTTTAATTTCTTGATAAATTTTAATATTGATATTGCACTTGTTTCAGAAACCTGGCTCAAACAATACATTTCGTTCTCTCATCAAAATTACATATGTTATAGCCTAGACAGGATACATGCTAGTGGTGGAGGTGTCGCCATTGTTGTAAAAAAATGTATAGGGCGTACCTTGCGTCCTTTATTGCACCTTAAATTAATTGAGGAAATTAGTATTGATGTAACATTAAGTGATAACTCCAAGGTGAGTATTTTTTCGGTCTATTTCCCTGGAGGAAATGGAAACATTGAGAAATCTACTTACTTTAAGCGGGATCTGCAAAAATGATGTGGTGATCTAGGCTTCAGACATCAGTCATGGAATTGTCTTAGGGCAAACTGCTGGGGTAACATTTTACTAGATGTTACTTAATCCAGCCCAAGATTTTCGATACTTTATCCACTTCTCCCCACCTATATCCCAGCAAGTGCTAACAAGAACCCCTCAACTCTCGAACTATCTATCACTAATATTCCAAATTAATGCACAGTACCATTAACTCTAAATGCGTTAAGTTCAGACCACCTTCCCATCAGCCTCACAGTAAACCATAGAGTATCGGTAAATCGTACCAGTTTATACCACAACTATTCCTCCGCCAACTGGAATTGTTATAAAACATATATAAACACGAACCTGGTTCTAGGTGATATCAGCCTAAATTCTATAACCTGCAGCGAGCACATTGATATCCTATGTAACAATTTTGTTTCTGTTATCAACAGAGCGGCCGATCTTGCGATACCTAAATGTTCCACTGCTCCAGTTGATAAGGCGCCGCTTCCTGAAAATATCTTACATCTGATTAGGCTACGAAACTCTGAAAGAAGAAAATGGTTGCGTTATAGAATCGATTGTTTTCTAGTTAATGTTAAAGTCTTAAATAATATCATTAAAAAAGAAATCTCAGCATATAGGAACAAGTGTTGGAATAAACACCTTTCCTCTCTTGACAAAGCAAGCAAACCGTTCTGGAAAATATCAAAAATAGGGTCAAGTATTCCTCCGTTTAAAGTTCACGACAAGCTGTTTATTTTTTCAGTGGAGAAATCGAACCTACTTGCTAACACGTTTAGTAAGAACCACTCCATATCTATGCATCTAAGCGACGCGTATACTGATGCTGAAGTTGCTAACACTATCCATGTATTTTCTCAAACATCAGCTGAAAGTGCTTACGCAACTAATATCAGCAAAGTTAAAGAATTGATAAAAAAATCGAAATCACAAAAGGCTACTGGTCTTGATAATATTAACAACAAATTAATTAAGGCACTTCCACCTGCTGCAAGTAATTATTTAACGTTCATTTTCAACGCTTGTCTCAAGAATTGTTATTTTCCGGACTGTTGGAAAACAGCAAAAGTAATACCTGTCCCGAAATCCGGCAAACCGAAGAACAGCCTGAAAAGCTACAGACCTACGAGGGTTGCCTTTTATATTTCGGGATTAGAGAACAAAAACAAATATTGATCATCGAAAATCACTTTATTGTTTTTCAAAATATTCCCCATGAAGATCTATACACTTTTGCATGCGTTTGAACCAATTGTCGAAGCACTTTTGCCACTCTGATTGAGGTATCTCCAACACATGCATTCTGAATGCAGCAACCGCTTCTTCAGATGTCGAAAAACGTTGACCTCTCAGTTTGTTTTTTACGTACGGGAATAAAAAGAAGTCATTCGGTGCCAAGTCAGGACTATACGGCGGATGACCCATCAAATCGATGTTTCGGGTGCTCAAAAATGCAGTTGTCGCAGCCGATGTGTGAGACCTCGCTTTGTCGTGGTGAAGAGTGATCCGTCTTCGGCGGTTGGTTTTCCTGATTTCTTGCAAGACAACTGGCAAACAAATGGTTGTGTACCACTCAGAATTGACTGTTCTGCGTTGTTCTAGTGGTACGGTTGCGACATGTCCAGTTTTTTCCGAAAAAACAGGCGACCATTTGCTTGGAAGTGCTTCGTGCGCGAATAACTTTTGTTGGATTTGGCTCATCTTGAAACACCCAGACAGTCGACTGCTGTTTACTTTCGGTCTCATACGCGTAAATCCACGATTCATCACCTGTCACGATATCATAGACGTGTTTCGAAGCACCGCGACCGTATTTTTTTTGAGCATTTCTTTCGACCAAGTGACACGAGCCGTTTTTTGGGCGATTGACAAATTGTGTGGGATCCAACCCGAATAATTTTTTTTTAACAGTCAAATGTTTATACAATATTGAATGTATGCTGGTCCCACTAACGCCTAAGGTTGTCTCAATCTCACGATAGGTCACATGACGATCTTCCAATATCAGTTCGCGCACAGCATCAATGGTTTTCGGAACAACAACTGATTTTGGACGACCTTCACGAAATTCATCTTGGAGTGAACTACGACCACGATTGAATTCACCATACCATCGATAAACACTGGTCCTTGATGGAGCTTCATCGCCAAAAATTGAATTAAGTTCATCCATGCACTGTTGCTAAGTTAATCCACGCCGAAAGTTGTAAAAAATAATCGCACGAAAATGTTGACGATTTAATTCCATTTTTGGGCCGAGATGAATCTTTTAAGTTACTGTAAACAACACAAATAGCGCTCGTATGTCAAAACGTTCTGAGTGCGTATAACCTCAAAAATGTCCAACTTTACGACAGAGCTGTCAATTGCCGGTTGCCAAATCCCGAAACATAAGAGGCAACCATCGTATTAGTCTACTTAGCTGTCTGAGTAAGCTCTTAGAAAAAATCATTAAAGAAAAGATTGATCGTTTTGTGGAAGCCAATAACATCTTACCAAACTTTCAGTTCGGGCTCCTCGATAGTATAGTGGTTAGTATACCCGCCTGTCACCCGGGAAACCGGGGTTCGATTCCCCGTCGAGGAGCCCCTTGCGCAAGACTAATGACCTTGCCCAGACAAAATAAATCATTATGGAAAATTTAACAAGCCTCAGGACTTGCTAAATAAGGCCAAGACCGGTTCCCGGTTGTAATGCCGATGATGATGAAACTTTCAGTTCGGTTTCCGTAGTGGTCACAGCGCAATCCACCAAGTCTTGCGCATTAAAAACCACATAGCTGGTAAATTCATCGACAAGGAGTCAACGGGACTGGTTCTTCTAGACATCGAAAAAGCCTTTGATACGGTATGGCACGATGCCTTGATTTATAAGCTACTAAAACTTAAGCTGCCAATACCGCTTATCAAAATTATCCAGAGCTTTCTTCGTTCGAGAAAATATGTTGTGAGTATAGGAACCGACATATCCTCTACTCACCAATTCCACTATGGTGTACCCCAGGGCTCGGCCCTTGGTCCCATATTATTCACATTGTTTGACGCAGATTTACCATGTCTGGGTGAAAACATTCAGGTAGCTATGTGTGGCGATGATACGACTATTATCTCTTCGGGTGCCTTATTCACTAACGTCTACAACTCTTTGCAAGCAGCTCTTGACAAACTAGCAGTATATTACAGGAAATGGAAAATAAAAATAAATGGTAATAAAACACAAGCTGTCTGGTTTTCGAGATGTAGGAAACTCTGCTACGTACCAAATGGCACTAAACTCAGTATGTGTGCAATTGATATTGATTGGTCCGAAGACTGTAGATATCTAGGTATTATTCTAGATAAAAAACTCATCTTTCAAAAACACATCACTACCACAATTGACAAAATAAACAAAGCCGTAAGAGTTATGTATCCATTAGTGTGTAGAAAGTCAAAGCTTAGCATCGAAAATAAAATTATAATTTTTAAAACCATTTTTCAAGCGCACGGCGCCCCTCTATGGCGTAATTGTGCTCGCACACACAAAATAAAATTGCAAAGGTGTCAAAATAAAATTTTGAAAATATTGCTGAATTTGCCATGACATTATTCGACACATGAACTACATGAAAACGCTGACGTTATACCGGTAGAGCTCCTTATTGACAAAATCAATCAAAACTTCTTCGTCAATTGTTCTTTTTTTGACAATGTTTTCGTTTCCCGTCTTGCGTTATCCTAAATCACTACATCTGTACTCTGTCTATGGAAAGTATGTCGAGGTCATTATTATATTGTATTCCAGAATACTACCCTTTATTAAATTTAACACTGAATCTCCTTACACATCCTTAAAAACTTCCCTTAACATATATTACATTCTCACTTAATACATACCATTCATAAACATTCACAATATTGCCAGTTACAGCACATTTAATAACATGCCCCTTTTCATAACTTGCCCCTTTTTATTTCAAAACAGAGCACTTTGATTTTCGTTCAAATTTTATTCAATTTAAGAGTCACAGAAACTAAAGGAATACTTTGAGAAAATTTGTTTTGTTCATATTATAATTTACAGTAAATTAGAACACAATGTTCTATAAGTAGAGAATAAATTCAATTGTAAAATCAGTTCAGTTCAGTTTGAGATTGTAAGTTGAGTTGTGAGTTTGGAAAGTTGAGTTAAGAAAGTTGATATAAATATATTAAATATATTGATAATATATGAGTTTTAATATCATCTAAAACCCTTTAAGAGCCGTTGAATTTAATAAAGGGTTTTTCTTGTTAATGGCGCCTCAGCCAGTTGTAACTGGACTTTCACCAAAGGAAGGTCCGTCTGGCACGCGGATCATAATACGTGGAGAATTCTTAGGAACCAGAGCAAGTGACGTAATTGGTTTAACTATTCGCGGATGTGACTGCCTTCTATCAGCAGAGTGGAAAAGTTCTAATAAGATTGTTGCGCGTACAGGGCCCGCAAAAGAAGAAAAGGAATAATAGAAGGTCCCCGCTCTTCCCTCGAAAGAGGAAGCACGGCGCCGGACGTCAACAATTACATAAAATAACCGGAAACCTGTGCAATATTAGTTTTAAGATTAAAATAAGGGTTTTTTCTTGTAGTTTTCCCTTAATCATTTATTATTCATTAAAATTGTTCTATTTTCATTATATAGATTTAAGATTATAGTTGTAAAGGAATTGCTGTCCTAAAACTCTTAAATACTAGTTGTAAAATATAAATGTACCATATTATCTACCTAATAAAAATTGAATTGGATTGAATAGTGTGCACACACACATGCAAAGAAACACCTCGTACACCGCGTATCGGCCCTAATTGTTTTTTAATTACTTTATACCCCAAAAAATAATTTCATTAAAGGTGTGACCCGCATCCTTCAAATGGCCGTCGGTCGGTCTAAGCCACTGCATAACATTTTAATGTGACACCAAAGTTAAACGTCTCTGCTGTAAGCAGCTGTTCTGGAATACCGTCCGCCTTTCCTATATTGTGTCGTACATCTTCGGGCAAAATAGAAAGACTTCGCGTTTTCGAAAGGAAACTCCTCAGAAGTTGCATAAACCGGTCTAGGAGGCCTGATGCTTGCCATTACCCCAATCCCAAATATAAAGGTGTCTTCATTCTCCATATCGACGAGTACTTGCTACAATTAGCATAAAAGTACCTCAAAACCATTTATAACAGCGAAAACATACTAGTCTGGGAGGCGCGCGTTCTTGGCTTTGGATCTCTACAATAGTGGCTCAGGAGGACCTCAACCAATTGCTGTGTGTCTTTTTAATCTCATTCCCACAGTTTAGTTCTAAAGTATTTCGGATGGCCGATCACCTGCGGAATCAGGCCATGTGGAGGTCGAAAAATTGCGTTGTGGGTATTTTGACTAGGCGTCGACATGGACACAGGTTCAGTGCAATACTCCACTGTTGCAAAACACAAGAACACTAACTGCACTGGTGAAGATGGTAGCAGTAAACTCGGCTGGAAGTCCTTTGTTGTCGATACTCCACTATCGACACGTCCGAAATTCCTTCGTGGTGCGCGCAGTCGTCCCCCTGGTAGCAGCAGCCTTTCGCCAAGAAGAAGCAAAGAATAAAACACTTGGTATTGGTGTTGAGCACTGTTTTTTATTGTTCGAATTTTTCTTTCGGTTTTAAAGTTAGGAATGTTATTTGTGATTAAAGGCACATATTTTTATTAAAGAAGAGTCAAAGCACTTTGTAAAGTCGAATCGGACTAATCGCGACACTGTTCATTTCTTAATTAACTGTTCAATTCGCCGTACGAACAAAAGAGCGAGAATTGATAAACAAAAAAGGATTGCACTGTTATTGACGGTTTATCGAACTCAAGCTGAAATTAGTTTAAGAACACGACCGCACTCTGACGTGTACCAGTCGAGGGACAAAATTTGACTCTCCGATGCAACTCACATCTATCAGATTCAATGGCTGCGAATTGCATCGATAGGGGAGGATCCTATATGTGTCCGTATAGGACAAGTACGATGCCCTGCAACGAGGACGATGATCGCCGGACACCTGATTAAACAAACCTACGATCATCGGGGGCTGCGCCGATGTACCCATACATCGTTGGTGATGTATGCCAGGGATCGAAATAAATTTTTGTTTCAAAGTAAACAAAAACGCTATTTCACAGATTAAATGGTGGCACACATGATGTACATGATGTGCCTATGATACAAAGGGGTCGTCGTGGTATTTGCCTAAGATTCCTTGGAAACACCGATGTAGGCAATATCCAATCTAGCCGTATGGCTCCGGTGCACAAGGAGGAAAATGTCGACATAAATCAGCAAAAACCTCGTCGACGGCGGCAAAGGGTCAGGCTGAATGGCTATATGTTTAGATTAAAGTGCTGCTAAGTAAACGAACACAGTGAGATACTGTATGTTTAATTAAGTTTTCAGGCGGGTCATAATATGGGTAACATTGCCTAAACAATTATCCTATCCATGCCCAAATTCCATGATCGGTTGATAGCCGATAACGGAGAATTGATGCAACTGTCGCGGACCTAAGGGTATAAGCGCGTTATACAATTGTGAACTATGGAAAGAATATCGGCTACAGCTGTGTCAACAATACGCTGGCCAGCGTTTGTATATCGGTAATTGAGGACAAGCTGGGCCGACAGGAGATGAGCTGGTTCATGGAGTATGAACCAGGAAAGTTCAAAATGTATGGATGCCGTCGGGGAGGTTTTCCTTTCAGGTGTGATGCTGCAGGGGAGCTTACGCTGCCCCTAATTGCAACTAAGTACTATGGGTTTGCATGGAAAGAGGAAGGTGGTTAATTTAAAGAGGATGGGCGGTTCTTTGGGAATGTGTGAAAGAACCGCCACCTCACCCCACCCCCCTCGTATCGTAGTCACGAAACAGGTAAGGAAGATTGAGAGGGGGGTAGTTGTCTGTGGGCGCGGCTGCGGGGAGGTTGTGCAGGTCGGGTGGCTGTTGGGTCCTGTTGAGAAGGCTGTTCTGGAGCGGAAGCTTCCAAAAAGCAGGGCTTAAGTCTTTCGACGCTGGCCGTGGATCGCTTGCCTCTAAATGTCGATCTCGAAGACGCGGTCGCTGATGCGGCGGAAGACTTTGAACGGGCCATCGTAAGGTGGGTCGAGGGGTTTTTTGACCTTATCGACTCTGACAAAGACGTACGTGCAGCTGTGCAGTTCGGGGTGGACGAAACGTTTTTTAGAGCCGTGCCTGGCTACTGGGGTTGCCCTAACCTTACGTAGCTGGTCGCGGGGATGTCCCTCGTGGAGTTGGTCACGCGGTGTTTCACTGTCCAGGAAGAGTTCTCCTGGAAGAAGGAGGTTGGTGCCGTAGATGAGCTCTGCTGTCGAAGCTGCCAGGTCCTCCTTAATGCTTGTCCTCAGGCCGAGGAGGACACTGGGAAGAGCGTCGAACCATTGGGTTTCATTATGACACATGAGTGAGGCCTTGAGGGATCTATCATCCCATTGGATTGCGGGTGGTAGGCGGTGGTACAACTTCTTTGTCGCCAAGGAGATTTGTTAGCTGCCTGTATATTGTAGCCTCGAATTGTGGGCCTCGGTCCGAAGTTAAAGTTGTTGGTACACCGAAGCGTGTGACCCCAGTTGAGTATAAGGCGTTGGCGACTGATTCGGCAGTAACTGTCCGGTGCACAAGGAGGAAAATGTTGACATAAATCAGCAGAAACCTCGTCGACGGCGGCAAAGGGTCAGGCTGAATGGCTATATGTTTAGATTAATGTGCGGGTAAGTAAACGAACACAGTGAGATACTATATGTTTAATTTAGTTTTCAGGCGGGTCCTAATAGGCATGGCATGGGTAAGACTGCCTAAACAATGATCCTATCCATGATCGGTTGATAGACGATAACGGGGAATTGTCGCAACTGTCGCGGACCTAAGGGTATAAGCGCGTTATACAATTGTAAACTATGGAAAGAATATCGGCTACAGCTGTGTCAACAATACGCTGGCCAGTGTGTTGTATATCGGTAATTGAGGACAAGCTGGGCCGATAGGAGATGAACTGGTTCATCGAGCATGAACCAGGAAAGTTCAAAATGTATGGATGCCGTCGGGTAGATTTTCCTTTCAGGTGTGATGCTGCAGGGGAGCTTACGCTGCCCCTAATTGCAGGTAAGTACTATGGGTTTGCATGGAAAGAGGAAGGTGGTTAATTTAAAGAGGATGGGCGGTTCTTTGGGAATGTATTAAAGAACCGCCACCGAATTTTTGAAGCTTTTTGGCAATTTCCCCCTTTCTGACTTACCTCGACCCGGTCTAGGGCCATACCAAGTGTCAAGATCTGTCGGATTCTTGAAAAATGCAAGAATCCGTTCATAATCGCATTCATTTTGGGGAGCGTTTTTTGATGGTTCCGCCCCTGTAATAAGATGTGCTTAGCAGCATTTCTGATTTGAGGAAAGTTGACCAAAATGTATGCTACATCCACTGACTTGCAGCGATCTAACCCGTGGTGCTCTCTCTCTCCAGTGGTGCAGAGCACTTTCAGAAGGTGGTTGTACATCAAATTTCGAAACGAAAGGAATAAAGCATTAGAGAGATGAAGAGCACGTCGCCTTTTTCTGAAGAAGTGACCGTTAAAATACAATCTTCTAGAGAATCACTCCCAAAAGAAAGCGATGACAGTGAAGACAAGGTAGATAAAAGGCCAAAATACTACTGGCGAACAATGGCCGCTGACTTTGCGGCTTATATCCATAAATGTGCCTCCTGTCAGGTAAACAAAACAATTCCCATGAGAATAACCATACAAGCTTCAAGCTCCCCCTTTCGTAACCATGGCAAACCGAAATCATTCCAATTCAAATTTTATAAACAGATACCTTTTGTTGTATTAATTTTATTAAGTTGTAAGTAAATTACAAAATTAATTAAAATATAATAGCGCCGAATGCAAAAGTGTTCGGCTAAGCCCACAGATCAAGGGAAGCATGGTTTGAATCCAGTCCCCAGGAAATGTGGATTTACTTATCTTCAGTACGAATAAAATATTGAACTTAATCTTCAAACTAAATATGTTACTTTTCTTACGGCGCATGTGAAATCAAAAAACTTCACTAGTTTTCCTCTTAGCCAAACCATGACTTGGCCTTGTCCTTAATCTTGTTCCAGGCCGATGGGGTTGTGGGTTCCAATTCAGCAGCAACGACCTGCAAGAGAGAATTCTTATTATGTTTCAGACCTAGGCTTCGTATAACGCATGTGTTCTCACCTTTTCATTTGCTGCATGAGCGTCTCTGTTGGTCTCCGACGAAATGTGTTCTGAGTCCGAATTTACACTTTCCTGCAAGAGAGAGTCCTTGTGAATTTTTTTATAGGGCGTCTTGTGACGTACAACTTACCTTTTCATTTGTTTTGCGGACATCTGTGTTAGTCTCCGGTGAAATGTGTTCGGAGTCAAAGTCTATGCTCTCCTGCTGGACAACCTGTTGTCCTTGGTCCCCGTCAGAATACCAGTCAAGTTGCTGCTGCTGACCCCCGTCATCTTGGTCGTCCGCGGTTACGCCATCAGATTGAACGTTGTGGTTTGTTACCCCTTGGAAGTAATTATTAGAACTGCTGTATCCTGGGGTGTACGCCGTCGGTATAGGTACATGTACACTTCCCGGGGCTATAAAAGTGTATTCTTTTTTACGCTGCACACTCTGTCCCTCGATTCTCTGGCCAGCTGTTGGGTATTGATTGAACGAATACCCATGACCGTAACCCTGGCCATGAGTAAGACCGGAACCGTGGCCATACCGTTCTCCCTGGTTGGCATTGGAGTAGCCATATGCATTGATGTGTCCGTGGGGGTTGTATACTTGGCCATAATTTTGCGTTTGACGATGGCCGTAGGGGGGCACTTGCGCCATTGGAGCAGTGTGGTCTGAATAACTACCCAAGCTCGGTTCGTAGTCGTCAAACTCCTCGTGGTACACCTGCGGTGGCTGATCACCGCGATCACTGCTGATTGTTTCATTACGTTTGCCGGAAGCTGATGTATTTGTATTCAATTCGATCCCACCGTAGCCGCCTTCATTGGAGTTCAGATCAATTAGACCTTGCGCCAGCAAGAACAACTTGCGGCGCCACTGATTCAATCGATCTCTGTTTGAAATACGAAGACGAGAAGCTAAGGCATTCAATCGGGAGTCCTCGCGTCCAGTCCATCTCCTGTATTCACTTGCAGGTATTGCAACTTTGTGCGCCACAAAGTTCAGTCTTTCAAGTTCTCCATTTCTGAAGTCTTCCAGACGATTCAGGGTCATTTGACAGTGCGCGGCTACATCGGTGATCCTCTGCATCTCCTGGTATTGCCAATTTCTAATCGTTTCGCTGGGGATACGATATATTGATGCAATCATCTGCAGTCGGTCTGGTGTCTGCCAACCTCGAATGTTCTTGAGACTGAAGCTTTGTGTGCGGATCAAGTTATAGAGCCGATCTCGCTCGCGACGCTGCCAATCTTCGAGGTGTTTCAGGTTGATCTTTTCAAGGAGACCCTCGTTGTCCATTTTTTGGATTTCCTTCGCTTGGAAGGCTGTCAGCTCCTCGGGTGTGATATGGTATTGCAGTGTCAAGTTGCCCTGGAAGTTTTTGTCGGATGCAAGGAATTGAAGGAGTTCTTCTTTTGTAATGATCACACTTTGCGGGATTGATCGCAAGCGATTTCTTTCGGCGATCTGCCAATCATTGAAGCCGTCAACCTCAACGGTCTTGCCAAGTTGCAAATTGCCAAGTCGCTTAAGTTCGTTCCGTTGCCAGTTAATGAGCTGATCGATGGTGATATGATATTGGGCTGCCAACATTCTTAAGGCATTTTGGTCTCTGGATAATTGACGCTCTAGTTCCTCAATGGTTATATTGTGTTGGTTGATCGTGAGGTATAGGCGCTCTTTCTCTCTCTTTTGCCAGTCACTCAAATTCTCGGTGTAAATAGTCTTTTGTTGCAGGAGTTTCTGTAGCTCCCGCAGGTACCACTGTCGGATCTGGTCAACGGATATGTGGTATTGATTGGCAAGATCTCGTAATCTGTTACGATCGTCGTGAAGACGCCTTTCTAGCTCTTCGATGGACCAAGTGTGCTCCTGCAGGAGTTGTTGAATGTGCTGCTGCTCGCCGAGTTGCCACGCAAGAAGTTGGTCAGATTGATCTTCCCCTGTGGAGACAAGATTGAGCTTTGCCAAACGTTGGACTTCATTCCGGAGAAAGTCCTTGATTTCGTCGGTACTAACGTTGTAGTGACTAGCGACGTTTTCCAATCGCAAGTGATCGTTGGCCAGATGTGTTTCGAAGTTGTTTAATGTAATTATGTTGGTTTGTGCCAGAGCGAGTAGGTACTCCCGTTCGTGTTGTTGCCAACTGCCAGTGGAATCAGGCTTGATAAGACGGTGTCCTTCGAGCAAAATCCACTCCTCGACGTCTTCTACGTTCTCGTGGTATTTATTGGCGATCTCTTGAAGTCTAGGGCGTTCGGCTTTTAATTGCTGGCGAAGCTGTTCAATAGTCAATTGGTTTTCTTGGATTAAGCGCAAGATACGGTCATGCTCTTTTCGTTGCCACTCCGTGACGACAGATGGGATGGTAAGTTTGCGACTCTCGTCGATGATCCATTCCTCAACTTCTTCGACAGTGATGTGATACTGCGCGGCTAATTGCTCGAGACGGGGACGATCTGAATGTAGTATTTCTCGAAGTTCTTCGAGTGTGACCGGATCATCTCGGATTAAAGCGAGCAAACGTTCACGCTCTTGAAGTTGCCATTGGTTGAGGTTTGCTGGGTTTATGAGGCGTTGGCCTTCCCTGCGGATCCATTCCTCGATCATCTGAATGGTTATGTAATTCTCTTTAGCGATTCGTTGAAGTCGTTGACGATTGTCTCGGATCAGTCTCTCGAGTTCAACGTCTGTTATACCTTCAGGCTGTAGTAGTTGTTCGAGAAGGTGTTTGCGCTCTACGAGCTGCCATTCACTTAGAGGTTTGGGTTTTATTAGACGCTTGCCATCCTTTAATATCCACTGCTCAATTTCGTCGACCGTCACGTGATATTGCTGAGCCAACTGCTGTAGTCGGGGGCGATCGGTTTTGACTTGATTTTCCAAATCCTCGAGTGTGTAGCTGAGGTGATCTTGAATGGTTTTCAATAGCTCTTCGCGCTCGGCTTGTTGCCAGTTGGTCAGAGGAATTGGCTTAAGGCGTCGTTTAGCTTCTTTGAGAATCCAATCTTGGATTTCACTCACAGTAACCTGATACTGCTGAGATAGTTGTTGTAATCTGTTTGGGTCGGCTTTATATTCGACCTGCCATTCGTCGAAGGTAATATTGGGATGCTGCTGAAGATACACGATTAGATAATCTCGCTCTGCCTGTTGCCATGGAGTCAAGACAACCGGCTTTATTTGTCGCTTGCCTTCCTTGGTAATCCAGTCGTTCAATTCCTCAATTGGCACCCCGTACTGCTGTGCAAGTTGCGCCATCTTCACGTGGTCCGGTTTGTATTCAGTTGTCCATTCCTCGAAGGTGTAGCCAGGGTGCTGTTGGAGATAAAGCCGCAACCGTTCCCGTTCGACTTCTTTCCAATGTGGCAGAGGTTTTGGAGTGATTTGCCGTTTGCCCTCCTTGGTTATCCATTCATCGAGAACAATGGGAGGCACGTGGTACTTCTGGGCTAATTGTTGCAAGGTGTTGTAGTCGGGTTTAAACTCGGCTTTCCAATCGTCATAAGTTAAGTGGGGGTGTTGCTGGAGGAACTGGTGCAGGTGGTTACGCTCATCTTGCTGCCAATCGGTTAGTGATTCCGGCTTTAGGAATTTTTTACCTTCATTACGAATCCATTCTTCTACATCTTCGACGGTGATGTGGTATTGATGAGCCAATTGTTGAAGCCGATTTCGATTTGCCGATATCTGTGCCTCGTATTGGTCGGGAGTTATGTCTGGATTTTGACGGAGTTGATTTTGGAGTCGTTGTAGCTCAAGCTCTTGCCATGGGGCAAGGGGCTTCGCAATTCGCCGACCCTCCTGCCTTATCCAGTCTTCGATTTCTTTAAGAGTCACATGGTAGTGTCGTGCGATCTGATCAAGGCGGTCGTGGTCATTTTGCAATTGTACTTCAATGTCGCCCAAAGTTAAGTCCCTTACTTGAGCCAGGCTCAAAAGGCGCTCCTTTTCATTCTGGCGCCAATCGCCTAGATTGGCTGGACTTATCTGACGAACGCCGTCCTTCAGAATCCACTTTTCGATCTCGTCCACTGAGACGTGATACTGCCATGCGAGTTGTTGGAGTCTTGCATGGTCGTTCTTAATTTGCTGTTGTAGATCTTCAACCGTCAAGTTATTTTGTTTGATCAAATCCTGAATTCTGGCACGTTCTAGCTTTTGCCACTCCTGTAAATTGCCGATTATGCCTTGATTTTCAAGGCGTTCGGCTTCCTTCTTAATCCAGTCCTCGATCTCTTGAACTGAGATGTGGTATTGCATCGCCAGAAGCTCTAAAGGTCTACGGTCGGCGATTAAACGGTTTTCGAACTCGGCCAAAGTCAATTGGCTTTGCTGATGAGCTAGTTCCAAAAGACGTTCTCGCTGGGCCTTTTGCCATGCAGTCAGATCTTCAATGTGTAGCTGTCCTTCATTCCGCAACCGTTGCAATTCACCGTTGATCCATCGCTCGACTTCTTCTACATCGACGTTGTGTTGCCACGCCAGTTGTTGGAGTCGGTTGTGATCGGCTTTCAATTGCCTTTGGACCTCTTCTAAGGTCAGGTCGTTATTCTGCTTGATGAGATTCTGAATACGTTGTCTTTCATGCAGTTGCCAGTCTGTTAGATTTCCAATATGTAGCTGCCCTTGGTTACGAAGTCGTTCGGCTTCCTTTCTGATCCATTCTTCAACTTCTTCAACTTGAATGTGGTATTGCCAAGCCAGGTGTTGCAGACGATTACGTTCAGCTTTTAATTGCTTCTCAACATCCTCGATACTTAGATCGGTAAGATGCTGCTGAATGAGTTTTTGCAGTCGATCACGTTCGCCGATTTGCCAGGCGGCAAGGTTTTCAATGTGCAGCTGTCCTTGATCGCGGAGTCTTTGTACCTCTTTTCGAATCCAGTCTTCAACGTCTTCAACTTCGATGTGGTACTGCCAGGCTAATTGTTGTAAGCGGTTTCTATCGGCTTGAAGCTTCTTTTCAAGTTCTGCAGCGCTTAGGTCGCTTTGTTGCTGCGCGAGACTCAGTAAGCGCTCGCGTTCCTTCGCCTGCCACTCGTTTAAGTTGTCGATTTGCGTTTGACCTCGGTTCTTTAGACGTGCGAGCTCCTTATGTATCCATTCTTCGATTTCCTTAACTTGAACATTATTCTCATAGGCAAGGTTCTGGAGACGTTGACGATCTGCCTTGAGTTGCCGTTCGACTTCGTCCACAGAAAATTCGTTTTGTTGTCCAGCGACCAACGCAGTCAAGTGATCGCGTTCGGCTTGTTGCCATTCCTTGAGTTGCTCAATCTGGAGGACGCCTTGATTTTGCAGACGTTGAAGTTCCTTTTTCACCCAATCCTCAATGTCGCTAACCTGGACCTTATATTCCTGAGCTATTGTGTATAGATGCTTTCGGTCGTCTTTCAAACGCTGCTCCAGTTCATCAAGAGAAACTTGACCTTGATTCTGAACAATCTCGAGCAAATGGTTCCGCTCAACTTCCTGCCATTGGGTTAATGGCGCATTTGGTTTGATGAGGCCTAACGTCTCAAGGCGAAAGCCTTCATTTCTGATCCATTGCTCGATTTCTTCGATCTCAACTTTGTATTGCATGGCCAACTGTTGTAAGTACTGTCGATCGGTGATCAATCGTTGGGTGAATTCATCGATGGTAAGCTCGTTCTGGTTGACCAGGTTCATAAGACGTTCTCGTTCGATTTTCTGCCAATCCTTGAGGGCTGCAGCATCCAGATTAGCTTGATTTTGAAGTCGCATGACTTCTTTCTTCAGCCAATCCTCAATTTCTTCAACACGTATGGAGTACTGATGTGCTAGGGAGTATAAATGCACCTGGTCGGACTTGATTTTCTCTTGTAACTCATCGATTGAAAGTTTGTTTTTGTTGAGTAGGTCTAGTAATCGGTCGCGTTCAATCTTCTGCCATTCGGTCAGTTTTTCTTCTTCTATCAAACCTAGGCCCTTAAGGCGTTCCGATTCTTTACGGAGCCAGGCTTCGATGTCCTTCAACTCAACATGATATTGTGTAGCGAGACGCTGCAAGCGATTTTTGTCGTTCAACAGATTCTTTTCGAAGTCTCCCACAGTCAGTTTATTGTCGTGAACCAATTGGAGGAGTTTCTCCCGCTCCGCTTTCTGCCAGTCCTCGAGATCATCAATTTTCACCAGGCCTTGACTTTGCAAACGAAGTAGCTCTTTCTTGAGCCAGTCTTCGATTTCTTCCACTTGCACTTGATAAGTGTTTGCCAGAGAATACAATCGAGTTTGGTCATTTTTGATCTTGTTTTGAAGCTCTTCGATGGTGAGGTCGTTGTTTTGGACGATTGCCTGGAGGCGATCTCGTTCCTGTTGCTGCCAGAGGGTCAGATTTTTTTGAACGTCAGAGAATGAGCCTTCAGATTTCAGGCGCTGTGCTTCTTCCCGCAGCCATTTCTCGATCTCCTCTACCTGTACTTGGTACATGGTTGCCAGCTGTTGCAATCGCGCCCGATCGTTTCCTACTTTTGCTTGATATTCTTCAATGGTTAAATCGTTCTTCTTGAGGATGGCCAACATTCTCTCCCGCTCTTGTTTCTGCCATTCCTCCAACTCCTTCTGCAGATTCATCTTTCCAGTTTCATGGAGCCTATTCAATTCTGACTGTTGCCATTTCTCCAGTTCATCTAGGGTGATGTGATACTTTTTGGCAAGCGATTGAAGGTAGGAACGGTCTAGCTTCATTTTTTGCTCCAGCTCGTCAACAGTCAGGTTGTGGTGGCGAATAATGTCCTCCAACCGGGATCTTTCTGATCGTTGCCAATCAGTAAGCCGCTTAATTTCTCCTTGTTGTTGGGCAATTACCGCACTCAAACGGTTGAGTTCGTTTTTGAAAAACTTTTCCATATCTTCAACACTCAATCGATACTGTTGGGCTAAATCCTTGTAACGCTCACGCTCGCGACGGATCTGCTCCTGTAATTGATCTATTGTTGCATTGTGATGCAAGAGGATTTGATTTAAACGATTGCTTTCTTGTTGCTGTAACACCTTCAGATCGTGACTCGTCATCTGGGTGTTTTGCGCATTGAAAATGGAGTACAAACGCTCAAGCTCTTGTCGATGGAATTCTTTGAGCTCGTCAAGACTTGTCTGATACTGACGAGCTAAAATTTGTAATCTCTTTTCGTTTTCAAGCTGCCAACGCGCCAAATCTTCCCGGGTGATACCGTTTTGGTGGATCAACCAATCAATCCGGCCTCGTTCGTTCAGTTGCCAATTTTTTAGGCCAGAACTTACTGTATTATATTGATTGAAGAGGTTTTTGAAACGTTCCAACTCATGCCGCTGCCATTCCTCGATCTCCTCCAATGTCTGATTGGATCGATAGGCTAAGGCAAGCAGCCGATCTTCTTGATTTTTCTGCCACTCTTCTAGGTCATGTAAATTAACCGAACGGCCTTGGAAAAGCCAGTAGAGCCGTTCACGCTCTTCTCGCTTCCATATGTCGTCCTTTGTCAAGCCTACGGAGCCAAATGGCATGGTGAGGTTGTATACCCATTGTCCATTATCCCAGACGGACTGACTGTGACTTCCGGTGACAAAAGGTGCACCATCAGGTCCGGTAATTATAGTCCGGTTGTACTTTCTTATTGTTACTGTGTGACCGGGACGAATGTCTAATTGGTTCATGAATCCTAAGGACTCACCTTGATCACCGCCTTCGACGGGAATAACAATCGGCGGAGTGTAGGGAGGACGGTTGCTTTTCATTCCGACCACTAAACTGCCGTCGACTGTCACTTCTGGTGAATAATTTGGAACACCCACTTCTTTTTGTTTGAGGTGATTATAGATTCTGTGCTCTTCGTTGTTAAGGAAAGGCTGCGTGACAGAACTGCCATACACGGGGACTGTAGTATGTGTTGTTGTCCTATTGACACGGACCGTTCTAATGATCGGATTGGTCACCGAACCACCCCGCATTGTTGCGGTGGTACAATTTTTGCTGGTAATAACCTTTTGGCCATCAACAACTTTGACTTCTGTGGGATAAGTGACATGCCGAATTTCGTCAAATTTGCTCATATCTGACACGTCTGGCAATTCTGGCGTATAGAGCTCAACTTGTTGCTGTTGATTGTCTGCTTCGGATTCCTGGATGATACTCTCCAGGGTATTAGCAGCTTGTGTTTCAAAAAAGTTTGGTTTCGCAATAACAGAGTAAGGAGTCCTGCCACTTTGCATGCCACCTATGATCTGATTTGATAATTGCTGAGCAACCATGTCCGCCTCTTCATTTGTCTTTCCAACAGTATTGATGAAGTGTTCTAAAACATACAAAATATTTTTTAAAGGAAATATCATTTCTGAAGGCATTGGAATACTCACCACTCCATGGTTGATGGGTGTACCTGGCCGCATTCCCACCTCTCGCACGAGCAATGTAATCTTGCCTAACACGGTTAGCTAATTCTCGAACGATATCAATATGCGCATAACCCCATGGAGATAGCTGGCAGCAATCTCCTGAGGATGCCGCATTTGACCTCTGATAAGTGCTGTAGGCTTCGGAGAAACTACTAGCGCATAGCAGTCCTAACACGAAGATCGTGTTCTTCATCTCAACAATGTTCTGTAAAGAATGAAAGTGAATTCATTTAAAATACTTCTTTAGAACGTCTTTCAAGGAAATCTTAAATACTACTCCCAGATTAGATAATGCGACTTTAAATAGAAAAGATTGGCCTAAGAGATGAGGTTAAGAGGCTACGTAATACGTTTGATAACGTCTCTGTGTGACCAATACGAGCATCATTTTTGTTTCCTTTTTTGTTTCTGCCTACAGAATTTGATGTCATCAGATGACTTTGTGAAATCCAGGAACTGAAATCTTACACGCGTATTGAATGAATTACTTTTCTGATGGAAATTAATTTTTACTTTCAAACCTCGTAATTTCGACTACAGCAGCAGCACTCGTACTGATTCAATCTCCTGTCGCTTTAATTCAAACCCCAAATAAAATCTCCACCAAGCACTTTTCTTTTTCCATATTCGAATTTTAAAAATAACTTCGAAGCACTAAAAACACGACGAACACAAGAAGAAGAAAACTTTGAAACCTCCATAAAACCTCATAAATTCGAACGTTCAGCACGAATGCATCTCACAAATGGATGTGCTCAACCCATGACCAGGATGGTCTAAAGTATTTTTAGAATTCAAATTCAAATTGAGAAGCATTTTGAAGAACTAACTTTGACACCATTCTCCGTCCATCATTAGATAATTCAGTCCCTAGGAGTGATTGACGCGGACGTGATGAGAAACGTATGGCCTAGGAGATTCAAATGACTTGCACAATGTTTGTGTAAAAGTTGTCGTTAGTCTCAAAATTGTCTTCACATAATTGTGGTCAATGAACTGAGATATAAAATACAAAACTACCCAAATCAAGTCAAGGTCAGAGGTCAGTAGATTGAGTGAACACGATGATTGAATATAATCAGACATGTGTTTCATATACCAGCAAACGATTAATTTGATGTAAAAGTGAGTAACGAAGCTTTTGGACAAACCTAATATTCTCACGTTTGTCAGTATCAGTATCTTTATCAATATTTGTAAGGATACATGAGGATTCAGATCATGTATTTGTACTATTATTTGTACAGGTAGTGCCCGACTTACGACCGTTCGACTTAAGACTATTCGCACTTACGACCATTTTTTTTTCCAATTTTTTTCATAGAAAATACTTAAAGAAGACAAATATGTAGTTGCGGGGAATCCCTAAAATACATGAGAAAAATTTAAAAAAAAAACCAACTAAAAAAATTCGATTTACATACATATTTCAGTACAAATAATAAATTACATTAGCTAAGTCGGAATTTTTTTTATATGAAATTCGACTTGCGACTTAATCGACTTACGACCGATGACCAGGAACCTATCTCGGTCGTAAGTCGGAGAATACCTGTATTACTATTTGCAACTATATTTTCATCAGAATTTATGGCTAGGTTTAATATTTGCGTTAGTATTCGTGCGAGTATCTATCTCGGAATTTTTTTTTTTTTTGTTTATACTAACGCGCGCACAAAAGGGGTTTTTGAAGTAGCCTTAAATGTCAGAGCGCAGTGCGAGCGGATGGAGAGGAAATGGATAAGGAGGGGAGGTGTCGATGAATATTGGTCTTGAATGTCTGGGCATCACAACGGCCAGGAAACACATGATCAAGCAGAACATTCCACATTCGTGTGGTTCGGCTAAAGAATGACTCTCTATGTTTATTTGTGGGCCTGAAGTTCACTTTCAATGTGAATTGATGCGCATTCTCAAATTGACGAGTATCGCGGGAAAATGTCTGAAGGGGTGGAACATATTCAGCAAGTTCAGTTGAGCAACGACCGTAGTAATACCTATAGAAAAGAAATAGGCATGATACGTTGCGCCTGTGTTCTAACGACGGAATTGATCGACTTACAGCTGGGTCCCCAATAAGTTCCTCTGCTCGTTTTTGCATGCTGTCGAGCACATGTAATGAAATTTTGGATGCGCCTGACCAAATATGGGAGTTGAACTCCATTTTTGGACGAATATACGCCTTGTAAATAGTGGCCAGGTTGGATGGAGTGAAGTATGTTTTGCATCTCTTAAGGAACCCCATACATTTGGCTGAACTTTTCGCAGCTTCAAATATGTGGTCATTGCAGTTAAGAGTCGAATTAATTGGAGTGCCGAGGATTGATAGTTCCTTGGCTTCGTCGATGCAACTGCCGTTCATAAATAGTATATTTACTTTGGAGCTCGCCTTTGACGACAAGAGGCAGCACTGAGTTTTTTGGTCATTGAATTCTACTCGTTTAGATAATCCCACATTGATATATCTTCTTGAGGTCTGAATACAATGTATCAAGCATACGTTGCTGGTTGGTAGTGACATTCGAAGAGTTTGGACGGAAATGTTCGTATGAGTATGAGAAACTCAATGTGCTATCATCAGCAAACGAGTGAATTGGGTTGTGAGTAATTGACAATCGATCATTTATAAAGATGAGGAAGAGAGTGGGTGTGTGTACCGAACCCTGGGAAATACCTGCATTAATTTGATGGGAGACAGATCTGACACCCTCAAGAACCACTTGGATTGATCGGCCAGAAAGATAACTCTTATCCATTGGATCAGGGAATTGTCCACTCCATATGAATGAAATTTTGACAAAAGGGCTGGATGCCAAACTCTGTCGAAGGCTTTTGAAATATCCAATGCGACTACCTTGCTTTCACCGAAGTAGTGGGTGGAATGGCTCCACTTTTCGGTAAGGTAGGCCATCAGATCTGTGCGGGTTCTTTAAGCATTCCCGAAGAAACACCCATCGTCTTAATCCAACTCCCCGTCCCCAACCTGCAAATACCTGCACTATCCATAAGCAGTTTTCCGTATACGAGCATTACAAAGCCCGCTTCAACAATCCATACCTGTAACAAAAGCCCACGGCAAGATTACCATCTCGCCATGGCATCAAATCCAACCCATGTCCTGAAATTTAATTCGGTTTTCCCATCATATAACCGACCGATATAATCCGAACATGTCAATACGCATAGCTGAGGAACATTTCCCCATATATGGCATGACATGTTCACCCTTGCCTTATCGGCAGACCCATCGGCCGATCGTTCGATCGACAATATACAGAACAGCCCAACGCTGGCTACCTACAAGCGAATTCAAGTGTTGTTTAAAGTAACACGCACTCGATCCATCGACCGATGAGATGTTGCAGGTTGTGTATAGTCAAAGTAATGCTACACGCGATGGCAATAGAGTAAACAAACATTGCCCTTATGTCCATTAGGTTTCCTACAGCTGCAACTAGTTGTTAATTATCAACCGAGTATAGGATTAAACATGAATACGATTATTATTTAAACAATCGCACTCATGACCATGTCACATGTGCCACCACATGAACCCTAACAATAGCCACCCTAGCCATTGCCTTGGCAAACAAATCTTGGGTCGACCTATGTCACAGAAAAATCGGTTGCCTACAATGGCATGGCTTTAGTCTTCATGTACACGCATTTAATTGTACAGCTGCAGGACCGACTACATCATCCGTTGTCTTATCGAGGAACGATCATCGCATCGGTCATGTCTAATGATTGGTTGTCTAAACAACGAACAGCCACGATTCTCACGCTGGCTATTCGAAACGAAATGCTTCTGTATACTCAACGTAAACAGAAGAAGCTATTTTTGCCTGCATGGCAGCATTCCTTTGCATTATCCAATGGCTAAAATAAACATGCACCCAAATCTTGTAGCCTTTGCCGTCGCAGCGAAGTTCTGGTTTTTATTAGACTTCTCTCGGGAGAGGCGAACCTATAGCGTCGAGTGGGCGCCCCGAGATGCTATCAAATAACTGTTGCAGTTCTTTTTGAACAGTTGCAGGTTGTAACGCTCCGGGAACACTCGCGTGGGAAGGGAGTTCCACAGCTTCCCCACTCTGTAACGGAACGAGTTCTGATACAGGGATGTTCGCGCTGTCGGGAGATGAACCACAAACGGGTGCGATCCGTCGGATTGTCTTGTGGAGCGCATATAGACCGAATTGCGTGGAACAATGCCAAGAATCTCCGAAGAACAGCACCCGTGATAATATCTGTAGAACAGACAGAGGTCGGCCACGCGCCTTCGATGTGATAGCGACTGTAGCCCCGACGTCAGCGCCGAGTCCCCGATCAGGCGAATCGCTCGTCTTTGTACGCTCTCCAGTAGGTCGAGGGTATGTTTAGGAGCCGAGCTCCAAACATGAGAGCAATATTCGAGCGCGGGTCTAATTTGAGATTTATATCGGAGAAGAAGTTGGGCCGGAGTAAAGTATTTCTTGGGTCTAAAAAGATAACTCAGTTTTCCTGAGGCTGATCTGGCGATACCCGATACGTGTTTATGCCATGATACATTCCCACAGACCGTGATATAACATCGACAGAAAATGTTATTCCCTATTGCTTATGATGCCCGGGCAGCCAGCCGGATATTCGGATTTCCTTTTGTGCACCTTCGCACCCCCGTTAATCCTCGCCTTCAGCGAATGGATTTTCCACTTAACCGTACGGTCATATAGGAAACTCTCCAATTAAACTCCAATTCGGTCGCTCATTGGTCATCATCATCATCGGCACTACAACCGGGAACCGGTCTTAGCCTTATTTAGCAAGTCCTGGGGCTTGTTAAATTGTCCATAATGATTTGCTTTTTTTTTCCGGCCAAGGTCATTAGTCTTGCGCCAGAGGCTCCCCGGCGGGGAATCGAACCCCGGTCTCCCACGAGATAGGCGGGTATACTAACCACTATACTATCGAGGAGCCCTCGCTCATTGGTCATCACCAAAGAAAACATCGTATTGGCTCCTCCCTTATCGATGGAATTCCATCACGATGGCCACTAGTGGATGTTGAACGCAACAGTCATCAGAGAGTCAGATTTTAGCTACCGAGCCAGAGATACGTAACGTGAAGGCAGTCGTAAAAGTTGCGTTTTTAATTAGTCAATAAAAACAGTTGGAATACACCTCGAGGAAGTCGATGTACCAAATTAAATGGATGTGTCGTGTGAAGAGTTAGTCTGTTGACCATTTAAATTAAGTCTAGATGGTCTTACGGTCTATTTAAATTTAAATTAGTGTGGACAAACAAAAAAGGGGAAAACAAAAATTTACAAATAAAATTTAAAGACCCCATCGGAATTATTAAATTGTGTTACGTTGGAATTAAGTGAGTTACGTGGTTGTGTTCCTGTTTTACAACTTGGTTATTCATGTAAAGTTCAAATAAAGATTAACTATAAACAACAAGTACCAGCGAGTTTTATTATATTTAACTTATCACGTGTGAACAATTCCTTTTGTATTTGATGGAACAATTTCGTGGTGTGTATGTGAACCTAGTGTCCGTGTTGAGATACCAACGTACATAACCCACATATCTCCTGTGTACCTATTGCTATGAAAGCCATATTGGCGGTCATTGAGGAGGTCATTTGATTCCAGATATTTCGAAAGTTAACGGTTGATAAGTGGTTTCATTACCTTCGAGAGAATAGAAGTTAGTGCTATGGGTCGATAAGAAGAAAGGGATGATTTGTCGCCCTTTTTGGGAATTGGCTAAATGTTCGCTGACTTCCATTTATTTGGACCTGTTGCTGCGAAAGTCATATTGGCTGTCATTTCGAAAGTTGACGGTTAAAAAGTGATTCCATTACCTTCGTGAGAATAGAAGTTAGTGCTATGGATCGGTGAGAAGCGGAGGACGATTTGTTACCCATTTTGAGAATTGGCTGAATGTTCGCCGAGTTCCATCTATTTGGGAAACGGCCAGTAGAATAAGACAAATGGAAGAATTTCCGCAGTGGTTTAGCGAGTGAAGAGGAACATCTCTTCAAGAGATTTGGAGAAATGTCATCCGGACCAGCGGATTTGTGTGCGTTTAGCTCTTTGAGTGCGCGGACAACAGTATGCTTTCGGAAGCAGATCTGGCTCATGGTGTGAGCTTATGCTCAATTTGAGGTGGAACTTATGTGGTATGAGGCAGCGTTGAGTTCGCTGCAAAATGTGCAGCAAGTAGATACGCTTTCTCTATTGCAATGGTGACAATGGTGATCGTGGGAAGCCGGAAACATTAGTTGACGACGATGTTTTAAGAACAACGGTGAATGCGGACCCAACGTAATCGGTGAGGGAGATTTCACAAAGGATGGAAGTATCCCCAATGACATTAAGTCGACACATTTCTCTCATAGGAAAGGTAAAGAAACTCGATAAGTGGGTACTCCATGAACTTTACGAGTCCCAACAACTACGGCGCCTGGAAATCTGCGCGTCGCTTAGATTAAGAAACCAAACTGAACCGTTTTTGCACCAGATTGTCACCTGTGATAAAAAGTTGATTCTGTATGATAACTGTGAAATACCTGGGTAGTGGTTGGATGCAGGTTAAAAACCAAAACACACCCCTAAGCCTCATCTTCAACTAAAAAAGCTTATGGTGACAATATGGTGGACATCGAAAGGATCAATCCACTTTTCATTTTTTCAATCAGGAGAAACGATAAACGCTATCAAATATTGTGAGGAAATCGACCAAATTGGCTGTAAAGCAACCTGCGTTGGTCAATAGGCATGGGCCGATCCTTTCGCATAACAATGCTAGATCCCATACCTCACAAGTAACGGTACAAAAACGGTTGCAGTTAGGATTTGAAATTCTTCCGCATCCACCGTACTCTACTCATATTTCCCCAACGGACTACCAACTTTTCCGCAATCTGGATTCATTTTGCTGGCAGAAGGTCTTCCGGAACCCAGCAGAGGTCATAAAAGCCTTTGAAAATTTCATTGCCTCAAAAAGTCAGCACTTCTACGAAGGAGGAATATTTGACCTTGTATCACGTTGGAAGAATGTCATAGATACCAACGGATCCTATTTTGATTGAATAAAAATTTATAGAAAAATAATATTGGCTTTGAAATTGTTACTATAAAATCGGACATTTCATGTGCTACGATCCAATACTTAAAAACTGTGCTCCAGAACTGTCACCGGTTCTTGGCAGACTCTTTCGTTTATCTTATAAGTGAGGGACCCTTCCTCCCTGCTGGAAAATCGCTCGAGTTCAGCCAATCCCTAAGAGGGGTAAAAAAGGTCTCCCACAAAATTACCGGCCGATAGCATTACTGTCTATGTTATCTAAGGTGATGAAAAAGGTTATCAATGCCGAGTTGATTGATTTTGATAGATAAAATACTTTATTTAACCAGACGAAATGATAACGATGTTCAAGAATATGACGAGTTATGCGAAAAGTTATAATGCATAAACCTGTTCTTTAGTTTTACTACAATTTTTATTCTGCCAATCTTGTAATGATCATAAACCGCCGATTTAAACTTCGTGAATTGTAAATGTATAACACCCATATAGAACCTAGAGAAGCTGCAAGATATGGCCTTATGGATATTGTAAAATTCCTCACTTCTCCTCGTGAAAAGCACACAGTATGAACCAAAATGTTTCCACGTTCATAATTATCGTCTAGGGGAACTAAAGGTACAAGAATTCTGAAAATAATAAGGCAGGGTTCGGACTAGAGGCAGGAATGGCTTTAAGGGAATTAACTTCCTTACGTGCTTACCACCGCACACCAAATTGAAAGTGACCTTTTCTATTGTTTCTCCATTTATTGTGTCCGTATAATTGAAGATTTAAATTTAGAATTTAACGATCCTCACATAAAGCCAGAATTACTGTACGTGCTTTCAGCATTTTATAAGAAGATCAATTAAATCTTCAAAGATGAATAGATAGAAGATAAAGATCATATTGGATTTCTCCATTTATTCATCATCATCGGCACTACAACCGGAATCCGGTCTTGGCCTTATTTAGCAAGTCTCTCCACCGGTATCCGGTCCATATCCGAGACTTGTTAAATTGTCCATAATAACTTATTTTTTCGGACAAGGTCATTAGCGTTGAGCCATTTCTCCATTTATTGTGTCCATATAATTGAAGATTTAAATTTAGAATGTACTCGTATCAATCCTCGCATAAAGCCAGAATTACTTAACTTGGTTTCAGCATTTTATATGAAGATCAATTAAATCCTCAAATATCAATCGATAGAAGATAAAAATCATCTTGGATTTCTCAATTCATTGTGTTCTAATTATTGAAGATTTAAATTTACAATTTAACAATCCTCGCATAAGGCCACAATTACTGAACTTGCTTTCAGCATTTTATATGGAGATCAATTAAATCCTCACAGATCAATCATCATCATCATCGGCACTACAACCGGGATCCGGTCTTGGCCTTATTTAGCAAGTCCTGAGGCTTGTTAAATTTTCCATAATGATTTATTTTTTCTGGGCAAGGTCATTAGTTTTGCGCCACAAAGATCAATACATAGAAGATAAAGATCATCTTGGATTTTTTTCCATTTATTGTGACCTTACAATTGAAGATTCTAGCTTCTCGATAGTATAGTGGTTAGTATACCCGCCTGTCACATGGGAGACCGGGGTTCGATTCCCCGTCGGGGAGCCTGTGGCGCAAGACTAATGGCCTTGCCCGGAAAAAAACAAATCATTATGGGAAATTTAACAAGCCCCAGGACTTGCTAAATAAGGCCAACACCGGTACCCGGTTGTAATGCCGATGATGATGACGATAATTGAAGATTTAAATTTAGAATTCAACGATCCTCGCATAAAGCTACAATTACTGAACTTGCCTTCAGCATTTTATATGAAGATCAAGTAAATCTTTTATTGAAACACACGTTGTCAAACTAACTTATGCAACTTGATATTTAACCTTGTCATTATCATCATCGGCACTACAACCGGGATCCGGTCTAGGCCTTATTTAGTAGCAAATCTCGAGGCATGTTAAATTTTCTATGATAATTTATTTTTACGGGCAAGTTTATTAGTCTTGCGCCATTATTTAACATTGTACGAAACCTTTATTAAAGCTAAGATAACTAATTTTAGGCCCCAACTCCTTTTCTTGATGTTCTTCTTTTCCTATCTCTATGTTCGAGGAAAGTGATTCGTCCTATTGTATCCTAACCGAGGCACGCTGATAGGATACCGATGCATCCCCGCGATGAAATATCTAAAAGAAAGTTCCGAGGTGATCAACGGGAATATGTGCCTGGCGGGTGGTGGTTTTAGTCGGTAAAAATCCGGCATGCCTCTGGATCGGCCCAGAGGTACCTTTTAAAGATTTCCACCTTCCTACTGACACCAAAAACAAAAACGAAATAATAAAAAAGGATACTGATGCATCCCACGCAGAAGACATGATGTTGATAGCAGATATAGATCATCTTGGATTTTGTGCTATTCCTCTTCGGGAATAATTTTCCGTTGTTGTTTGTATTCGCTACGATTGTTATTTCGGATGCGGCGGCCGTTTGTTTGCGTAATTTTTTGGTGGAAACATGTGTCGTAAGAACATTGGTATCTTATACTTAATGAATTTTTAATCCTGCTTCTATTGACATGATAGGAGTCAAAGTCAGGGCTGGCTTGAAGGACATCACAATATCTGTTTATGCTTAATGCCTCATGTATTTCGCTTTCATCGCTTGGAATTTGGCCCCATCAGTGCTGGCTTAAAGAGCATCACCAAATCTGCTTATGTTTAATGCCTCTTGTATTTCGCTTTCATCGCTTGGAATTTTTGAGAATCCCCTGCGTTTGGCCAATTTTATTCACCAAACAATTTGATCACCAGACAGTTTTGGTTTTACAACCATCTGACACGAGATACAAGTGCACGCACGGTGTGGATATAAGAATATCATCATCATCATCATCATCGGCACTACAACCAGGAACCGGTTTTGGCCTTATTTAGCAAGTCCTGAGGCTTGTTAAATTTTCCATAATGATTTGTTTTTTCCGGGCAAGTTTATTAGTCTTGCGCCAGAGGCTCCCCGATGGTGAATCGAACCCCGGTCTCCCGCGTGACAGGCGGGTATACTAACCACTATACTATCGAAGAGCCTATATAAGAATATACATTGCCGAAAAGGGGCCTGGAAGCTTCCGATCTTGTGTGGCACTTTATAGAGTCGTCCTACCGAAAATGCACACAGTACGAGCTAAAATGTTACTATGTTCAACATTATTCTTTAGCCAACTGAAAGTACATATGCGCTTAAAATAATTACAACGCGGATTCGGATTTGTATGTGGAATGTTTCTAAGGAAATGTAAAATGACTGCCGTTCTTGCTCAAAACGCCTACCTTGTGGCTGAAATTATTACTACATTCATCATTATCACTTTAATGAGCTTTAAGTATATGTATCATAAAGGTAATTAAATCGGGTTCAGTTTGGTGGCGGGAGCCGTAGGGAAGGGACTCTAAAGCAATTGACTTCTTGGCTCGAGGTCCACACAGTAATCGAAATTTTTACCATTATAATTTAACTGAGTGTAAGTATATGTGCCGTAAGGAAAATTAAAATGGTTCGGATTAGTGTCAAATATTGTCTTTAAGGGACTATTGATTAAAACTAAAATAAAAAAATAAATAACAACAAAAAAATTAAAATAAAAAAATATAAATAAAAAAAACTGAGTGTAAGTATATGTGCTGTAAGGAAAATTAAAACGGTTCGGATAGTATCACATATTGTCTTTAAGGGACTATTGATTAAAAATAAAATAAAAATAAAAAAATTAAAATAAAAAAAACTGTGTAAGTATAAGTGGCGTCAGGAAAATTAAAACGGTTCGGATTAGTGTCAAATATTGTCTTTAAGGGACTATTGATTAAAAATAAAATAGATATAAAAAAATTAAAATAAAAAATGATAATAAAAAAATAAAAACAAAAAACTGAGTGTAAGTATATGTGCCGTAAGGAAAATTAAAACGGTTCGGATGAGTGTCAAATATTGTCTTTAAGGGACTATTGATTAAAAATAAAATAAAAATAAAAAAAATGAAAATAAAAAAATAAAAATAAAAAAATAAAAATAAAAAAAACTGAGTGTAAGTATATGTGCCGTCAGGAAAATTAAAACGGTTCTAAACTATTGATTAAAAATATTCCCTAAGAGTAATTAAAGCAGACTTCGGATTTGTGTGAGAAATGTGCCTGAGGAGTCTGTAAGATAACTGACATTCCTACCCCAAATACACAAGATACGAGCAGATGTGTTGTTATATCATCATCATTAAACCGAACTGAGAGTACGTTTGAGATAAGAGGTTCGGTGAACACTAGTTTTAAGGTTAAAATGTACACAGTCCGACCAAAACTGTTACTGTGTTTGTTATTATCGTTCAGCTGTGATGTAAGAAAACTAAAATGAGGTCCTGATTGTTGTCAGAAAATTCGATAGCAGACTATAGAAATGATGTTATAAACATGTTACTATATTCGACCTTCTCATTTGATTGATTTGATATATCCTAACAAACAAAACGAAGTTCGTATTAGTGACAGGAATTGTTTTAAGGAGATTATAAAAAAACCATAGAAATGATATTATAAACATGTTACTATATTCTTCCTTCTCAATTGATTGATTTGATAAACATATGCTAACAAGTAATACAAGGATCGTATTAGTGACAGGAAGTGTTTTAAGGAGATTATAAAATAGCCACACAGTATTATCGCAAAAGTTGCTGGGTACGCGTTTATTTTAGGTGTATACACATGCCAGCAGAATCTAACTCCGTTGAAGTATTAAAATAACATTTTAAAAAAGAAACGTGAAATATTTTTCCGATAAAAAAATACTCGTTCGGTTCCAACAATATATAAAAATGAACAAGAGTAAAAGGTGCTATTCACAAAGCTGAATTTTACTACATATTCCTTTGGAAAAAAACGTTTCAATATAACCATCTGCTTCTCAAATCTTTTATGAACTAAACTTGTCAAAGACAACACAATTTAAAAACTCCAAACGACCGTGAACTTTTATGCAATTCACGTATGACATCAAACATCGTCACTGATTTCGAAAAGGATCTTCATTAAGTTTATTAGAAGCAAAAAAACAAAAACTGGCTCTTTCGAAACCGATGATCGCATCACTGTCGTAAACGGCTATGGCTGCAGCCCACAGCCGGCTGCATCTATTCCGGAATAAGTACAAACGCTTGATTGGAACTACACAACCGAGGACGCAAGTATTAAAAACTATGTTCACGTTCACTTAAATATCTAGTGCACATAATAACACAACTCACTTGTTAAAACCGCTTAGTGATTGACATCAAGAAAGTCTGGTTCCAAAAGCTGTATTAAAAACGTATCCTTCGAGAGGTGTCCTACTAAATAAAATCCACAATTCTAAGTATCCCGATTCGATCGATTCCAAAACCGATTCACTAAACCGTTCGCTACAAACTGACTAGATGAGGCACAGCGCTCTCATATTTAAATGATTTTCTGTATCACATCTTGAGGTCGAATGTGCTGCTGAGATGCTGAGAGGCTGAGTATAGAGTCGAGTAGGTGATGCCGTTTCGATTACAATAATAAGGAACAAGATGCTGACAAATCTCGGAGTTAGCGTCGATTGACGGCTGATGATGTGTGAGTAAGACCCTAAGATGATTTGACAAAGCGATGAATCTAATTAACTATGGTGGACAGGAGTCACATACCTGATATTAGATAATTTTGCTGCGGCACTTCCGGAAATGAGGAGGAGTAGGTTGGTGGTAGGAACATCCGCCTATGTGGTTTTAAATAACAATATGCCCCCCATTAATTGTACAAACATCGGCTCAAAAATAATTTTTTTTTTTTAATCAATGGATGGACACTTTACCGAGAAACGACACCGTTGCTGATGTGATTTGTTTTGAAGTTGGAAACAGATCATCTAATATAATCGGTTGTATATATTTCCCGAATTACTCACTTGAAAAGTACCTTTAAAAAGGCATCTTATGTTTCCACTGTTTATCAAGCAGGTCTTTTTTTATTTGAAACATTTCCACTTAAGGAATTGTGTGGAGCCCTTAAATGCCAAATTTCAGAGAAGATGTACGAGGGAGAGGATAACGGAAGGAAAAACCGATATAAGTACATATTTGTTTGGATGCCTAAAGATTGTGAAGCCCTGGAAACACATTATTAGTTAGAGCATTCCCCGCTTGTGTCGTTTGACTGAATAATGATTTTCTATATTTATCTGTACGTTCGAAATTAATATTCACAGTGCACCGCTGCGCATTGTCTGATTGTCGAGTAAATACATGATGTTCACCAAATTTAGCTGAGCAACGACTGTAATTTTGTATCCATAGGAATAGTGGTGTCCCAAATTATAGGTACCATTTCGGTGCGCATTGCCTGATTAACGTTGCGAAACAATTCTTGAAAGGGTGCATAATTTACACCACGTTGAGTTTAGCATCAACTGTGGTAATAACCGTAGAAAACGCAATAGTGAGAATGAAAGTATTCCAGTGAGAAAATTTTGCGACTTGCAACCGTTTTAGCGCACGGTTCTGAGTTCTGTCGAGCATATACCGCGCTGTTCCAGATGCGCCTGATTTTAAGATTAGTACGCCTTGTAAATTATAAAGTTGACAACTAAGTAATTGCCGATCTTTTCAGAAATTTATTATTACTAGTTACTTATTGGCCTATAGGAACCCGGAAGTTCATAACCTAACTGACTCGGCTGGTCCAACGCTCCCTGTCCTATGCACTCTCCTTCCACGCTTGACCATCTGATCCGATCTCCTCAAGGTCAAACCTTACATTGTCCTCCTATCTCCGTCGCCGCCGTCCTGTCGGTTGTTTTCCCATTGGTTTTCCGTCAAGAATTCTACGCACGGTCCTATCGGTGTCTATTCGCGCCACATGTCCGGCCCATCTTAATCCCCGCGACCTCATTACTCTCGCTATTGTAGGTTTGTGGTATAGCTCTTCCAATTCATGGTTACGGAGTTTCCTCCATTGTCCTGCCTCTTCATAATATTTACCGCCAAATATACTCTGTGGCGGTTCCCTTAAACGCCACCAATCATCTTCCCATTACCCCATGTAAAAACTCTCACCTAGGGCATACAAACCTGGAAAGCAAGTACTCACCTGTTTATTGTTGAACCATAAAACCTTAAAACGCATAAATCACAATATTTGCCGATGCTAAATACATCAGCACCCAACAGGCATGTTCCTTATGGGCAATTTGGTTGCATAATCACACAACCAACATGAGCCGAACCAATACATTGAGCATGTCTCGGTTCGGTTTCCATCATGTGATAGGCATCCTCTATACGTAAGCGCAATTTGGTCGCTCCACCTAGCAACATTGCGCGAACAATATCCATCAGATATTCCCTTGCGCGCCAGCCGCACACATGCAGGAAATGTTTTATTTTTCCCTTTGCATTCATGCCCACATCGACCCGACGGACAAATACATGAGGGCATCCGGCCGACCGCCCAAGCAAGTCGAGTTCTCAAAATGGAAAATTACCATCGAGAATTCGACTACGTGGAGATGTCACCAACATGTGCACGATCAGCATAAATGCCTTACGCAGTCGCTGATCGTGCAAAAACTTCAACCCCTATATCGAAATATTTGCACCAGCTGCAACCTTGTGGATTCGGTTAACCCAAGGTCCGCATACTTGTGGACACACACAATAAGCAGCAGAAGCGATCATCGTGTGTGCGTCTCGCGCCATTGTGCTGTGACCGATACAAGGTGAATCATCCCCCTGTGTCGACAAACGAAAGATGAAATTATCTTTCGATATCTTTAATCTTCCAACAGATTCCGTGGAGGCAAGTCAGGGATCATCACGCTCTCCTTTTTGATTCTTTCATTTTCTCTAAATCCATTGACTAGTGAATTAACCCACAAGAGTTTATTCACCTCGGTGGGCGGGGGAAGTGGGAGGGCGCAAATGAGAATGCGATCTCGATTGCTTGATCGTTTGATAGAACCAGTGAATGAATTTTCATCCCTGATTGGGATCAGTCGCAATTCAACCACCAAAGTGCGCACACGTCACAACAGTCGAATTTCAACCACCAAGGTGCGAAAACTCTAAGTCGATATCTGTCATAGATTAGCGCGAAGTAGCGGATGCCATCATGGAACAAATATTGTTAAAGAACGGTTGGAGCGTCAGTTAAAAAGAGAGTTAAAACGCGTGTTTTAATGTTGTGAATTTTTATGGTTGATGAATAAAACATCGGAATAAGCTTAGAAAAGACAAGTGTTGATTTAAGTGCGACTGTAACAAAGACAAATTATCAATAGGATTTAGTGTTGTACACTTGGGAATATATTTTTAAAATGGATTATATCGTCAAAGCCTACAAAGACCGCAAGCTACGCGCGCAATATGAAGTTGGATTGTAAATTGAACAAACTGAATAAGAGAAAATAAATATCAATTGATAACCAATGTAGAATAAAAGAAATTAAAAGCAATTGACAATAGTGAGAAAAGAATTGTGTAACAAAATATCAAAACAATAAAAATAATATTCATAAAAAGAGTATTTTATTTTTCTTGCGGAGGAACATTCGTTGAGGAAATTAGTGAAACAGTGCCCCTGCCGACACATCAATTCAAACCCCAACAGCTCTATATTACGTGGTAGTAGTTTTTTTGTCGGAATGCAGTCTTTTGTTAATTTCCTTCGACATTTTACTGGCCGTCAATATTCAAACAGAAAGTGCGCATCGGTCCGTGCTAAAACTTAACTTCAGGCATATGGATAATCCTATCCGATCGTTCTTCGACCAGAATACATGGATGTGGAATGCTCTACGTCGTTATGATAATTTCCAAACAAGACCAATCATCATCATCATCGGCACTACAACCGGGATCCGGTCTTAGCCCTATTTAGCAAGTCTCTCCATCGGTATCCGGTCCTTACCCGAGACTTGTTAATTTGTCCATAATAATTCGTTTTTCCAGGCAAGGTTATTAGCCGTGTGCCAACCTTTCTCAGGATATCGCTGCATGCATTGGTTCACTACTTGGCGGGTGCCAAAGTAGGTATCCAAGGGTGTCACGTGGAGACTGCATGTCAACTTGGATTGAACAGGGACAAGGATCGTCCTGACCTTCGCCGGCTTGAAAGCAGAGACTGTACCCTGTATGTTCGCTCCCACTCCCTCTAAACAAGACCAATGCACATAAATATTTCCGTTCCTCATCCTTGCTTCTCTTCAGGTCGAATGTGCCATAGTATTTAAAGAGTACCCTAAAACACGTTCTGTACACGCGTTTTGTGTGAATAATGTTTTAAGATATACGAGTGCCATTAATACGAAATTAAAAATACACAGAAGATTTATTTATTTATTTATATTTTTATAACAGTTTAAAAATTTAGTTTCATTCAAACCGACAAGTAAATTACATAATTTACCTTGCAACAACAAGCAACCCCCGACCCGCTTGAGTGGCGAAACCAGCTGACTCATTTATTATGAGGAGTTCCTTCAAGGCGCCGAAGAACCACCCATCGCTTTAACCCCACCTTACCTGCAATTACCATAGCCAACTTACCTGCAATCGAGCATAATTTACCTTGCAACAACAAGCAACCCCCGACCCGTTTGAGTGGCGAAACCAGCTGACTCATTTATTATGTGGAGTTCCTTCAAGGCGCCGAAGAACCACCCATCGCTTTAACCCCACCTTACCTGCAATTACCATAGCCAACTTACCTGCAATCGAGCAGCGTTAAGCTACCTTTTTAAATCCTACACCTGAAAATTAAACCCCCAGCAACAGCATGTATTTTAACCAAACCATTGTGGTTCATTTTACATGGATCAATTAGGAATCTGAGCGGTTCCTCTGGGCGGCAACATGTCCATCGACATACTCCTATCATCCTGCGTCTCCTATTTCCAACAACCAGTTGGTTCAAAAAGACTATTTGCTTGCTTGCACATCTGCAAGCCAGATTTCTAATAAGAATACCCTACGATATATTTTCCAATTAAAGAATAAACAAACCTTTATCCTAGCCCTGGCCATGGCGAGCGATCTCCTGTTGACCTAACATCACAGAAGAACCAATTTCCGCCGCCTGTAATATTCCATAGTACTGCTACAACATGGCTTTAGCCTTCAAGTACGCATGTTTATTTGCATACTGGCATGACCGATTATACGATCCGATCGCCGCATCAGGTCATGCCTAGGATACGTTGTCCAAACAATGAGCAGCCACGATTACCACGCTGGCTATTGAAACGTACTGCTCCTGTTTACTCAATGTAAACACAAGAAGATATTTTCGCCTGACGGCAACATCCCTTGTATTAATGTATCCTAAAATAAATATGCACCCATGCATCGTAACCTCGATCATCTCTTCGAAGTCTGTTGATATAATACCAAAAGAATAAGAAACCAATTCCTATGATTTGTGACGGCATGTTCTGCCGGCCTCACTACCCGACCTTTTGTTCGAACAGCTGAGCATCCGAATTTTCTTTGTGCATCCTTCGCAACCGGGTTGTCGTTGCTTCCAACGAATGGGTGTGCCATCCTGACTTGTACGGTCCCAGAGGGGTTTCCACGATTGGAATTTCCAATTCGATCGATTGGTCGTCACCAAGGAGAGGATCGAATTGGCTCCCCCCAGATGGATGGAAATCCATCTTCATCACGATGCGTGGATGTTGACACCGAATTCGTCGTGGAGTCAGATTTAAACTTCTTAAGCGTACACACGCTATTCTTCGTGCGAGTCAGAGCCACCGTGATTGAGGATACGCGCTTAAAATTATTTCGATTATGTCATTAATCATATTATCTAAGTTCCATTGTCACCTTGTGAATTAAGAAATTGAATACGGTCGGTGCGCGGTATTAAACCAATTTCACCGGTAACTTTATAGCACACATTTTAAAAGACAGTGTCAAGAGTTTATATTTTAAATAAAAATCATGCTCAACGTTAAAAATAAAATAAAATAGAGAATAACCAATACTAGAGTGTTTGTCTTTGCTGTTCCGTGTCCGCTCAACATAGGAAGCAACGGCTGTTCTGTTTTTCTCAGGTGTGTCATCTAGTGAACTCATTAGCTGGGGGGAGAGTAAATCAGTGCCCATGCCTGGCCGCCAGCACCTCCTACCCCACAATTACAAACAACAACAAAAACCGACGTAATCGAAAAAATGATAGGCTTTACTACTGCTTTTTCTCACTCTCGCGGGTTGCTCATGAATGTCCTTTAACTGTCAAGAAACTACGTCTGGCTCCATTCAAGAAATGGAATCTATAATTTTGTGGTGGTGTAAAATTATAGTAGACTACTTCGACTTTAAGGCGGCGAAATTCGGGCCCCCCATCCCTATTTCTGTGTGCCATGAAAATTTGGCTATCATTTCATAGCAGTTCAAAAGAACACCCTAGGTAGATGCATCGCCTGGACAAAAAATGCATTTGGAATCTTGTAGCTTGTGGGAGCTGTCAAACAAAATCGGAAATAATTCTGTGGAACTGTGTTGTAGTCCCTCACCTGATATGGGCGGAATGCTCATGTAGAGAAAAGGTAGCTTGTTTGGGTGTTAAATTACTTGTGGAGCCAGATTGTAGTGCTCTAAAAAGCCCTACCACCTTTTTCCGCCATCCGCTGATTTGCCTAGGATGAAGCCACACTGATATTGACCAATGATAGCTTTAGTGTATGGGGCTATTCGATCTTGTACGATAGTGAAGGTACTCATCAATGTTATACCCCTATAGTTGCTGCACACTGTGATATCTCCCTTCTTATGTATGGGGCAAATTATTCCACGACGTCAATCTACCGGCATCTCCTCTTGCTCCGATACGTACACCACGATCTCATGAATTGTGTGATGTAATTGATGTAACGCTGTCCCTCCTTGTTTGATCAGCTCAGCTGGTATGTCATCAGCTCCGAGGGCTTTATTTGATTTGGTTTTTAATGTTTCCTCAATGCTTGGTGACGGCAGAATTTGGTCTTGATTTTACATTGGTGAAGCCTCTAATTCTTCTGTGAGCTGACGATTTAGCAATTCATTGAAATGCACTTCCCATCGCTCCAGAATGCCTTCAGGATCGGTGATCAGGTTAACCTCTTTATCCTTGTAGTAAGTGCAACGTGGTGTGTACCGCGTCATATTGCGGATTATTTGATAGAACCTCCGCGCCTGGTGCGGACCTCGCTCTCTACTTTTCTTTATTTCACAGACTAAATTTTTTCCCAGGCGCTTTTCTTTTGTCTGTGTAGTCTTTTTCAGATCTTCTTAACTCTTTGTATTTCTCCTCTCGTACCCGCGTCCTATGAGACTGCTGCATTGCCCGGTATGCAGCATTCTTACGTTCAGTCACTAGTTTGCACTCATCATCAAACCAGTCGCTCCGATCTCTACGACTACTGCCTAAGATGGAAATGGCAGTACTAATGACAGTATTCTTAAGGCGTGTCCATTTCTCTTCTACGCCCGACATTCAGGCTCCAGGACTTACTGTCGCTCCGTCGAGCTCTTCGAGGGCGAGTCTTAACGCACGACCAATGATGTTACTGGTATTCTCATTGCGTAAGGGAGCCTCATTGTTTATTCGAACCTGATCCGTGGATGCAATACGACTCCGCTCGAAAAACTGTACCAACAAGATAGTGATCCGAGTCGACATTGACATCAGGCTCGAGGAGTGGCGGCGATCTATCAACAAGTGGTCAATTTGGTTGCGAGTGGCTCCATCAGGTCATACCCAATAGCTTTGTAAATATCTTTACGCGGAAACCTGGCACCTGTACCTTTGATGCTGCCAGTTCGATGACTCGTAGTCCATTGTCATTAGTGTTCTCTTGCAAACTATGTGCCTGAAAGCCGGCTCCCGACCTATTTTCGCATTCAATTCACCAAGAACGATTTTCACATCGTATCTTGGGCAGGCATTGAGGGCCCGTTCGACATGCTCGTAGTATTCTTCCTTTTCGTCGTCAGAGGACTCCACGCAGGTCCGTGAACGTCAATGAGGTTTATGTTCTTAAACTTGCCCCGCACGCGACGAGTGCATAGCCTTTCGTTTATTGCATTAAAGACGATAATGGCAGGCTTCAGTTTTTGGCTGACTAGAAAACCTACCCCGAGCGGATGGTGTTTTGTATGACAGCTGTAATGAATGCCATAGTCGTTTCCTTGAATAACACCACTCCGCGTCCATCCTATTTCTTGTAATGCTGTTACCTCAACCTTAATTCGGGCATGGCATCGGCTACCTGCTGTGCAGCTCGAGCTCTGTATAGTAAGCGGATGTTCCGTGAGAAAATTCTCAAATCGTTTAGCCATTTTCGTTTCCGTGGTCGTCGTCGTGTATCCGGTCCATATCCGAGGCTTGTTAAATTTGCCATAATAATTTGGTTTTACGGGCAAGGTTATTAGCCCTGCGCCAACCTTCCTCAAGATGTCGCTGCATGCATTGGTTCACTAGTTGGCGGGTGCCAAAGTAGCTATCCAGGGATGTCACGTGGAGACTGCATGTCAACTTGGATTGAACAGGGACAAGGATCGTCCTGGCCTTCGCCGTGTTGAAAGTAACCAGAGACTTTACCTTGTATGCTCGCTCCCATCCATGTACTAATTTACCTAGGGTGTTAACCTCGTTATTGAGACTAAATAACGACCAAATCACCTTCCCGAAAAAATCGTTTAGATCGTCCCAGTTGGCTTTTTCGTGTAGCTATCTTTTTGTTTTATGAGTTTTAACGCTGATTTTGCTTAAAGGAAAATAAAGTGGCACAATACTCTAAAGTGCCTAAGGACGAAGAAACTGCAATTGTACATTTATTGGGGGGCGATGAAGACCTTGGGTAGTATGTTGGCGGATTGACCTTCTACATCAGGGTCATTTACAGGTTTATTTAACTATTTAAATTGACGAGAAACTAGATATAGGCTTTCAGATGTTGTGTATCCAGAGTAGCAAAGCCATTGAAAATGATGTACATTGAAACATTTCAGTGTGCGGGTAAAAAGTCAATATACTCTCATTAGAATTGTATGCGTTAAAATATGCGTTTGTACTCGTTCGGCCTTCAGTACAAGGACAGGTCAATAAGTCTTTAGAAAATGTGGACGATTTTCTTTTATTTGCTCATTTAGCTGACCCAATAATGGCGCATAATACTGTCCAGTTATCATCTGTTCCTTTTCCAAATAGTCAATGGGGATAATACCACGTGCATCCCAAACCACAGTACCCATAACCTTTCCAGCTGATTTCACCAGCTTTGCTTTCTTTGGAGCCCGTTTGCCTTTAACAATCCACTGTTTTGCCTGTACCTCCGTCTCAGACCTGTAGTGGTGTATCTGTGGGGGTACGGGATCGCGACGCAGCACGGGCGAGAGTTCTACCTCGTCCCCACAAATCACTGTCCTTTCCACTCGTCGAGTGTTCCGCCGCAGCAAACTGTTCACCAAGGAGATCCAAAGGATTGGTAGAATTAAAACACACTTGTAATATATTTAATTCGTTTATTCAGACCGCGGTATATTTCGAAATGAACTAGGTGCACTTCATTGTAAAATAAATATTCATAAACATATTACATTGGGCAGATGTCAACACAATGCCTCGGAAAATAGAATAAAACACGATAGACTTCAACGATGCACTCGACTAGATTCGCGTCACCGTGCGCACCGGTGAGCGGGGCATCGCGTGTGACCTGCGTGGTCAACGGATGGAAGACGACTCAGCGATAATCATCTCGTCCAGAGATCACTCGCTAATCATGATCATGGTGGTATGTGTGCGATCGTTCAAATCTGTGAGGTTTACACGTGCTCGAGGGCAATGGGTAAACGAAGCGGACAGGCGGTTAAGACAAAAGGATCGAAAAGATCTTCGTCTATGTAGTGCATCGCCTCTAAATAAATAGACGACGATACAGATAAGAAAAGATGAGACGAGGGCATCATAAAAGTCTTAGATGAATGATGCCGTTGTGTAAATATACGAATAGACATTGGTAAAGGTGCTAATGGGTTGGTGGACGAAAAAAATACCTTGCTAGCATTTGTATATGCAGGGAAATCCGTTTGTGGGAAACGTATTCTATATTTGCATTGTTTATGCTTTGAATTCAATTGATGCCATAGGACGCGGAATACGTATTTGTTTTGGTTTGCACATTATGCAAGTCAGAGAATTTTATAGCTGGGAGAAAACCCTCGACGGCCAATGTGTACATAAAGAAATTTATCGTGCACATGGCGAAGTTGGAAAATAGACGGCGCAATATTTATGATCCCTGGCGAAGATCACATGATATGTGAACCGAGGTTTTCTTTTCAGGGATATGCTGTTTGGAACAGAATTCTTAAGAGGAATTTTGAATTCAAATAAATAAATGCAGGTAAGAATTCTCTTACAGATACTTTTAGGTTATATGAATTGGATATATTTGATGCGTGAAGCATTTAAGATGCTAATGCCTATTTCATTAGCAAAAGCTTATGCAAACTGGGTTGTGGTTATGGGGGTTTTTAAGGTACCGTGGGGTTTGGCGGCATCGCCACATATCCATGTTTCATCTACGGTTACTAACCTGACAAGTTCTCAGCTGAGAGCAAATGCGGCACACATCGCGCAGACATTTTTTTCATAGCCAATTTGTCATGCAAAATTGAAACATGAAACAAATTTAAAATTGACAGAAACTTTACTAATATAGAAAATTACGATCGGCATCGTAGGCATTTCTAAGGACTTATTGACCTACCCTCATACTTGACAATGCTTATCCTCCCCTTCTCTCTTTTCCCGTTTGCACTGTGTTTTGATATTTTGAGGCAAATGCCTTTTCGTATACGCCTTTGTGTAAGAAAGTTCCATAATAAAAACAGGAATTCCCCTAAACTCCACGCGCATTAAAACTCAATTACCACTTGAACGGAGTGTGTCAGAAAATAGCATCGAATCTCCTTTCTTTGTTTATCCCTTTCCCATGATGCGCGCCCCGAATGCCAATACAACACAATGTTGTTTCAAGAAACCGGTTAAATTAAAAACGCATGACTTAAAATACACCCTGACAAATTGCATTTAAAAACTTGTCAAAAATTGAGCGTCTTGGATTTCCAAAACCGTTGCGGTTTGTGAAATCCCCAGGCGCATTAAAATTTCCATCGATCATTAATATCGGTCATTCATCATCGGAAACCATTCAGGGTAAGTATTTGCACCTTTTTTGTTGAGTCGGGGAACTTGCCGTCAAAATAGCGAGTTTCCTAAGTTGAATTAATTGATGAGTCTAAGTTTGCTTTTTATTATTATAAAACAATTAGCTAGTTGGGAACGATTTGATTTAATTGTTTACACTAATCATTGCCCTCAGCCCACTGTCGCTTATCAGCACATTACGCCAACGTAACAGATTTTCCGGTTTGCTAAATAAATGTAAACAGATTAATTCGCTTCCCTTGCTTGAGGTCGTCGTCTAATCAACAATGGAAAAAGAAAAATGCGAACTCAAAATCTACTGCGTTGCTTTTGCCTGGCGAAACCCACGGTTCTGATGCACGGATAAGCTCTGCTCTGGGGATTGTGTTCCCAGTGGAGGGTAGCCGTCGATCCCCCTCAAGGTGGATTAGAAAACCTAAAATCAGCTAAGGTAAGTCATGTACTACATTGAACTTGAATTTGAATATTAAAACCGCTCATTTGGATGCTGACAAGTTCTGATTCATGAGGTGTTGGTTTCTTGTTGTCGGCATATTCGAGTGAAACTAGTTTTTTGGCTTTGAATATCGGACGCCGATTAATTCGGTTTGGGGGAAAGAGGTTGTGAATCACTGGCTTTATGATGAGATCTCTTCTTAATCACACTATTGGAAACCCCCTGACTGTGCTTGACATTGATTAGAAGTATGTTTAACATGACAAAGGCTATACCCGCTGGAAGTGTAATTCAGACCATTTTAAATTAAAATGTACATATTTGAAATGAATCACCATCTCCTTTTATCAACTTAAAGTCAAATTAGATGCGGGTTGACTAACAGTTATTATTATACTGGATAATAAACACAAAGCGGAATCTCTTGGGCCCGAACAGGATAAATGATATTGTAAAGAAATGTTCTAAAGATTCTATCGTGCTCCTGTTTAAGAAAGCGTCTGCAAAGCTTTCAGAATATATTTAAAAAATCAACAGTTCTTACAGCTAAGGGACAACTAAAATACTAGTGTAGGTGTAAAATCGGGTCAGTATTTCCTGATGGGAATTGTAGATGGCTCACCGAAATTGGCCATCGGCCGTCTGTACTTCGGCCATTCTTTTGATGCTGTCTTCTTCGAGGACAACATTTTTAATTCATCCCAATGCTATCCAGTAAATTCGTTGCTATTCTCTCGAACGTTGTAGACAGTGAACAGGTTCGCCTTCGAGTACTGAGTGTCTTGATTTTCTGTGTAAATTCCTGTTATTGTTTCCTAAGGTCCTCTGTGGCGGTTCTGCTAAACCCCACTGACTACTTACCTAAAGAACCCCCATCCATACAACACAATCTGCATAAGCTTTCGCTAATGCAATCGCATTAGCACCTTAAATGCTTCACGCATCAAATAGATCCAATTTATATAACCTAAAAGTACCTGTAAAAGAAAACTAACCTTTCATGCATCTCTTCGCATACAATTCCCCGTAAGATTTCTTTCTTACCTTATCAGGAATCCCAATCTCACCAAGTGCATTTCCCCCTAGACGAATTTCCGAGAACAAAATGATTTGGTTTACATACATTGTAACCATCATAACAGGGACCAAAACAAATATACGCATCGCGCGTCTCTTGGCACCAATTAAATCCTACAGCATAAGCAAATGCAAATAGGAATTCAATACCATTTCCCTGTAAATAAGCTAGAATCAATTAGCACCATGTGAATGGGCATTGCGGTTACCGTTACAGCTGCAATGCATAGCTTAGACAATGATCTACCCGATCTCTGTGCCTTCCCATATTTCTGGATCTGTTTCTCATGACTTGCGGCATTGAACAAACAGAAACCCATTAGCATCCAACGAAATTCGATTTGTTTGTTTCAACGAGCACACATCTCCTGGATGCACATTATGCCCCTTCTTGGTGTTTCAGATTCGTTGTCATGGTGTGTTCCATGAAAGAACCCATGTACACACATACATGTGTACTACCAACGATCTTCACCCCAAACGATTGAATCTCGTCGAGTCGCATTACAACCATCAAAGCAGATAGGTCGTCCGCCATCCACCGTACCGAGGCCGGTACGGTGTGAAACAAAAGTCGAGTCGAGTCGAACGCGTATCGAGCGCGTTATAAATTAAAAAGTATTTTTTCTGGTGCCTCCCGTATAAAGCCATACCGGTAGAGTACAATGTCTTATATTTTCTTTGTGCACCCGTTTTATTATTCGTGTAATTAGAATCCGTTTTCGAGTAAAATAATTGTGAGCCAGTTGCGGACAGTTTAATTAAATAAAAGAACCTTTTATACAGACAATCAAACCGTGTTTCATTTTACTTGTTTCCTGGGTGGAAAGTTTTTCGAGCAATTTTTCTTCTCTCGGTATTGTTTTATCGGCGAACAGTTCGTGGGACGAAGTAGAACCCCGTGTCGTACGCCGGCACAACGACGTGTCGTACCCCATACCTCCTCCTTGGCCTACCCTCGCTTGGTGGTTAAACTTGACAGGGTTCCCTTAAATGGCAATCTCACCAGGTGTTTGGTGGTTGTTTGTTAGATTCGGAGTTTCTTTCATCTATCTTTTGTCTGGCGGTTCTTCAATCTTCTAGAATCTTTCCGTCTGCTGCTCTATGGGGTTGTCAAAAGATATTCTTACACAAATCATGTTTGTTTGATGTCATTGGTGTTAGACCTCCGGCTGTCCATCTATAGATTCTGCTCTATAGCGATAACTGAAACCCCAATCGAATTTGACCGATCGACAAAATGAAGTATAATTTTATTCCAAGTAAAGTATAGATGGCACTGGGTTCCTTGAATCCCGAGTCTGTTAATTGGATGTTGGTAAGCACTACCCAGGTAGATATATTTACTAGTTCCGTTGGCTGGCACAACCTTTTTCCGGTCGCGCGAGTTACGGTTGCCCTCCTCGGTCGCTCCTCGATAGTATAGTGGTCCGTCAGGGAGCCTCTGGCGCAAGACTAATAACCTTGCCCAGAAAAAACAAAACATTATGAATTATTTAACAAACCTCAGGACTTGCTAAATTAGGCCAAGACCAGTTCCCGGTTGTAGTGCCGATGATGATGATGAGTTACGGTTCTGTGGGTATAAGGGTAGATGTGCCGACGTACGGCACGTATTCCTTATATCTCCCATCGATCCGTGGGAAGAATTTGTTCGGGTAATCACGTCCGAAAAGAGTTGCTCGTAACCCCAGGTTTGTCGTATAGCCATTCGTCTCTCAAAATGCGGCATCGATTTATGTTCATCTTTATTGAGGAATGAGTAATTTTAAACATTTATGGGACGCACGTCCACTTCCTGGTTGTACCGAATCCGATGCGCATATTGGACGACATCTCTGCTTGAAACGACTTATTTCACAGTGTAGGATGTCCGCGGACGAGTGGCAATTCGCGACACCACCTCCCTTGATTAAACACGTTAATCGACTGACTTGAAAAGGGAAGAAATTGGATACAACCAAAAGAGAACATACTTCTGCTCTCTCACTGCCACGTCCTTCGATGTGTGGTAGGTTACATCGGTAATCTGATGATCGAAGAGAGCGGGACAATAAGAGAACAGAAACATGCTGTACGATTATCTTGGGGTGGATTTGGTTGTATGTGCATGAATCAATGTAGTTCTGAGCGGAACCCATTGACCTGATTCGGTAGTATGGTGGATTCAGTGTACATTGATCCATACGAAGACAGAACTGAGAAAGAGAGGAGAATTAAGCTGATGATATTCACCTGCAAAAAGAGAACATTGATCCCCAGCGAATGAAGTGTCTGGAGAAAAGCCGAAGTAACGCTAGGGAAATATTATCACGTGATTCAATCGAATGTGGTGATAAATTTCCCAAGCGGATCTGCAATGATGCGACAACTTCGTCCGGCTGGATTTGGTTGTCGCTAATCGACATGGACACGAGATGCCGTATGGCAAAAAAGGTAAGCTAAACTCATTTATGCATTGTCTCCGTGGTACAATGAGTTTAGCTATGTGTCCTTGGTGGAAACATGCTTTGCAGGTGAACAGGTAAGTAGGGGGAAACAACACTAAAATCCATAAGACAGCTCAAATCAAATAAAGCCCCCGGAGCTGATGGGATACCAGCTGAACTGATCAAACAAGGACGGACAGCGTTACATCACGCAATTCATGAGATCGTTGTGTACATATGGGAGCAGGAGGGAATGCCAAAAGATTGGCGTCGTGGTATAATTTGCCCCATATATAAGAAAGGAGATATCACACCGTGCAGCTATAGGGGTATAACATTGCTGAGTACCGCCTATAAGATACTCTCCACTATTCTACAAAATCGAATAGCCCCGTACGCTAAAGGCATCATTGGTCACCAGTGTGGCTTCATCCCAGGCATATCAGTGATTGATCAGATATTCACCCTTAGGCAGGCGATGGAAAAATGTCTGGAATTTAAATCTCATTATATCATCTGTTTATAGACATCATCATCTGTTTATAGACTTTAAGGCCGCCTACGACAGTGTAGCCAGGGTAGAACTATATAATTCCATGAGAGAGTTCGACATTCCAAACAAATTGATACGACTTTGTGGGTTGACCATGACCAACGTAACTAGTCAAGTAAAAATAGCAGTTAATAGCAAACCAATAAACATCTTTAATGGACTCCGACAATGAGATGGTCGGGCCTGTCTCCTACTCAACCTGGCGTTGGAGAAAGTAATTCGTGACTCTGGCATTACAACTAGAGGGACTATTATCACCAAGTCATGTCAGATGCTTGCCTACGCAGATGACATCGACATCATCGATAGATCCAATTCGGCTGTACAGGACTCCTTCACCCAGATCGAGCAGGCGGCACAAAAACTGAGACTGCACATTAATGAGGGGACAACTAAGTACATGGTGGTAACTTCTGCGAAGAGAAGATCTAACGTTGGTCAAACTATCCGGATAGTGGAGCACGAATTTGAACTAGTGCAATCCTTTAACTACGTTGGGTCAATAGTATCAGCCGATAACAATATGGAAGAAGAAATACGCGAACGGCTGATCAAATCCAACAAAGCCTACTATGGTCTATCAAGGCTCTTTAAATCCCGAAATATATCCAGAACATCCAAGCTAGTACTGTACAAGCTACTACTGTCTTACCAGTACTCAGTAGTGCCGATGACGATGATGAATAATTTCATAAATTAAATTGTGACAATAAAATCGAAAATAAAAAGATTAATGAAACGAAATTGTACGCGGTTTTTTTGACATCTTAGAATCGCAGAATCTTAAGTCGCGCTTCTATTCATACCGTGAAGGAATTCGTTCTACGCTCCACGTTTATTCTATGTCCAGACTATTGTCTAATTTGGTCAATGCTATAGCTGCTCATGTTTTCCGGGAGCTGTATTCGGTCATCTACTCTGTGATAAAGGGTAATTGAACTAGCCAGAACCCAGTATGACCTTGAATTCGACCGGTTTCCCGCGTACGTCGATCAGGTGGATTCTTGCAGTTCTGAGTAATACATAAGACATTGGCTATATAGTGTCTTTTTCTCGTCGATGGTCGCTCGTGTGGTGAGTGGGTGAGTTTTAACCCCCTATCCAGTATGTAAGAGCGTATTATGTCTTCTATTACGTTTAATGCACCAATGAGATGGGCAAGAACTGTATCCGGCCTTCGGCAGATGAAGCACAAGCGATTTTTCGTTACCATATTCACCCTTTCTTCGAGAACTGACCGGATTGTCGTAATAGGTGGCTCCTCTGGCATCTTGAACAGAGAAGGATTGATCTGAAGCTGTGACCAACACAGTACCCGTAAATATCAGAATACAGTGGGAGCGGAAGGCAAGGCAGTGGATGGGGGAAAGAGGTATCGATGGAGATTGGTCCTAAATGCTTGGACGACGAGGAAACACACGATCAGGTAGAGCATTCCACATTAGTGTGATTCGCCTATAGAATGACTCTCTATGTTTATTTGTGCGCCTGAAGTTGACTTTCAATGTTAACTGATATGCATTCTCAGATTGACGGGTATGGCAGAAAAATGTCTGTAGAACACATTAAAGTGAGTAACGACTGTGATAATACCTATGGAAGAGAGATAGGCATGATATGTTGCGCTTATATTCTAACGACGGAATTGAATGAGTTACGGCTGGGTCCCCAATAAGTCCCCTTGTTCGTTTTTGCATTCTATTGAGCACGTGTAGCGCAGATTTGGATGCGCCTGACCAAATATAGAAGCTGAATTCCAATTTGGGACGAATATACGCGTTGTAAATAGTGGCGAGATTGGATGAAGTGATGTTTCTTCTGCATCTCTTAAGAAACCCCATACATTTGGCTGCACTTTTCGTAGGTTCAAATATGTGGTCATTCCAATTAAGAGTGGAATTGATCCGAGTGCCAAGGATTGATCGTACTTTGGCTTCATCGATGCAAGTGCCGTTCATCGGCAGTATATTTACTTTGGGGTTTGTGGTAGTCGGTTCACTAAGGGCGTCGGCACGGACGCAGGTTAAGCAAAACACCCACTGACGAAAAGACGCGAAAAGGAAACAAAGTTCTTCGGATAAAACACTTCCCAAACGGAGCGAACAGAAGGCAATAAAAACACACACAAGTTCTTTCTTTAATTTGATACAAGGTCACTTTTATTTTGCAATAATGGTACTACACAGTTATGTACTTTTATCTGTCTATTTAATTCACTTCGATTTAGTTAAGGCTTGAGATGAAATTAGACTGTGTTCTCTTAGGAAATTTAATTAAAAAGATTTTGGAGCATTATTTTAAACTACACATGTACATATAACCAGACACGTTTATTACTCCGACGGCGACGCGGGTGACTCCTTCGACTGGTGAAATCTGACTGACTAATTCCATTGGAAATCATTAAAGTGAAAGAATCCCGAAAGAAACTGGAAAGAAGGCGGAGTTACACGATTAGCTTGATGTAGCCAATCGCGATTGGACCTGACGGAATAGGCATACATTACGCATGTGTGCGTATGCCATGCATACGATCGTTCAGCGACCGTGGATGGCGGGCAACATCGCTAGTGCATTTTCTAAGAATGCAAACACTAGCATGTGGGGTGTGAAAAACTGAAACCGATAATTTGGTCATCCTAATGGAAGGCCATAAATCTTCATTTCGGTTGCCGATGATTACATTGCAACGAACATAGGGTGCAGCCGTTGCCAGATGTTGAAAGTAAACATTTTCTGGCTGCATCCTGGTCGTTGCGCGATTACGGTCTCTGAACAAGGGGACCGATAATTAGAAGCCAGCGATTGCTGGTAAACAGGAACATGTTTGGTTTGCGTCAACAGAAACCTTGTCGGCGGTAGTAAATCAATAGGGGCAATAGCCGCATGCATGTTATGCCGGGGGTAAGCAAATACAACGAGTCACAAGGAATTCTTGTTGATTGTTGTTTCCATAGCTTAAGGCTATGGAAACGAGATGCCCTGGCAGAATGTATGCCTAAAGATAAGATTTCAGATGCCATGGCAATGTGATGATTTTGCCATGGGCTTATGTTCTTTTCAGGAAATGATGTACGCCTCGGGGGTAAATTTTCGATGCCACGGCAAGGTGATAAGCTTTGCCGTGGGCTTAATGTTTTTTAGGGAATATGGTCTGGCCGAGGGTGAGTTTTCGATGCCACGGCAAGGTGATAAGCTTTGCCGTGGGCTTAATGTTTTTTTTTAGGGAATATGGTCTGGCCGAGGGTGAGTTTTCGATGCCACGGCAAGGTGATAAGCTTTGCCGTGGATTTAATGTTTTCAGTGGTGATGCTGGAGAAAAAGGGGTTTGGAAGGAAATCCCCTACAGAATAGGTAAGCTGCCTAACATAAATTCAAAACGGTTATCCGATTGGGTAACCGTATTAATTCCGGCGATTTGGCTGAGGGTAAATGCCGTAGCAAGGTTACGCAACCTTGCTGAAGTTCGACCGAGAGGTAAGTCGTTCGCCTGGAATAGTGGGGATCGAGCGATGCGTGGCTCTTCGGGCCCTGAAAAGCCCCACATCACTCCCTCCCCAGTGACGTAGTCACGAAATAGGTAAGGCAGGTTAGGGGGTGGTTAGTTGGTTATAGGCGCGCGCCTGAGCGCGAGTACGGGGAGGTTGTGCTGGTGGCGTAGGAGCGGTGTCTGTAGAAGGAAGTACTTCTGGAGCGGAAGCTTCCAGAAAACAGGGCTTAAGCCTTTCGACGCTGACCGTGGATCGCTTGCCTCTAATGTCGATCTCGAAGACGCGGTCACTGATGCGGCGGAAGACTTTGAATGGGCCATCATAAGGTGGGTCGAGGGGTTTTTTGACCTTATCCACCCTGACAAAGACGTGCGTGCAGCTGTGCAGTTCAGGGTGGACGAAAAGTTTTTTGGAGCCGTGCCTGGTTACAGGGGTTGCCCTAACCTTACGTAGCAGGTCACGGAGATGTCCCAATTCACGAAGTTGGTCACGCGGTGTTTCGGCATTCAGGAAAAGTTCTCCTGGAAGAAGGAGGTTGGTACCATAGGTAAGCTCTGCTGCCGAAGCACCCAGGTCCTCCTTAATGCTTGTCCTCAGGCCGAGGAGGACGGTTGGAAGGGCGTCAAACCATTGTGTGTCATTATGACACATGAGTGAGGCTTTAAGGGATCTATGCCAGCGCTCTATCATCCCATTTGATTGCGGATGGTAGGCGGTGGTACGACTTCTTTGGCAGCCGAGAAGATCCGTTAGCTGCCTAAAGATTGTCGCCTCAAATTGTGGACCTCGGTCCGAAGTAATGGTGGTTGGTACACCGAAGCGTGTGACCCAAGTTGAATAAAAGGCCTTGGCGACTGATTCGGCAGTAACTGCCCGGAGAGGTGTCGCCTCTGGCCATCGCGTGCAGCGATCCATCATAGTGAGGATATAAGAAAATCCTCTTGATGGAGTAAGCGGTCCCACTATGTCTATGTGGACATGGGCGAAGCGTGCCGTGGGAAGCTTGAATTGCGCTGGCTCCAGTACATTATGTCGCGCTACCTTGCAGCGCTGGCACTGGAGACAAGCACGGGCCCAACCGGTGAGGTCTTTGTTCATCCGGGGCCAAATAAATTTGCGACGGACAGCAGCGGCTGTTGCTCGGCCGCTGGGGTGGGCAGGGTTGTGGTAAACCTGGAACACGCCCTTACGAAGTTTCTCGGGAATGTAAGGTCTAGCGGTTCCAGTGGAGACATCACACCAGATTTCGCCCAAAGGGTCGCGAAGGGTAATTTTCTTAAGCTCTAGTGCCGTATCGGCAGTTAGGAGGGACTTGAGCTGTACGTCCTCCTCTTGAGCTAGGGCAAGGTCAGTGTTATTCAAGGCGGTACGCAAATGGATCGTATCGATTCGAGACAGGGCGTCCGCCGTGACGTTCTGTTTACCGGAGATATGCCTGATCTCCGTAGAATATTGCCCAATGAGGTCTAATTGACGCTCTTGTCGGGGGGAGGCATTTCCCGACTTCTTCCGGAACGCATAGACCAATGGCTTATGGTCTGTTAAGATGGAGAGTGAGCGACCTTCTATCATGTGACGGAAGTACTTAACAGCGCTGTAGATCGCGAGCAATTCACGGTCATAGGCGCTGTAACGTCGCTCAGTGGGACTCAGTTTCCTTGAAAAGAAACCAAGTGGTTCCGGACGGCCTTCAATGTCCTGTTCGAGGACGGCTCCGATTGCGGTATCCGATGCGTCGCATTGGATAGAAAGTGCCGCTCCCTCGAGGGGGTATCGGAGTAAGGTGGCATTTGCCAATTGTTCTTTGGACAGTTGGAATGCTCGATCTGAGACTTCTGTCCAATTAATGGGGCGCTTATCATTGCGCTTAGCTCCTTTTAAAAATTCATTGAGCGGAGCTTGAATCTGGGCAGCATTCTTCAGGGTAGGACGGTAGAAGTTCAGCATGCCCAAAAATCGACGAAGCTCACTCACGTTAGTAGGCCGGGGATACTTCATGAGGGCCTCCACACGGTCTGGTAGTGGGCGAATGCCCTGGTTGTCAACGACATAACCCAGATAGGTGATTTGCTCCTTGGCGTATTGACACTTATCTGGGTTGATGACAAGACCGAATTCGCGGAGGCGCTCTAGGACCTGACGTAAGTGGCGTTTATGTTCGGCGAGGTCTTTGGAGGCGATGAGAATGTCATCAAGGTATGCATGGCAGCAATTAAGACCTCGTAAAGCCGTGTCGATATACCGCTGGAATGTCTGTGCGGCATTCCTGAGACCGAAAGTCATCACTTTGAACTCGAAGAGTCCGAAAGGTGTAATGACTGCGGTCTTGGGGATGTCTTCAGGTGCCACCGGAATTTGGTGGTATGCCCTGGTGAGATCCAGGGTTGTGAAGACATTGCACCCTCGCAACTTGTACGAAAAATCGTAGAGGTGTGCAATTGGGTATCTGTCCGGGACAGTTGCTGCGTTCAACAGCCTATAATCGCCACATGGGCGCCACTCACCAGAACGTTTCTTCACTAAGTGGAGTGGGCTTGCCCAGGGACTGTCCGACGGTTGGCAGATACCTAGTTCGATCATATGCTCGAACTCCGCGCGCGCCGCACGTAATTTTTCCGGAGCCAGTCGACGTGGACGCTGGCTCACCGGGGGACCACGTGTTTCTATATGATGAAACACCGTGGCTTTATGTCGACGCTGGTTAGGTAGAGGAATTGTTGTACTCACAAATTCCTGTACCATAACCTGGAATGGGTCTAAGCACTCTGTGGCCCCTGAAGTTGCCGCTGGTGATGCCGTCATGGGCAAGGGGGGTGCGGTTGGAGCCACAAGTCTGTTATGGGTCGAATCGACCAACAGATTATGTGCACCTAACAGGTCGGAACCTATCAGGGGTTCGTTTACGTCCGCAATGACGAAACGCCAAGTGATCGGACGACAAAGACCCAATTGAAGTGTCAGCTTTTTACGTCCGTACGTAAGTATCGGCGTATTATTTGCAGCTGACAATTTAAGTGCGCTGGCACGCGGTTACGCGGAGCAAACGATCGCGGGAGGACTGAAATATCGGCGCCGGTGTCGACAGTAAAAGCGATATTCAGTTTCGAATCCCGGATGGTTAAGCGACTTATCGTAGGGGTGCCGGCCGATTGCGCGAGGGTGTCGGTCGGCAAAATCAGTTTAAAGAGCGCCTCTGGTTGGTGGAAGGTTGCGTCCAACCACAAGGCGCTTTGCAATTGAATGCGCGATCACCATATCGCTGGTGATTGGCGCACCAAGGCAGGGTAACGGCATTATCAGGTATGTTCTGCCTATTAGTATTGCCGTTACGGGGAGGTCGAGCCGGAGCTCGCTGGGAATTGGCCCGGTGAGGGCCATTTTGGGTGGGATTGGCCCTCCGTGGGGCATTTTGGGTGAAATTTTGCCGATTAATAGGACGGCTCGGCATGGCTCGATTCTGGGCGCTTCGAGGATTGTTCCTCACCTCCGCGCGCAATTGCGTTATCTCGCGGAGGAGTGAGGTTTGAAGCGCCCGAAGGTCAGCAGGGGTTAATTGAGGTGGCGAATTTCTTTGGTTAAGGTTGGGGCCTGCCTCTGGATTCCCCTGAGGGAAATTGGTTGAGGCGGGCCTTCTATGAGGCAATTGGGTTTGAGGAGAATGGGGAGGCGGGACCAATTGAGGGGCTGTGAAAGGCAGACGAAGGTGCCGTGCAGGCTGGGCAGCGTGTTGAGAAACCGCCGCTACTTGGTACGCAGGAGGCTCAGAATACTGATCTGAGCTTTCCATAATTGCGTCCGCAATTTTGGATAAATAGCCCAAACTCTGGTTGGGTTGGGCTACAAGTGCCGATCGGGCATGCTGGGGAAGACACCTCAAAAAGTGAGGCTTTATTAGGTCGTCCCCAATCCTGGTCCCCGCTATAGAGCGTAAATGGGTCAGGAAATGAGATGGTCTCATCCCAGAAAGGTTGGTTACAGCGGCTAAACGTTGTTGCCGCACACTTCCAGGCTCGTCCAAAGCGTCGAGCAGAGCTTCACGCATGTTGCTATACGGGTTGCGGCAGCCCGACCTTATAATGTGGGCAACATGCGGTCGCTGAGTGCGGTCAAGCACTTTCAACAGCTCGACTGCACGAAGTTGTTCGTCGTGCAAGGCTGAGGCCTGGAAGATGCGGTCTGCCACTGCAAACCAAAGGTCTGGGTCCTCCTCATCGAAGGGGGGAAGCCCTATATTTAAATGACGAGTCCCGTTCCCGAGGCTGGAAGCATCGCGGAATTCTTGGGACTCTGGGTGCCTATGAGCTTGTTGTGAGGTACCGGCACTAGTTGTGGGCATAAAAATGCCGGAATCTACCAAAGGGCCGGTACCAGGGGCGTTAGGAGCAGTCGGGAGTGTGTCTGTGGAAGAAGGCTGGGGTCGGTTCACGACGCTGGGGGCAACGGGTGGTGCCAGAGGAGTAGCTTGTCCGGGCAAGTCTAGGTCAGCATCGACTTGCTCGGTGGGGAAATCGACGCTGGAGGCGTCGTGGAATTCGAGAGGCTCGGATTGTTCCTGAGCCTTTTTGGCCATGGTGTTTCTCGTGTTGACCATAATGGATAGTGACGCGAAACGGGAGTCAAAGGCGTAAGAGAACGCGAAGAAGGGTGAAAGGAGGCCAATGGGTGAAAAGGAGTCGCAGGAAGTTGAGAGAACCACGGAAGTCTTAAAACAATGGTTTTCCCTAACCAAAATAAGCCGAGCGAAGGTCGGAAGTGGAGTCAAGAGGAGCCAAAAGGAAATCGAGCCGTGGGCTTACTTCGAGTCGCGAATAAGTGGTCGTGTGGAGTCGTGATATGAGTGTGAGGAGTCTTGTGCGTTCAAATGTGCCCAGAAGGGGCTTACAAATGGTTTTAGTTAAATTTTGTTTTTATACTTTATAGCATTTGGCAACATTCGTCTCTATTCAAGTTGGTTTGGAGTTAAAAATTTATTTGGTCGAGTACATTCGAAACAATCCTAATGTGATTATGACTTAGTGTATGAGGTGCAAACGTTTGCTTTGTTTTAAAGGGAATGTTATGTACTATTTTTGGAATGTTAATTGCATATGTTTGTTGGGCGATAATTTCCGGTTAAATATGTAAATTTTGTAATTTGGGGTTTATGCATAACTTATACATGATCGTAAGTGTAGTTCTTTAGAATTAATAGTAGTTCCGTGTTGTTTTACACTGAACCGCGAATTGCGATCTGATTCGGGTTCTTAACATTCTATGCCTGCCAAATTGGATGTGTTACTATTAGGTGCTAAGTGAAGGAGTATATCTATTTTGTTTTAGCTTTACTTAATAATTAATTGACCTTGTTCTGTCAGTTGTCTATTAACTATGGGTCTTGTTGTTTTAGGTGTTATTTGTTAATTATTTTGAATATTTAATTTTGGCTTACGGTACTTAAAACTGTTTATGTAATTGTAAAAATAGTAAACGTGAATAATAAAGGAAAACGAGTGTTTGTTTTTAAATTTATATATGGTGGCTCAGAAGGAGCTCGCCGAAAAGGAATTAACAAATTTTGAAAAAAATTAAAAGAACATAAAGTAAAGAAAGAAGAAAATAAACCTTGTCCTCGTATGGGGTAAATTTTCGATGCCACGGCAAGGTGATAAGCTTTGCCGTGGGCTTAATGTTTTTTAGGGAATATGGTCTGGCCGAGGGTGAGTTTTCGATGCCACGGCAAGGTGATAAGCTTTGCCGTGGGCTTAATGTTTTTTTTTAGGGAATATGGTCTGGCCGAGGGTGAGTTTTCGATGCCACGGCAAGGTGATAAGCTTTGCCGTGGATTTAATGTTTTCAGTGGTGATGCTGGAGAAAAAGGGGTTTGGAAGGAAATCCCCTACAGAATAGGTAAGCTGCCTAACATAAATTCAAAACGGTTATCCGATTGGGTAACCGTATTAATTCCGGCGATTTGGCTGAGGGTAAATGCCGTAGCAAGGTTACGCAACCTTGCTGAAGTTCGACCGAGAGGTAAGTCGTTCGCCTGGAATAGTGGGGATCGAGCGATGCGTGGCTCTTCGGGCCCTGAAAAGCCCCACAGGTTCGCCTTTGACGACAAGAGGCAGCACTGAGTTTTTGAGGCATTGACTTCTACTCGGTGAGATAATCCCCATTGATATATTTTGTTGACTTCGGAATTCAATACATCAAGCATAACCTGCTGATTGGTAATGAAATTCGATTGATTTTCTCGGGAACGTTCATATGACAAACTCATCATCAGCAAACGAGTGAATTGGGTTTTGAATAATTGACAAAAATCATGTATAAAGAAAAAAAGAGAGTGGGTGAGACTACCGAACCCTGTGGAACACCTGCATTCGCATTAATTTGAGAGGGAGGCAGATTTGATACCTTCAAGAATCACATGAATTGAATGGCCAGAAAGATAGTCTCTTATCCATTGGATCAGGGAATTGTCCACTCCATGGGCATGCAATTGTGACAAAGGGGCTGGATGCCAAACTCTGTCGAAAGCTTTTGAAATATCCAGTGCAACAACCTTGCTTTCAACGAACTGTGGATGGAATGGCTTCACTTTTCGGCAAGATACGCCCTCAAATTTTCTGTGGATCAGTTGCTACGAAAGCCATATTGGCGGTCATTGAGGAGGTCATTTTATTCCAGATATTTCGAAAGTTGACGGTTGATAAGTGATTCCATTACCTTCGAAAGAATAGAAGTTAGTACTATGGGTCGATAAGAAGAGAGAGATGATTTGTCGCCCTTTTTGGGAATTGGCTGATTGTTAGCTGACTTCCATCTATTTGGACCTGTTGCTACGAAAGTCATATTGGCGGTCATTTCGAAAGTTGATGGTTAAAAGGTGATTCCATTACCTTCGCGAGAATAGAAGTTAATGCTATGAATCGGTAAGAGGACGATCCTTTTTGAGAATTGGCAGAATGTTCAACGAGTTCCATCTATTTGGAAAACGCCCAATAGAATAAGACAAATAAAAGAGTTTCCGCAGTGGTTTAGCGAGTGAAGAGTAACATCTCCTCAAGAGAATTGGGAGAATTCTCTCAGGACCAGCGGATTTGTGTGTGTTTGGCTCTTTGAGTGCGCGGGCAACAGTAGGCGTTCGGAAGCGAATCTGACTCATGGCGTGATGCTTATGCTCAAGTTGAGGCGGAAGTGATGTGGTATTAGGCAGCGTTAAGTTGGCTGCAAAGTGTGCAGCAAGTAGATTCGCTTTCTCTATTGCACTGGTGACTGGTCTGTCATCGACTATTAGCGAAGGAATGGGTGAGCAGACCTAGTTTTGGATATTTTTTACAAATGCCCAGAAGTTTCTACTACCTGTGGGAGAGTGTAGTATTTTTTGTCTCGCTTTCTGGTCATGCAAGAACCTTGCACGTTGAAGAGTGTGAGACTCCAGACCGCACCATTTTGGAGAGACATATGAGGCGGGCCGTTACTCCAACAGGAGTAACAGAATACGTGCTAAGTTCCGAAAGAGCATGGTGCGTATTTTTTATTTTTTATTTTTTTTTAGTGAGCGCAGAACTCTCGTTTATTTCACTTAATACAAGCGTTAAAAAGAATTTAAAAGTAAAAACTTACGAACTAACTTAAAAACTAGGGATTCATCATCATCATCGGCACTACAACCGGGAACCGGTCTTGGCCTTATTTAGCAAGTCCTGAGGCTTGTTAAATTTTCCATAATGATTTGTTTTTTCCGGGCAAGGTGATTAGTTATGCGCCATAGGCTCCCCGACGGGGAAACGAACCGCGGTCTCCCGCGTAACAGGCGGGTATACTAACCAGTATACTATCGAGGAGCCAAAAACTAGGGATTACAAAAATTAATTTAGAATAAATATGAAGGTAATATGGTGGGAAGGTGATGGTGTGGCGAAGACTGGGTAGTGGGATAAAGGGGCAGGATGATTGGAATGTGTACGGTTAGTAAGAGTGTATGTGGTGGGTGGAGCAAGGTCCGGAGGGGAAAGAGAGGAGACGACGTTTGAGTGCAATAGGAGTGAGGTAGAAATCGAAGGAGGTAGGGTAAGAGTTTGTCCGCCGCAGCATTCGTGAAATGGGTTTGTGGGTATTTCACTTGGTTATATGCCGGCCTTGGCAAGGTTCACCGAGTGTCCTAACTTACCCGACGAAAAGAATCCCGTAAAACCGAGTTCGATAGCACGCTGTTCCACAGTAGAAAGAAAAAACACGCTGCTGATGAGGTTGTGGTTATCTGCTCCTTTATTAACACTTGAATTTTTTATTACACTTTCACAATGGTGTGGCTGATCTTGCACTAATTAACATGTAGTTGTCTCTCTGGTTACCACTTAGAGGAGGACCTCTGTACATGAATAAATGCGGCACTTAATTCTAGGGATCTCAAAATGTTAATAAACACAAACGACGATCGTCTCCCTTTACTCTGTCTTCTCGTGACCGTCGCAACACTTCACCGAAAACCACCGTATTAGCAAATTCTGCACTCTATAAGTTAGTCACTATTTATAAAAGGATTGTTCGTCCGCGCAGACTCTGTATCAATAAATTCACGGGTTATAAGAGTAATTTCTATTGGCGCGGAAAACTAACTGCGACTCTATGCTTACGACACTCGTGGTGTGCCTCGACAACTTATCAAACTCGACTTTTTGGGCGCACTCCAGGAGACTCGACTCCTTTAAAACTATTTGATCCACTCCACTACTTTTGTGCGCGGATCACCTTGTTGGCTCGTGATGCGAGCTCATGGGTGGTCGAACCGTGGGAATAAAAATTCATTAAAAAGCATCTTTGGGATTAGGATGCATTTGGGATAATTACACAATGATGGTTGTGTTTACAACCATGTTAATTGTGTATTGCGATCCTAGGGAGTCATGGGTCGAATTCCAGTGTGAGTATTTACACTGGCATTGAATTCGGCTCTTGGCAGCTAGGCGCGAATTGCGCCGGTGCTTTGAAGATTGCATAAAAGCCGCCGTGAGTACTGGTGCAACATGAAAATCTGTTGCGCACGTGTGGGACAGTAAATGCAGGCAGACAGGGGTTCTGCTGATTGTTTTTATAATCCACTTCGGTTATCTAGTATGGCAACCGAAATGTTTTCCTTTTAGAACAATGCTGAGATGCATTGATGTATGCGGTACTGGTGTACCGAATTTCTTCTACGGAAATTTATATAACGCGTTAATTGCGTGAATGTCCTTGATGGGCAGATGCTTGATATTGGATGCTATTTGCATAACCGAAAGGTAATGAAATCGGTGGGAGAATGCTTGGGGAAGTTATTGCGCTTGCATACGCAAAAATGACGAAATTAATGGGGCTTTAGGAGGGAAGATTTTGAGGTAGATTGAAAAGGTAGCAGTGGCGTTGGTAGATACGCCACAGGTTCATTACAGCCGTAGGAATGAGGTGGGAGGGCAGATAGAAGAGATGAGGGTTTCGTAGGTTACGGGGGTTGGTGTTGAGTGCGATGGTGAAGAGCAAGCTAGGGCAGTTGATTGTGCCGGAGAGGAGACGGTGGATGAAGAGGATATCGGCAAGAGTTCTGCGCCCCTCAAGTGTATTGAGGTTGATCAAATGGAGCCGGCTTGTGTATGGGGGAAGAATCCGAGGATTCTCCCAGTTCAGTCCACGGAGGGCAAAACGCAGAAAACGACGTTGCACTCTCTCGATTCTGCGAATATGGGATGAGCAGTGTGGAGACCAGACCTGACTGGCGTATTCAAGAAGGGGGCGGACGAAGGCTATGTAGGAGGAACGGGATACGTAGGGATGTAAGAATTCCTTAGACCAGCGTTTCACAAACCCAAGGGCGGAGTTGGCCTTAAGAATGATATCATCGATATGTGAACCGGTCTTGGCCTTATTTTAGCAAGTCCTGAGGCTTGTTAAATTTTCCATAATGATTTGTTTTTTTCCGGGCAAGGTCATTAATCCGACATCATTGATGGTAAGGATAAAAAGGAGGGGGCTAGATGCCTACCTTCCCCTGACGTGGGAAAAAAAGGATCGGAAAGGGAGGATCTGAATTTGACACGAATCGGGATCGGTCTTTCAGATAAGAAGATAACCATTTGATCAATGGGGGTTCGAAACCTAGGGAGGACAGCTTGAAAAGGATGAGATTATGGAAGATTTTGTCAAAGGCCTTGCTGAAATCAGTGGTTATAACATCGACTTCGTTGCCATTCTCTAAGGCACGGAGAGTATGGGATGAAAACTCGATCAGATTCGTTGTGGTCGACCTACCCGAAAGGAAACCATGGTGGTTGGGTGAGATGATAGATTTACAACTAAAAGATAATGCATTGTAAAGAACCCCTTCGAACAGTTTGGGGATATGAGACAGTTTGGCGATGGTTCGGTAGTTGCTGATATCATTTTTAAGTCCCTTTTTATGTATGGGGGTGACATAGGAGGATTTTCAGATACTAAGGAACGTCCCTTGAGAAAGGGATAGGTTGAAAATATTCGATATCGGGAGAGAAAGAGAAGTGGAACAGTTCTTTAAAAATACAGACGGGAGTCCATCAGGTACAGGGCTGAACTCGTCTTTGAGTAAGTTTAGTTTCTCCTCAACTACGTGACACTGAATAAGTTGAGGGGTGAAGGGGCCAAGGGAGAATTCGGGCAAGTCATTGAAATACGACGGATGGGTTCGAAGGAGATGTCTGTGAAGGATTTATTGAAAAACGTCGCGAACAGGTTGGCAATATTTAGGTGGTCGTTTGGCGATGTCGCGCCATAAGAGAGGGAGTTAGGATAGGCGTCGGATTTACGTTTATAATTTATAAAGTGGAATAAGGATTTGGGATCATTGATCAAATTGGATTGTGTTTTAATAAGGTATTTGGAGTAAAGGGAGTTGTAGAGTTCGGAAAATTTATAAAAGGACCCGAGATAGTTGGAGTAGTTTTCAATGTATCGCATTTTGAGGAAAATGTTCCATAAGTTATTCCTTTTGTCCCGAAGATTGCGGAGATTGCGGTTGTACCAAGGCGGCGAAGAAACCGATGACCTGCGGCGAGAATAGGGGACATATAAGGCGACGGCATAATAAATCCCCTTATAGAGAGTGCCCGTGGCATCTTCTACACCCATATGATCAAAGCGAAACGCTGTTTTGCTAACTAATGATATTCCATGTGATATAATACAGGGACTGCGACGCGAAGAGCGGAGTAACAGGTAAACTCCGCCCGACCCCGCAATGGAATATCAAAAAGAACGTTCCGCGGGGATCAACGAAGATATGTGCTGTCATCGGTTCAAAGGTATCTTTTGAAGATTTCCACTCCTACCGAAACCAAAAAAAAAAAAAAAAAACCTTCCACGGCCCAAGGCTTAAAGTGCAGTAAGTGAACCGCAATACCATAAAAATTCCGAAAAGTTTAAAACCAGTATACGCCAAAAACTATCATTATGCGATATCCAATTCATACATGTGGTTTCAAAAACAGATCATCATCAAAAAAAAAGCCTTAACATAAATTGCTTTTATCCGAACGCAATTAAAAAATAATCGCACTGAACGACTCGTAACAAACTTCCTATGTGTGGTCAACCAGTTTATGAGAGCTATAAGCTGTCCATTCAAATTAACATTTTTAAACTTGCGAATATAATTTATGGATAGCTTAAAATTTCAGAAATTCTCCCCAATTAATGAACTAATTACGCATATAGGTGCGAACTAGGGATTACCTTTCAATATAATACTGGTTCAACCACTTACCGCCATAGTGAGCGTAAACCCCTAATCAGTAAGAGATGTACGACGTATTCGATTTTCAGTGTTCTCATCCTCCAGATTGATTTATAGCTTCTCATTAAATGCCGTCACACGCTATGGTATGCCGGCTATTGGGCGGTGGGAAGGTAATGATCAAATAATGATCAAAGATTTTCTGGTCTCGAAAGTCTCCCAATGGCGGTGATGATCTTTCTACCTGTCTCTCCAGACATGTGTGACTCAAATCAAACGTCGCATGTGCTTTGCATCTCAATGTAATACCCTGATCATAACCGTGTTTGCTAAATTTAGACCTTAGATAATTCAGTACAACAGTTTGGTGTGTTGCTTTTCTTCTCTTTTTTTATATATAGTATGTGTGTTTATTACAATATTTATGAAATTGCTGCTATAATTACTATGTGACTGCATCCGAGGAAAACCAGATACGCTGGGAGACTCCAACTGTCGAAGGTTAAAAACAGACTAATAATAAGGACGGACTTCTTAGTCACGCAGTGCATTGCGTTCGCTTTAGATTGGTGACGTATACGCACTGGTGGCAGGCAGATGTAGATCCGTGAGAATGTCAATGCCAACACTCTGTGGTTAGTATGCTAACGTTATTTGATGTGAGCACCTCTTGGTTAATTGAATACTAAAGATTTCGAGGCGTTCTTTCCGTGATTGACCGCTTACATTATGGTTTTCCGATGAGTCGGCGCTTCTGACGATAGGCTATTCTGCGAATTGAATTTGTCGAATTATGACCGTATCGTGTGAATAAATTTATGGTATTTGACTATTTTGTATTTAGCAGTATTCGGAGGGAAGCAGTTGCTAGTTTTTAATGATTTTTTAAATAATACAAAAAAATTGTAGTGTGATGATTTTGTTTATTGTGGCGACTTTAATCGACTATTTATATCTGGTTTTCCTTCTTTTTTTTTTTTTTTTTTTATTAGACTTCTCTCGGGAGAGGCGAACCTATAGCGCCGAGTGGGCGCCCATAGATGCCATCAAATAACTGTTGCAGTTTATTTTTGAACAGTTGCAGGTTGTAACGTTCCGGGAACACTCGCGTGGGAAGGGAGTTCCAGAGCTTCCCCGCTCTGTAGCGGAACGAGTTCTGATGTAGGGATGTTCGCGCCGTCGGGAGATGAACCACAAACGGGTGCGATCCGTCGGATTGTCTTGTGGAGCGCATATAAGCCGAATCGCGCGGAACAATACCACGAATCTCCGAAGAACAGCACCCGTGATAATATCTGTAAAACAGACAGAGGTCGGCTACGCGCCTTCGATGTGATAGCGACTGTAGTCCCGACGTCAGCGCCGAGTCCCCGATCAGGCGGATCGCTCGTCTCTGTATGCTTTCAAGTAGGTCGAGGGTATGTTTAGGAGCCGAGCTCCAAACATGAGAGCAATATTCGAGCGCGGGTCTAATTTGGGATTTATATAGGAGGAGAAGTTGGGCCGGGGTAAAAAATTTCTTGGCTCTAAAAAGATAACTCAGTTTTCCTGAGGCTGACCTGGCGATGTTCGACACGTGTTTATGCCATGATACATTCCCACAGACCGTGACGCCGAGCAATTTCAAACTTTCCCCAGCCTCGAGGGCTCGGCCATTCATCATCAGCTGTGGAACCGATGATCCAGTTTTCTTTGTGAATGTTGTATACTGAGTCTTCGTTGCATTGAAGTCGACAAGATTGGCCTTTCCCCACTGCAGGACTTTATCCAGATCCCGATTCAGAGAATCAATCTGTCTACATCTCAGCTGGTGTGACGCAGATGCACCAATCGGCCGATCACTCGAAAAGGAGGAAACAAGCGTACTATCATCCGCAAAACTGAACACTTTGTTATCCGTTGTCTCCAACAAATTATTTATGTGAAGCAAGAATAAGGTTGGACCCAAAATAGAACCCTGGGGCACCCCTGAAATAACAGGATACAGATCCGAACACTCGCCGTCCACAACAACCCGGATCGATCGATTCTCAAGGAAGCTCCTCGCCCAGTGGCAAAGCTGTTGGGAAAGTCCATATGAACGAAGTTTGCTCAGCAATGCCCCGTGCCAGACGCGGTCAAAAGCCTTGGAAATATCCAATGCGACCGCCCTTGACTCACCATGCCGTTCAATCGCAGATGTCCATATATCGGTTATAAGTGTCAAAAGGTCTCATGTGGACCGCCTGCCACGGAATCCGTATTGACGATCATTCAGGAGTCTGTTGCACTCCAAATACTTAACCAACTCAGCATTGATGACTTTTTCCATCACCTTAGATAAAATAGAGAGTAATGCTATCGGACGGTAATTTTGTGGGAGACACTTTTTTCCCGTCTTTGGGATTGGCTGAACTCGAGCGATTTTCCAGCAGGCAGGAAAGGTCCTCTGTGCATAAGATAAGCGGAAGAGTCTGCCAAGAACCGGCGATAGTTCTGGAGCACAGTTCTTAAGGACTATTGCTGGTATTCCGTCCGGGCCGGTTGCCTTCCTACAATCCAGTTCACGTAGAATGCGTTGAATAGTGCGCGGACGAAATCTCACATCCCGCATGGAAGACTGTACCGGCGAGATCACAGGTGGGTGCAAAAGGCCGGGATCGAGGTTTGAATTCGCCGAAAATAAATTTGCGAATACATTAGCTTTATCCCTTGAATTCGTGACTAACGTCCCGCTGTCTGTCACCAACGGAGGGAAAGAAGAGGATGCAAAGTTACTGCTGACAGCTTTTGCCATTGACCAGAAGGAGCGCGAGCCAGTTGGGCACCGAAGGAGCTTATTGATCACCCTGTCGTTGTGAGCCTTCTTCGCGGTATCAATCGCCTGGTTGCACGCGTTTCTGATTCTGACAAAATTCGTTCTGTTAACATCGGTGGGATTGGAGCGCCATTGCTTAAAAGCTCTATTTTTTGCCGCTGTAATCAGCTCGCACTTTTTGTCAAACCAAGGTTTATCAGACGAACTTCGTTTGATGGAATGTGGAATATACATCTCCATCCCCAGAAGAATAATCTCTGATACCGACCCCGCGCATGCGTTAACATCGGAGTTTCCGAAGCACACCTCGGACCACGGAAAGGATGCGAAGAAGTCTCGCAAATCGTCCCAGCCAGCGGCCCCATACCTCCATACATGACGAAGCTGCCTAGGCCGGTTGCTTGCTTGGTATGCAAGTGCTTGCGCGACAGATACCAAGCAGTGATCTGAGTTTCCCAGTGGCGCAGAAACCTCTACGGTATAAAAACTCGGTTCGGATGTCAAAAACAGATCCAGGGTGTTCGCATAATCGCCCCGGGCATCCGGCACTCGCGTTGGCTCCCCCACGAGTTGAGTCAAGTTGTGGCTTACAGCAAACATCTCCGCTAGCCTCCCAGCCTCGTCGGTTCTGTTAGAATGTAACAACCAGCCGGAATTATGCACATTAAAATCACCAAGGACAACAATTTCAGAAGCTGGGTGGTTGATCTGTATCCAGTCCCCTATAGGGATTTGACAACTTTTTTTTTTAAATAAAACGCAAACCATTTGAGATATTTCAAAAACTTTATTATCGGCTTGAAGTACAATCAAAACATTTATGAATGGAATTTGACTTCGTTTGTAGGGGTTGTTTATTGTACCGTACATGGGCACTAGTTCAACTCAACACCCAAACACTTACCATTGGTTTCACTGTAAATTGTCCACAAATAAAACGCACTTCAAGCAAGCAGGAAAATAAAAATGCACGCAAATTACTTAGTTGATTGGTGTTCTTTATCTTTATCTTTATCTTTAATATGGCATCGGCACATGCACTTAAAACTGGCAGTTCAAGATCACTTAATCCTTTGCGATGACGCCTGCACTCCTTCAGGATCGTTGAAAGATTTTATGCAAAGTTCACTTAAAAAGAACAACGGATTTCTTGACTTGTTGACCGAAAGGAAAAACGGCACTCCAACTCGAGTATTTTAACGGTGGAAAATGAAACTGGGGGCTGGTAAAAAGGGGTACTCTAAGCGGGTGCGACTGTCCGCTGCGGTAATAGGAATCTGACTCCCCGATGCAATCCACGTTCGTCAGATTCAACTGTGGTGGATTACATCGGTGTGGGAGGAGCGAGTAGGCTCAACCTGGCGACGGCCAATGGGTGATCGCAAAAGGGTCGAATGGCAGGGTTTCCGTATGACCGTACGGTCAAGTATGATGCCCCTTTCGCTCGAAGCATCAACCACGAACGATACTACACCTGAATCAATAAAGGGACTGCAAGCATTACTAAGATGAACGATAGCAAAGATCGCCGAAGGGAAAAATAGGTTTCTGTGTCTTAAATAAACAGAAACGCTATTTCGAGGGCCATAAATCATTGATGACCTGCGCCTGAGAACGAAATAGGTTTTTGCTTTAAGATACACAAAAACGCAATTTCAAGGGTCACGATGATATGCACATCGTGTTCACTCAGACGCTCAAAATAATGCCGTTGTAGGCTATACATTCTGGTGACGATAGGTCAGCCGGAAATTTTGGGTCTTGTTTACTTGACGGTGCCGGTACATGAGTATAATGGCGAGGAATTAACCTTGCAGATGTGCAAGCGTACATCTCGCCCAGGGTGGCCATGGACCAGCGGTCGGTTAATAGGATAAACACAGTGATGCTACTGTGTGTTTGTTTGTTTAACAGGCCGGAACATCGTTAGGCATGATCTGGGGTATGATTGTCTAACGTCAATCATATTAGTGCCCAAATCCCATTATCGGTAAATAACCGATAAAGGAAATTGGTCGCAAATGTTGCGAACCTCGGGAATGGGGCAATAAATGGTTATGAACCGTTGCAAAACCCATCGGCTACAGCTGTGTCAATAATTACGCTGGCCAGCGAGTATTTATCTATTATAATTGCTGACAAGCCGAGCCGATGGAGATATGGTACGGTTCATATAATAATTCAATGTGATGCATGTCTTGATGAGGTTTAACTTTCAGGTGAAAGTTATTTGAAAGAAAGCTTACACTGCTCGAATGCAGGTAAGTATAGTGGTTTATGGGGTGGGGGAAATGTAGGTTGTTTTAAAGAAATGGATGGTTCTTTAGGAAGGCTTAAAAGAACCGCCGCACGTTCATATGGCAAGCGCGGACACGTTTGCAGCGGTCGATTCGTTGGACACAATTTTCGATGACTCGGCCACATATTTCGGCCGAAATGGCCCCTATTTCGCGTTCAATGTTAGCTCTGATCTCTTCCAACGTCGTCGACTTGTTGGCATAGACCAATGACTTGACGTAGCCCAAAAAAAAAAATAGTCTAGAGGCGTTATATCGCACGAACGAGGCAGCCAACCGACTGGCCCATTTCTTGAGATAACACGCTCATCAAACGTACTCTTCAATAAATCGATTGTATCGTGTGCTGTGTGGCTTGTGGTACCGTCCTGTTGAAACCGCATGCCACCCAAGTCCATATCTTCCAATTGGGGCCAAAAATAATCGGTTATCATGGCGCGATAACGATGGCCATTCACAGTAACGTGACGATCGTTATCGTCGACGAAAATAATATGGCCCAATGACGTCCCCGGCATGCAAACCGCACCAAACAGTTATTTTTTGTGGATGAAGTGGTGATTCATGAAGCACCCGTGGATTTGCACCCGACCAATAACGCATGTTTTCCTTATTGACGAACCCATTGAGCCAAAAATGAGCTTCGTCACTGAAGATGATTTTGCGATGCAATTCATCATCTTGGCGCCTAATCGGAGAACGTACGTCGCTTCAAATGGCCCATTGGCTTCAATTCTTGAGTCAGCTTGATCTTGTATTGGTGTAAACCAAGATCCTTACGCAAAATTCGCCATAAAGTGGTCTGGGCGATGCCCAATTCTTGAGAACGCCGTGGAATTGACTGATTTGGATCGTTTGCTACGGACGCCTGAACGGCAGCGATATTTTCGACACTTCGACCAACCCGTTGTCTCACTGGCACAGCAACATCACACAACAAATACGTAGACTCAAATGTTTGCACTAATCTTGTTATTGCCTATCTACTAGGACGAGAATTACGACCGAAAATTGGAGTTAACGCTCTTAAAGTTGTGGTCACCGACTCCAAATTTCGGTAGTAAATTTTTATAATTTGCAGACGTTGTTCGTTCGTGTACTTAACCACGATGAAAATTTTGAGTTTACTGAATAAATTGACAGTGACAGTTCAATGATTAGTGAAAGGGTGCGTTCACTAGTGAAATTCAAAGTTGTCAAATCCCTATTGGAAAACCCATGACTATCCGCTCCGTACTAGCCGCTTGCACAAGAGAAATGTCTTCCATACATCCTGTGGGATATCACGCCTCAATCATCATCGTGATAAATGGGTCAGACCAATCGTCTAGGAGAAGATCGAAAACTGAGACAGCAAAGCTGGTCGCCAAACGAGAGCTCGAAATTGGCGAAGCGAAGGCAAAGCTGATGAAACATATTTAAAGAGAGTTAAATGTTACCTGGAATTCGAAAGTAATCAGCATCACATCACTAGATTGGGACGTCTCCATGAGGATCCCTTTCATAGCAGTGATGCTAGGTCCGTAGTCACTTAGACACCATACTAACCTCAACCGTGGTAGCGAAAGCGAAGTAGTAATCCCTGAAGTCTGTATTCCGGATGTTAACCAGCGTATCAATCAGGGGGCGACTAAAGCCTTAAATCTTCTCTTTCGGTCAGTGAGAATGCTGACCTCGATAATACCATGAACAGTGAATTGGTTCCGGTGATTGGCACACGCTGGGAGGTTACCATATTTCAGTCTTCAATTTTGTTACGAAAAACGTCTGCTACTAGAATGGGACAACGAAGGTAGACCGTATACAACACTGCTACACAGGGGCAGAACAATTAACCGAGGGGTGGACAAATGTTTTGAAGCCTGCTGCATCCTCAAACTGTGGAGCACTTCATGGCTTTTAACAAACCAAAAGGAACTCTCGTAGGCACCAACCAGATAGTCATTCACATCTGTGATTCACCAAACGGTCGTTACGACAATCTCAAGCACTCGATCCGTACACTTCGTATTAGCTGCACCGTAATTACTGTCATTACTGAAAACATCAGACACAATGGATTCAAACCCATGTTAACAACCGCACGCAAGCTCCTTTGCTGTTGGGATCTCTTTCCACTGAGAACGACACTCCTTCTCACTTCGATTTCACCGCACGAACTAAAACCAAACCAAGAAATGTGTAGACCGTATTTCCAATGATATAATTAGAGTCAACTTGACTTATTGAAGTTCGTCGCTTACTGATCTCAAAACTCAGGATGAAACTTAGGATTTGAGATAAGGATGAGACGACGTAGATCCGACGGTCTGTCTGAAGAAAAACAAGCACAGTGAACGAGTGACACCCAAAAAGCCAATTTCTGACGAGAGACGCAGAGGGTACGTGGATTATTTAATGAATTTTCGCAGGTGGTTTCGGCTTGCATGAACATGAAACGGCCTGACGAGGGTCGAGGCCGTTTGACAGCTTCATACACCGTAGGCATGGAGATGAATGATTATGGATAGTAATTTGATTGGATGGCGTTGCATTGCTTGGCGTTACGCCGTTCAGCGGTTGTAGAGGGGCCGCTGTTGCAGGAAGTATGGACTGTTGAGGCACATAATATGCCATTGTTTGACCCTAATAACCATTATATGGATATGGGTACCCTATTGGATAGGTAGTCTAAGGATAGTATTCCATTTTAAACAATAGCCAAGTTTACGCTACGTTAAGAAATGAGTTATAGATAATGCAAACTATGATGAGTGTACTAGTATTGCATTTCAGTTATTTGTTACTCTAACAGTGGCAAATTACAGGACTTGGAATCTACTTCAAAAGGTTTGGGTTCTGTTGTGATACTGTAGCGGTTCTACGAACCGCACAACCTACTATAGGTTGAGATGTCATTTCCGCCAAAGAACATACTTACCTTTATTCATTACACGTGCACACAGACACGTGTCCCAAGAGTCATGGCCATTCCTGAAACAAGCAACAACGTTGAACCCGATACCAAAAAGCAAGGAACTTAACATTCAACAGGTTCCAATATCGAGTTCAACGCATCCATACATGGTATTCTACCCCAATTCAAAAGGGCAGCTAAAGCATCGCATCTAAGCAATGCATCAAATGCAGCTAGCATCGCATACAGGTCACCAACCTCCCATCCTAAACATCAACGCCATGTTTCTAAAGAAATACCATTGTCGGTAAATAAACCGAACAACGGATGCAAACTCTGGTAGCTAAATGCAATTAGCACCTAAATTCCTTGCATGACCCTAATGAAGGCACACTTGCGCAAACAAAACGATTCGTTGCGCCGCTGATTAGCAGCCATAGAGCCATAAACTCTAAACACTATCCCAGATAGATGTTTATGGTGGAAAAGGCAAACAAAGCCTTACATCCCATAATCCGTGTACACATCCGAAATGCAGGCGATCCTTTGCCGCATGCCAGATGTGCAGTTCAAATAAACCACGGAAAGATCGGAGAATAAGCGGCGACATCCGATCCGTAAACAAAGGAAGAAACGAGATACCGACCACCAGAAACTGATGATGATAATGATCATGAGAAAGATTTCTTCTTATTACAAAGACTATGGGAAATGCAGCTAACAGATTCTGTGGGAAATTCTGTTAGCAGACAGGATGGGAAATTATGTGCAGAGATGCGCTGGGCAGATTTCCCTTGCCGATGGGGAACAAGAAGTTAGTTGAGGATAGATGTTACATAGCCATAACATAAACATTACATAGCCATAACATAAATATAACATAAGCATAACATAGTCATAACAGAAACATGGCATGAACATAATGTAATTATATTTGAAGTACTTAATTACCTATTAACAGACCTATTAACAGGCAGACATTATTATTATTTATTTATTATTCATTATTGTTATGTTAGATTTTAAGTAAAAAGATAAAGATAAATTAGTCTTAAGATAGCCTCCGAGAAGGAAAGATCTCCTCGTAAAATATTATATTAAATAAAAAACATCCCGCGGAAGATCACGGGATGAATAAACAAAAATAATAAAACAAGTGTTTTATTTTATTTTGTAACTGATAGACAGTCGACTTGCGAGGGAGAGAACTCGACGAGGGGGTATCCGTAACTTGGCACTTGCGCTAGTTTATCTCACCGCGAAACAATTAAAGGTAATAGTAAACCGTCCGTGTCGTCAAAAGGAAATGTGTGTCGGTTGTCGTGTGATTCGGATTTATACGTTGTAGTTTATATGTGACGTAAGATGATAAAACATTTATAATAAAATAGAAAGTGAAAATAACTCTCAGCGTTTTATTTGTGGCAGTGCTCCTGTGTTCCAGGTTGTTTCTCTCCTCGTGAATGGTGTTCGGCGGAGCACATTCCCAATCGACAGTTCCAGATTGGGAATGTGCTCAACCTGCGAAACCATAAATACTTCCGCCAAAATACCACTGACTGTTGTCTTATTTCCCCTACTTACTAGATGTATGCATACATTTTTCCTGTTTCTTTGGTAAAAAAAAATACGTAATTTTCTAAGGTAATTATTTTTTTTTTATTCAAAATATTAGCCATCGGCTTCTACACATTTCGCCCATCTTTCAGGTAATTTATGAATAACATACCAGAAAAACTGCATTTTCCAAGTTCCTCGAAATCTCGGATGTGCTGCTCTGCAAGCGCGTGCGCATTGGTGCGAGGAGGTGATAGCCAAATGGCGCCAACTCTGGGGAGTATGGCGGGTGCCGAAGAATGTCACATCTAAGCCGTTTCAAGATGTCTTTCGCTAGTTTTGTTGTGTACTGTGTACTTTTCGCTGACGTCATCTCTTAGTTAAACCGGAAAAAAAAACGTATTGATACACCCGGTGTTGATCTGCCCCATTGCTCGTAAACGTCTACTGACTGTTTCTTGTGACACATGTAATGCTTCTGCTAATTGCCGTTGTGTTTGAGTTGGGTCATTATCCAATAACTCCTGCAATTACTCGTCTTCACATTTTTGTGGTCTACCAGAGCGCTCACTGTCTTTCACATTAAAATCAACACTTTTAAATCGTCTAAGCCATGTCTCACATGTTATAATCGGTGAGCCTGTTCACCATATGTTTCTACCAGCAAACGATGACTTTCAACAGCCTTTTTCTTTCGATTAAATAAGAAAAGCAATGCGTGCCAAAATTCGACACGATCACTGAATGATAAAACGAAGACGCCAGTTTTTGGCGGACTCAACTTGTGTGTGTGCGTAGCTAAATCTCAGAAAAACAAAATGTCATATGCGTCAAATTAATACACGGCGTACTTTTTGCTAGCGCTATCCCTTAGTTAAACCGGACTTATGCATACATCATTGTGGGGAAGAAGTATTGTGCCAAACACGGACACTCCGTTCATCTTCCTCCTCCATCATAATGTTCCTCCAAGAAATTGTTGAAACGCCGCCACGTTTGTCCACAACTCTGTGTAAAACACCAGGGTTTCAACGATTAGGTAAACACATCTAGGAACTGCCAGGCACTGCACCACGGAAAATTAAACACACTGTCTATTGGTGATCACTGTTTTTTTATTTCTTTACTTAGTACTTATCATTAATATTAAATTGATTTTTATAAATTTTATACTAGATGAAACACTTCTTTCTCGACACGACTTCAGTATATATAGGCTTCTCCGTCGCGCGACGGAGAGGGGGGGGAAGCGCGACCGGCGTGGTCGGCGGATGGAATTAGACTTCTCGAGGATAGAACTCTGACTTGAATACCATCTTCGGTTATGGTTAAGGAACGGAAGAGAGAGAGAAAATGGTTCTCTTAAGGGTGAGGCCACCAAGGAAACACAATCTTTTGATGCAGTGGTGTGTATGTGTGAACGTATACATCACCGTGTTTATCGATGCATTCCAGCAAGGATAAACAAAACCTACAGCGAGGGAAAAAGAACAAAGGAGAAGCGACCTAATGCATCGGTCTATGATTAGGGTCAGCTAAATAAATAAGCTGGAACTCATTAAATAGGAATTGCATTTGGGATACCACAAACGATGTGGATTGTTTATGGTGTCGCCAGAAAACCTTTGAAGGGCGGCGTTCTTTTGTTTGCACATGGTGTGCGTTAGGGAATTAGTCTCGACGTATATGGTGCTAATTACATGCAGCTGCATTGGACTGTTTATCGTTGGTTAAAGTGGTCGCTAGCCAATGTGTATGTTGGTAGTTTTTATTGTACACATGTTGAGGCTGGGATAAGCCAACTCAAGGGTAAGATTCCCTGATTATGCGATTGTATTATATGTGAACCGATGAATTTTCTTTCAGGGAATTTATGATAAGTTAGGAAGGAATTCTTATAGGGAATTTGCATGCGAAGAGATGTATGAAAGGTAAGAATTCTCTTCATTCTTCTCTCTCGAGCATCATAAGACATGATCATGGGTTTTTTTTTTTTTTTTTGGTTTCGGTAGGAAGTTGGAAATCTTCAAAAGATACCTCTTGACCGATGGAGGTGTTGACAGTGGTTATGAGTTTCCTTGTTTAGGGCCGGTTTCCTCCAACATTGGTAGCAGCCTCGCTAAAACTTTCCATATTCTTGCCGTTTTTTCACTCGTTTTCCTCAGGTGTTCCTTGAAGTTCAACCTGTTGTCGAGTATCACACCAAGATATTTAATATAAGGACTGGATCTGATTACTTGTCCTTCTATTTCCAAATCAAGGTCTTCAACTTTCTTGTGGCTGCTTATTAAAACTGCCTCCGTCTTATGTCCAGCTAGTTTCAGTCCGGCTATATCTAGCCAGCATGTAATGCTCTGGATTGCTTGGGAGCAAATATTCTCCAGGTCATCTAGATGTTTAGCTACGGCCACTATTGCCAAATCGTCTGCGTATCCAATGATTCTAACCCCCTCCGGTACATTGACCCTGAGCACACCATCATACATTATATTCCATAACAGTGGGCCTAATACAGATCCCTGAGGTACACCCGCTGTTATTTGATATTCCTGTGGTCCCGCATCTGTATCATACAGCAGTCTTATATCCGAGAGATAGTTTGCTAGTATACGCACCAAGTAGGGTGAGACTTGTAGATCGCGCAACGCTTCTAGAATCCGAGTCCAATTCACCGAGTTAAACGCATTTTTTACATGTAGCGTCACCACCGCGCAATATTTCTTTGGCCCCCTAGCCATCGTGCACCAGCTATCGCATTGTGAGCGAAGTCGCACACCACAGATAGTGTCTTACCGGTTGATCTTCCTTTCCGAAATCCATACTGCGATTCAGAGAGCCCCGATGTGCCCTCAGTGAATTGTTCCAGGTGAGTGGCAATTACTCACTCAAGCAGTTTTCCTGTCGTGCCCAACATGCACAACGGACGATAAGACGACGGCGCCTCTGGATTCTTGACTCCTTTTGGAATAAGCACAAGCCGCTGTTTTTTTCATCGTTTGGGATATTGTCCTGTTTGAAAGCAGGTTGTGAAGAGACTGTTGAAGACTTCCGGCTTCTTTGTTAAAGCACTTGTGGCAACTCTAACAACAGATACACACAATTCACAGGCAAAAATAGTGAAAACACGGTCAATAGTCTGATGCTTCACTGCTTCGCTTTTCAACCGTTTCATCGTGTGTTCAATTCACCTTCTTTCACTATCCTTGCTTAACGCTATAATAATTAGTCTAATTGGGATCGTCACCGGGATGAGAGGGCTAATCGAACAGCCATATCGCGAAGTCTGTTTGAGAGCACCCGAGGAGGTCGAGAGGAAGTTACGAGGACTAGAGGGCGTACGTGCGTTACCAGTTTAGAATCGGTGGCAATTTACTCACCACAGCATAACTAAAAGAGAAGTCCGAGTACCGTCAGTGTGTTATCGAGCCTCGAGTTCACTTAAACTAAAGTGATTAGTTTGAATCCGGCCTAGTGCACAACTTAGACACAAAATAAAAGTACAAAATAAAACAATTCTTCTCGTGGTTTAATTTGACATTGTTTTCGCTCCGTTCGTTTGTTTCGTTGTTTTGGGAGTAGTGTTCGGCGGAACACCCCAGTATCAACTAGAATACGCAATAAACAACCGCCAAACACTCTTCACTACAGCGTTAGGGATACCATCCAATCCCGGGGTCTTGTTTTTTTTTGTAAAACCCTTGCAGCCAAGAGCACCTCTTCGGGGGTCACGGGAGGTATCTCCCCTTCAGTGATACTCCACTCCTCTTGCACTCTCAACACCTATGGGAAGAGAACAGCAACGATTCTTGCCATGTCAGTTTTGCTTTTTTGCATTTGACTACTGTTGGTCTGTACTGTTGCAGCACTAGGCAGCAACAGACGACAATAACGATCAGATGAATCGTTTTATAAAACGATAAATTTCAAAAGCAAGTCATTGCCATCAGAACACTCCAAATCCAGCTCGCCGCAGTCAGTATCACCAGAAGGTATGCAACAGAGATCGGTCGCAGGTTACCCTGATATTCGAATGCACTCAATTTGACGTGATCCCCTAAGCAGCGGCAATTCACAAAGCACTGGTTCCATAGAACAGTTCATTTGCCTATGAAAAATGCCTGTTCTGTAATACGGTGGTTTTTTGGTCGGCGAAATCTTCTGTTTAAACGGAAAAAAAGAAACGGTGCGAGACTGCCTATAGAAGGGGGCGCACTATATAATGGATTTAATGGATGTTTTATTTTTGGTCAAGTGAACGATCACGGAACCATACAATTTCGGCTGTGTCCGTAGCGACATGTACTCTTTTCATGACTATTCTGAAGCGCTGCCCCATGGGTTGTTATTTAATTTATCCCTTAGGGAGCAGAACGGGTCATATTTACTTTTGCGGATCACATCCCTCAACTCTTTCCGTTTGTTGAGGAATTCCGCATGCAACTGTGGGTAGGTGTTACGGTTTCTTGCTCTTTGTTGCAAGCGTCGTAACTTGTTGCACTCCTATCGCACATGCGCGATTTCTGAGTTCCACCAATAGACTGGTTTCATAGCCCCTGCTGGTTGACTTTGTCGTGGCATAGAAGCATCACATGCGGTAATTAGCCACTTCATGACTTTTCCAGCCTGCCTGTTCGTGTAGTGCTCTAAAAAGCCCTACCACCTTTTTCCCCATCCATACATCCTAATCCCAGAAATCCTACACCAAAACATTAAATCCTATCAAAATCCTGAAAAACCAAAACCAAATCCAAAATTCGCAATAAACGAATCAAAATATTCGTTTATCGCTTTGCATTTGCCCCCACTGCATAATTTAATCAAAAAACCAAAACTAAAATCAAAATTCGCAATAAACGAATCAAATATTCGTTTATAGCTTTGCATTTGCCCCACGGCATAATCTCAATTCAAAATCCAGAAATACATTTCAATCTGGTAATTTCCCTAGAAAATTAAACAAACCAAATCCATGGCAAATCACACCAGATGTTCGAATTTGCCACAAGCAAACAATACCCAAATACCATTCCAAATCCTCACATGCAAATAGATTGATGAAGATTCAGAAAACTGAATCTTATCTAAAACAAACATTGAGCATCGCACGAAATGTAGCGAAAATCGAGATTGTTGCATGAAAATGTACATTTTTGAGATAGAAATCTCGATTTGATTTCGTTTAAAAGGTGATGTATCGCGATCCTGAGGAGGCACTCTGGTCATGTACCTAGTCCTCGGCGGAAGTGCTGAAGGACCACGATCAGAAGATAAAGCTAGGATCTTGGAGGTGGTGTCCCCAGGATAATCAATTGTTTCCCTATCTAATTAAATAAAAAATGCACCTATTATGACAAAATAAAAGGTATTTTTCATTGACGGGCTTTATGCATTCACTGAGGAACGTTGGTGGCTTTAGGACAGGAGGAGACTTCCAACCAGCAAAAAGAACCGGTGAGTAAAGTGGTGGCAAGCCCACAAACTAAACCCTTGCAGCGTCCACGATTTCGGACATCACCCAAAGGCACCTGGTTCCACGGCACAGGGACGCAATTCCAAAACGACGTCCCTAGAACATTCGGAAGCTGCTCTTCCCTCGAGGTTCGAGGAAGCACGGCGGCAACCGCAACGGGTCCCCTCGGGAGCGGTCTTTAAGAGATCTTACGTCCTTTTCAGGATAAGAAGACACGCTACCTGAGAGAAGGACCACAACATTCGCATTGACCTCTGCGTCAAACTGTGCGATTTGGTCTTCCAGTATATAATCGAGCAGTTCCGCATCGAGGTCCTTCTCTTTCCACCCATTTTTTTGGGCTCTCTTCGCCAATTTGCCAGTGATGAATCCTCTGTGCGGTAATATTTCGTACATCACGGCTTGGTGGTCACTGTGGGTGTAAGTGTCCAAAACTCGCCACTCCATACTTCTTGTCAACATGGAGCTGGCAAATGTGATATCGATTTTGGACCGGCCTCTCTCGTTTATGAAGGTGTCATCGATACCATCATTAAGCAACACCACATCTAGGACTGCGAAGGCTTCAAGTAGTGCCTGTCCTCTACTGTTGCTCCTTGTGCTTCCCCATTCTACTGCCCAAGCGTTGAAATCTCCAGCAACTATAAGTGGGCTCTTATCTCTAGCTTCTTGTGTTATTCTGTCTAAAAAGCATTTGAAATATTCTATTTCCCACCTTGGCGGAGCGTAACAACAGTAGAAATGAATTCCTCTGATCTTCGCGTAGGCAATTCCTTCCAGCCGCTGGACACTTCTACATTCCGTGGGTGAATTTCCAGTTGTCCAGGTGGCCGCTGTTCCGCTGTTGTCTTCCTCACATGTAATACTACTACTGCCAGGCATCCTGTACTGTTCATTGATGAGTACCACGTCGGCACCACATTCCTTAACCGTTTGAGAAAGGAGATCTTGTGCGGCTCCACAGTGATTTAAGTTGACTTGAATTCACTCAAACCTGTCCATTTTTTTTTTTTTTTTTTGAGAAGATTGGACATCGCGTTTTTAAATTCTCGGCATTTGTAACTCCCTGTTGAGTGGTGGTTACCGCCTTCACATCCTGATTCGCAGAACATGCATTTGGGTTGTGCTTTACAACCCATTGCTTTGTGGCCTTTTTCACCGCATTTCAAACAGTTTTCCGAACGATCTTCTTCGGATTTGCAGGATTTCGCCACATGACCGTATTGCCAACATCTGAAACATCGTGTGGGTGCGATGTGTTCTCGAAGTCTGCATCTCACCCATCCAACCCGTAGGAAACCTTTAGCCAGCAACATGCTAGCTTTTTCTCTTGGTAAGCGGATCATGACAGCCTGCGTGCCATCTGGTTTCCTTCTTAAGCTCTTTACCGCTTCCTTCGGGATCGCGTTCAGCGCAGGGAACTCTCTAGCGATCGCTGTCAGGATTTCCTCCACAGTGGTCATCTCATCTAAAACACGACACTCAACCGTGATTTCCTGTGACACTGTTTTGACATTAGCATCTTCCTTTAGTACTTGTTGTACCTTTGCTTTCAGTGTCTCGGTAGTGGCCTCTGGTCGGCGTTTCAGTTCTAGCAGCAATTCCCCTTTTGCTGTCTTTCGAACTTTATTTACGTTGTTTCCGAGTTCACTTAACTCGGGCTTGGCCTTCATTAACTTCAGTATATCCGCGTATGTTTTTTCCCCGGTTTTGGATATTATTATGGCGTCCGGGCGTGGTCTCCTTCTTTTCATAATGTTCTCAGTATCACCTTTTAGAGCCTATTCACCCTCCAATCTCGCACCCCACTTCCTTCCCCCCTGGCCAATTGTAAACCAATTATAATTGGGTGACTCAACATTGATCTGCCCCGGGACCCTGCTTCCGTCTGTGTGCGAATTTTGCCTTGGCTGGATTTGCACGTTTCCACCGCTTGCTTCAGGCTTCTTTAAGCGATTTTTCACTTCCTTATCGTAAAGGCAGCCAATGGCCTCAATCAGCTCTCGCACGGCATTAGTAATATGCCTTTGCTTTTTAATTTTAATCGTTCTCGTTAATTCCGCGATACGCTCTCCGAGCTGATCGAACACCAAAGAACCATCATCATCTCCATCACGGTTCTGACCCGCGCTCGTCTCCATATCTCCACTGCTTGTTGCCGCCATAAATCCTGCAAAAACCTTCCCTTGCACAACTGTGAAACCCCCGCTGATGCTGTGAGTAGAGTGGAGCAAAATTAGATCTGCGAAAGCAGTAGGTGAGTACAGCTGTCTGTCTGCCAATTACATTGAGCCCTGTTTGGTAGATAACAGAACTCACCTAGGAAATAAACCTTCTGTTGTTGTTATGTGTATGATTGTCTAAACGTCAATCATATTCGTGCCCAAATCCCATGATCGGTAGATAACCGATAATAGGGAATTGGTTGCAGCTGTTGGGAACCTAAGGGTATAGGAGCAATGGTTCAATTATGGACCATAGGAAGAATATCGACTGCAGCTGTGTCCATAATAGGCTGGCCAGCGTGTGTTTATCGTTTATTGGTGACGAGCTGAGCCGATAGGGGATGTGAAATGGTTCATGTATTATGAATCCGAAACATTCAATGTTATGCATGGCATCGGTGAGGTTTTACTTTCAGGTGCAAACTACTGAGATAGCTTACGCTGCTCGATTGCAGGTAAGTATAGTGGCTTGTGGAGTGAGGGAAAGGCAAATTGATTTAGGGAAGGCTATAAAGAACCCCCATAGACCCACTTCAAGACATGTGGTCGAACTCCCACACGTCAACGATCCCACTGAAGAATGGCTGTAATTCCGACGAATTACTTATACTTCGATTCTTTTTGCACGATATTTTCCGTTTATTTGTTTTGTCACAAGAAATTTGAAACCAAAGAAGATTCCTATTGGCACTATGGCCAAATTTCGTTCTTGCCTTAGAAGACAGAATCATTCGTCTGGACTCGCCAGTGCTAAAATTTAATTGCATAAACCTGACGATCCGCAAATTTAGATACTGAACAATAAATTTTATTTACAACAAATTTTTACACGGAATATTTACACGACCGATATAAAAAATCGTAAGTTTACATTAAAGCACGTATGGATAATATAATAAATAAAAATAAATACAATTTACCCTTGCTACCCGTGTACATTAAATACATGGATTTTAATGTAAACTTAAGATCACAGACAATTGTTTAAGCAATAATTAACTTAGGACCTTGAAAAGTTTCGACTTGAAGACAAACTCGTGATTAATTGTGTGCGTTAAGCGGAAGCATCGGCATTTGGTAGGCCAGAACCGGATTCATTGAACTCTATATCACTAGGGCTGGAGACAATTGATGGCTTTGCATCCCCAATAAAATCGGTCATCTCGAGTAGGGGTACCTGTTGGGGCAGATCGCTCGTCGCCCAGAGGTACAAATCTAGCGTCTTCTCTGTACAGTCAGCTATGAAACGGATAAAGGGGCGAATATCTCCTTCGTTGGCTACTTGTAACAACTGATAATATTTGTGACTGAAAAAACACATGAAGATACATTAAAAAGGTGTTCAAGGAGTTCCATAAAGTCATGTATCCTACCGTTGTTGTTTTGGTATAATAACGGGAGGATAACCAGCCCGCATCAGCATTGTATTCATTAAGAGGCGGGACGTTCTGCCGTTTCCATCGATGAAAGGATGAATGTGAACTAATTTATAGTGAGCCAAAGCAGCATGCCTAAAATCAAATAAATGCGTGTACACTTAACACTCCATTGTATATCATTCAGTCGGTTACTTGATGGGATGGAGCGACAAAGTCTCTTCAGAATTGAGCCACGACTGAAAATTTCTCATAAGTATCGCTAGATCCCCTGGTCCTGGTGGCGTATGCCCACCAACATAAACTTGTGTTCGTCGAAATTCACCACCCTCGATAGGGTCAACATGACCCAGAACCCGCCGGTGCACTTCCATAATGTCAGTTAGCGTTATTTCCATCCTACAAACGCATAATGTTCAATAAATTATTTTCTCTGGAGACAACGTTCAGGTTACTCACTTATTCACCAAACTGGCGTTGATATATTTCATCGCCAAATCAAGCCCAAGAATTTCATTGTGTTCATCTATGGACTTCCCATCGATGGCCATCCTCGTTTCCAGAATAGATCTGGTTTGTGATAATGTCATGGTGTTCCCTTCAATCCCAACTGAATGATAGATGTGTTGAAAATAAGCCTCTTTTTTTGCCCGTCGCAGGGCCGAATGTGTTTTAGGTATCGCTGATAAAGCATCCCGTTTTCCGTCTAACATTTGTAAACGCTTTTCATCGATTATCTGAACTATCGAAGCAGTTCTTTGGCGATTAGCTAGAGCAGCACTGTCGTGGGGATTGATCGTCAAAGCCTACAATTAGAAAAGATTAATTTTTCATCGACTCAAATTGAATAAAATTAAGAATGCAACATACCTGGAAGTACAGTTGATCCGCTGTGAGGATGTCTCTCCGATTATACTCCAAATATTCTCCATACTTAATTAATACTTCAGGATTCTTTGGTGCCAATGCGAAAGCATGTTCAAAAAGTCTCATTGCTTTTTCATCCTTTCCCGATGCCCTCATCTCCTCGGCTAGTTTAAGTGATCCAAGTGCTTCCTTAACATCAATTTCGTATCCTTCTTTGAGGGCATAATCCTTTTTGCTGCGTTCCAAATGCAGAGCCCCCTGCAAAGCAGCAAATTCATCGACAACAGATAAATACCTTTCATCGGGAAGGTATATCAATTGCGACTGACTGACGAGGTTTCCACTTCGAAAAATGTGAAATAAAATAGACGCAGCCACAATTCCCGAAAGAAACACCAAGATGTTGACGATATGCGGCTGGACCATTTTTTGAGAAAACTTTGCAAAGAACAATGGGTTAGAAATCGCTGATAACATTTTTGCCTCTGGTTGTATTTGGTGGTATTCTAACGATCATAATTTTATTGAAAAAAATGCTCGGTCGTAAACTTTATTGAAATTATCCCTTTCTAGTATTTTCTATTTTCTACGAAGCCGAAGCGAAAGTGCTTGACGTCAAAACGGGGGGTGTAAAATTGACGTGTATTTCCCTGATTGACAGCTGACTATGAATGAATTCCATCAGACATGAATGTGTTAAACGTCAAAAATCAAACCAAGTTCATCAAGAACCCAATGTCATGACCTAGCATTGCATTTTGGAGACTTTTAATTTTTTTTTTAGATTTAATTTTCAAACGCATTTCTTTCAAAACAAAGAGTTGTAAATACACTTTATATTCTTAGAAAAAATGACAAATCAGCTTTCATAATATTTTGTTCTTATTCGAATGCGGTGGTTCTCCACGTTTTTTTTTTTTTTTTTTTTTTTTTTTTATTAGACTTCTCTCGGGAGAGGCGAACCTATAGCGTCGAGTGGGCGCCCCGAGATGCCATCAAATAACTGTTGCAGTTCTTTTTGAACAGTTGCAGGTTGTAACGCTCCGGGAACACTCGCGTGGGAAGGGAGTTCCACAGCTTCCCCGCTCTGTAACGGAACGAGTTCTGATACAGGGATGTTCGCGCTGTTGGGAGATGAACCACAAACGGGTGCGATCCGTCGGATTGACTTGTGGAGCGCATATAGACCGAATTGCGTAGAACTATGCCAAGAATCTCCGAAGAACAGCACCCGTGATAATATCTGTAAAACAGACAGAGGTCGGCCACGGGTCTTCGATGTGATAGCGACTGTAGTCCCGACGTCAGCGCCGAGTCCCCGATCAGGCGGATCGCTCGTCTTTGTAGGCTCTCAAGTAGGTCGAGGGTATGTTTAGGAGCCGAGCTCCAAACATGAGAGCAATATTCGAGCGCGGGTCTAATTTGAGATTTATATAGGAGAAGAAGTTGGGCCGGAGTAAAGTATTTCTTGGCTCTAAAAAGATAGCTCAGTTTTCCTGAGGTTGATCTGGCGATACCCGATACGTGTTTATCCCATGATTCATTCCCACAGACCGTGACGCCGAGCAATCTCAAACTTTCCCCAGCCTCGAGGGCCCGGCCACTCATCATCAGCTGTGGAACCGATGATCCAGTTTTCTTTGTGAATGTTGTATACTGGGTCTTCGTTGCGTTGAAGTCGACAAGATTGGCCTTTCCCCACTGCAGAACTTTCTCTAGATCCTGGTTCAATCTGTCTACGTCTCAGCTGGTGCGACGTTGATACACTAATCGGCCGATCACTCGAAAAGGAGGAAACAAGCGTACTATCATCCGCAAAACTGAACACTTTGTTATCCGTTGTCTCCAACAAATCGTTTATGTGAAGCAAGAACAAGGTTGGAGCTAAAATAGAACCCTGGGGCACCCCCGAATTAACAGTATACAGATCCGAACACTCGCCGTCCACAACAACCCGGATCGATCGATTCTCGAGAAAGCTCCTCGTCCAGTCGCAAAGCTGTTGGGAAAGTCTATATGAACGAAGTTTGCTCTGCAATGCCCCGTGCCAGACGCGGTCAAAAGCCTTGGAGATATCTAATGCCACCGCCCTTGACTCACCATGCCGTTCAATCGCAGATGTCCATATATCGGTTATAAGTGTCAAAAGGTCGCCTGTGGACCGCCTGCCACGGAATCCGTATTGAAGACCGTTGCACTCCAAACACTTAACCAACTCTGTATTGATGACTTTTTCCATTACCTTAGATAAAATAGACAGTAATACTATCGGACGGTAATTTTGTGGGAGACACTTTTTTCCTGTCTTTGGGATTGGCTGAACTCGAGCGATTTTCCACCACGCAGGAAACACCCTCCGTGCATAAGATAAGCGGAAGAGTCTGGCAAGAACCGGCGATAGTTCTGGAGCACAGTTCTTAAGGACTATTGCTGGTATTCCGTTCGGGCCGGCTGCCTTCCTACAATCCAGTTCACGTAGAATGCGTTGAATAGTGCGCGGATGAAATCGCACATCCCGCATGGAAGACTGTACCGGCGAGATCACAGGTGGCTCCAAAAGGCTGGGATCGAGGTTTGAGTTCGCGGAAAATAAATTCGCGAACACATTAGCTTTATCCTTTGGATTCGTGACTAACGTCCCGCTGTCTGTCACCAACGGGGGGAAAGAGGAGGAAGCAAAGTTACTGCTGACAGCCTTTGCCATTGACCAGAAGGAGCGCGAACCAGTTGGGCACCGAAGGAGCCTATTGATCACCCTGTCGTTGTGAGCCTTCTTCGCGGTATCAATCGCCTGGTTGCACGCGTTTCTGATTCTAACAAAATTCGTTCTGTTAACATCGGTGGGATTGGAGCGCCATTGCTTAAAACCTCTATTTTTTGCCGCTTTAATCAGCTCGCATTTTTTGTCAAACCAAGGTTTATCAGACGAACATCGTTTGATGGAATGCGGAATATACATCTCCATCCCCAGGAGAATAATCTCTGATACCGACTCCGCACAAGCGTTAACATCGGAGTTTCCGAAGCACACCTCCGACCATGGAAAGGATGCGAAGAAATCTCGCATATCGTCCCAGTTAGCAGCCCCATACTTCCATGCATGGCGAAGCTGCCTAGGCCGGTTATTCGCTTGGTATGCAAGTGCTTGCGCGACAGATACCAAGCAGTGATCTGAGTTTCCCAGTGGCGCAGGAACCTGTACGGTATAAATACTCGGTTCGGATGTCAAAAACAGATCCAGGGTGTTCGCATAATCGCCTCGGGCATCCGGTACTCGCGTTGGCTCCCCCACGAGTTGAGTCAATCATACGGGGTTAAATCTTTTTTTGTAATATCAATGTAGTTTGGTAAACGGATTAATGGGTTTTTATTGGAAGGAACATTTTGTAAATAGAACGAGCAAAAAACGGGTTGTGCAACGTCGAAGAGAACAAACAAATTGGCTGTGCACCGCCGCATTCGAATAATCATGTTATTGTGACGCATATGACAATCAGTACTAGAATATTCTATAAAGTACTGGAAAACTGGAGACTATCAACAAGAGAACATTCAAGGCTATGGAACGGACGGAAACGAAACACCGAATCAGAATGTGAGGAAACGGTATAAATACGTCGCACACAGATCATGGAGGTGAGTAAGAAGTAGAAAGTGAAGCAAGCGATAAGTGCGGTAGTAAGAAGTAATAAGTAGAAAGTAAGAAGTAAGCAGTGAAGCAAGCGATAACTAAGGAAGCGATAAGTCAAGGAATCGTTATGTGTACGGTAAAAGTTATTAACGGACTAATAAAGTGTTAGATTAATTCAAAATCGATTTAACGGCTCTTATCTATTTTAAATAATTAATCCAGCGAACACTAAGCTCACTACATTATCAAAAGAATCCAATGTCATGAAATGGCACCGTCGCCTCAGACACCTGAACCACAAGGACGAAGCAAGGTGTGATCGGGAAAATAAATGTGAGCAGTATACTCGGGAGAGTTCTGTAGTTCAGTTTAGTGGGGCTACCACTCCATTTATTGGCTTAATTCAAGCAGCATAAGTACTTATAAGCTTAGGTATATACAACTTTACATACTAAAGGAAGTAAGAACTAACTTAACTAATCTTACCCTGAGGTAAACAGGACATATTATGAAGGCCAGAGTAAGGTCGGGAGGGCGGACATGCCACCTGTGATCGCGCCGGTACGGTCTTCCATACGGGATGTGAGATTTCGTCCGCGCACTATTTAACGCATTCTACGTGAACTGGAAGGAATACCAACAATTGTCCTTAAGAACTGTGCTTCAGAACTATCGCGGGTTCTTGGCAGAGTCTTCCGCTTATCTTATGCACGGAGGATCATTCCTGCCTGCTGGACAATCGCTCGACTTCAGCCAATCCCAAAGACGGGGAAAATGTATCGCCCACAAAATTACCGTCCGATAGCATTACCGTCTATGTTATCTAAAGTGGTGGAAAAGGTCATCAGCGTCGAGTTAATTAAGTATTTGGTGTGTTACGGACTTCTGAATGATCGTCAATACGGATTCCGTGGCAGGCGGTCCACGGGAGATCTTTTGACCTTTATAACCGATATATGGACATCTCCGATTGAGCGACATGGTGAGTCGAGGGCGGTAGCATTGGATATCTCCAAGGCTTTTGACCGCGTCTGGCATGGGGCATTGCAGAGCAAACTTCGTTCATATAGACTTTCCCATCAGCTTTGCGATTGGACGAAGAACTTTCTCGAAAATCAATCGATCCGGGATGTTGCGGACAGCGAGTGTTTGGCTCTGTATCATGTTAGTTCGGGGGTGCCTCAGGGCTCTATTTTGGCTCTAACTTTGTTTTGGCTTCACATAAATGATTAGTTGGAGAGAACGGATAACAAAGTGTTCAGTTTCTCAGATGATAGTACGATTGTTTCCTCTTTTTCCGAGTGTTCGACCGATTAGTGCATCAACGTCGTACCAGCTGAGATGTAGCCAGATCGACTCTCTAAATCAGCATCTAGATAAGGTCCTGCCGTGGGGAAATCGTCGACTTCAATGCAACGAAAACACAGTGTACAATATTCACCAAGAAAAGTGGATCATGGGTTCCAGAACTGATGATGAATGGCCAGGCCTTCGATTCTGACCAAACCTTGAATCTCGGGGATGTATCGTGCATAAACACGTGTCAAACATCTCAAAAATTTAGCTATCTTTTTAAAGGCAAGAAATATTTTTCTCCGCCACACTTCTTCTTCTGTATAAATCCCAAATTAGACCCGCACTCGAATATTGCTGTCATGTACTTTAGAGTGTACAGAGAGGGGCGATCAGCCTGATTGGGGACCCGGCGCTGACATCAGGACTACAGTCGCTATCATATCGACGGTGGGTAGCTCACCTTTGTCTGTTTTACAGATATTATCACGGGTACTGTTCTTCGGAGATTCGTGGTATTGTTCCATGCAATTTGGTTTATATGTGCTCCACAAGACAATCCGATGGATCGCACCAGTCTGCGGTTCATCTCCCGACGGCGCGAACATCAGAACTCGTTCCGTTACAGAGCGGGAAAGCTATGGAACTCCCTCCCCGCGCGTGTACCTGAAGCGTTACAACCCGCAACTGTTCAAAAAGAACTGCAATAGTTATTTGGTGGCGTCTCGGGGTGCCCACTCGGCGTTATAGGTTCGCCTCTCCCGAGAAAAGTGTAATAAAAAAAAAAGTTTGCCTTGATGAAATAAAAGATTTGCAACGAAAACTAAGAGATTCGTATAGAATGCTTTCGAGAATCTTGGGTAAGTGAGACAGTTTGGCGATAGGGCGGTAGTTTGCGACATCGTTTTTGATTTTCCAATTGTGGGGGAATACGACTTGAGAGAATGAGAGATTGAAGATCAGTGAGAGAGGAGCAGAGAGAATGGATGAGCATTTCTTGGAGGATTGCAGGGATACCATCAAGGCCCGGTATAAACCCCTCTTTGAATTGCGGTAGCTTGGATTCAATTAAGGTCGGATTAAAGGAGTTATGGAGAAGGGGCCCGAGGGAAAAGTTAGGTAGGTAGTTGAATTATGGCGGGTTAGGAACAAAGGAATCGTTAGTGAATGACTGATTGAAGTGAGTGGCGACGAAGTTAGCAATAGTAACAGAATCAGATGAGGTTTAAGGTAACCATATATGGGGTAACCATCGGATCTACGTTTATGATTGATGAACTGGAAGAAGGTTTATGGGTCATTTTTGAGATTGGTCTGAGTTTTGGTGAGATAGTTGCGATAAAGTGTGTTGGACAGCTCCGTGAATTGGAGGTAACAGCTAAGAAAGTTGGAGTAATCAGGCATAGTTCGATTCCGAGAGCAGATGACCCATAACTTATTCTTTTTGTTTCGCAGGGAACGAAGCTTGTGATTGTACCATGGAGGGGAAGAGGTTTAGTTTAGTTTGTTTTTGTGCCAACGTCGACTCGGATCACTATCTTGTCGGTACAGTTTTCCCATCGCGGATTGCTTTACGGAGACGTATTGCATCCGCGGATCAAGTTCGAATCAACACGGCTGCCTTACGCAATGAGAATACCAGTAACACCTTTGGTCATGCGTTAAGACTCGCCCTCGAAGAGCGCGACGGGGGGAGAGTAAGTCCTGGGGCCAGAATGCCGGGCGTAGAAGAGAAATGGCCACGTCATAAGAATACTGTCATTAGTACTGCCAACTCTATCTTAGGCAGTAGTCGAAGAGATCGGAGCGACTGGTTTGATGATGAGTGCAAACTAGCGACTGAAAGTAAAAATGCTGCATACCGTGCAATGTGGGCGCGGTTACGCGAGGAGAAATACAAAGAGCTCAGAAGATCTGAAAAAAGGCTTCACAGACAAAAGAAAAGTGCCTGGGACAAAAACCTTGTCTGTGAAATAGAGAAAAGTAGAGAGCGAGGTCCGCACCAGGCGCGGAAGTTCTACCAAATAATGCGCAGTATGACGCAAGACCTTGCCCGGAAAAAAAATTATTATGGAAAATTTAACAAGCCTCAGGACTTGCTAAATAAGGCCAACACCGGCTCCTGGTTGTAGTGCCGATGATGATGATGACGCGGTACACACCGCGCTGCACTTACTGCAAGGATAAAGAGGGGCCAACAATTTTCCTTAAGACCTACCTCTCGAACGATAAGAGTTCAGAATGCCTTTTATTGAACACCCAGGTCTCGGACTCATACATAAGTACTTGTAAGAGCATGGTCTTGTACAGTAGTAGATTGGAAGTTCTGAATAAATTTTGGGATTTAGAGAGCCTTGATAGACCGGGCTTTGTTGGATTTGATTAGCCGCCCGCGTATTACTTCTTCCATATTGTTATAGGTTTTGTGCCGCCTGGTCGATCTGGCTGAAGGATTCCTGTACAGCCCATTCGGTTCTACCGATTATGTCGATGTCATCTACGTAGGCAAGTATCTGGCTGGACTTGGTGATAATAGTCCCCCTAGTTGTAATGCCAGAGTCACGGATTGCTTTCTCCAACGCCAGGTTGAAGAGGAGGCAGGACACTCCGTCCCCTTGTCGGAGTCCATTAAAGATGTTTATTGGTTTGGGCAGCAATCCTGCTATTTTTACTTGACTAGTTACGCTGGTCATGGTCAACCTACAAAGTCGTACCAATTGTTTGGAATGCCGAACTTTCTCTTGGCATTATATAGTTCTACCCTGGCTATGCTGTCGTAGGCGGCCTTAAAGTCTATAAATAGATGATATAATGGAATCTTAAATTCTTGACATTTTTCCATCGCCTGCCTAAAGGTCAATATCTGATCCATCGCTGATTTCCCAGGGATGATGCCACACTGATATTGACCAATGATGGCTTTAGCGTATGAGGCTATCCGATCTTGTAGGATAGTGGAGAGTATCTTATAGGCGGTACTCAGCAATGTTATACCCCTATAGTTGCTGCATAGTGTGATATCTCCCTTCTTAAGTATGGGACAAATTATACCACGACGCCAATCTTCCGGCATCTCCTCTTGCTCCCATACGTGCACCACGATATCATGAATTTCCTGATGTAACGCTGTCCCTCTTTGTTTGATCAGCTCAGCTGGTATCCCATCAGCTCCGGGGTCTTTATTTGATTTGAGCTGTCTTATAATTTTTAATGTTTCCTCAATGCTTGGTGGCGACAGCATTTGGTCTTGGTCTTGCATTGATGGAGCCTCCAATTCTTCTGTAAGCTGACCATTTAGCAATTCATTGAAGTGTACTTCCCATCGCTCCAGAATGCCTTCAGGATCGGTGATCAGATTACACTCTTTATCCTTGCAGTAAGTGCAGCGTGGTGTGTACCGCGCCGTACTGTGGATTATTTGGTAGAACTTCCACGCCTGGTGCGGACCTCGCTCTCTACTTTTCTCTATTTCAAAGACAAGGTTTTTTTCCCAGTGTTACGGCCAGAGCCACCCATCCCACAATACTTACCCCATACATCAAATGGTCTCACATCAATACAATACCAAACAAATTGAACTAAACGTTCAATTTGCTCTAATTAATTCAATTTCAAACAAATTGAACTAAACGTTCAATTTGCTCTGTTACAATTCCCGCCGTGCTTCCTCGGTTGAGGGAAGAGTGGGGACCTTTCTTCTATTTATTATTCTGCTGTCATCATTTATTGCAATTGATTATCAAAGAAAAACTGTTTCTTCTCTTTGATTTAATTGTTTATTTTAACTTTCAAAACACAAATACAAAAACTCTACTTCAAAACTAAACTCAAACTTCCAATACTTAATACTTCAACTCCAAATTCAAAACTGAAACTCTTCAACTCACTTTCTCAAACTCAACTAAAACTTAAACTTCTTTTACTATTAAAATTCCTCTCTTCTTATGTTACTTATTGTTCTAATTGGTTGGAAATTATAATGTGAACAAAACAAATTTTCTCAAAGTATTCCTTTGGTCTCTGTGACTTTTAATTTTGAATAAACTTTGAACGAAAATCAAAGTGCTATGTTTTGAATGAAAAAAAGGTCCATGTTATGAAATGTGCTGAACAGGCTTGATATAGAATATTGTGAAAGTTTATTAATGTTATGTATTAAGTGAGAATTAGATATGAACAGAGGTAGTTTTACTGGTGTGTTAGAAAAGTAATGAGATTCAGTGTTAAAAATCTAATAAGGGTAGTATTCTGGAATACAACAGCTCTAATTAATTCAATTTCAAACAAATTGAACTAAACGTTCAATTTGCGTACATTGAAAACTTAGACAGGATAATCGAACCACAGGTTCGCCACAAAAATCCCCTAAGATCCCAATGTGCGGACCAGATGTCTCAAACAAAATAGCTGAGAATCATAAAATACGCGTCAGTAATTTCATGAGCCCTGGTCACCTAAAACCATTAACACAATCAGCGTCAGTTTCCGTTTTAACCGAACCGAGTTAAAACAAATAAAAAATGAACTGCACGTTCGCCTAAGCACATAACAACATAGAGAATCATAAATGTGCATTAGCACGATTCACTATTAATTTTTCCCTTTGTAGTTCTTATCGTTTTCCCACAGAAGAGATCCTTGCCCATTCGGCTAAAGAAAACAACTGGCGCAATAAAACGAACTACACGTTCACCTAAGCGCTTAACATCATAGAGGGTCAAAATGTGCATTAGCACGATTCCCTATTGATTTTTCCTTTGTGTTTCCTCTATCGATCCCAATTTGGAAAGATAAACAAAGGACAATGGGCCAGGCAGAAACAAGGAGACATCCTTTTATCTGCAGGACAGAAGAAAGGATTTCCATCCGATGGGAAAATAAAAAAAAATAAAAAAATAGAGACGAGTTGGCTTTTGAATACTTGACCGAAACGGTCATAGGAGTTAGTTTTGGAGTTTTGACGGGAATGGTTCGTGACGTATGTGAGAGCCAGGAAAAATGTCGATGGTTTAAGTCGGTGTATAAAGTTAAAGGATTATTACTAAGTTAACTAAGTGTTTGATTTCCACGTGTACGTTGGTGAAGAGAAAGACTTGTATGTGTCACGCAAAGTAAAGTTAAAGGATTATTACTAATAACATATGTTAAGTGTAACCGAGAGGAGAGTTAAGGGATTGTCACAAATAAACTAAGTTAAAGAAAAGAAAAAGGTGTTTTATTTCCAATCTGTGTTTGTGTGTGCGGTGTGCAAAGTGGGTGGTGTGGATAAAGTTCATTATACCAGGCACTTTTCTTTTGTCTGTGAAGACTTTTTTTTCAGATCTTCTGAGCTCTTTGTATATCTCCTCGTGTACCCGCGTCCAATGAGACTGCTGCATTGTCCGGTGTGCAGCATTCTTCCGTTCAGTCGCTAGTTTGCACCTATCATCAAACCAGTCGCTCCGATCTCTACGACTACTGCCTAAGATGGAGTTGGCAGTACTAATGACAGTATTCTTAAGGCGTGTCCATTTCTCTTCTACGCCCGGCATTCTGGCCCCAGGACTTACTCTCCCTCCGTCGAGCTCTTCGAGGGCGAGTCTTAACGCATGACCAAATGTGTTACTGGTATTCTCATTGCGTAAGGCAGCCGTGTTGATTCGAACTTGGTCCGTGGATGCAATACGTCTCCGTAAGGCAATCCGCGTTCAGAAAACTGTACCAACAAAATAGTGATCCGAGTCAAGGTCGGCACCTCGGTACGTTCGTACCATCATCAGGCTCGAAGAGTGGCAGCGATCTATCAACACGTGGTTAATTTGGTTATGAGTGGCTCCATCAGGTCATACCCAGGCGGCTTTGTGGATATCTTTACGCGGAAACATGGTACTTGTAACGACCAAGTTTTTGATGCTGCCAGTTCGATGACTCCTAGTCCACTGTCATTAGTGTTCTCATGCAAACTATGGAAACCTGCGTAGTGCCTGAGAACCAGCTCCCGACCTATTTTTGCATTCAAATCACCAAGAACGCTTCTCACATCGTATCTTGGGCAGGCATTGGGGGTCCGTTCAACGGTCTCGTATTCTTCTTTTTCGTCGTCAGGGTACTCCTCTTCAGTTTTTGGCTGACTAGAAAGCTTACCCCGAACACATGGCGTTTTGCATGACAGCTGTAATAAATGTCATACTCGTTTCTTTGAATAACACCACTCCCCGGGACGGTATGTATTTTACTTTATTAAACCGATATCATCTCTCCTGATAAAATCGTATAATAAAAAAAAATTAAAATAAAAACAAACCAAAGAGGACAAATGTAAAATACAGAAACATATGGTTTTTGGGCAACAGACATTCAATATTACATTTATATCTAATTTTTCCTAATGACATAGAACCCCACAAATTATAACCGAGATAAAAACCCACAACTTACAAAAAAAAAAAAAACTTAACGCGTGTATATTGTTTTACAAAATTTGTTTAAAAAAGATGAGTATCTCCAAATGAGTTTAGATTTTTGAATTTAATTTTATGAACGGTTTATATGTAACTTCTTGCCACCAGCTGGGACGTTTTAAAACATCTGGGCCCTGCATTATCGACCGCTCTAAGTGCAAATACACCTGAAATGAAAAAAAGTGGTTAAGTGTAAGTACAAAATATCTAAGAAACTTACGTTCCCGTCACTCATTCCCAGAGGTGAATTTAATATAAAATCAGTTGGTGCAATAGCGTCCACTAAACTAATTGCTTCGTCCTTTAAGTAGGGCAAAAGGTCGATCACACCCTTTTGGTACATGTAGCTTTGGTTGCTATCTCTAAAATATTCTCCCTGAAATTGTAGAATATATTTTAGGACATTCACAGGGAGATTCAAATAAACATCCATTTCTTATTAGATTTTAAATAGTAAATTAATTAGTTTAATATATGTATGATATCTATAAATGTCAATAAACACAATTAGAGCATTTTAACTCATTGTTTTATATATTGGGTTGTACCACATGAAACGTCCGATTTTATAGTAAACATTTAAATTTAAAAGTCAATATTATTTTTCCGTAAATATGTATTCAATCAAAATAGGATCCGTTGGCATCTATAACATTCTTCGAATCTCATACAAAGTCAAATATTCCTTTTTTGTAAAAGTCCTGAGTTTTTGAGGCAATGCAGTCTTCAAAGGATTTTATGACCTCTGCTCAGTTCCGGAAGACCTCCTGTCGGCAAAATGAGTCCAGATTGTGGAAAAGATGGTAGTCCGTTGGGAAAATATCAGGAAACTACCGTGGATGCGGACAAATTTTAAAATCCAACTGCAACCGTTTTTACACCGTTACTTGTGAGGTATGGGGTCTAGCATTGTCATGCAAAAGGATCGGTCCGTGCCTTTTGAGCAACGCCGGTTGCTTTTCAGCCAGTTTGGCATGCAATATGTCGATTTCCTCACAATATTTGAGGTTGAATTGAGTTTATCGTTTCTCCTGGTTGAAGAAATGAAAAGTGGATTGGTCCTTTCGATGTCCACCAAATTGTCACCATACCCTTTTTTGATGAAGATCGGGCTTGGGAGTGTGTTTTGGTTTTTCACCTGCATCCAACCAGTGCCCAGGTCTTTTACGGTTATCATACAGCATCCACTTTTCATCACTGGTGAATATCCGGTGCAAAACCGATTCAGTTTGGTTTCTTAATCTAAACGATGCGCAGATTTCTAGGTGCCGTAGTTCTTGGGATACGTTCCGTTCGTGGGGTACCCACTTATCGAGTTTCTTTACCTTTCCTATGATAGAAAGGTGTCGACTTATTTTCATTGGGGATACTCCCATGCTTTGTGAAATCTCCCGCACCGACTTCATTGGGTCGGCATCTACCGTTGCTGTTAAAACATCGTCGTCAATTAACGTTTCCGGTTTCCCACGTAGTTCATTTTCGAGGCTGAAATCGCCCGAATGGAACTTTCGAAACCAACATCGTATACTGCCATCATTTACCCCTACACCCTCAAATGCGTCATTAAGGTTTATCATTGCCAATGACCCATTATGCCCCATTTTAAATTCATAAAGGAAGAGGGTTCAAATTTGAACTGCCAACAGCATGGTAAACAATTCTTAGAAGAAAAAAACTGCAGTTGTATCGAACCCTAAAATTCTCACACGTCAAGCACACGTACCACGTACCCTCGCCCGACACTCACTAATTCCCGCAAATTTCCCCCCTCTACCTGTAAAGGGAAGAAAAATCGTCAAGTAGCTAATTTGCATAAACTACTTTATGCAAATTCTACTTGGCAGGAAAATATACTAAAAACGGCGTTGGCGCCCGAGGAGCAACTTCTGGCGAAGAAGAAAACAAGCTGAACAGGGGAGCACAAAGCTCAACGCCCCCTGCAGCCTGCCAGCAGCAGAGACCGCAGCTGCTACAGCGACCGCTCCACGGTCGACCAAAAAGTCCTTTAGTTACCATTTAAATATATTTAAATATATTACTTTACTACAATATATTGTGATAAACTAAATTGTGTAAAATAAACCATAACACTGGCACAGATGCTCACTCGAGAACTTCTTACTTCCGACTGAGCGAAAATCGGACATTTCATGTGGTACAACCCAATATGGGATGAATAACTTAAAAAATTCGTATTCGCTACTAATTTCATATCGATCATACATTCCATTTTTTTTCCACAACGACAGCTCTTTTACATTTGAGACATCGAAAGTGTTACTTGAAGTTTATCAGTCGAAGTGTACGCACACACATTTTTTTTTACTGTTATTACTGGTTCGATAAAAGGAAAACTGCTTTCGATACTTATCGTTTGCTCTCAGAAGCGTACGCTGAATATGTTTCAGATGTTAGAATGTGACAAAAGTGATTTGCGCGTTTCAAAAGTGGTAATTTTGACATCGAAGACAACGGGCGTCCGGACAAGCCAAAAAAGTTCAAAGATAAAGAATTGGAGTCTTTACCCAGTAAAGCGTGCAGTGAGGCCCAAAAAGAACTTGCAAATTCATTGGGCAAAAGTATCCAAGCGCCTAAAGTTATTGGGATGCATCCAAATTAAGAAAATTGGGCGCAATATGAGTTGAAGCGGAAGGCATGGAAAGGCGGTTTTGCATATCTGAAATGTAGCTTGAGCGCTATATAAAGAAGTCGCTTTTGCATTAAATTGTTACTGAGGCCAAAAAATGGATACATTACGACAACCTGAAAAAAAAACGCAACTGCCCGGTTATGTTTTATGAAGTCAGAGTGTATCAAACGCTTTGATAGCGAAACAGAGGAACTGACATTTATAAGGAAAGCTTTGATTTTATGAAGCTTATGCGTGAGCATATCCTCTCAGACACGTCAGTTTTTCATATCGGAGGCCAACATCCTCAATAGGAGGGGGGAAGCCAAGTAGTTTCATGAGCATTGAGGATTGCTACTTTGAAGGCTTTGGTGGCGTTTCGATTCGTGGTGTGGAATTGGTTGAATATATTTTTTGAGAAGAGGTGTTGGATGATTATTCATATTCTCGCTCTACATAACCTTTATTCGCCCACTACTCGAATATGCTAGTCAGGTCTGGTCCCCGTATCAATTGTCTTACATTCGAAGGATTAAGAGCGTTCAACGTCATTTCTTGCGCTTTGCCCCCCGTGGACTAAACTGGGAAAATCCGGTGACTCTACCTCCATACACAAGGCGGCTCCCTTTAATCAATCTTAACACACTTGAAGAGCGCAGAATCCATACCGACATCATCTTCGTCCATCGTCTTCTGTCGGGCTCAATAAATTGCCCAAGCCTGCTCACCTCTGTAAAAAAATCCCCGTACCGTACGTAACCCTCGACTCTTTCACTTGCCCGCCCATCACACTTCTTATGGCGCTAACGAACCCATCTCGCGTATGCTACGACGGGCCAACTCTTTCCCCACGTCCTTCGATTTCAACCTCTCCACTCCCGCCCCCTCCTTCCAATAATCCCCCCCTTACCACCAATCCCACCTCTCCGCTTCCGCCATCAAACTAGTTCCGCTATACCCTTTCAGCCCCACCCTCAATTTCAACTTCCCCCCGCAACACCTCCAGGCCGTACACATGCCGTTCACTGTCGCTGTCCGCAAATGCCGCATTTGCCACCCCCACATACACTCGCCCTTCCCCAGCCTTCTACCCCCCCCCCCCCCGCCCCCCTACAGCCCAGTCCTCTTCAGCTTCCTGGTTTTTTCTCCATTTTTTCGTTTTTTTTTTATAATTATTGAATTACTACTTTAGATTTTAAGTTAGTCTGTAAGGTATGATATTAATTTATGCTTGGATTAAGCCTAATAAATGACGGTTCTTCCCTCACTAAACTAAACTTAACACTAAAACGGTAAACATATTTTTATAAACTTAATCCGGTAAGCTGGAATTATCACTTGCACTTTTAATCTTTACTATTCAAACATGCCTGAGCGACTGGAGCTAAAAGTGTGTCCCCCTACTCTTTAATGATGAAATTGATTTATGATCAGGGTCCCGTGTTGTAAAAGCAAATCGTTCTTTCGGTGGGAGATTTAAAAACGTCTGGGGTGTAAATACCCCCAGTTTACCGGTTTAGGGTTCATAATTAACAAAAAAAAAAGTATTTTAAATATTTAATGAAAGGAGAATACAGTCAAAAATCATTAAGATAATTGACGTTTAAAACGAACACAATCTCCATATTTTTAAACATATCGTACCTGATGTAATATGGCAGTGTGCTTCAATATCAAATTTGCACCGTAGAATGACAATAATTTATATAGAACATTGTACTCAGGACCCTTTTGTACTTCGTTGACGAACTTATAGAAGACATCAAATATTGTCCGCTAAAACAAAAACAAAACAGTTTATAAAACAACCTAATTTAGCGCAACCATTTAAGGCTTGAGATAGTTTTACCTGTGCGTAAAGGATTGCCAGCGTGTTGGCGAAAAACACTTGAGAATTATTTCTCACTTCAAATGCGTCTAATCTAGCTTTTTCCAATTCTTCTATTCGCTTAATAGTGATATTAAGTTGGTATGCGCACAACCAATTCAGAGTGCTCAGTAAGCCTAAAAGACAAGTTTACTCGCCATCAAAGGATAACGTTGCTGAAATGCACAACTTACAATCTGGATTCAGTGCTTCTTCAGGTGTGTGAAAATTCGCTTTATCCTTTATAATCCTATCCATATCCTGCAAAAATGCTACTGAGCCCATCGGTGATGAATCAACAAAATTAGCTCCGCGCCGCCGAAGGGAAATTAACCAATTCGAAGTTTGTTGTATTAAAGTATTATTTTCACCCTCATATGTGCAATTGGCATCATTGTCGTTTCTAATATCACCTATTCCTGTTGCCTTGAGGTAGCCGTGACCCCCGCAAGCTTCTCGACACTCTTGTATGCCATCTCGTGCCGCCCAAGTGGTAACAGGCTTTGCAGCTGAGGAAAGAGCATGTAATTCCACTCCTCGAAACGAGACGTCTTCCCCTAAAAACTTTTTCAATTGCAACTGAACATTCTCCAAGTTAAGCCAACAGCAGAAGACTTTGAAAGCATATACTGTTGCTAAATAAGGTAGAATGCGATATTGTTGTGTTTGATACTCTATCACAGGCCATTCCTCAGAGTTGTCACTAGTTCCAAATTGTCTACGGCAAGCTGAATATCTTGTTGCTATAACAACAGCCTTATTCAAGGCTACACCAGCTAGAACTGTTCAAAATGTAAGACGGTTGTTCAAAACAGACGAATTTCAACATTTTACTTACTACAAATATTTACTCGACCAGCAGATAGCGCACCTAAGGACGCACCTAGTCTTTTGCGTTCATCCTTGATCAAGCTAAAAAAGTTTCCCTCTTCATCAATATCACCGGTTTTTGACAAAAGGTTTTCCTTAGGGATCCGGTAATTGTTGAACATCACAAACCTGTGGAAGATAGAAATTATTAGAGCCTTCTTCTTTTTTTTTTTAAATACAGAGTGTAATGACTCATAAAATTCACTTCGCATAAAAAAAACTGTATAATTTTATGAAGGTTTAAATCTACATATATATTGGGTTGTACTACAGAAATGTCCGATTTTCTCTCAGTCGGAAGTAAGTTCTCGAGTGAGCATCTGTGCCAGAACATTAAATGTTCTTTTTTTATAAAGTAAGTTATTGTTTTTCTAGGAATTTTTTACCATGCTGTAGGCAGTCAAATTCGAACCCTCTTTACGAATTTAAAATGGTACATAATGTGTCTGTGGCGCAAGGGTAATAACTTTGCCTAGAAAACAAACTAGTATGGCAAATTTATCACGCCTCGGACATCGGCCCGAAATCGGGAACGGTGGAGAGGGTTGCTAAATAAGGCCAAGGCGGTATCCCGGTTGTAGTGCCGATGATGATGATAATGACATAATGCGTCATTGGCAATGAGAAACATTAATAACTCATTTCAGGATGTAGCGCTAAACGAACGTGTGGCGGTTCTTCGAACCACACAAATTACCTAGAAAGATCCATTGCATATCCCCAATGCAACATTGAGTTCAAGGGTAAAAACCAATCGAACTAAACGTTCAAAATTTCCTAATATTGAATTCAATTCATCCATTCAATTCATACATTCAATTCATCCATGCAATTCAAATCCATTTACGTAATTTCATCCAATCAATGCAATTCCCTAAAACCAAGCATCATGATTCATATCTCCTCATGTACGCTATAAGCAATTAGCATTTCTAATTCCTTGCAAGAGCCCAAAACCAAAAGTGCACGTGTGCAAACAAAGGCATAGCGAGTCGACCGCCGACATACAATTCTTGCAATCATAAACATCCGAACGCATATTTTTTTATGCCAGATGTTTTATGACTTGGAAATGAAATCTAGAAACCGACGCCCACCCAGGGTTCCTTTGTTACTCATCTGAAGCGCACGAGAACTCTTGTTGTCTTAAGCCAGATGGGTAACGCAAACAAACCCATTAAAGGATCGAGCTAAGCGGCGATGCTCTCGGATCTTCGATAGAAGATAAAGATACAGATAATATGATGGGAACTAAAATTGAAATGAAAATTCTTTTTTTACAGACCAGGAGATAGAAACCTTTTTCTTAAGACAGTCGATATAGAGAATCAAAAGGAGGAGGCTTGACGTGAAGGGATCAACCATCGAAGGTCGCGCGAGCGTTTAAAAGAAAAGTGTAACAAAAGAAACCGATAGCGAATAGTAAAATCCGTGTGCCGTATTATCCATTAGATATATCATCCGTGTCGTGCCAAAGACAATTCGTGAAGTGTGAGAGTTCTTTGTTTCTTTTATATACGAGACCAAAAACAATAGTATTGTAATCGTGTCACAGACACCCAGCTTTCTCAACTAGGAGTAGTTCGTACAGTAAAACAAAAGCTTGAAAATAAAACAAATTTATACAGAAAAACATTTTGTGTCTCATTTTTCGTTGTGTGCGCTCCGTGGGCTGAAAAGCAACCTGCGTTGGTCAATAGACACGGCTCGATCCTTTTGCATGACAATGCTAGACCCCATACCTCACAAGTAATGGCACAAAAACAGTTGCAGTTGGGATTTGAAATTCTTCCGCATCCACCGTACTCTCCTGACATTTCCCCAACGGACTACCATCTTTTCCGGGCAATGCAGCGGTCTCATAGATCGGATAGCCCCATACGATAAAGTCATCATTGGTCAATATCAGTGTGGCTTCATCCCAGGCAAATCAGCGACTGATCAGGTATTCACCTTTAGGCAGGCGACGGAAAAATGTCAGGAATTTAAGATTCCATTATATCATCTATTTATAGACTTTAAGGCCACCTACGACAGCATAGCCAGGGTAGAACTATAGCGTTTGGGATAATAGTGAAGAACGTGTGATTTGAACTGACGCTATGACAGTTACAATCACCAAAAATTGAACCAATGCGTAATACATCAGGCTAATGGCCGTACTTAGAATTCGATTTTTAAACGCAAGAATATTCCACTGATGTGAATTGTTATTTTATCGCTATGGTTTACGGCTCTGATGCATTATCTTATTCGATGTTCGTTCAGTGTTCTTCACTATTTGCTTGTGTATTGTGTGTATCTGTTAGAGACGCCACAGAACTATATAATGCCATGAGAGAGTTCGGCATTCCAAACAAATTGATACGACTTTGTAGGTTGACCATGACCAACGTAACTAGTCAATTCAAAATAGCGGGATTGCTGTCCAAACCAATAAACATCTTTAATGGACTCCGGCAAGGGGACGGTCTGGCCTGCCTCCTCTTCAACTTGGCGTTGGAGAAAACAATCCGTGACTCTGGGGTTACAACTAGAGGAACTATTGTCACCAAGTCTAGCCAGATACTTGCCTACGCAGATGGCATCGACATCATCGTAGATCCGATTCGGCTGTACAGGACTCCTTCACCCAGATCGAGCAGGCGGCACAAGAACTGGGGCGGCACACTAATGAGGGGAGAACTAAGTACATGGTGGCAACTTATGCAAAGGAAAGACCTAACGTTGGTCAAACTATCAGGGTAGTGGAGCACGATTTGAAGTAGTGCAATTCTTTAACTACCTTGGGTCAATAATATTAGCCGATGACAATATGGAAGAAGAAATACACGATCGGCTGATCAAATGCAACAAAGCCTACTATGGTCTCTCAAGGCTCTTTATATCCCGAAATTTAGCCAGGACATCCAAGCTGCTACTGTACAAGACCATGGTCTTACCAGTATTCATGTATGTATCCGAGACCTGGGTGCTCAATAACAGGCACTCTGAACTCTTAACCGCGTTCGAGAGGAAAGTCTTAAGGAGAATTGTTGGCCCCGTATGTGAGTGGGGACGATTCCGGAGACGCTACAACCATGAGTTGTACGCAATCTACCTTGAAGATAATGTTGTAAGAAAAATCAAGCTCGGTAGACTTCGGTGGGCGGGACACCGAGCTCGAAAGAGCTAAGAAGAGCCCGCCCGGAATGTCCTTTGTGGCAGGATGTATGGAAGGAGACAGCGCGACAGACTTTTTTAAAGAGAAAGTATTAAAGATATAACAATTTTTTTTTTAACATTTTATTCATCTTTCGACAACGTTTGTAAATTTTGTCGAGTCACTCTGGAACCGGACCCCCCCCCCCCCCCCCCCCCACCCCCTCTCCCTCCAGGTGTTCAAAGTTAGGCATCCGTTCTGCTCGTGTAAGGGTTATTTTCATCCCCGTTGAAAAAATACGAAAAATGCAAAAAGTTTATTAAACTTAAATACATTTAGCCCAATGTGAGTGAAAAAAATTTTAAAATTGATAAAAAACAACAAATGGCGGACTATTGAAAAAAAAATTGATTTTTCGGCCCTTTTGACTCTATTTTTTAGTTATAACTAAAAAAATAAATAAATAAATAAAAAAGTAATTAACTCACAATTTGCGTGTGCTTGTTAAAAATATGTGTGCGAACTTTCATAAGCACCGTTTTCATATTATCGCTTACACCGCACTCAAAAAACTCGTCTCGAGAAAAACGCATTCAAAGTTTGGAGATAAATTAGACAAAAGATAAAAGTGATTTTTTCATGAAATCATCGGGATTTTTTATACTAACAGCTAGACATCTATTCCTGGACCATAAACAATTCCTTCCACGACTTCGAATTGGTCCTCCAGTTGCATTTTCGCCTTTTTCCTCGCTGTTCGTACCTCGTGCGAGTTATATACTAGGCTGCGGTCAGCGTCTTGCAGCAGATCTTTGTCCCTCTCGTTCGCAAACGCTCTCGCAACTTACCCAATTTTGATGCCCATGACTTGCATTATTAGCAATACGGGTAATACCACTGTATGTGTGTTTTGGCGCCATTTGCCAGATAGTAGCATTTGTTACGTGGTAACTTCCCCCATCCCCATTGTAACAATTGGAAAACAAACGATGTAGGCATATAGCCTACGATCCACATGTTGGAGGCGCGAACCGAAATTTGTTAGGTTGTGGAACTTGTGGAGGCAGCTGTGGGCATTCCTTTTCGGAGTGGGGAAATTCGGAGAGAGAGAGAGTAGAAGGTGGTCGGAAGTTGAAAGAGGTGATAGTCGAAGTCCGAACTCTAAGCAGAACAAAAGGAGATTTTTAGACAGAAAAAAGAAGAAACGGAAAAGTACAACGGTGCGGGAAAAAATCTAGTAAAAGTAAAAAAAAAATCAAAATTTAAATATAAAGTACTAATTAATTTTGTAACCTCCAGGTGCCGTAAAACGTATATCAGTGTAATGTAAATCATGTTAAAGTACTCTTACAAAAATAAAATTGTTACGAGTGGATGTGAAACGAGTTTAAATTGTTTGGTTCGTGCGGACTCGTCTGGAGACTTGGAGACGGGAGCTGAGGTATCTTGGGATACCAGGAAACATCTTACTACAACGGAACTGTGAAGACCGACCGTCGACCCTACGCAACGGTGGTTCCAGCCCAAAAACAACGTTATCATCCGACTAACGGGCGAGTCGCCCAGCTTGGCTTTTCGGATATTCTGAAAATCGACACGACTGCTAATGAAAGCGAACGATGGATATTGCGTTGCTGCAGGAAAAAGTTATTCAAATTAAAAGATTCTCAAACCCTCGAGATCGTGGTGTGATCAAGGCAAAGGCACAACAGGAATAGCGACAAAACAAAGAACAAACCTTAAAAGCCAATTCGAAATCTCATCGTATTCCATGTTCGAAGGACTAGTTTGTGTGTGCATCTCTGGAACAGACATAATTTCATAGTGGGAGTTTAAGCCGCTCGGGGTAATACGACTTATTTGATCCTGTACCAGTTGGCAAAGAGTTCCTGTAATACCCATTACACATTGAAACTTTCGTTGTTATTTTGCGTGCAACCTCCCTCGCATTTTTTTAAAAAATCGGGATCTGTCAGTTTTAGGTAAACTGGGTAAATAGCTGTTCGTACTTTAGGATCCAAGGGAGGTTTGTCGTGGTGTAACTCAGCTCATTCGCAGCTTCCGCGCGTTTCCACTTGCATCATGGCTCCGGGCCCTCTGGACAGTTTTGATGTTGCGGATTTTCATCGGTTGATATTTTGTGGTAGTATGTTGCCCAAATTTCTTTCGCCATTCCTTCAGCAGAGTGAGCATTGCGTCTAATCGCAAGTTCGTAATAAGTCGTCAGTTCTGTTATGATGTTTCCCGTAAGTTTGCCAGGACCAGCTCTTCCTAATTGGTCTGTTTTTTTTTTTTTTTTTTTGATTTTTTTATGACACCGCGTAATTGCGAACCGATTCGCTTTTCCACGTGATTGATACACTCGGCCTTTACAACATTTGGAAATGATTTCTGCAACGCATTCGTTATTTTTACATCCCCGTCTCCAACGTACCTTTCGTAAATGCGGCCGTGCAGATCAAAAGTGCGCTCGAACATCTCTAACATTTCGTCAGGCTCCATTTTACCCGAACTTCCACTGTGATCCAATGTGCAAACTGGTTCGTGCTCATCCCACCAAGTATCATATTCAGGGGTGCCTTTCTTTGTTTTCATAAGGTTGCAGCCTTGGCAATAACGCGATTTCACAGTAAGATCGAGGACTTTGTTTGTTTTGTTGCCGATCAATGTCATAACGCCATAATTAGCAGTATGACCCCGTTTGCTCCAACTACCATCTCTAGAAGCAGTAAATGTTTTATCTTCACTTTCATCAGGTTTTTCGTTTTCTTCTGTGCTAGCCTTTTTTATCACGGAAGAAAAAACGCCGATACAAGCGGTGTGTGCATTATCGAGAGCAGCGTAGTAGATGTGTTTCGTAAATTCGCCAATATCCATCAGTGAAGTGAAACAATGTAATCCATTTAACCCGACACCCAAGATGCGCATTACGAATACTATTCTACGATTAATTTCGTAAGCTTTGTTGGCGATTCGTGGACAGGACTCGATGACCCTCTCACCACAGTTGCATTCGAGGATAAGTTTGAATCCTAGGCCTTTCTCAGATTTTGTTGAAAAGTTTATCGAACCGTCACAGTTTTTACACTTTATAATGTTTGAAAGTTCGGAAAAAACAGAAAAAAAGTAACATCACGTATGCTGCCGTCACTGTGACCGTTGGAGCGAAGTCGGGCGATGTACCCAATTTTTGTGCCGATGTAGTCGCATACTCCGTTTCCAATTCGTTTACAGTTCCCATAAATCCTTTTCGTTTTTTATATCGACTCCCTGGACGCACTCCTGACTTACGCGAATCTTTAACGTTTTTAAACATAATGTTAGAAAAATTTACCGTTGAAAAACGTATGAAACGGACGCCTAAACGCGAGCACTGCACGCTCTGAGACCACGTTTACACTAAATACTTTTTCCTCCTCATGAAAAAGAAACAAAGAAACATCAAAAATACCTACCCCGCGACGTCACCGGTAGGAACATCTTCCATAGTCACCAAACAAGAAAAAACCACCAGCACCGTGCAATGGGCAAGTTAGTTTCATATATATGAAACTAACTAAAACTCAGGCAATCGCAGGTCACCCGCAGTACGCCCGAATGTAAAAACAACATACACAGGAGCGATTATCCATTACCGCTTATGAACATGTTGTTCAGTCGCACAAGCTTGCGACATATTCAAAGAAGTGGCATTTGACCCAAGCCAACAGCGAAGCAAATTAATGCCCATAAATGGATAGTCTGCATCTTTCTAAATACACGGTAGTTGCCACCTATGATACGAATTTGTATCCGCGGGAGACCCGACCCTTTAATGACATATAACTTTGGAACCGCCTAAGATTTCGTGTCCAAATTTTAACATATTATTTTTGGAGGATAAAACTATCGATTAACAAAAAAATTCAAAATTGATTTTTTGAACCGAACAAACCGGAATGTCCCCTTAAACTGTAAAGACGCCCACGATTACTGTAAGAATTCTTATCTATTATCCAAGACAAACACCAATGTTTCCCCAGAAAACTTAAAACTTACTATATAACATACGAAAAAGATACTAAGGCAACCCTTCACTAAAATATTAAACAAATGCTCAATATTCAGCTGTCAAAACGGTGAATATTTTTACTTCTAAGTGTGTAGAACTTATAAAAGAGAAGAATTTATAAAACTGGAATTCTTTAAATTCCGATTGTTTAGCCATCACCACCACCACCATCCACTACTTCTTGTGCATAATGTCATTTTATAAAGCAAATTAAAAAACTTACCCATTATCAATACCGTTTAGGCCAATTTTTTCACCTAAATCTCCAACAGTTACTCCAGGCAACGAAAGTAGTGATTTTGAATCACGCACCGGTACCAAGAAAGGATATAGTCCTCTGTGATAGTTTTCAGGCGCATACAGTTGAGCAAACACTATCGCATGTGTACAAGTTTTTCCCAGGTTGCCTACCCAACATTTTGCCGCTTGAAAATCTGGAGAATGCAAGATGAATTCCTTTGTTTTTGAATCATAAGTAGCTGTCGTTCTCATGCCACGAGCGTTGGTTCCATGAGATATTTCCGTTAATGCAAAAGCACCGCCAATTTCGCTCTTGGCAGCCTGCTCACAATACTTAACCAACCGATCGTTTCCGAGTGACATAATAGTGGTGACAAACATCCCATAAGACAGACAGTATTTAATAGAAAAACTAAAATCGTAGCTGAAAATGGCTTGGAGAAAGGTTGTTGATAAATTCGGATTATTAACGAACTGAAATAATAAAATGAAATTACTTGTATTTCAAAATTGTTAATTTAAAAGCTTACATCATCGACTGCGTAGAAGTTTTGTGACCAGATGTGTACCCCCCGCCTATTGGCTATCCGTCGCAAATCATCCAAAGATAACTCCTCGAGATCACGCTGGAAATCGGGATGTGACTCCATAAAAGACCAAATTTTGTGCTGGCAAAAGGAGAACATAAAAACAATTAAAACGAATATAGTATTTTTTATGATTTAGTATAACATAACTTCTGTTTGATGATAAAACTTTTCATTCTAAGGAGAACTAATGTGACCGCTTATATTTGTAGCGCATTCATAACACCAATATGTTAACCCAGAACATAACCACTGCACGTACTAGTTCGTCAGATCTAATTAGTAACTAAAACATCTCGGTAAAATTCACCCAGAAAATGTACATTAAATTACGCTGCACAATTACACAAAATTAATAAACCTGAAAGAAACAACACCAGGCAAATATTTGACCTAGCCATACATATGCGACTCAGATGGAACCTAAGTTAATCTTTCCGATCGTATTTACGAGGGTAGTCCCAGAATTAATCGGCTTGACACATAGATGGATAGTAGTACCAATATAGGAATAAACTGTTTTTATTTTTAACTAGTAACGCAATCCGTTTGAACTAATCGGTCCTTGTAATAAGAAGAACTCTGTCCTAAACGAGATCAACACCGAAATGAAAAACTCAAAGAGTTTTATTCATTTTATTTGATTACCGCATAAAAATTTGAAAACAATCAAATTACCAAATTGAACGCACAACCAGCAAATTCATAAGGCCACACGGATATCACCCGACGGCGTAACGCCTAACCAAATAGACCACTTCCTCATAGACAAAAGACACCACTCGAATATCCTTGACGTAAGATCATAGAGAGGAGCAGATTGCGACTCCGATCATCTTCTAGGATGTGCAAAATCAGGAGTCGGCTCCCAGCAAACCCACATGGGCAGTCACGGGAGACGAGCAAAAAGTTCGACATTGATAAACTAAAAGACCTGCGCAAAAGGGCTGAATATCAAGAGGAACTAACGAATAAATTTAGCATCCTAGAGAATGGGAGCAGTGGGGAAGAGGAAACCAATAATGTGGGCACAAAAGGGGCATCGACCAGAGACACAATCAAACAAACAGCCCAAAAGGTATTAGGATTTAAGAAAACAATTAAGTCCAAACCTTGGTTTGACGATTGGTACAGGGCGAAGATCGAAGAACGCAAACGCATCAGAGGGATCGACTTACAAAGATATGATGAAGTCAACGCAGAAAGATACGCGACAATTCGGAAAGAGAAAATGAGACTGTTCAAACCCAAAAAACACAAATGGGAGAAGACTCGGATCGAAAAAATCCTATACAATTCCAGAGTAAAGAATATCAGAGGTATGTATGCCGGCATAAATTCAATTTGAAATGGCACCTGAGGGAGAGCCAAAATAATTCGAGACAAAAACGGCTTTCTGGTCACAGAAACAAACAATATCGTGACAAGATGGAAGCCGTACTTTGAAAGCCTGCTCAATGTGCGCACCCAGCAACCACAAATAAACGCACCAGACGTACATACAGACGAGCCTCAGATCCCAGAGCTCTCTTTCAAATTATAGACGCAATAAATCGATTGAAAAACAACAAGGCTCCCGGAGTCGACTGCATACCGGCAGAGCTTGTGAAGCATGGAAGAGAGGCAACCGCTTGAAATGTTCAAATGTTCATAATAAGGCAACTGCTGGAAAAGAAGTGGGAATAGGAAAGACGGTTCACCAACTGTTCGTTGACTTCAAAGAAGCCTACGACTCAGTCGCAAGGCAAAGACTCTACCTTATTGTAGTTGAGCTGGGAGTCCCGAAAAAAATATGTCGCCCTCGTTCAAATTTGCATGAACGAAAACAAAGGGCGAGTTAGAATAGAAGGCCACCTCTCAGAACCATTGGAAATCTGGGACGGACTAAAACAGGGAGATGGCCTGTGGGGTTTTAAGTAGTGTGTCTGGCACGACACTGATTCACTTAATCCCCAACACCTTTAGATTACACTCACCGATTGCTGAAAATTGTTCCTCAAGGAAGACGAAAACGGGTAAAAATTAAACATTGATTTATTTTACGTAACTTCTTTTTTGTTTTATTTCACACATGTTATTTCACATATATGGTTCCTTAAATTATTGTTCTCTTTGACAACAAGAGTTACGTGGTATAATAAACGACTCGCGTAAGGACGGACTTCCGCCCACGCTTGACACAAGATCACGCACAAGACAAAAAGATATTATGTTTTTACTCGACTCCGTATATTAAAAAAAACCTCAATAGGCGCATATAATGCGTGTGCACTCTTATAACGATGGTATCTGACTCCTCGAGCTGGGCGACGTTGACCCAGCCTCTGATGTTTGCGATGAGTTTCCACGCATGTCATCGCAGGGGAAAAAAACATCTTTCCTTTTCAAGAAGGACACCCAAACACTCGCTGGGCGCAGGAAAGGAAAAAAAACAAACAGGCAGCTGGTCAAATATGATGATCGGTGTACGGCTGGGTGTATTCCCGTCGTACGATAGGGGATCGATTTGGGTTGGCGATAAGTCAACAGAACTTTGCTGCGACGGCAAAGGCTACTAGATTTAGGTGCATGCTTATTTTAGGCATTGGGTAATGGGCTCCTCGATAGTATAGTGGTTAGTATACCCACCTGTCACCCGGGAGACCGGGGTTCGATTCCCCGTCGGGGAGCCTGTAGCGTTCTACGAACGCACAATTCTACGCAGGTAAGGTTCCTATCTTCAAAGAACTTACTTACCTGAGAGCGTTGCACGCGCCCACAGACGCGTGCCCCAAAGTCCCGCGATAGGGCCTGCAACTCGCAGCCAACGTTGAGACCGACACCAAAAAGCAAGGAACTGAACGTTCCCAAAGCTTTTTAGGTCAAGCTCAACAATTATAACTCTTCATGCCTGAAACAAAGGCATAAACATCCATGCGTTCTATTCCTAAAAAAAAAAAAAAAACAATTCCCAAAATGCCATACATGCTGCCTGCGCCCAGGAACATCTCATCGAACCGGCAATTCCGAAATTCAATACAAAAGAATTGCTATCATCAAAGAACGAGCCGATCAACGGATGCACGTGCGGGTAATCTAACGCAAGGACCACCCAAATCCGTTGAACAACAGAAGACAGCCACGACCTATCGCAATCGAATATATCTCAACGAGATATCCGATAATTTATGAGGAGTTAAGCCAACAAAGGCAATACTCCGGTCCCACGGCCACGCTAGAATTTCGCACCATTATAAAGATCTAATGGATTTCGATTCCGGGTACCAAGTTCAAATAAGTCCCACGGACTGCACGTCAAAACAATCGCCGAATATCTCTGGTCTGGGCGCCAGATGTTCTGTGCAAACAGAAGGCCGTGGAAATGAAATTCTATCAGCGATAATAATGATGTATGCAAGATGACTTTCCCCTTTCAGGAAACTACAAAATATCCCGGGGGATGTGATAACATGCTGCTAACAGAAATTCGGAAGTTCTGTTAGCAGAGCAAATAGGGAATATTTTCCGGATAGATACAGATACCAGTTTCGAATCTGGGTATCTGTGTGAGCAGGATATGGTTGAGGGCAGATAGTTAGTGAGATTTCGATCGTCAACGAGACGACAAGGCTAATTCTGATCGTCACCGGGACGAGAAGGATATATCGAATATCCGTACTGTGAGGAGACCAGAGAACCCCGCCGAGGTGGTTAATCCGCGCCAAGAATCCTTGATACTTCTCGTGTCATAAAAAGTAAAAATGTGTCGTATTAAGTGTGAGTCGATTTGTTTTCGCCTACAATGTGTTTATTTAGATAGTATAAGAACGTCTTTTCGGTAACTTACTCGGCACTTATTTCGTAAGAAAAGCAGCGAAAATTATAATTCAAAATAATAATAGACAACTTCGATTAAAATAAAAATTAAAAACAAATTTGTTGGTGTTTCATTTGTAACCGCGTTCGGTCTGTGTATGTATGTTTTCTCTGCGGCAAGCAGTGTTCGGCGGAACACTTGAACACGTATAAATCCGCCAAAGTGGTGACCGCGACGCGAGTAAAGAGAACACGCACCAAATACAAAAAATGAACACGCGCGAAAATTAAAACGTGAACACTCGAGAGAAAACGGACAAACAATTCGAACAGTTTCCGAAACGCAACACTTAATCAGTGATATCACCAATTAAAATAAACAGTGAGTTCCAGTGAAGTGAAGCGCCTACAGAACCGCAGCTACCAGGACAAGGACTCATCACGACGCCCAACAGCAGGCCGACAGGAAACCAGAAAAAAAAAAACCGCAAGTCCTTTAAAAATGGTTTTCTTTTCCTTTTTTTAAATATATTCTATTTTTCATTATAATTTTTTTTTCTTTCTCTTGTGAAAGCTCTTTCTGAGCCAAAAATGAAATTTATAAAGCTCCTTCTGAGCCAATACAAAACCTTGTAAATATAATCGGGGGAGTTCATGTTGAGCCACCGTACTTAGGAATACATTTAGTACTTATATAAGTAACGTGTCGGTAGCCCGAAAAATAGCGCTCAACATCATTTGTGAAATTTGTAAAGCCCCTTCTGAGCAAATACAATACGAAAACCTAAAAAGACAAAGAATACAAGTGAAACAGTAACGAAATGAATCTACATTATATAATAACATAACAATGTGTAGACAGTAGAGATTATTACCAAAAGTACCTTCGAGACAGTACGGGTAAAATTAAATAATACTAAAATTCTTGGCCAATGTATGATTGCTTTTGTGTTGATAAGTTAGTAGTAAGTGAAACCCGATATATAACATTAAACAAACAAAAAAGTGTATTAGGCTTGCACAACTTCACTCCAATAATTTTATTCTCTTATGGTGATAAATGCCAATTTACAAAAAAAAAAGCGGTATAATACGTAAAACTGTCACGAACAAAGGAATTGTAAAGCGCAGTTTTAGTCCGCAGTTCAATTGTTACTTTATCTATTTTGAAAATTTATATAGATTTTTGTTACCGACATTATCGAACAGACTCGGAAGCTTGACAGGAAAGGAATCAGATTTGACACATTCTTTCCATTTGTAGTATTATGCGCAAATAATTAAATAATAAACGTAGTATATTAACGAAGATTCCGGGACATTTTTGATGGAATACTTCTAAATAGAGCACACAATTAAGCCAAAGAGGCAAAACCAGTTAAGAATTTCAAACAATATATAAAAAAATAAACAATTTTGTAAGCTCCCTCAGAGCAACGAAGGCCACGCGCGAACCGACGACACACTTGACATGACTTTCTTGTAACGACCGCGAAATAAAGCGAAATTGATCGCCGCAATAAAGGCAACGAAGAAACAGTTGCGCACCCGCGAAAAAAACTCGATAGTTCTCTCCTCCTCGTACTTCTTGTCCTCCTTCGAACTGAAAAGTTTCTCTCTGTCCGCTCCCGGCACAGTCGAACAATACGTAGGGTCCTCTGGTGTAGGCCCACCCTTTTACTATTTTTGGAAAATAGATAGAATCCTTTTATGCTAGGCCCATCCCTGAAAATAAAATCTTTGGAATCAGCAGGTCGTTTTACCGCGTTCCACTCGAAAGACTTCTCGAAAAAAGTAAACGCGAACCTCTCGTTAACAAGCGATCCGCGCACCGAGCGACGGATTTACGACGCGAAATTTCAAAGTAGATGCCAATCACGAGGTCGCAATTTTCGGTCGAAACAGCGACAATGGCAACTAACAGGGACACTTCCCCGACTGCATCTCAACCAACTCCCTTACGAGAAGCCGACATACCTCCCTATACGGACCAACGTCCACGAAGGCCGAACGTAATATTACCGGATTTCACGTCCGACGACCCAGACTACTGGTTCGGGTACGCCGAAAAAGCTTTCAGCGTGGAAGGAATCACCGACGAGGAAGTGAAATTCCTCGTGGTAACACGGGTACAAGACCCAAAATTGCTTCCATATGCGAAATACTTAATAAAAACCCCATCTCCGCAACCGTACACGGCGTTTAAAGAGATGGTGACTAACGCCTATAGCGAAACGCCGCAAAATCGCTTGCGACGTTTATTACGGGCGACCGACACCTCTGGGATGCGACCATCCCAGCGCGCCGCCTATTTCCGTGCACAAGCCGGCACGGACATGTCCGAAACAGCCTTAACGGCTATATTTAGAGAGTCTTTGCCAGAATACGTTCAGGCAATCGTCGCGCCTTTAGCCGAACCTGGTCTCGATGAGCTAGCGCGACACGCCGAGGCAGTAATGGCCACGGACAGATCCCGAACGGATCTCCAATTCCTTCCGGCAACGAACCCCGCGCAAAATCCACCTCTGCCCCAACCACGAACCTCCACGGTAACGTGCACTCATGCAACACAGACGAGCAATGAGATAGGACGTTTAGGCAGGCAGGTCCAGCAGTTGCAAGCGCAACTGAATAACCGCACCGTGGGGAACAATTCATGGCCTAGCCGTGACAGTTCGCGACGCCGAAGCAGGTCGCGCGAGAACTTTAGACGCGGGCGCGTCAGATCGCGCACGCCTGCCAACGAAAACACCTTGGGCAGGTGTTACTTCCACCATTGTTTCGGGGCACAGGCCAGGAGGTGCAGGCAACCTTGCAACTGGATTCAGTCTAGTTCTTTAAACTAGAACTGCCGACCGTAGAAAAAGCGCAAACGGCCGGCAAACCCCAATTAAGTCGCTTGTCAATATACGATTCGAAGTTAAATGTGGACTTCATTATTGACACAGGTGCGGATATTTCCGTTCTTCCGCGCTCATACGCACCTGCAAATCGGTTGCCGGGTAAATTGAGATTGTTCGCCGCGAACAATAGTCCAATTAAAACCTACGGACGGAAATTAATAACACTAAAAATAGGCCTACGTCGACCAATTCGATGGTACTTCGTAGTGGCCGATGTGACCGAACCTCTAATAGGATCGGACCTGCTGCGACACTACAAACTAGCCAGCAATAGACTGATGGACCCGTTAACGTCTCTTTCTCAGCCAGTAAACGCCAAGGCGGGAGAGGCATTGACGTTAACGTGCACTGTCGCAAACGGACCATTCAGCGATCTGTTGCGAGAATTTGCGGATATAACAGTTCCGCTTAGCAATCCCCGATGCGCAAAAGCCGGCGTTTTTCATCACATTGAAACGCGCGGCCCCCCAGTGAGCCAACGCCCGCGCCGTTTGGCTCCCGAAAAATTGCGCGAGGCTCGTGCAGAATTCGAGTATATGCTCGACTTAGGAATCTGCCAGCCGTCCGACAGCCCATGGGCGAGCCCATTTCATCTCGTCAAAAAGAGTAACGGCGAGTGGCGTCCATGTGGCGATTATCGAATGCTGAACGCAGTAACGACACCCGACCGATATCCGATAGCAAACCTGCACGACTTTTCTTATAAGCTGCAGGGGTGCGAAGTTTTCTCGACCCTCGACCTCACGAGGGCGTACCACCAAATTCCGGTGGCTCCCGAAGATATACCGAAAACCGCGGTAACCACACCTTTTGGACTATTCGAGTTCAAGGTGATGACATTCGGTCTCCGAAATGCAGCGCAAACGTTCCAGCGCTACATAGACTCAGCTCTCCGCGGACTTGACTTCTGCTATGCGTATATCGATGATATACTCATAGCATCGAAAAACATGACCGAACATCGCTCCCATTTGAAGCAAGTGTTCGAGCGCCTCCGAGATTTCGGCCTGGTAATCAATCCAGACAAGTGCCACCTCGGAGAATCGGAAGTCAAGTACCTTGGCTATTGCATAAATGGCCAAGGCGTCCGCCCATTACAAGACAGGGTGGACGCACTGATGCAGTTTCCTCGCCGCAAGAATGTGCGAGAACTTAGGCGTTATCTGGGCATGTTAAACTTTTATCGCCCAACGCTTCGAAACGCCGCACAGGTGCAGGCTCCTCTGAACGAATACCTAGTAGGAGCCAAACGAAACGACAAACGACCGATTCAATGGACCGAGTCAGCTGATCAAGCTTTTCGCTTATCGAAAGAGCAGCTGGCGAACGCAACTTTGCTTCGACATCCCATCGAAGGAGCCCCATTGTCCATACAGTGTGACGCTTCCGACACCGCAGTTGGGGCCGTACTCGAACAAGAGTGCGATGGTAAATGGGAACCGCTGGGTTTCTTCTCAAAAAAATTGAACCCGACCCAGCGACGATACAGTGCCTACGACAGGGAGTTATTAGCGATTTACTCCGCAGTAAAGTACTTCCGGCACATGGTCGAAGGACGCCAGTTGACGATCAAAACTGATCACAAACCACTGGTGTACGCTTTCCGAAAGAAAGCGGGAAGTTCAACTCCACGACAGGAACGGCACCTGGATTTCATCGGGCAATTTAGCACCCGAATCGAATATGTTCCAGGTGCAAACAACGTAATTGCAGACGCTTTTTCGCGTATCGATGCAATTAAACTCCGTGCGCAAATCGATGATGCCGACTTGGCACAAACGCAAGGAGAGGACCATCAACTCGAGTCCCTATTGAAAGCGGAGACAGCACTAGTTCTGCGTAAACTTCCTTTCAACGACTCAAAAGATGAAGTCTGGTGTGATGTATCGACAGGGACAGCTCGCCCCTACATCCCAGAAAAGTTTCGAAGGAATGTGTACGAAACATTCCATAACCCAGCCCACCCAAGCGGACGCGCAACCGCTGCAGCCGTCTGACGTAAATTCGTCTGGCCACATATGGCAAAAGACATAACAAATTGGGCACGCAATTGCTTGCAATGTCAGCGTTGCAAAGTCGATCGACACAACGTGCTACAACCAGCACAGTTTAAGCTCCCCGAGGCACGATTCGCCCATGTACACATCGACATTGTGGGACCGCTTACGCCGTCGAGAGGTTACATGTACCTCCTGACAATGATCGATCGCTTCACTCGGTGGCCAGAAGCAGTGCCACTACGAACAGTGACCGCAGAGAATGTGGCCAAAGCATTCTATTCGACTTGGGTCACACGTTTCGGCGTCCCAGCTACTATCACAGCCGATCGAGGACCACAGTTCGAGGCAGCGATTTTCAGGCAGCTGACCGATCTACTCGGCTGCCAACAAATCCATACGACAGCTTATCACCCCCAGTCCAATGGGATGGTTGAACGATGGCATCGCTCGCTGAAAGCCTCACTGATGTGTCATGACGATAATCAATGGCTGGACGCACTACCGACAGTTCTTTTAGGCTTGCGCACAAGCATAAAAGAAGACCTGGGAGCCTCAGCAGCAGATCTGACTTACGGAACCAATCTGCGCCTCCCAGGAGAGTTCTTCGCCGATGGAGAACCACCGCTCGAACAGTTGCCAAATTTGGAAAACCTACGCAAACTCATGCGAAAGGTCAGGGCAACACCTGTCGCCAGACACGGTTCCAAGAGGATATTTGTTCACCCAGAGATGGACAGCTGCACGCACGTCTTCATCAGGGTGGACAAAGTTAGGAAACCTCTAGAACCGCCCTACGAAGGGCCATACAAGGTGCTGGATCGAATAAACGACCGAGTTTTCTCCGTTGACATCGACGGCAAGCCGCACACCGTCAGTGTCGAAAGACTGAAACCGTGCCACCTGGAACTACCACCAGATACCGTACTGGGAGAAGTGCATAAACAACCAGCGGCGGCAGCCGAAACCTGCCCCGTACGCCACACAGCATACTCCCACGAAACGCCAGGCACGTCAAATGTTGAGAATCAACCAAACCCTCGCGAAATGGTCGCGCGCGGGTCGTCGGACATCCTACACGGACCGATAACGCGGCAGCGCGCCCGGGATCTGCGCGCACAAGAAGACGCTGCGAAGATTCTCAATGTACGGCAACCTGAAACCCCAACTTCTGACAAGCGAAAAAGAACGACGAACGTGATAACTTTCGCTCCTCTACCACCCAAACACCGCCTAATACGGAAGGGAGCACACCCTTAAAACTCAACTACACCCCCCAAGCAACTAACTACTTCATATCGTGACTACGTCACTAGAGGGGGAGTGATGTAGCGTTCTACGAACGCACAATTCTACGCAGGTAAGGTTCCTATCTTCAAAGAACTTACTTACCTGAGAGCGTTGCACGCGCCCACAGACGCCCCAAAGTCCCGCGATAGGGCCTGCAACTCGCAGCCAACGTTGAGACCGACACCAAAAAGCAAGGAACTGAACGTTCCCAAAGCTTTTTAGGTCAAGCTCAACAATTATAACTCTTCATGCCTGAAACAAAGGCATAAACATCCATGCGTTCTATTCCTAAAAAAAAAAAAAAACAATTCCCAAAATGCCATACATGCTGCCTGCGCCCAGGAACATCTCATCGAACCGGCAATTCCGAAATTCAATACAAAAGAATTGCTATCATCAAAGAATGAGCCGATCAACGGATGCACGTGCGGGTAATCTAACGCAAGGACCACCCAAATCCGTTGAACAACAGAAGACAGCCACGACCTATCGCAATCGAATATATCTCAACGAGATATCCGATAATTTATGAGGAGTTAAGCCAACAAAGGCAATACTCCGGTCCCACGGCCACGCTAGAATTTCGCACCATTATAAAGATCTAATGGATTTCGATTCCGGGTACCAAGTTCAAATAAGTCCCACGGACTGCACGTCAAAACAATCGCCGAATATCTCTGGTCTGGGCGCCAGATGTTCTGTGCAAACAGAAGGCCGTGGAAATGAAATTCTATCAGCGATAATAATGATGTATGCAAGATGACTTTCCCCTTTCAGGAAACTACAAAATATCCCGGGGGATGTGATAACATGCTGCTAACAGAAATTCGGAAGTTCTGTTAGCAGAGCAAATAGGGAATATTTTCCGGATAGATACAGATACCAGTTTCGAATCTGGGTATCTGTGTGAGCAGGATATGGTTGAGGGCAGATAGTTAGTGAGATTTCGATCGTCAACGAGACGACAAGGCTAATTCTGATCGTCACCGGGACGAGAAGGATATATCGAATATCCGTACAGTGAGGAGACCAGAGAACCCCGCCGAGGTGGTTAATCCGCGCCAAGAATCCTTGATACTTCTCGTGTCATAAAAAGTAAAAATGTGTCGTATTAAGTGTGAGTCGATTTGTTTTCGCCTACAATGTGTTTATTTAGATAGTATAAGAACGTCTTTTCGGTAACTTACTCGGCACTTATTTCGTAAGAAAAGCAGCGAAAATTATAATTCAAAATAATAATAGACAACTTCGATTAAAATAAAAATTAAAAACAAATTTGTTGGTGTTTCATTTGTAACCGCGTTCGCTCTGTGTATGTATGTTTTCTCTGCGGCAAGCAGTGTTCGGCGGAACACTTGAACACGTATAAATCCGCCAAAAGCCCCTGGCGCAAGACTAATGACCTTGCCCAGAAAAAATAAATCATTATGGAAAATTTAACAAGCCTCAGGACTTGCAAAATAAGGCCGAGATCGGTTCCCGGTTGTAGTGCCGATGATGATGATGATGATGATAATGCACAGGAATATTGGCATGCAGGCAAAAATAATTTCTTCTGTTTACGTAGAGTACACAGAAGCGTTTCGTTTAGAATAGCCAGCGTGAGAATAGTGGCTGGTCGTTGTTTAGACAACGAATCATTAGACATGATCATGGGTATGATTGTCTAACGTCAATCATATTCGTGCCCAAATCCCATGATCGGTAGATAATCGATAAAGGAAATTGGTCGCAACTGTAGCGAACCTTGGGATTGGGGCAATGAATGGTTATGAACCGTAGCAAAACCATCGGCTACAGCTGTATCAACAATTACGCTGGCCAGCGAGTGTTTATCTATTATAATTGCTGACGAGCCGAGCCGATAGGGATATGATATGGTTCATATAATCATCATCATCATCATCGGCACTACAACCGGGAACCGGTCTTGGCCTTATTTAGCAAGTCCTGAGGCTTGTTAAATTTTCCATAATGATTTATTTTGTCTGGGCAAGGTCATTAGTCTTGCGCCAGGGGCTCCCCGACGGGGAATCGAACCCCGGTCTCCCGGGTGACAGGCGGGTATACTAACCACTATACTATCGAGGAGCCCATGGTTCATATAATATGAAATGAAAAAATTCAATGTGATGCATGCCTTGATGATGTTTAACTTTCAGGTGAAAGTTATTTGAAAGACAGCTTAAGCTGCTCGAATACAGGTAAGTATAGTGGTTTATGGAGTGAGGGAAAAGCAGGTTGATTTAAAGAAATGGATGGTTGATGGAGAAAGCTTTACAGAACCGCCACAGGCCTCTCACCATGTCTTTTTAACCTTGTGCTCGAGTACACATACTAACCGACAAAATAAAAACTGCTTATACACAATTGAGTATGGCAGCGATCATTGTGCATTATCAATCGTGATGAAAGTACCAAGCGAAGTTGTGGAACTCGGTGGATGTGTGATACCGCAACCCTATAACTATGGGGGTATTCGATGGGCGCTTTTCACGAGAACCTTAACAAGAGAAATTCGCTTATAAGATATGAACCTTCCTACCAACGGATGGACGAAACCATAAAACAAACTATGGTCAAAACAATACCAAAAACCACACCTCCGGACAACATGAACATGTAAAGAAATGCCACGATCAACGCACTCGACAGAAAAAAAAAAGTAGACCTATGGGGTATAAGATAGTGTGTGCCAGCGTATGGCACGTATTCCTTATATCTCCCAACGATGTTGCGCGGTTGCGAGAATAGTCCACCCAGGATAACTGGAACATTAAATAACACTCTGGTGTTTGTTTGTTTGATAATAATTTCCTTTTTATTTGATTTTGTCGAACACTCTCATATTGTGTTTTTAAATTTGTTTGCCGTCCTTCCCGCAGGAGTACTTCGGAGTACGACTTCAAAGTAGCGTTTTGCAAATGATGCGTTTTGTTTAATTTCAAGGACTTCACAAAAATTGCAACTAATTAAAACAGTTAGTAATAATGCAATTACACTAGCACCGTATACATTCTCCATTTTTCATCGGTATAATTACTATTTAGGTCTCTAAACTTTACACTTCTTCTGTGAATCTCTGCGGACAAGCGTGTGCATAAGCCTGCACACGCGGCGGCGGTTAGCGACACAACCTCTCTCCGGTAATCACGTTATTCGACTCACTGAAAAGGGGAAGAAATTGGATACCACAAAAAAAAACATACTTCTGTTCTCTCACTGCCACGTTCTTCGATGTGTGGTAGGTTACGACGGTAAACTGATGATCGAAGAGAGCGGGACAATGAGAGAACAGAAACACGCTGTACGATTATCTTGGGGTGGATTTGGTTGTATGTGCATGAATCAATGTAGTTCTGAGCGGAACCCATTGACTTGATTCGGTAGTATGGTGAGTTCAGTGTACATTGATCCATACTAAGACAGAACTGAGAAAGAGAGGAGAATTAAGCTGATGATATTCACTTGCAAAAAAGAGAGCATTGATCCCCAGCGAATGAAGTGTCTGGAGAAAAGCCGAAGTAACGCTAGGGAAATATTATCACGTGATTCAATCGAATGTTTTGATAAATTTCCCCAGCGGATCTGCAATGATGCGACAACTTCGTCCGGCTGGATTTGGTTGTCGCTAATCGACATGGACACGAGTTGCCGTATGGCAAAAAAGGTAAGCTAAACTCATTTATGCATTGTCTGCGTGGTACAATGAGTTTAGCTATGTGTCCTTGGTGGAAACATGCTTTGCAGGTGAACAGGTAAGTAGGGGGAAATGGGGTTGATTTGACGCGCTGTAAGGCGGTCGAAATTAGGTAGGAATTGTGGTTGGAATTGTGGGTTGTTTCTCATATAGAATTGAGAAACCCCCACAGACCTCTGTCTCAACTAAAACTATAGTACAGACGATTTATTGATAAGCACGACCAGGAGATAATATCACTGAAGTCCAGATTAAATAATCTCTAACAGCCAACTATAGGCTATCAGCAAATTTGTATTGGAACAACAAAGTTCGGGCGGTAAAATCCAACAACCCTAGTATGTTCCCGCAAATTAATAAAATATTTAGACGGAGTAATGAAAACGTGATTCAGTGTCTCCAAATACCACGAACTGACGAAAACCAACGAATGCTGACAAATATAGGCATAGACACAAACAACGCCATCCCAAATGATGAACTTTTTGTGTTTAAAGATGAATGCTGCAGGGGCCGTCTTTCAAGAACTGTACAAGGCAAATGAAGTAATTCGCCGCAACCATGACTTGTAGGATAGAGGTTCACTGAATTATCGTCATCTTCTAAATGACATTTCACAGTGGCGATCAGAAAACGATGGTTTTATCGAATTCAGTAATGAAAATATGGCAAACGCCGAAATCACTGCCGAAAGCGCTAACAGCCTTTTGATCACTAGTGAAGAAATCCATGGCGTCTTTGCATTATTCAAAAACAAAAAATCAGTGGATATGGATGGAGCATCCAATATCGTACTCAAACATCTTTCTCCAATCACAGTGGGCAAGGCACACTATCCACTACGTTGGAAAACGGCCACAAGGAAAGGAAGGGGTATGAGGTTTTTCCGCACTGTACACTTCCACAGAATTTTCACACTACATGAATATAGACACAATTAATACTGGTTACATAATCTTCTACAGAACCTTCAACAACTTATTTTTACATTCAATACACAATGGTGTTCCGGAGGAAATACTCAAAATTCGAATGGGTCCGTCTACTTTTTCGTATGGAAGACTGCACCAAAATATTCGCACTATGGCATTAAAACTATCAATATTGCCCCTTATATAGCGATCAGTTTATTTAATGAAGATTGTTGCGGATTCACAATTAAATGCACTAGAGAATTCTCGTACGTTCGCACCTATCTGTCATTTGCCAACTGCCACCCACCAGCTCACAACACGTCGGTGACAGAAAAGGGACGCCATTTAAGCGTTAAATTTAAAATCTACTCAACGGTTCGCTTCTGGACGTCACCATGCGATAATCATCTCTTGGACGTCGCTTCATTGCGATAATCAGCTTCCGGACATTATGGTTCGGTAATCATCTTCTGGACGCCGCTTTATTCGATAATCTCCTTCTGGACGCCTCTTCATTCGATAATCACCTTCTGGGCGCCACTTGTATTCGGTCATCATCTTCTGGCCTCTTCATTCAATAATCATCATCCTGTGGACTTCTCGCCGTCAGCTACACCATCCTGTGGATTCTTCTTCTTGGACCTTGCTCACCAGCGTGTCCTCCTGGGAACATTCTTCTTCGTTACTTGCCGCTCTCCCGGGAACATTCTTCTTCATCAGTTACCGTTCTCCTGGGAACATTCTTCTTCGTCAGTTTCCGATCTCCTGGGGCATCGGCTTGCCTCAAATTCTACTCTACCAGCGACTAAAATAAGGGCCAAAAGCGGAGTATCAGCCAGCATAGCAACGGTCCGAAGGATAATAAAAAAAGTGATACTATCAAGAGAAAAAATTGAAAAAGAAACCTGTTTTGAGGCAAGTACATATATGATGTGGGGAGCTATTACCTACTATGGCACAATCGAGTTGGAGGTTTTGTTTACAACAATGAACGGAAACAACTACAAAAATTTGATAGAACGGTCATTTCCAAAAATTAAAAACATTTTCGTACCTCTGTCTTGGATTTTCCAACAAGACAATGCCCTCATCCACACTGCCAGGATTGTTAGAAGTTGGATTCAATCAGAAGACGTGGAACTTTAGCCATGCCCGCCATATTCGCCGGACCTAAACACAATCGAAAACGTTTGGTCATGGCTATCTACTTGCCGGACATTTTGCAACCAACTCAACGATGCCTGATACCACATCAGTTCTGTGGGGGTTCCACCAAACCCCACGGCCCACTTACCTGAAAAACTCCCCATATCCGCAACTCAACTCCCATTAACTCCCGCCAATGCGATTGCATTGGCATCTGAAAATATTTCCTTCTCCAAGGACATTAATGCATACAAGCATTACAAAGAATTCCCAAAAAGAATTGCGCCTACAAGGGCATTCATACATTACCAAGCATCTCTGCATTAGCGACCCAAAAACCGAATTTCCAATTAGTGTAGATATTCACACTATAATTCGATCCAGCCGTGGCCATAGATGCCATGCATAATTGACGCAGATGGTATACACAACCGTCATTGTGTACCCATCTAAATTGCTTTCCGAAGACTTGCAACTATGGATTCAATTGCAAGCACTTCACCAGGAAATATTGCTTTGTTTGAATTTTCAAACAATCACCGACGCCAACTTTCGCCGTCAGATCGGATTCAATAGCATAAACATATGGAAAACAAAAGAATCCGATTCTCCCAGTCGCAGGTAATAATGTATACGATCCTTTTAGCATATAATGATTGGCTGCTATTTAGACATTACCGAAAGATGATGTAGGTCGTTTCACCATTGTTCCTTTTTTCCTCGTTTTAGGCAAAACGCATCGATGAACACGGTGATGTGTACGAACACATACATACACCACCACGTACCTGAGGTCACTTTCCATTGGTCACTGGTCAAAGGAAATTTCATTTCCTTTTCCCCACACCATCAAACTCACCCCAAACAAGGATTGAATCGCAAAGTCGTATTTTAACCGCCGATCCGGACGGTTCTTCTTCCGCACCCCGTTTCGCGCCACGGGGATGCGTAAACCCGAGTCGAGTAATAACCCCCAGGCGTGTCCTAATCATTTACCTTTTTAATTTACCGTTTGCAACTTAGTTCGATAAAGTGTACCCCCAAACAAACGGTCTTGTAGGGTGTCGTTATTCCGTTTCCCGAGGCATTGTGTTGTGAGTTATTCGCGTATTAATACATGTACATCCTTCTCAAATAATCCAGTAAAGAACAAAATAAATATACACGTTTCTTTTAGCAATAAAATAAAATTAATAAAAATAAAAATAATCCGTGTTTCTATTCTTCTTGTGGTGATCGTTCGCTCCGTATTTTGAAACTCGAGCATTTTTGGCGGTGTTGCTCAGAGTTGTGTCCAGTGAACAGTTTGTGGGGACGAGGTAGAACTCTCGCCCGTGAGGCGTCGCGACTTCGTACTCCCACAGTTGCACATCAACTTGAGCATAGGCAGCACACCATGAGCCAGAAATGCTTCCGAACGCGTACTGTTGCCCGCGCACTCAAAGAGCTATACGCACACAAATCCGCTGGTCCGGACGGCATTCCCCCAATCCTCTTGAAGAGATGTTCCTCTTCACTCGCCAAAGCACTGCGGAAGCTCTTCTATTTGTCTTATTCTACTGGCCGATTCCCAAATAGATGGAAGTCAGCGAACATTCAGCGAATTCCCAAAAAGGGTGACAAATCATCCCTTTCTTCTTATCGACCCATAGCACTAACTTCTATTCTCTCCCAGGTAATGGAATCATTTATCAACCGTCAACTTTCGAAATATCTGGAGTCAAATGACCTGCTCAATGACCGCCAATATGGATTTCGTAGCAACAGGCCCACAGCAGATTTGATGGCGTACCTTACCGAAAAGTGGAGCCATTCCATCCACTATCTCGGTGAAAGCAAGGTGGTCGCATTGGATATTTCAAAAGCCTTCGACAGAGTTTCGCACCCATCCCTTTTGTCAAAATTGCATTCATATGGAGTGGACAATTCCCTGATCCAATGAATAAGAGACTATTTTTCTGGCCGTTCAGTCCAAGTGGTTCTTGATGGTGTCAAATCTGTCTCCCATCAAATTAATGCATGTGTTCCCCAGGGTTCGGCACTCTCACCCACTTTCTTCCTCATCTTTATAAATGACCTCTTGTCCATTACCCACAACCCAATTCACTCGTTTGCTGATGCTAGCACGATGAGTTTCTCATACTCATACGAACACTCCCGGCCAAACTCTTTGAACTTCATTACCAACCAGCAACTTATGCTTGATACATTGAATTCAGACCTCAACAAGATATATCGGTGGGGATTATCTAACCGAGTAGAATTCAATGCCCTAAAAACTCAGTGCTGCCTCTTGTCGCCAAAGGTGAACCCCAAAGTAAATATGTAGTGCTCTAAAAAGCCCTACCACCTTTTTCCCCATTCCTGCATCCAAATCCCAGCTATATTACCCTAGAACCCAGAATCCTGTCAAAATCCGAATTAAGCGAAATATGATCCAAAATTCGCAATAAACGAATCAAACATTCGTTTATCGCCTAACATTTGCCTCCACGGTATAATTCAATCCAAAATCTAAAGTAAAATTAAAATTCACAACAAACGAAACTAACATTCGTTTATCGTTTCACATTTGCCCCACGGCATCATCGAAAACCAAAATTCAGAGATCGTTATCTCTATCTGAAAAAATTCCACTAAGAAAAAAAAAATACAAAACCAAAACCAGATACATATCCACATCTGCACAATAGTTTCGTAAGAATTCAAGAAACTGAATTCTTATCTTAAGTAAACACTGAGCATCTCACTCAGGATACAAAAATCGAGATTCGTGTAAGAAATTGTGCATTTTTGAGATATAAATCTCGATTTGTTTTCTTTTATAAAGGAATAGTAAAGTGATCTCCGGGCTGCAGTTTAAACTTATTATTTGTCCCGGAAGGAGGTACATCAGAAGTAAAGCCGCAGTACACTGTGCGCTGAAGGAAGTAATCCCAAGAAAATCCTCGATAAATTTGAGATAATAAACGCTTATACCTAAGGAAACAAAACGAACCTTTTTTCATTTTTATCTAACACCGGGTAAGTACAGCCGTGGTATCTCCACAAAAGATACAATTGCAGATTTGGAGTATCACCTGCCCCCCCCCCCCCCCCCCCCCCCGCGGAAAACCAGCGGCGGCAAGGACTGAGGCCAAATTAAGGACGTTTCTCTTCCCTCTGGATCAGAGGAAGCACGGCGATGACCCCTGCTGTAGTACGTTGTTTCAGGAGCGGTCTATAAGAGATCCCTCATCCTTTTCAGGACAAGAATACGCGCTTCCTGAAACAGAAACTTACTACAGAAAAGAAATGTTGGTGGCAGCGGTGGGATTATCCAACAATCCCCTACCACAGAAGAAGACACGGTGCGGATTCCCAAAATCCCCTACCACAGGAGGAACACTGGTGAGACTAATCCAACTGTCCCCTACCAAAAACCCCAAAAACGGCACATTAGTGGCAGTGGATTGGACTGATCCATTCATTCTTTACATGAGGAAGAGAGTACGGACAGGATAACCCAAAATATCCCACAATCTCACGATCTAGAATCCTAATAACGGCCACTGGAAATAGTTCCAGAACACATCAACGACGCGTACTCCAGGCGATTTAAGTTGAAAGAGGATACTGAAGACTGACGGGATAATACTTCCAATATCCCCTAATAACAACTGATAGTAAAAAACAAACGTTTAAAAGCGTATTCCGGGGCTAGAACACAGGAATAGTGATATCAAAAATTTTTTTAAAAAACGAAAAAAAAAACAAAGCGTATTCCGGGGCTATAACACCGGAAATGAAACTTTTAAAAGCGTTGCCTGGGCCTTAGACACCGGCAAAAGTGAAAAATAAAAGTAAGAACAGCCGCATCCAGAAGCGGTAGGACGCCAGTAAATTAAAGCTAATAAATTAAAACTCAAATATCATAAAATAAAAAGTAGTTTTATTGGGCGTGGCCGATTCCCAGGACCCATATTCAACGATCGGTATCTGCTCTTCCCTCAAGGTTTGAGGAAGCACGGCGGCAACCGCAACGGGTCCCCTCAGGAGCTGTATTAAAGAGATCCCTCATCATTTTCACGATAAGGAGACACGCTCCCTGAGAGAAGGATCACAACAAATATACTGTCTATGAACGGCACTTGCAACGGCGAAGCCAAGGAATTATCAATCCTCGGCACTCGAATTAATTCAATTCTTAACTGGAATGACCACATATTCGAAGCTGCGAAAAGTGCAGCCAAATGTATGGGGTTCCTTAAGAGATGTAAAAGATATCTCACTCCATCCAACCTGTCCACTATTTACAAGGCGTATATTCGTTCCAAAATGGAGTTCAACTCCCATATTTAGTCAGGCGCATCCAAACCTGCACTACACGTGCTCGATAGTATGCAAAAATGAGCAGTAAAACTTATTGGGGACCCAGCTGTGAGTCAATAAATTCCATCGTTAGAACACAGGCGCAACGTATCATGCCTATCTCTTTTCTATGGGTATTACCACGATCGTTGCTCAACTGAACTTACTGAATCTGTTCCGCCCCTTCAGATATGTTCCCGCGATACCCATCAATCTGTGAATGTGCATCAGTTCACGTTGAGAGTGGACTTTAGGCGTACAAATAAACATAGAGCCATTCTTTAGCCGAACCACACGAATGTGGAATGTTCTGCCTGATCAGGTATTTCCTGGCCGCTGTGATGTCCAGACATTCAAGACCAATATACATCGACGCCTCCTTTCCTTATCCACTTCCTCTCCATCCGCTCGCACTGTGCTCTGGCATTTAAGAGTACTTCAAATTCCCCTTTTGTGCGCGCGTTAGTGTAAAAAAAAAAAAAAAAAAAAAAATCTCGTAAAGTTTATGAAGGCGGCAGACAATTCGAAGACAAGAACACCTTAATCGAAGCTATTCGTGATTCCTGGGACCAAATTTCCCTAGACTATTTAAAAAAACGATGATTCTATTCCAAACCATCTCATATAGGTCATATCCGAAAACGGCGGGCATACTCATTATTAATGTAGAAAAACGTTATAAATAAATGTTTTAAAACCATTAATTTTTTCCTTCTTTTCTAAAATTTTGCATGTGGCCTCTCCTAGTGACGCACTTTTTTATACCCTTTTTAAGTAGTTCATTATTTGATCTTGGGAAATTCCAATGGTCGTTTTTTAATTACCCTTTAATTTTATGAATTTCTTTTGGGAAAAGACGTACCTATTCATGACTTGTATATATTTGTGGGTACAAAATTTCCAACAGGTATAAAGAGCGAAAATCAATTGCAAAATTTGTTGTTTCATCCTAGTCATTGGGAGTGTACATCTTTTTTTTTCTATTGAGACGGTCACAACGCACCAGGCGTAACACTATTCCACAGCAGTAATTTCCATTAAAAAAATTCTCTAAGTACTCTTAGTTTCCATAAATAAGTGTCAAAAAAACTTCAGTTGATCATTTAAATAAAATACAACATTTCTTCATGCAGTAAAATACAATGTTTCATCAAATAGAGGTTGTTTAATAGCATACGATGTCGCATGCTGTGTAATACCATAAAGGAAAAAAATATAAACAAAAAGCAAAGTGTCTTTCATTACCCCCGTATAACTTCTATTGGTTATAAATACAAAGTATGTGAAGATAATAGGTATTTTTAAGTACAATCATCCAATGCCACACTATAAATTATTGAGTAAACTTCGTACTTAGGTTAAAATATTAAGCTATTTTATTGAACTACTTACCAACAAACATATCCGTAATCAATATGATAACTTATCGATACAATTGCAAAGGTGCAAGTTCAAGTTAATCATTAATTTGATTTGACAATTAAAAACATTTTTGTATTTAACTATCTGATCGCAAATAAACAACCAGCGATTTTCCATTGTAATCTTATAAATCATTCATCAATGATTGTCATTTTTATGAAAGTACTCACCTTTAAGCGAATGGATTCTTCGCCATCTAGGATAAGGTTCATTCGTTTATAACAGAAGCTCGACTTTTTCCTATACAGAGTTAATGGGCCATCCTTTAGATCGGGAAAAATAGTTTTGTCATCGAGAATACATTTCCTAAAACAAAAAAAGGGGGGGAAATGATATAACTAATGATCTGCTAGTTTAATTTTGTTTAGTAACATATTCATCATATTCCAACAATACATTAAAAAAAGAAAAACAAATGGAAAAAGAAAGACAATATCCAATGCCTTCAAAGCATTTATTGGACCAAAATCGCTTAATATTAACGCAGGCACCGGCTTTTCTTTTTTAAAAGACATAATTCATTTATCATTTAGCTTCTATTATTCTATTCTCTTATATTATTATGTTCTCGATTCTAATAATCTCATTCCAGCTTGTACTGAAACTACGTTTTTTCAATAATAATATGCCCTATCTCCGCCCCCTATACATTTAGTTGTTAAATTCTGAGCATATATTAAAATTAAACTATCCACAATTACTTCAAGGATTCTCATCGTCAATTAGTAATCCAAGACAAACAGCCGCTCAACAAACAACAACTGAGCACTAAAACATTATCCACATACTCCGTAACCAACTGTCAGAAGCGTAAATACGATCACTTGTTTTACAATTCAGTCGCTTGGTAAAAATTGTGTTAGTATACTAATAGAAAATCAATTATATGTAAGATTCAACCACACTACACACATTCCACCATACAAATAAAATGCCAAGTTTTAAATGAACCTTTCAACACACACATTTGTCCACAAAACACACTAATTTCAATTCGTGGTTTTAGGATTTATTATAATTTATTCACAGGAACAAACAATATCGTGATAAGATGGAAGCAGTACTTTGAAAACCTGCTCAATGTGCGCACCCATAAAACCACAAATAAACGCACCAGACGTACATACAGCCGAGCCCCAGATCCCAGAGGTATCTTTCAACGAAGTTCTAGACGCAACAAATCGATTGAAAAACAACAAGGCTCCCGATGTCGACTGCATACCGGCAGAGCTTGTGAAGCATGGAGGAGAGGCAACCCCTTGAAAGATCCACTAACTCATCAAAACAATATGGGATAAGGAAGTCACTCCGAAAGAATGGAAAACCTCAATAGGTGACAGATCTGACTGCGAAAATTACAGAAGAATATCATTGCTCCCAACCACATACAAAATACTAACAAATGTCATACTGGTGAGAATCACACCGTAGGCAGAAGAAATATTGGGAGACTACCTATGCGGATTCCGTAGGAACCGGTCAACTAGCGACCAAATGTTTGTGGAGGTTATAATTTTAAGTAAATGTTTTTCTTACCTCCTTTCTCTTGGGTCCTTAATGGGCGGATTGGGGGAGTGAGGATACCCGTGGTAGTTGAACCTTAATGAATAAAAGACGCTTTCCTTTCGTGGTTTATGGCGATTTATTGCTTTATTGTCTTCCATAGATTTCGACAAGTCCATAAGATAGTAAAGGTGAACTGGATTGAAATGACTGTCATAGGTACGGCCACTGGAACTTTACTGATCGCGAAATCAAAATGTGTCGCCCTTTTATACTCTGTGATGACAGAGATTGGATAAAATTTTATTTTAAAAAATCCCCAGAAGCGCAAACAAGATTTTGTGTGCTTCAATTGGAATAGAATTCTGGGAAGTGTATAGGAATTTACTTGAATAAATTCCCGGAAGGAGAAATTACGAGGGTTGCCTTTTATATTTCGGGATTAGAGAACAAAAACAAATATTGATCATCGAAAATCACTTTATTGTTTTTCAAAATATTCCCCATGAAGATCTATACACTTTTGCATGCGTTTGAACCAATTGTCGAAGCACTTTTGCCACTCTGATTGAGGTATCTCCAACACATGCATTCTGAATGCAGCAACCGCTTCTTCAGGTGTCGAAAAACGTTGACCTCTCAGTTTGTTTTTTATGTACGGGAATAAAAAGAAGTCATTCGGTGCCAAGTCAGGACTATACGGCGGATGACCCATCAAATCGATGTTTTGGGTGCTCAAAAATGCAGTTGTCGCAGCCGATGTGTGAGAGCTCGCATTGTCGTGGTGAAAAGTGATCCGTCTTCGGCGGTTGGTTTTCCTGATTTCTTGGAAGACAACTGGCAAACAAATGGTTGTGTACCACTCAGAATTGACTGTTCTGCGTTGTTCTAGTGGTACGGTTGCGACATGTCCAGTTTTTCCGAAAAAAAAGGCGACCATTTGCTTGGAAGTGCTTCGTGCGCGAACAACTTTTGTTGGATTTGGCTCATCTTGAAACACCCAGACAGTCGACTGCTGTTTACTTTCGGGCTCATACTCGTAAATCCACGATTCATCACCTGTCACGATGTCATAGACGTGTTTCGAAGCACCGCGACCGTATTTTTCGAGCATTTCTTTCGACCAATTGACACGAGCCTTTTTTTGGGCGATTGACAAATTGTGTGGGATCCAACGCGAACAAATTTTTTTGACAGTCAAATGTTTATGCAATATTAAATGTATGCTGGTCCCACTAACGCCTAAGGTTGTCTCAATCTCACGATAGGTCACATGACGATCTTCCAATATCAGTTCGCGCACAGCATCAATGGTTTTCGGAACAACAACTGATTTTGGACGACCTTCACGAAATTCATCTTGGAGTGAACTACGACCACGATTGAATTCACCATACCATCGATAAACACTGGTCCTTGATGGAGCTTCATCACCAAAAATTGAATTAAGTTCATCCATGCACTGTTGCTGAGTTAATCCACGCCGAAAGTTGTAAAAAATAATCGCACGAAAATGTTGACGATTTAATTCCATTTTTGGGCCGAGATGAATCTTTTAAGTTACTGTAAACAACACAAATAGCGCTCGTATGTCAAAACGTTCTGAGTGCGCATAACCTCAAAAATGTCCAACTTTACGACAGAGCTGTCAATTGCCGGATTGCAACACTAGGGTTGCCAAATCCCGAAACATAAGAGGCAACCCTCGTATGAAATGCATTTAGTATTAGGCATTTCATAATTTCAATGGTTATAGGGAATTGAATCAATGCACGACAACTGGACTTTCGTTTAAATTTATCGTGCATATGATTCAATTGGATTGGGACGTAAGGTACTTGGAAATTGAATCAATGTGCGACAAATTAACTTTTGATTTAACTTGTCGCTCATATGATTCACTATGGGAATTGGATTGGGATTATAGGTAGTTGGAAAGGGGTAGTGATTTAGGATCACTACATGTTCACAATAAGGCAAATGCTGGAAAAGAAGTGGGAATACGGAGAGACGGTTCACCAACTATTCGTTGACTTCAACAAAGCCTACGATTCAGTCTCAAGGCAAAGACGCTACCATATTATGGTTGAGTTGGGAATTCCGATAAAATTTGCCCCCTCATTCAAATTTGCATGAACGAAAACAAAGGACGAGTTAGAATAGAAGGCCAACTCTCAGAACGATTTGAAATCTGGGACGGACTTAAACGGGGGGATGGCCTCTCACCGTGTCTTTTTAACCTTGTGCTCGAGTATGTCATCAGAAAGGTAGAAGACGACAACATGGCCGGATCATCCCTGGTCATCCGGGGTCACACAAGTGATCGCATATGCGGATGACATCGCCGTTTTGGGCGATAATCTACAAACTGTAAGTAAAAACTGTGAAATCATCATGCATGCGGCAGAGGAGGTGGGCCTAGAAATAAATGAAGACAAAACAAAATACATGATTACGACGAGAGCAGATGGACCTCAGGTAGCACATATAAACGTCAGGCGCAGGATATTTGAAAAAGTTAAAGAATTAAAATATCTGGGAACGATACCGGCGGCAAGTAACGAAATGTCGAAGAAAATTAACAAAAGACTGCATTCCGGTAACGCTAGTTGGCACGCAGTCAATAAACTGCTGAAATCCATGTCTATAGAACCATAATCATGCCGATTGCTCTATGCGGATGCGAAACATGGGCTCTCACAAAACGGGAAGAAAACAAATTCCGCGTATTCGATAATAAAGTTTTAAGGGGTAGCTTTGGCGGCAAATATGACGAGGAGGCAGGACAGTGGAGGAAACTCCACAACCACGAATTGGAAGAGCTATACCGCAAACCTACAATAGTGAGAGCAATCAGTTCGCGAAGATGGGCTGGACATGTAGCGCGAATGAGCAACGATAGGACCGTGCATAGAATTCTTGACGGTAGACCAATGGGAAAAAGAACGACAGGACAGCCGCGATGGAGATTGGAAGACAATGTTTGACCTTGAGGAGATCGGATCGGGTGGTCAAGCGTGGAAGGAGAGCACACAGGACAGGGAACGATGGCGGAGTCGAGTCAGCGAGATCATGAACTTCCGGGTTCCTACAGGCTAATAAATAGAATAGATAGTGGGAACATATTCGGTCCACTAACTTTAATGTATGCGGCTCACATATGAGAAGGAGCCGCACAGTATAAGTCGTACATGAGGGGAGTGAACTCAGCACATAGGCTGGCTTCATTAAGAGTATGCTGTACATTCCGAACGCTATCCGAAGATGCCATAAATGCCTTGGCCGGGAGGAAACCACTTGACATTGCAGCTACATTGCGTTGCATGAGGTTTCATAAAAGAATCGCCGGCGAATGCGATCACAAGTAGACATTTTCAAGCAGTCCACTGCCAATCCTTGCATATTCTTTGAAGGAAAAGGAAAGGACATACTACTGGTCACCGTATACGTGGACGACATTTTAGTTTCCTCACGAAGCACAGCAAAGATCGAGGAACTATCGAAGCAGCTTTCAAAAACATTTAACATAAAGGACCTCGGCGAAATAAAGCATTGTCATTGGATGACTCAAAGCAAATACATATCCGAAGTCCTAGACCGTTTCAACATGACCGAATCGAAGCCCGTGAGTACACCTCTGGACAGCGGCACTATACTACAGAAAGGGAAGGAGGAACCCGACAGAAACCTGCCGTTTTGAGAGTTAATTGGATCTTTCATGTACCTGGCAGTATGAACAAGACCAGATATAGCCTTTGCCGTGAGCAGATTGAGCCAATTCAACAGCGAAACGTGTCTTACGCTACCTGAAAGGCACGGCGAACATTGGATTGTCCTATAAAACGAGCGGGAAATGTCTCAGCGGATACGCCGATGCGGACTGGGCCAACTGCCCGGACGACAGGAGATCACACACTGGGTATGCCTTTACTCTTAACGGCACACCCGTCTCATAGGAATCGCATAAACAAAGAACCACCGCGCTCTCATCCACAGAAGCAGAGTATATGGCCATATCCGATGCGGCGAAAGAGGCCATACGTCTACGAAGACTGATTAGTCAATTGGGATTTGCCTTACCAGACAAGATGGTTGTTCAACGACAACAAAGGTGCTCGGAAGCTGGCTGAGAATCCCGTATTCCACTCCCGGAGCAAACATATCGACGTCCGACATCATTTCATCCGTGAAGCACTGGACAGTGGAACACTCTCGGTCGAATACATGCCCACGGAAAAAATGCCTGCAGACACTCTCACTAAGGCCCTATCCAAATCGAAGCACGAGAGGTGTCTCGACCTCTTAAACCTGATGTAAATTTTTCGCACTGGTGCGCTCATCGAGGGGAAGTGTTGGACATCTAATGTTCTACATTAGTGTACACCCGATGCGCACACCGGCGACAATGTAATTGGTTGAACTTGATGAACATCCACCATTTTGTATTTCGTCAAGTTGCAAAGGCTTCCTGATGATGTACGTGCACATCATCACTCTCCTTCATCAACTAGCTGATTCAGGGCACGTCTCGTCAAGTACGACCCAGAAAATTAAACTCTCCAAGACTAATTTCTTTTTCGAAGGAGGCTGGGATGTAGTGCTCCCGAAGCCCTACCATTTCCCCCCAATATACACACCCCTACATACATATCATGTGTTTTGAGTTTCAGCTACTAAAAGGAAAAGACGACCTTTTTCCAGGTTGGACTTCGTTCATTTCTTTAGTTCTCAGGGGGATTGTATTTTGGCACGTCGCGTCATGGCGAGCGCACGTACTGGTATTTAAGTTCAATAGAACCGGATTGTATTCAAGTTTAATATAAATGGATTGTATAACTTAACACTTGCAGACGGTGTGAACAACACCTGCACGCGCAAACCCCAAGGAATGAAAATGCTGACTAAGCGTCTGGTGCAATCGGAGCACTTCGAGTCATTCCCACGACAGCGAACAACAGCAGAAGCTCAGTTAGGGAAAGTTAGGTATTAAAGATAAGCAATCGAATTATTTCAGGTTCAGTTTCTAAGTTAACTCGAAGCAATAAAGGACAAGGCATTCTGCCTTGTGATATTTTTTTGATTAATTGTGTAAAACTTTAATTAACTTATATAAGTGTACTGGAAAATGGATTGTATTTAAGTTTAATAAAGTGTAGTATAAACGAAAAAACAGAATCTTTAAGTATTTGCCGTAAGTACTCCACGCTCTTCCCTCAAGCACATGAGGAAGCACGGCGTCGGAGGTTTAACAGGACCTTCAGTGGAAAAAGGAAAAAGAACTCGTTCCGTTACAGAGCGGGAAAGCTGCGGAACTCCCTCCCCGCACGACTGTTTCCGGAGCATTACAACCTACAACTGTGCAATTCGGTTTATATGCGCTCCACAAGACAATCCGACGGATTGCACCCGTTTCATCTCCCGACGGCGCGAACATCTCTGCATCAGAACTCGTTCCGTTACAGAGCGGGGAGGCTGTGGAACTCCCTTCCCACGCGGGTGTTCCCGGAGCATTACAACCTGTGTAGCATATACAGCCACACAAAATTAACGTATAATAAAAGGGTTACCCGGATTCGGGCTGACTATTTCCCAGCGTTATCTATATGTACTCCGCCGGACCAAAACTTAGCAGCACTTCCAGGAAAACATGTCCTCCTTTTTAATCTTTCGTTCATCAAAACAAACAAACAACGCAACCTTTCGACTTTTGTTTACTTTTTAATTTCTTAATTCAACAAAGGGACAAACATAGCCACTTTTCGATTTTTTAACTTGATTCTTTTTCTACTAAAAACGGGATCACTTCTTTTCCTCTTTTCTGCCGCTGATCAACTCCAAAAAAATCTTTCTTTGTTCAACTGTTCAACTCTTCCGAAAATCAACCGTTTCTCACAAAAAAACCGTATATTTCGAATGCAAAATCAAAAACAAACGGAATCGAAAATTCCCTTTTCTGTTTCTCTCTCTCACCCTCCATCGACATCCACTTCGAAAATCGAACTCGAACCCGCCCACGATCCACACTCGAATCGGGGCGTGTTCGAACACTCACTTGTGGATCGCGCACCACCTTACCATCAAACTACATAAAAACAAATTATATTAAATACAATCAATTGATGGGGTGGCGGAAACCGCACGTAACATCCCCCCCCCCCCCCCCCCCCCCCCCCCCCCCAAGACTGCGTGGCATTCTTAGGAGAGGAATGTCACGCCGGAGAGTGTACGGCGGAGAGCAAACAAACAAACAATCAACAACTTCAACGAAATCAATAAATCAATAAATAAATAAATAACTAAATTAATTAACATGCTTAGGTGTTAAGGTTAGTAAGGATTTTCTATATATTTAGTACTACTTATATATTAGGGTTAGTAAAAAAATAAATAAATAAATAGTACTTAAATGTTAATGTTAGTAAATAAATAATACTTATGTACTAGTGTTAGTGGCAAATAAATAACGGCAATTACATAGGTAAACACCACATGAATTCCTCGAAGACAAGGACACAAACAGCAACACAGACTATCGCGACGGGCCCGACACCGAAATTGATGGTCCGACCGAAAGCTCGACCGCCCACACGATCCGGTTAGGACCCCCCCGCTAAGGCGAGGTGATCCCCTCTCGTCCAACCTCCGAAATGTCACCCGGCCGGCGAAAGCGTCCCGCTCCCATATATATTTTCCCTGATTCGCTTTTCGACTCATTTACTCCCAGTAGGGCTTCAGACAGTTGTTGTGTACAACCACCGTCCTCTTACCTAACTTCACCGCGCTGTTGACCGCGCTTTTCACCTCCACCACGTCATATGGACCTCTCCATAGGGGCGCCAATTTTCCTTTCTTGTTTTCTTCCCGCATCAAGACTTTATCGCCCACATGGAACGTGAACGGGCGTAACTGGCGGTCATGATACCCTTTGGACCTCTTTTTCGAGATCAACAGATTGCGCCTAGCTATTTCGTACGTTTTCTGAAGCTTGTACTTCAATAGCTTATAGAAGCTCTCATGGTTGTAAACCGGTTCCGGAGGTAATTTGATGTTCGAGGGGACCTCCGGAGTAAAACCAAAGAGACAGTCCATCGGCGTCAATCGGGTACCCTCGTGCACGCTGGTATTGTACACGAAAGTGGCCGCCCTCAGGTACTGATCCCAGGTTTGGGGATTTGTGTCCACAATGCTGCGTAGGTATTCTACCAGCGGTCGATGGGCTCTTTCCAAGGCCCCATTCGATTGCGGATGGTACGCTGAGGTTTGCAGTTTTTTGATGCGGAGCAGCCTGCACACGCTTTTATACAGGTTGCTCAGGAAATTGCTGCTCTGATCGGTGACTAGTTGCGTCGGTACACCATACCTTGCAACTATTTGGTCGAAAAAGACCGAAGCCACCGTCTCTGCCTCTGCATTGGGCAGGCCATAGCAATCTATATACTTAGATAAATTATCCTGGAACGTAAGTATGTATAGATTGCCTTCAGGAGTACGGTCCAGGGGGCCCACGATATCTAAATAAACTTTTTCGAAGGGCCTCTTGGCAATGTCGGTGATTATCATCGGCATTCGTAAGTTTGGGGAAGACTTCATGCGCTGACAAATCTTACATACTTTAATATAATGCTTGATATCGCGCATCATATTCTTCCACCAGTAGTGCCTGCGTATCTTCTTATACGTCTTGATCACCCCTTGGTGCCCACCTAAAGGGTGATCATGGTAATCCCGTAATAAGTGTTGGATCCCCTCGGGATTAGTTATTTCCATTCCTTTTTCCGTGCAGGAAGGAATGGTGTCCTCTTCTGGGAGTGACTCGTCGTCACTGGGACGTCCCGGGGTTCCCTCGCTTTCCCGTTGGTTCTTAGCCTGGGCGCGAGTCACTACATTGCACCGCGGTGGTGAAGGGGCTTCGTCTACAGATTGGGGAATGCGGCTTAGCGCATCCGCATTGTTGTTATATTTACCGGGTTTGTACTCGATTGAGTAATCAAACTCCGATAACTTATGACGAAATCTGGTTAGGCGTGAGGTGGGTTCTTTCACGCAGAACACTCCCTTCAGCGGCTTGTGATCCGTGTACACGGTGAAGCGTCTACCTAACAAATAGCAACGAAAATTTGTTGCCGCCCATACAACGGCCAGCAACTCCTTCTCTATTGTGCTATAGTTGCGTTCGGCCCCATTCAGGGTGCGGCTGGCATAGGCGATAAGTTGGTCTTTGCCCATCTCACCTTGGAATAACACTGCTCCCAGTGCCTCATTACTCGCATCCGTGGTTAGATTAAAGGGTTTTGTGAAGTCTGGGTAAACCAATAATGGTGGCGAAATTAACTTCCCCTTTATCTCTTCAAATGCCTGTTGACATTTGGACGACCACGTGAACTTCACGCCCTTCCTTAATAAGTTGGTTAAGGGGCGCACTATCCGGGAAAAATTTGGCACAAATTTCCGGTAATAGTTCGCTAGCCCTATGAATGATTGGACGTGACGTACCGTCTTGGGAATGGGGAAATCTCTGACACTAGCTGTCGTGTCAGGATTTGGCGAAGCCCCTATTTCCGAACAAACATGTCCCAGGTAGACTACTTCCCTTTGCAGGAATCTACACTTTTCCGGTTGAAGTTTGAGGTTGTGGTATCTCAACCGGTCGAACACCCGCCGGAGCTTGTCATTATGGTCAGCCAGGTTCTTACCATATATGACGATGTCATCCAGATAAACGAAGCATTCGACTCCTTGCAAACCGGTAAGGACATGGTTCATTAGTCTCTGAAACGTAGCCGGGGCTCCTTTGAACCCGAACGGCATACGTCGAAACTCGTAATGCCCATAGTTGGTGCTAAAGGCGGTTTTATTCCGATCGTTTAGATCCACCAAGACTTGGTGATAGCCACTAGCCAAATCGAGCGTGGAGAAGTAACGCGAGCGTCCGAGCAGGTCTAGGATGTCCTCTATACGAGGAATAGGATACGCGTCCCCGATGGTTTTTTCGTTTAACTTTCGAAAGTCTACCCCAACTCTCCATCGGGCTTCTCCGTCGGGGCCCGCTTTCTTGGGAACCACTAGAAGGGGGGAGTTCCACGGGCTTTTGCTTGGTTGGATAATGTCGTTATCCAACATTTCCCGAATTTGCTCATTGATAACCTGCCTTTTGCTTTTGGGCAATCGGTACATTCTTTGGTTAATGGGTGCCTGATCCCGTACCAAAGGTATTTCGTGCGAGATTGCACTGGTGTACGTCAGGTAGTCGCCCTATAAATGGAAGATGTCGTTGAACTCTCGACATAACTCCGTTATCGATTGGCACTCGGGTGTGTTCAGGTTATCCCCTAAACGAAGTTCCCCGTGCAGTTGTGCCAACCTGGAGCTCAAATCAGGTTCATCAGGCGACTGACCATCCGAGAACAGCTGTGAAATGATATGGAGGGATCGTCCCTCCGAAGATTGGTTCTCGGGCACGGGCCTGCTTGACTCGTCGTCAGAGTCAGTTCCCGGCGACGTAACTTTACGCTTCACCAAGGGGATGATGTTATATTCTTTGGTGGGGTATACCTTCACCGTAAGTTGATCGGGCCCCTGAGGCCTATTCTGGGTATTAAGTGCCACTAACCTGGCACTCCTTGCCCTAGTAGATACGCAGTGCGAGAATAAAATGTTTCCTCGCGCGTCCTGCGGCACCAGAATGGCCTTTTCCCGGATGTCAATGGGGATAGCCACCTCCATTTGGGAGCGTGCCGGCACTACCACCGGCCTACTCAGGGCTATTTCGATCATCGACGGTTCACGTTCATCCATCCACGATGTTTCCTCTCGCTGGGATGACCTGGCCGAGCATTTTTTCGTATCCCTTCCCCGTGTGGGTGGGGTCCCCGGAAGAGTGTGGACCTCGGTATCGACCTTGGCAGGTCCCCGTGTCCCGACTCCCCGTTTGGCTACCTTATGCTTCAGCCCCCCCCCCGTCCCACCATTAACAAAATCAACGGAGAAGAATTCGAGATTTACGGCTGTTCGGGGAAGTTCCAAACATCCACCCGGTCCGTTGATGTTGCAATGCCTGGACAGGAAGTCATTACTCAACAAGCCGTCTGCTTCTAACCCTGGCATGGAGTCTACAACATGGAAACTGCAGGGAATCTCGTGGTGCAACTTGAGACTCCCATGGCAGGACCCACTCGACTTGCCGTTGCCAAATATGGTTTGCAATGGTGTGGATTTCCGAGCGTCCACCGCCTGGCCCCGGTGAAGGGCCCTCCGCTTCAAAAGACTAACCTCAGCGCCAGTGTCCACCATGAGACGCGTAGTGTTCCTACGGCCAATGTCCAAAGGGAGCTGTACCATGGGGACTTCTACTGGCAAGAGCTGAGCACAGTTTTGGCCAATTAGCGTGTTCAGTGCGGTCGGGTTGCGGTTCCCCGACCCGACCTCTGGGAGTTTTCCGACCTCTTATCAGACGTCTCCTGCCGACGCGCCGTCGCCGCATAAGAGCGTCGGCTGCAAGATTCGCACCGTGCCTTGTGCCTTCGTTCAGGACTATCCCGCCTGGGAGTCTCAATAGACTCCGAACTAGTGGGACTGGACTGGCCTTGGCCCAACCTGGGCCCACGGTGCTGAGGTCGCTCTTTCCTATTCCCTGCGTCCCTTGGTGAGGCGCCACGCCTCGCACCCGCCTTTAAGGACTCCGAGTCCATGGAGTCGGTTCGCCTTCCGCCACCGCCCGACACGGACGATTCTCGCCTACTATTTCCACCTCCATCTCGGGAGTCCAAAGCCTCCGTGCGACTACTACCGACCCTACGATTGCGCCGGCGCTGTCTCATACGCCTTCCGCGCCTATTACTAGCGCTCGCCCCGGTCTCCACCTGGGTGTCTTGCCTTTGGCCCGCAGCAGGTGCTGCTCTGGCGCACCGCTCGTGGGGAGAAACTTGAGAACCCTGTTGCTGTTCCCAATTCCGCTTATACTCACACACGCGCAAGTTGTGACCTTGACGGCCGCAAAACTCACAGCAGCACCGGACGCCGAATACCCTGTGACCTGATGTAGCCGGCCCGCCACCCGCTGAGGGGGCTTGCGGCTCCGGTAGGGTTCTCCGCTGAGCCTGCGGCCGCTGATGGTGCGGCCCATGCCGCGCGATTCCGCCCTGTTGTCCACCGCCCCTGTATGGAGCCCGAGGTTCGCGCGTCAGTCTCGGGCGATCCGGGCAGTCCACTATATCGTGGCCATACTGCCAGCATTCGCGACAGAAGGGAGTGTTTCTTCTCTTCAGGCACTCGTCGTACACATGACCCCTTATTTTGCAGAAGCTGCATGTTGTCTGAGATTCCAGGGGGTGCGTCGACCGACCAACCGGATCCCGGACCAGATTGTCCCGACCCGATCTATCCTGAGGTACATACGCCCCCTGAGCCAAGCTCGGCGACCCTCCACTCCGGCTCGAGGAAGGCACGGTATTTGACCACGCTCCCTCGCCAGAGGAGGCCGGAGCATAGGCACCAGCATCTGTGCGATAACCATGGGGTCCATACGACCGCTCCCGAACAACCCCCCCCCCCCCCCCCCCCCCCCCCCGCCGACGACTACATGGCTCCTCGTCAGGCAACACGAAAGACACCGCCCGGGGGTCCAGATTCGACAAAACCGGCGCCGGCGCCGCAGGGTAATCCCTAAAAGTGGAGGATGGATTCTCTAAAAAGGTTGAGGAGCTTCCCGGTCCTACATCTAATGATTCTGACGCTCGATCGGCGATTCCGGGCCGCGCATCCACAAACAAGTCGTCCTGCCTCAACATCTTCTTTCGAGCTCGCTCGAATCCGGTTAGGTGGTCCACCAGGCTTCGAAATGGGACATTACCCAACGTGAGGAGGAAGTGCCTTAGTCCTTCCTCCCTCAGACCCCTCACCAACACCGGCTTGGCCATGCCCTCAAGCTGGCTTGCGAAGACGGACCTACCCTGGCGACCATAAAAGCGCTCAGCGGCCTCCTCGCACCGTACCACGGCCCGTTTCACTCGGGAAACGAAACTCGTGGCATCCTCGGAAGGGAGTTGTCGCATTTTGGAGAGTTGTGCACACAACTCCTCATACGACACCCGGGGTTCGTAGGCCTCTCTGAGACGCTGTTCCGCTTCGCGGAAGGTCGTGGGTGGCCTCTCCTCGAACATTCGATATGCCTCGCCGCTCAGCCTATAGGGCAGCCACCGGAGGAAGGTATGTTCCTCTTCCACCGCCAGACCACCCAAGGTCCTTCTGCAGCCCTTGAGAAACAACGAGAGTTTCTCGGCCGTATCCGGACCCTCCTGCCCCGAGAACATGGGGACCGCCTGCGACACAAGGTCGAAAACCCTATCGGTGCCCAACATAGTCCGTACAGGACATGGCTGCGGGTCCAGTTTAAAATATGAGGGCATCGGCGTGTCCTTCATGCTCTCAACAGGCTGTTTGCTGACGGTGGGAGGGGGCCTCGTTGGCGATCGCTCGTCCACAAATTCGTCCCGCGAATCGTGGAATGCCTCCGGATCCACCTCGTCAACCGGCGGCTCGGGAAATGCCTCGGGCCGCGCCCGGGCAGGGGTGCCCTCTCGGACATCTCTTTGCCGCTGCCTTGTTTGCATCTGGAGGCCGTCTAACTAAACCTCACAATTACCACTACTAAAATCAAACCCGGAACCTCGCGAAGAAAAAGCAACTCCGTCGTCGACAGTACCAACCAACAAAAAGGGTGGGAAGAACAAAAAGGAACACGTTTCCCAAAACAAACAAACAAACACTCCTAAAGGGGGACAAACAACAATGATACCGCTCGGAAAAGAAGAGCGAGAGAGAGAAAAGGAAAAGAATTCGGAAAGAAAAAAAAAATTTTAACGCGACGATGTAGCAATAACACCACAATTTACACACCACGAATACACGCGCAGCTGAAAAGGAAAGAAAAGCAGAATCCCTGCTCCAAACAAAAATTTAGAGATCGATTAAGCCAAAAATTAGTTAATAAATAAATAAATCAAAAGGAATAATTAACAATCAATAAATAACATCGAAGTGTCAGCTTAAGGCTAAAACCAAAACAATTCTACAGTAATTAACATACAAGTTTTCCATTTAACAATAAAAATAAATAAATAAATAAATAACAAGTATTGTTCAATTCACAACAAAAAAAAGAGAAGAAAAAAAAATAAAAATGTCCACGTTCTGCTTTCCGTCCTTCCACCATGCAGGCCTCTCCGCTCACGATCGTCGCCAATTATCCGCCAATGCCACTCGATAGGCAATGAGTATTAGTTATTTGATGTAGCTCAATAGGTTCTTTAGCTTTACCAAAAGAATAATTCCAATCGCCAAACCTGCCTTGAGAAGGTTTGTCCGCAGCGCCAGTTGTAGCATATACAGCCACACAAAATTAACGTATAATAGAAGGGTTACCTGGATTCGGGCTGACTATTTCCGCAACGCTCCCAGCTTTGTGAGTCGGAAGCCTCTTTATGAATCCCTTCCTTGTGTAGAATCCATTGGCATATCTTCCCGCACTTGCGTAAGTGATTGGTGAAGTTGAATTATCAAATAGATATCTTCCGACACCCAGCGTGACTCCCAGCGTTATCTATATAACCGGACCAAAACTTAGCAGCACTTCCAGGAAAACATTTCCTCCTTTTTAATCTTTCGTTCATCAAAACAAACAAACAACGCAACCTTTCAACTTTTGTTTACTTTTTAATTTCTTAATTCAACAAAGGGACAAACATAGCCACTTTTCGATTTTTTAACTTGATTCTTTTTCTACTAAAAACGTGATCACTTCTGCCGCTGATCAACTCCAAAAAAATCTTTCTTTGTTCAACTCTTCCGAAAATCAACCAACAAAAAAACCGTATATTTCGAATGCAAAATCAAAAACAAACGGAATGGAAAATTCCCTTTTCTGTTTCTCTCTCTCACCCTCCATCGACATCCACTTCGAAAATCGATCTCGAACCCGCCCACGATCCACACTCGAATCGGGGCGTGTTCGAACACTCACTTGTGGATCGCGCACCACCTTACCATCAAACTACATTAAAACAAATTATATTAAATACAATCAATTGATGGGGTGGCGGAAACCGCACGTAACACCTGCAACTGTTCAAAAGGAACTGCAACAGTTATTTGATGGCATCTCGGGGCGCCCACTCGGCGCTATAGGTTCGCCTCTCCCGAGAGAAGTCTAATAAAAAAAAAGAAGAACTGCAACGGTTATTTGGTGGCGTCTCGGGGCGCCGTGTTGAGATTATAGGTTCGCCTCTCCTGAGAGAAGTATCGGGTTTTCCAATAGGGACTTGACAACTTTGAATTTAATTTGTGAACGCACCCTTCCACTAATCATCGAATTGTCACCGTCAATTTATTCAGTAAACTCATGGTTAAGTACACCAACGAACGACATCTGAAAATTATAAGAATTTGCTACCGAAAAAAAGTTGTCAAATCCCTATTGGAGAACCCATTATATTGTTGCGAACTTAGGGTTCGCTGGATTAATTATTTTTAATAAATCATCATCATCGGCACTACAACCGGGATCCGGTCTTGGCCTTATTTAGCAAGTCCTGAGGCTTGTTAAATTTTCGATAATGATTTGTTTTTTCCGGGCAAGGTCATTAGTCTTGCGCCAGAGGCTCCCCGACGGGGAAACGAACCCCGGTCTCCCGCGTGACAGGCGGGTATACTAACCAGTATACTATCGAGGAGCACCAATTGTTGTGAGCTTAGGGTTCGCTGGATTAATTATTTTTAATAAATAAGAGCCGTTAAATCGATTTTGAATTAATGTAACACTTTATTAGTCCGTTAATAACAACCGTTACTTTTACCGTATACTTAACGATTTCTTGACTTATCGCTTACTTCTTACTTTTACTTCTTACTTTCTACTTATCTCCATGATCTGTGCCGACGTATTTATACCGTTTCCTCTTTCTGATTCGGCGTTTCGTTTCCGTCCGTTCCATAGCCTTGAATGTTCTACTGTTCATAGTCTCCAGTTTTCCAGTACTTTCTAGAATATTGTGGTCCTTGGTTTCGGACTTTCTCGAAGATTCTAGTACTGATTGTCATATGCGTCACAGTAACCTCCGCCTAGATTAGTTCGTCCCGAACTAAGTTCACTGGGTTCCAAAGTTGCCAGTCGGTCACGATGTACCACTTTCATCTTGGCATTCGGCGGTGGAAGTTCTTGACCTTCTTCCAAATTTTCTACTTGTAGTACGGTTCGCTTCCGTGCTTCTCGATCAACGAGGAAGAGAAGCGAACGATTGTTGAATTCGGGTCCTGGGAATCGGCCAGGCCCAATAAAAATACTTTTTTTATATACTTTAAAATTTATTTCAATGATTGACGTCCTGAAACGTTGGACGCCAACCTAGAAGCTGATCCTCGAATTTTAAAATGCATCGCCCTTTTACACAAATCTTCATTGAGATTTGTATGTGAAAAATTGGAGAAAAGGAAATGGAATATCTATTTTTAGAATATACACATCTGGCTGCAATCCAGATGGAGATAAGGATTTTAGAATTGAGTGTATGGGAACGAAATGGATATCTTTTAATGTGTGTTTGTTTCCATATGAAGATATGCATTATGCTGTTTAGTTTTTAGGAAGGATTTGGGAATATTAGTATGGTAATTGAACAATTCAATTTGTCTAGCATTGGATTGAATGTGAGTTTGGGGATATGGATTAATGATAAAGTAGGTGGGTAGAAATGTATGTGGGAGGAAAATGGTAGGGCTTCTTGGAGCACTACATCCTCCCCTCCTTCAAGAAAAAATTAATCTGTAAGAGATTAATTTTCTAGGAGTGGCGCGATAAAAGGTGAAGGGCGATGTCATCATGATTCGTTACATAATTTGGATTTCAAATTATAATGGTTACTTTAAATTTTCATTGTAGTTACAATTGGTTGCTACTTTTTTAAATGTTTGTTCTTGTTTTTACATATTATTCAATATTTTATGTTAATTCTGTAGCTTACGGTAGAGTGTTCTTCAGTATTTTGTTATGTTTTTAGAAAATCTAAGATTATGTGTTAAACTATAGGCTTACATTTACAATTTTTCTTATCGTGTATATAAGTACATTTTTAAGTTACATGTATTAATAATGTTATTTACAGTGTTCTTTGGTTTTTTCAATATATTTAATATTAATTGTGAATTATTTTTATGAAATAAGATTATTTTAAATAAAATATTAAATTCAATTTGTGCTACAGATCAATTTTAGGTAAGCCTTACAACTTATGTATTATATAGGAATTTACATTATCTACAGAGTATATTTCTGTTTCATTTTGAGGACTATATTTATGTTGTTTTTTTTTTTTGTATTATAAAGAAAGTTTTAATTCTAAATTTTTAAAATTCATTTTGATCTAAAGTGAAAAATGTTAGTTCCTTATTTTTCTTAGGATATATGTGATTAGGTTAATTGAAGAATCTTACATAGGTATTTGAAATTATTATATTTGTATATAATATTGTTTATTTCATAGATTTTTGTTATTAATTTTTGCTTACTTAAAGTTATTCAAACTGTCATTTACAGCTTTCTATTTGAATAATTCAAGACAGTTTATTTGTTTATTTTATGTCAAGCTTTTATATATATAAGCGTTAGCTATATAATATTTACAAACTTCATTTGATATGAATTTGCGGAGATTTTCTTCATAATATAAGCAATTTAAAGATTTATTTGTATTATATTTTGCTTATTATCCCCTGAGTTGTTAATACTGTTGTATTATTTACAAATGTTCTATGTTTATTATAGACAATTTTCTTTTAGATACATAAATTTCCCAAAACAGAGTTGGTTTTTTTATTTTATTTATTTGCGTTATTATGTATATGTATCTATTTTGTTTTTGTACAATTATTTGTTAAGAGGGGAATTCAATATTATTAATTATATATTTTATGTGGATATATTTAATTTACATATAGTTTTTTATATATTTTTAGATTTATAATGTGAGGATTTTTTATATATTTTTAGATTTATAATGTGAGAATTGGTATTTTATTATTTATATGTTCATACACGTATACATATATGTTTGAATAATAAAGGAAAATCCATTTGTTTCACTTTAAGTTTTTCTTTAAATTTGTGGAAGACTTTCCAAACTCTCGTCGGTTTGGTTTGTGTAAAATTTTTCAAAGTTTGGGCAGTAAAACTATCTATGAAAAGCATTTTAAAGGATGTAGAATTCATAATCGATTTTGGAAGATTAACCATTGTTTTATTTGTGAAAGGGATTTTGATCATTTGTTTATTTTTATGTTTCATTTGCAGAATCCATTTTGAAGTTTGAAAAATTAGAGAAACGAGGGAAACGATACGGACAAACAAGAAATTTAAAAGAGCTAATTTGATATAGCTGTTATTTACAGGCTTATATTTTGCTGTGACTTCTTGTTCCACAGTCTTACTCTTAGCTGGGAATCTTTGTTCCTCAGGCTTATTGGATGCTGGGAGTTCTTGTGGCTTTTTAGGCTTAAGTTCTGCTGGGACTCTTTGTTCCACAGACTCACATTTAGCTGAAATTTCTTGTTTCTCGGGCTTACAATCTGCTGAGAGTTCTTGCTCCTCAAGCTTACATTTTGCCGGAATTTTCTGTTTGTGCTCTATGAGCTTGGACGTGGTGTTGCTAGAAGTCGGAGCATTTAAGAATATAAAAGTAGATGGAGGTGTTAGGATAGTATGGTCAGGAGTCTTTGTCGAATCTTCAGATCCGGCCCGTAGACAAACGGATTCAAATGTTGACTGTTGGATGCGATCTTTGGCCAATACCTCCTCTATTTGGGGGGCCTCTAGATCGTCCTGCCTCTGATTTTTGTCCCTATTATCTCTAATGCCAATTTCATCCGTAGACGACACCTTGTAAAGTGAGGCATTTTCTACCTCCCTGTTTATATCATTAGCTTCTAATAACGATTGTTTAGATCTTTGGCTGTTTAATGTTCCTATATAAATTTGTGATTGCTGTACCCTACTCGTTTTGTTAATTACTCCACTTCTCCAAACGTTTGCGGTAGAAGTGGGCTGAGTTCTCAAATCATTTTTATTTGATGGAGAGTCGTTTTGACTTCTGAAATGGGACAGTCTCCTACATTCTGCTTGGGAATGATTAAATTTGTTGCAATATGTGCATTGGAGGCGTTCAACCTCTGCTTTAATTTGTTGGGGACCAATATTTAGAGATTTTGTATTTCGATAACAAGTCCAGGAAGTATGTCCAGTCTTATTGCACGATTGGCAAATTTGTGGCTGGCTATATTTGGAATTATTACATAAATTAAGAGGGTTTCCATCGCCTAGTCGTGGGGCCTGCTCGAGAGCGTAATTTATTGCTGCTCTAAGACTTGGGGTACCTCGTGCTTTCACTAAGAGTTTTAAATGGGAATCCCTAAGACCATCTTCAAAAGTATGCGAGGCGAGCTTTTTATTTTCTTCGAGGAGATATGTTCGCACCGCAGGATCGACAGTGCTTTCGAACGTGGCTTTGTTCAGCAGATGCAGGAGGTGTGCGAGTCTGTTTCCAAACTCCTTCACATCTTCGTTGCTATCTTGCTTGGCTTTCACCAGACTGTTTTGTGCCGCTGACCTTGAGGTGAGAATTTTGAATTCTCCCTTTAATTCGGAAGCAAGATCATTCCAGGTTGAAATTACCTTGTACCGGATGTGGTCGTATGCTGGCCCTTGTAGTCTAGTTTTTATCACGCTTAGATAAAATACATTTTGACTGTAGTCCTGAACCTGTGAGAAAATAATATCCCCGCAAGAAATAAAATCATCTAATTCGTCCGGGTTACCGTTAAACACCGGCACGAAATCCAAAATATCTTTCAACCCGATTGTGATATTCATTGTTATTAGTTTCGCGTTTTTATAATTGGGTATTAATTTTCGCGCGCTTCAAATATTCGATTCGCGTATTATTTTGGGGGAAAAATTCCTTCGGTAAATTCATCTTCCCAAACACAAGTGTATCAAGGGCGAATAGTATGAAGAGAATTTTTGTAACTCAACTGAAGCGATCCTAAAGAGAAAAGAGAAAAAATGCCTTCAAACCCAAACACATCGATATATCTAGAGGAAATTTCGAAAATACTAAAGGTAAGAGAAGATTTTTACTGACACCGCGAAAAACAATCCTAATATCGAAAAATCCTGGTAGACAGATAAGCAGAAGAGATCCTGTGAAAGAAGCCAATGGTAAAAAAAGAGGACATTTTTATCGAGCCCAAAGTGAAACGAGCCTGCAAGTGGAAAGATCCTGGATAGGGGAAAGTGATCCTAAGGAATTTTGATCTAAACAGATGAAAGAAAAAAGACCAACAGACAGATAAGGGTGAGCGCGTTAAAATCGAGAATTTCCTGTTAGAAAGTATGGAAAATATTCATCAAGTAAATTAAATCCTTAAGAAACTTATTTAATGAATGTAAATATGTGCATATGTATAGGTATATGTAAAAATGTAAGTAAAATTGTATGTATATTAAAATTTTTCTTGGGGTTTTTGTTATTATTGTAAACCATTCAAGTGATTACGTTAAAAAATGCTGTTTATAAAATAAAATTTTCAAAATTTGCTTTTCTTGATATCCCCTTTGATTAATTTTTCACAATTTAATTTGTTTGGTGATTTTCTATGCGTTCCTTTTTTGTTTTTATGAACTTTTTAAATGTGTATTGTGGGTTTTGTTTGTCCTCTTAAATTAACTAATACAATTTTATAGATAGAATGTATGTGCATACCTTGTACATTTTTGTGCCGGTGTTGCTGGCTGCTACAGCTGTATTGACTGCTCCTACTGGTGCGGTGTTGTTATATGGACATGACATTTTTGTTGTTTATGGTGTTGAGTATGTTGCAGTTGTCCCTGATCACCTTGTTGTTCCTTTTGCTAGTGTCTTGCCGGGAATAGTAGATTGGACAAGTAGCCAGCTGTTCAGACTGAGACCTTTATCGGGTTTTGCTAGTTCCACATTTCACAGTCCCACTAGAGCTCCTGCCTATCGATTGCCAGAGTTTCCGTCTCCATTCGCATGTGTCGATATAGTTTGCGTTTGGTGTGTTTGCTTTTGGCCGCTTGTTTTAAAAATTATATTTTTTTCACTATTAACTGTGATGTTTTTGTTTATGGGTGTCGTTCTCGTTTTGTTGGTAAGGGATTATGGTATAATCCCAGTTGATCTTTGCCTGGACGCCAATTGAGACTCTTCTTGGTAGGGGATTATTTGTCTCAGATCCAAACCGCTGCCGTCAGTCTTCTTTGTAGGGGATGAATGAATCAGTCCGATCCACTGCTCATTTATTTTTTATTTTATTGGTAGGGGATGTTGGGATCCCAAACCTCTGCCACCATTTTGTAGTACGGTTCGCTTCCGTGCTTCTCGATCAACGAGGAAGAGAAGCGAACGATTGTTGAATTCGGGTCCTGGGAATCGGCCAGGCCCAATAAAAATACTTTTTTATATACTTTAAAATTTATTTCAATGATTGACGTCCTGAAACGTTGGACGCCAACCTAGAAGCTGATCCTCGAATTTTAAAATGCATCGCCCTTTTACACAAATCTTCATTGAGATTTGTATGTGAAAAATTGGAGAAAAGGAAATGGAATATCTATTTTTAGAATATACACATCTGGCTGCAATCCAGATGGAGATAAGGATTTTAGAATTGAGTGTATGGGAACGAAATGGATATCTTTTAATGTGTGTTTGTTTCCATATGAAGATATGCATTATGCTGTTTAGTTTTTAGGAAGGATTTGGGAATATTAGTATGGTAATTGAACAATTCAATTTGTCTAGCATTGGATTGAATGTGAGTTTGGGGATATGGATTAATGATAAAGTAGGTGGGTAGAAATGTATGTGGGAGGAAAATGGTAGGGCTTCTTGGAGCACTACATACTGAGCTCCTTTTCGCGTCAGCTCTAGCCTGTCACCATTCTTCCTTTTCCTGACGACGGAATTCCTCTTCCATTTTAGGGATCTCATGCGAATAGTATAAGAGAAAATGCATGTGCACACCCTTAAGCTCTTCTGGAGTTTGCACATCGCGTAAGCGACCTAGATCTTCATCTTTAATTACACGCATATCATCTGGTATTGGAGCATCTGTCGATTTCATAAGCGTATCCAACTGGTAGTTCCACATCTTTTCAAATAACTGGAGCGGTTTGTTCTTTGGAGCTGACAATAAACACCAGCGTGTGTCGTAGTAATAGACTTTCCATAGATCGTCGCACGTTAATTCTGGTTTCACGCGTTCTTCTCCATAGAACGCATTGAACGGCACCTCTAGCCGTTGATTACGCCTACAATCTAGGGCTTGCTTGATCTTTCCCCCCGTATGCGGTGGGTTACAATAGCGGTCTCGACCTCTAACATCCGTTGAGATCTCTTGTTCGGAAACAGTTGATTTACAAAACGCCTGTTTGTAAATCCATTCAGCTTCATCTTGTAACTCATTGGGTCCCTCTGGAACAGGCGTAACCGGAACTTCGCGCAATTGCATTCGCTCAGGAATATCCGTTTTACGGATTTCATTGTCCAAATCTGTAAAGTGACCCCTTTCCAATTCACTAGGTTCGTATTCGGGTTCATATCCGTCGTCGTCATAATTAGTGAAATCCTCATAGTCGAAATCTACACCGAAACTGTCCTGACCTTCTTGCAATGACGCGTCAGTGACTAGAAGTCGTCTTTTCTTCTTCTTCCCAGCAATTGACCTTCCTTCGTCGTCTACGATAAAATCCTCAGCATCAGACTCCGATTTCTCATCATCATTGAAATGTTTTGCCGCCTCAGTTTCCCTGGGACTACGTTCAGAGCGCCGTTCAACATCGTCTTCGTCGTCGAATAGCTGTTCAGCTATAGCCTCACGTGCTGAACCTTCATCGACGTGCTGTTCCTCTCCATCACTTTCTTCGTCCTGTGTACGACGCAGACGCTTGGAACGCTTTCTGCGTTCGACTTTCAAACCATGATTCTCTGCAATAAGGTCACAGTCATCGTCTTCCAGTCGGTCGTCCAACTCGTCATCATCATTGTAAATCCGTTTCTGGGAACCGCCTGAAGCATCAGTGTCTTCACCATCACTGCCGTCCTCTTCAATCGGGTTATCATCGATGAGATCCTTCAGTTCTTCACGTAACACATCATCGTCATCTTCCTCCTCTTCCTCATTGCTGTCGGCCATAGATTTACTCTTCCTGAGTTTCTTCCTTTCATGTGGCTCCAATTCCTCCTCATCCTCAGATTCTTCCGCTTCCGAGTGCCAGAATTCTTTCATACACTGCCTTTGGACAACCAATTTTGCATTAACCTCTTCATCTCGCGCATCCAGTTTTGCCTTAAACTCTGCAGCTCGCGTGTACAATTTTGCCATCATCATCCTGAACATCTCCGAAATGTCCAACGGTGGCGAACTCTTCTTCGTTACATTGACACCATCTTGACTCGCTGTTTCTTCTCCATCCGGACAGTCTGGCCCAATCGTAAAAACATATGTGTCAACATCAATGCCCTATTCCTCCATTGCTGCGTACAGACGCCGTCGAAGGATTTGTTTCTGTCCTCTGGTATCCAGATTCCGGTCCTGAAGTTCCTTCTTCAGCTCAGGAACGCGAAGATCCTCCAAATGTCGATCTGACATCGTCACAACACACTTTCACAGACTTATTTACTTCACCAATAATTAACCCCACTTCTGACACCAATTGTTGCGAGCTTAGGGTTCGCTGGATTAATTATTTTTAATAAATAAGAGCCGTTAAATCGATTTTGAATTAATATAACACTTTATTAGTCCGTTAATAACAACCGTTACTATATAAAAAATATGGTTTCAATTTCACAATGCAAATGATAGTTATCTACACTACATGTACGATTTAATGAAAAAACTTCCAGCATAACGGTAAAATTCCTTGCTTTATGAGTAGAAACGCAGTATGCGAATACGGATTTTGTTCATGGCAAAATTAAAAAACGGACTTTTCACTACATTTTTATGAATGAATGACTTTAATTTTTATCTTTTATTATTAAAGTACGAATTGTAAATATAATTATTAGTATCTTATTTATTTTTATGTTTTGATTTTGTTATGGTAAAGAATTTTCTTCTGAAAATAGGGGTGTACGAATATGAATTTTGCGTACTGTATATTGTATAATTTAGAGTACCTATGAAGAGTCGGTAAATGAACGTGAGAACAATAATTGTAAAAGAAAGAATTAGCCTTCAGTCAAGAGTTGTAAAATTCGTAAATTAATGGTAAATGGATGCGCATTTAAACTAAAACCACAAAAGGGCATTGAATTGAACATGCATTTCTTAACAAGCTTTGCCATTGAGTGTCGACAATAAATAAATCGTTGTTGCGATTATAAATAGATCCGATTGCAATTAATACATTTCATCTCAAGTCTGTAAATGTAACGTTTTCACTGTGATTGAGTAAAAAATAAAAGTTGTTGCTATTTGTGTTAACTATTGAAAAACACGTAGACAGTATAAGTGTAATCCTAAGAACCATAAACAAATCAATTCATAGAGAATAACGGTTTCTAAAAAAGAATAAAATGTACACATGGGTTGAGGGTAATTGACCATTTATTTTATAATTACTAATAATTGAAAATCAAGCAAGATCCATAGTACAGTTCAAAGTGACTTTCAAAAAGATCATGCATTAGTAATGTTCCAAAGGTACGCGTGAGAATACTAATTAGGTACCAGTGATTGTTTTTCGTTGGTGGTTAGCTTCATTATTTTTTCTTCAAATGTATGCCCGAAGAGCAAGAGTTCAAAATACAACATTTGCTTACAAAATGATTAGCATTTGTATTTCTGTATAACTTTTGAACTTTAATTCATTAAAATACAAAATAAATTAATAAATGAATTATAATGAAATGAACACTGTCAAATATTAAAGTAATCTTAATTGACAAGTGACATCCCTGCACTCTATCTTTAAGCGCCATTTCATAATTCATTATAACCAATCGTTACCAAACTATGTTGCACTTACTCTGATTGTTGAGAGTCTGTTGTAAACGCAGACATTCTATGGATTGAGGTTCAAATATGAATTGAAAGATGCCTCAGCTGTTTCGGGCACTGGACAACAAAGGAATAAAATGTTCACTTATCACCAACACTGACTATTAAAGCACTTCACTTAGCACGGTGCTTGGTTCGTACTAAACACTTAATTAACAAGTATGTATCAATTAACCTTAGTGGAAACACCTGAGCAATGAAGCCGCAATCGCAAACTGAGTTATATCGCTGGCGACAACATATGCAATGCAGTCATGGATTTACGTGCCAAGCAGATAAACGTATGTGTGAGAAATTTGTTTATTTTTCTACGCGTAAACGAACGATTGCTCGTGCTACAAGAGTGACATTAGAAGTCACTCGGAACTTAGGCAGGTTTGTTGCGATGTGTTTTGTGTTTCCTCTTTAATTTTAATATCACGAAGTATTCTCTTGTTGAACGAGCACAGTTTGTGTCTCTTCCTTTTTAGTGTGCTGAACAACTTTGCCTTATCACTTGTTTTAACTAACGCAGCTGGTGAATTAGTATTAGTATTATATCAAGCATTCCTAAGCCTGACTGCCTTGGTAGTACCTACGAGAGCTTAAAGTTTTGCGGAGTTAATACTCTCTCTGTTTGCAACCTTCGCAAAGAAATCATCACTTGGATAAATAGACACACTTGGATCGCTCATAAGTATTTCATATATTCCATATCCATTTCAGAACTCTTTTAAATTTCAATACCTTTTTGATCTGCAACAATTGTAGGTTTTGTTTTTTGCTGGCCTGGGAGAATCGATGAATATCGGCATACTGCGATTACCAAAAACCTATTAAGGGGGGACATTGGTTGCATGGCATGAACTTTATTTAAATATTTACCAAAGCGAGATTGCGTTTATTGACCTTTGTCTCGAAATCTTTTAGCTCTTGAGTCGTCTTGATGTCAATTATAAGTTACATGCTACATTGATATCGATCTTTTTCTTCCGTAGAAAGATGGACATCTTCCAAATATATCCCTGGACTGATTTTTACAAACTAAACCCATTTCCTCCAGCACATATTCTTGTTGTTTCTCTCGAAATCTACCAAGAGTTTATCTGTTACTCCTACTGCATTATGCCACAAGTAAATATCATTTGTTACAAAGCATGCTTTGTTTGAGCTTGCCATGAACTGTCGAAGTAACTGCCTCGACTGTTGGATACCTCAGCAACTCAGTCCCGGTGAAGAGTAACTCATCTCTGACTGCGAGAGGAAATCCGGCAAACCGCATCGCAGCTTCTCTATTTTGTACATGTGGATGTAGAAATTACATATTTCATTTTCATGAGTTGAGTTCAGTTCTTATCGCTGTAGCATATACAACCACAAAAATTTACGTATTTAAGTGTATTGTAAATCGGTTACCTGATTCTTCACTGGTTCGTCAATACTGCTGTGAACGGCTCCGGTCTGTGCAGCAGCTCTTCCTCCGGCTGCGGTTGCCCAGTTCTCGGGTACTTCCACTTTCACAAAATCGGTTACCTGATTTTCCTCTGATTCTTCACTGGTTCTTCGCGAACAGGGCGGCGTTTCTGGAGTGAAGTCGATGTGCCTCTGTAGTTCCAAACGCACCACAAGCGATGGGATTTTCACCTCCTGAGTTGACCAGTCCAATTTCAAACGCTTGAGCTTTAATCGGCGCTCCAAGAAATCAAAGAAAACCTTTATTCTGTTCTCGCCACGCTTTATTTCACAAACTTTTCTTTTACCAAAAACTTTTTACACTTTCTGTTACTTTTTTCTCAAATTAAAATTACAGAACCACCAAACGGGAAAACTTCTTTTCTTCTTTTCTGCTGCTGATCAACTCGAAAATCTTTCTTTGTTCGACTGTTCAACTCTTCGGAAAATCAACCGTTTTTATCCGCTAACTGCATTCTAGCCACAGTGTCGAACAAGCAAAAACAAAACAAAAAGAATCAAAATATCCCGCCGTTTCTCTCTCGCTCTCCCTCAACGTCCACTCCGAAACAGAATCCGAACCCGCCCACGATCCACACTCGAATCGGGGCGTGTTCGAACACTCACTTGTGGATCGCGCAATTCTCCCACCACCTTACCATCAAACTACATTTAAACAAATTATATTAAATACAATTAATTGATGGGGTGGCGGAAACCCCACGTAACACCGCCAACAAGACAGCACGTGCGCTTCTGCCTCGTGATCCGTACCATCGGATCAGTCGTGCAATCCGTTTTACTATTACTACTATTTATTGGCCTGTAGGAACCCGGAAGTTCATGACCTCACCGACTGGGCTCCGCCATCCTTCCCTGTCCTGTGCACTCTCCTTCCACGTTCGACCATCCTCCTCAAGGTCAAACCTTACATTGTCCTCCCATTTCCGTCGCGGCCGTCCTCTCGGTCTCGCTCCTGTTGGCTTACCGTCAAGAATTCTACGCACAGTCAACGGTTCATTCGCGACCTGATTACTCTCACTATTGTAGGCTTGCGGTATAGCTCTTCCAATTCGTGATTGCGGAGTTTCCTCCATTGTCCTGCCTCTTCGTCATATTCACCGCCCAAGATACCCCTTAGAACTTTCTTCTCGAATACGCGGAATTTGTTTTCTTTCCGTTTTGTGAGACCCCATGTTTCGCATCCGTATAGAGCCATCGGCATGATTATGGTTCTATGGACACGGAGCTTTATGTTACTTGACAGCAGTGTGGGGGTATAGGTGTTTGGTGTGCCTGCACGGGCAGTGGTTCACTGCTACCCCCCAACGTATGCTGCTGTATACCTTTCACAAAAATGAGGGAAAATGAAACGCACTGGATGTTGTTTGTAATAAATGTTTCTTTATTAGGTACTGTGGGGGTTCTCTATACGACATGGAGAACCAACCCACAATGCCAACCAATCTTGACCGCTAACAGCGCGTCACCCTAACCTAACCTATAAGCCATTTCAAAACATGCAAAACACATCCCAATCTGCAAGCGCATCCATCCCGAATTTGCAAGAATCCATCTCCCAATCTGCAATGAAAGGCATTTCCCAAAACTCCCAACGGAATACAATTCAATAGAATAGATTCCAAATCATCTCCCTCAATTACATTACCCCACATATAATTTTTCCCAAAACCGCTTCGGCCAATTCTCTATTTAAGTCATATTCCTTCCTTGCGACCAAGCAATCTTAATTTCCCCGGAAATCCATGTGCTGTACTAAAACGCATATTCAAACCTACGACGGAATATTAATCATCACCACCAACTACACCAAGCCGCATACATTTCCCCGATATCGCTTCGGTTAATTCTCTATCCAAATAATATCCCTCGCTTGCACCCAAGCAATTCCAATTTCCCCCGAAAACTCATGCCCATACTTGCTCGTGTTCCCAAAACCGATTTCTCGGTACACATAGCAACCGAGGAAACTAGCCCAGCCAGTACGGCAGGAATTCCCGGAAACAAACTCCCTATACAGGCATAGCAACTCTTTCCGAAGTACCTAGTAAATGGCGGCGATTCGATTTTAGCTATGACTCAACCGCCACGACACAATGAATGGATTCTTTCCTTTTATTACTCAGTCGAGATTCAACCGGCACCGGGAGCACACACAGGAGTCGGAGTTCAAAACCCCAATAGTCGAGTCACAACCATGGTCGAGCGCACATCGCTCTCCAAGCTAACCGAGTCGAGTTTTAGCAATCAATCGTCACGGGAGTCGGAGTTAAAAAACCCCAAGAATCTGGTCGAGTGGGAAACCCGCGCCGGTATATTGATCAAAGAAAGAGAACCTAATAAACAGTGTAGCAATAGTCGTAGAACAAGTGGTCGCGGATGCAAAGAATTTAGCAAACAATATAACGCTTGTTGTAACGTAAATGATCGTGGACACAGAGCAACGTGTGCGGATATCGAGGAAATAAAGAAGATGTAGTGTTTCCACCTCGCGGATGACAGTTTCGCATCAGATTTTCAGGTGCCCGTAACGCGCTCGCAGTGCGATCTTCTAGTGGATGGCTGCCAGTGAATAACTTCAATGTACGATCCGATTAATCGAAATTTCGAAATAATTGCAAACGATCTAAACTGACACAGTGGTGACTGTTCCTTGACTGCGAGTTCCAGATAAGAAAAGGAAAATAAAAAGGACGCAAGCACGCACGACCTTACCATTACCAGTGCTATTACCCGCAACTATTTGCCGTTCCCCGGATTTCTGTCGGTGGGTGAGAGTGAACCCGCGCCGTACGTCAGCACCCATACTAAACCCCCACAGTACCACTAGTTTTCCAGGAACAAAAATGTTATTTAGTCTATTGCATTACAATGACAATACAATTTATTGGCCTGTAGGAACCCGAAAGTTCATAACCTCACCGACTCGACCCCGCCATTGTTCCCTGTCCCGTGCGCTCTTCTTCCACGTTCGACCATCTGATCCGATCTCCTCGAGGTCTAACCTAACATTGTCCTCCCATCTCTTTCCCGTTGGCTTACCGTCAAGAATTCTATGCACGGTCCTATCTATTGCATTAGGCACTTAAGTGAACTCTAATCGTGGCAGTCAATCACTAATGAATACTTTTGGAGAAAGATATGAAAATTGTACAGCAATGATTTTTGCTAGTTTTCATGGGAACAATTACAACGGTAAGGATTTTGTTTTTATTATAACTACTCAATTTTTAATTTTGTTTGTATCCGTTCGCGAGAATACGTATAAAAATCGCGCCGTATCCGTCCACTCGGTTAATTAAAATAAACGACGCTCGACTAGGGTGTGGGAAAGAAAACGGCTTGTTTTCGTGCGCGCGCGATGGTGGTTGTAAAACGACTCTTATTTAAAAAGTTGTCCGACCACTGTGGTGGTTGAAACGCGGCTCGTTATTAAAATGACTCGTGCAGCGTCAGCCATCCGCTAAGCTAAGGGTGGGTTTTCGTTTCCTTGCGAGAAACATGAAGATTCTCTTGCGATGACCAATCAGAGAGGATCTCCCTGAATTGATCACGGCGAGGATGCGTGATTGCTCGTGTTGCCAGGCAGTGGGCAAACAAAAACCAAAAGCAAGAAAAGGGGAATTGGTGGTAGGGGCATCATAATGGAAGGTTTGCAGCTGCGCAAATAGGCAGCAAGCCATTGGAGCAACTTGTGCCACTAGCAATTAGGATACTCGCATAACGATGATTGTGCGCCGTATCGATGCCGGTGGCCTGTGTCGTATTCTTGTGTGCATGTATACATGCTGCAGAATTTTTTTCTCGGATGTTAGACGCGCGATGCGAGGACTGGTTTTGTCAGTTAGACAAAAGCTGGTGGTTACTGTAAATAAGTCAGGGAAATGTGCTGCGCACGTGTGTGGCAAGGTAAGCCAGCTAACAAGGGGCGCCGATTGGTTTCCCGATGTATGTTGCATGTTGGTAATTCTTTTCAGGGAATTATGGTGATGCAACATATGAGCGTACGATATTTCGTTTTCGGGGAATTTGGATGATGCCCTATAGTGATGCAGTAAATGCATGAACGGGGTTTGCTTCCAGGGAGGTTTTGGAAATGCGTTGAATGCATGCTATGGGGGGAACCTGGGAAGGGGGAATGTTTGCGGGTAACGTAAGGAGATGTGGCTGTCATTGCGGGTAGAATCGTGGGTGGGATTGTGGTTAGAATGTTGGGTTGGTTCTCAGCGTAATATAGAGAACCCCCACAGCAGTTGACTGACTGCGTGCCAACAATCGTTACCGGAGTGTAGTTTTTTGTTAATTTCCTTCGACATTTCGTTACTGGCTGTCAGTATCGTTCCCAGATATTTAAATTCTTTAACTTTTTCAAATATCTTCCATCTGACGTTTATATGTCTCCCTGAGGTCCACCTGCTCTCCTCGTAATCATGTATTTTGTTTTGTCTTCATTTATTTCTAGGCTCACCTCTTCTGCCGCTTGCATGATGATTTCACTGTTTTTACTTACAGTTTCTAGATTATCGCCCAAAACGTCGATGTCATCCCCATATGCGAGCACTTGTGTCACGCCGTTCAGGGATGAACCGGCCATGTTGTCGTCTTGTACCTTTCTGATGACATACTCGAGCACAAGGTAAAAAAGACATGGTGAGAGGCCATCTCCCAGTTTTAGTCCGTCCCGGATTTCAAATTGTTCTGAGAGGTGGTTTCCTATTCTAACTCGCCCTTTGTTTTCGTTCATGCAAATTTGAATGAGGGCGGCACATTTTTTTGGGATTCCCAGCTCAACTACAATATGGTAGAGACTTTGCCTTGCAACTGAGTCGTAGGCTTTTTTGAAGTCAACGAACAGTTGGTGCACCATCTCTGCGTATTCCCACTTCTTTTCCAGTAGTTGTCTTATTGTGAACTTTTGGTCGCTTGTTGACCGGTTCCTACGGAATCCACATTGGTAGTCTCCCAGTATCTCTTCTGCGTACGGTGTGATTCTTTGTATGTGGTTGGGAGCAATTATATTCCTCTTTAATTTTCGCAGTCAGATCTGTCGCCTTTTTTGAAAATGGGGACGACTATTGAGGTTTTCCATTCTTCCGGAGTGAATCCTTATCCCATACTGTTTTGATGAGCTGGTGGATATTTCTAGCGGTCGACAGTCTGAGTCCCCTGCGTATCAAGTTGCGGCGATCAGTCAGCACGTCGCCCCGCATACGCGGCACCCACCATTGCCTCTAGCAGCACCCCGGGCTGCTCTAGTAACGCCACCTCCTCAACCAGTCCCCAGAAGGCCAGCTGCCCTTAACCTAACAAATGATCCCCTGCGGACCCAAGCGGACAGGCCCAGCGAGTTCCTCTCGGGAAGCTCGCCCGCACACGTCACCACTCCTGACCTTCGTGCATTCCAGACTTCACTCCGCCGCGACTTAAACCAAATTCGCGCGGAAATGAGAAGCGCTCAACGAAGCGTCCAGAACCGTTCCGTACCGAACCATCCGCTTGGTGCGCCATTCACCAAAGATACGGGGAACGTACCTTTAATTGTAAGGCACCCTGTGGTTGCACACAATCAACCACCAACCGGGGCCGTCCTTTAAACTGATTTTGCCGACCGCCACCCACGCCCAACCGGCCGGCACCACTATTATACGTCGCCTAACGTTCGGGGATTCCCGACTGAATATCGCTTTTACTGTCGTTACCGGCGCCGATATCTCAGTCTTCCCGCGATCGTTCGCCCCGCGCAACCGCGTGCCCGCCGCCCTTCAACTGTCAGTCGCAAATAATTCACCGATACTTACGTACGGTCGAAAGAAACTGACTGAGTTCGCCCGAAGAACCACCCATCGTCTTAACCCAAGTCCCCCTTCCCAACCTGCAATACATTACCGACCATAGCCTCTTACCTGCGTAAGAGCAGTACAAAGCTCTCCTTCAATCATTTCTTACCTGAAATATAAATCCACGGCAAGATCATCATCTTGCCATTGCATCAAACGATAATAAGTCATCCAAACCATTACGATTCATCTTTTACGAACCATTTAGGAAACCGATCGGTTCCACTGGGCGGCGGCAACATGTCCATCAAAAACGCAGCAATCCTCCTGTGTTTACTTGTTCCAACAATCTGTTGGTCCAAAAGACAAGCCGGGCAAGTGGCTTGCTTGCACATCTGCAAGCCAAATTTCCCATGATCGATCGCCTAAACCGATAACCGATCATCGGGTTGGACACGACCATAATTGTTATCCAAACAATCATATCATCGGCCGTATCCCACGATCCGTTTCTCTAAAGCAAACAAATCTCCATTCTAGCTCTTGCCATCGTGAACAAATTTTCTGTTGACTCAACATCACCGAAAAATCCATTTTTGCCTTCGGCAGTATCTTCCGCTGTTTACAATGGCATGGCTTTAGCCGTCGTGCATGTTCATTTATTTGAACAGCTGCCTCCTTTGATTCGCTTCTTCACATCCTACCGCCAATGCATTATCATTTGTCCTCACTTCCAGTGTTTGGACACCCAACCAAATCTGCACGATCTCAATGGAAGTCCTTCCAATTAAACCGAACCGATTTCTCATTGGTCGCCACCAGAATGAAATATCGGATTTGCTTCTCATCCCAGTGCGACTGGCGATATGATTCGTCCCCATGGTTCGAGAAGTCAGATATTATCCACTGAGAAGCAAACGCATGCGTGTTTTAAGTGCGAGTTCGAACAAAGTTTTCCTCCCGTTTAACGAGCTCCAAAGTCGAGTTTGTGTCTTGAGGTGTTAAGCCGTGTTGTCCGTTTCAAATGTATTGTTCATTTACATACGCGCATCAAAAAAACGAAATCAATCAAGTAGAGTCGGATATTTACCCCCGAACTGGTTACACTTGCCGCGCGCGTTGCATGTCGGAGGCGTGCGAACTCCCATTTTGGTACAGTGTCAACAACAGCTCCTCATTATTATTATTATTAATTTTAATATAAAAGTCAAAATGACGGGTTTCAGTAAAAAAAGGTATACATTTAATGTCAGTAAATCTAGTGTTAAAATCCAAATCCGAAGCAGCAGATGTGGGATAACATTTCTGCAACCATTATCCTGACTGTTCAAGTTTAGTTTCGAGTTTAGTGAGGGCAGAACCCTCATTTATTTAGCTTAATGCAAGCTTACTTTAACTTAAATTAAATTAATATAAAAAGCCTTACAGACTATCTTAAATCTAGAGTAAGAAGGAGAAAAAAAGAAAAAAACCAGGAAGGTGAAGGTGACTGTGCGATGGGGGAGGTAGGAGGCTAGGTAGGGGTCAGTACTGTTGCTATTTTCCTGTGTGGGTTTGGTAAAGAAGGCAGGGGTTTTGACGGTTTGATGGAGGTGATTCGGGATAACGTCATCCCGCCGATTCTACAGTGGGTGTTTTTTTCCGAATGGAAAATCCAGTCATATCTGGAGGGGAGGTCTAAGCGGAAACTAGGTTTAATCTTACTGCCAAGAAGTAAGTGACATTCATTTACAGGAATTCAGAATTTCATCAGGAAGAACTCAGCAATCCAAGCAGGGTTCGCAGTCTTTGGTGCGCCTTTTAACAGGTATGAAGTGACTGCTAGAATTGACTGCTCCAGACAGATGTGCCCAAATGGACTATTGGAGGGTCAGCTTGGGGAATTTTCAAAACTGGAGTTGGAGTAGGGTGTGGGAGATGAGTGGGACAGGTAATTTGGGGTGTAGTGGGAAGAGGAGGCGGAGGTGGGGGTTCGACCTGGAGTTAATCTTGTAGAGATGATACGCATCGTAGGGAGAGGTGGGGGTTTATTTGCTTCGACTGTACTGAGGCTATAGCGGTGTCTTGCTAGTGTTTCCCATCAAAAAGCAATATTTGATCGAGACACGATATTCCTGCATCTCCATATGAGTTTTTAATAGGTATACAAAAAATAAAATCCAAATAATGATTGTTGTTTTTTCGTTCTTTTTCTTTTCCAGATGCATTTGTCCTAATTTGGTGTACTTTCCAGTTGGAACTGGGAATTTTTCCATAATTGGATTAAAAGATGAACTGACATGGACCAAAACCCATCATATTCATTTTTCTATCGAGCTGTGATACCAACTTCCTTTGCATCGACGATTATAGACTCATCGTCAGCGTCTGAAATATACAATATCCCTAGTGACCGACAATACGAGAAGTGGTCACTTCGTGCACTTGTTTCACCGCCCTGGATGTTTCAAAAGCATTCGACAGGGTTTAACATTCTACCTTATTGTTGAAATCACATACATTTGGAGTTAATAATAAACAATGCACAGTAGCTTATCTTCTTGACCACACAATCCCAATGGAACTAGATGACGTTAAGTACTATCAAGTTATTGTTTATGGCCCACATGGATTCGTAACATCATCCTTATAGATTGCCATTAAATTTCTTCGTATTCATTATTCTCAACCAATCAACTCCATCTACTGATGACAGTATTGCTTTTCTCTTACTTGTTCGAATATGGTCAACCAACCGCTTCGGACATCTTCATCAAATAACAGCGTGTACCCAACTCATTGATTACCGACCTCGACAACACATATCATCCGAGGGCATCTCAACGTTTCTAAGACTGAACGCTACCTCCTAACAATAAAAAAAAATCAATCCCAATGGATACGGGTCGACGAACGCCTTTGCATTGTTGAAACCCACGAACTTTCAATTTTTAGCAATCACATTAACTCGACGCTTAATTGGAACAATCACATATTTGAAATCGCGAAAAATGGACCAAAATTTAGAGTTTTGAAAGAGGTGCAATATATATTTCACCCTGTTACAATCTTATCGCAGTTTTAGAGTAAGTATGTTTGTCTTTAACTGAAATACAACAATTAGATTGAAAAAAAGACGCTTGGGATTGCAAATGGTTTTTAATTTCATTATACTGAGGAAGCTTATACCGATTCGGTCAACACCCTGCTATCTTGTTGGACGAAATTTTGTTTTTGTTGCGCGTTTTTTATGGACGCGGAGCTAACCGCCGGACCTCGAAAAAATCGAGGTTTCTCTGGCTGATGATACATCCATTCCCGATTAGAACTTGCTTGCGGTAAACCTACAACTCGATTGCGAGATTTTGTATGTTTCATAGGGTAACAATATCTTAAAAAGGAATTGTACGAATAAGCGATCAGCTTGGCAAGATCTTTATTAAAATATATGAGGTTTTCGTTGCAATTCAAGATGTAAGAATAAATGGCGTGTAGTTACTAAGAATTATATAGACGAGTTATAAAGATGTTGTATCCCACTACATAAACCCCATTTCGCGTAATATTCACATGAATCCAATTAGTATAATATTCATAACGCACACGATGCGATTTCTAGTTAATTGTCCACCTGTGACGCATAGTCATTACCCAAGCTATACGCTATCTAATTACGAGTAGATTTTTTGCATCGTATCGCATATCCAAAAACAAGCCCCACACCTGGCATGAGACACTGCCAACGCCTACAAAAATGCTGGATAACGACTATTGCTGTACCCCAGGTGTCATGATACCGCTTAACGGAATCCCCATCAAAACGCTTACGCCTAAGAAGGACCAGCACATGGATAACAACAAAATGCCATCCGGCGATTCAAAGTGACGAAACAAATTGATTGAACCAAGGCCACTACACTTTAAGTGGAACAATTAAGTGAAATATCGTTTAAGCGAATATCGATTAAGCAAAGCGAATGACTCATACCAGGCGATTGCACCCAATATCGGTCAAACCGAAGAAGTAAATTAGTTGCATCGTTTGCGGTTCTGCCCCAATAATTTGGGTATAAAAGGAGTGGTTGAGAGTTCAGTAAACAAGCAAAAGGTCGCTGCCTTGCAATGTAGCAGCGGGCCTTTTGCTTGAAAATTAACTTAGAATTAATCAATCAGAGAAAAGGTCAACGCCATGGAACACCAAGCCTTTTAGTCTGAATAAAATAGTAGAGTTAAGAATCAAAGAGTTAATTTTCGAATATTTCTGGAGAAGTTCGCAGCTAAGCTAAAATCAGCGAACCCATCTCAAACTTTAATATATATTATGACGCATATAACAATCAGTACTAGAATATTCTAGAAAGTATTGGAAAACTGGAGACTATGAGCAGTAGAAAATTCGAGGGTATGGAACGGGCGGAAACGAAACACCGAATCAGAATGAGGAAAAACGATATAAATACATCGCACGCAGATCAAGAAGTAAGTAAGAAGTAAGCAGTCAAAGACGCGATAGGTACGGAAGCGATAAGTCAAGAAATCGTTAAGTGTACGGTAAAAGTAACGGTTGTTATTAACGGACTAATAAAGTGTTTCATTAATTCAAAATCGATTTAACGGCTCTTATTTATTAAAAAGAATTAATCCAGCGAATCCAGTCAGAAGTGGGATTAATTATTGATGAAGTAAATAAGTCTGTGAAAGTGTGTTGTGATGATGTCAGATCGACATTTGGAGGATCTTCGTGTTCCTGAGTTGAAGAAGGAACTTCAGGACCGGAATCTGGATAGCAGAGGACAGAAGCAAATTCTTCGACAGCGTCTGCAAGCAGCAATGGAGGAAGGCCAGACTGTCCGGGTGGAGAAGAAACAGCGAGTCAAGATGGTGCCAATGCAACGGAGAAGAGGTCGCCACAGTGACATTTCGGAGATGTTCAGGATGATGATGACAAAATCGGACGCGCAAGCTACAGACATTAATACACAATTGGACGCGCAAGCTACAGATGTTAATGCAAAGTTGGAAGCCCAAAATTCTAAATTCGACGCACAAGCTGCAAATCTGAATGCGAAATTGGATGCCCAAAATTCAAAATTCTACACCCAAAATTATGTTCAGCTCCTGGGAAAAAGAAACAGTACTTCTGTGGCGGCCCGACCCTACGACTTCCATAATTTGATCGACATTTTCCACAGTTGGCCTTCCAGACCATGGTGCATCTTTGATACCAAGCGATTTTATGTAAACCAATAGGGAAAACGGCAAGTCTCATGGGGATCAAGCAGGAAATTGAACGGGATAGATTCCATGAATGCATTCTTCAAGCAATCACAAAGTAGCCTTACTCTACTTTATAATTTTTTTTTTTTTCTTTTTGTTTATGGTGGTACTCTTGGTGGAGCTATCAGAAGATCGAATATTGCACAATATTCATATTTTCGATTAAAGTACCATTCTCGGGAAGAAAGAGCAAATGAATGTATTTATGCAGACCTGTAGTACGGATACTGTAAAAAGCGTATAACCATCCATGCAGGTCTTATATCACTGTTACGCACAAAACCCTCCACCCCTGAATACCTACCTCTTTGGAGCTAAGCTCCATCATTAATCGCGCATACATTAAAAATGGTGATATCAATTCAATATCAAACAAATTGAACTACACGTTCAATTTGCCAATATTGAATTTTACTTGAATCCAAGACGTGAAAGAGCGAACCATATGTTCAACACGCAAAATCCCCTGGATCCAAATCTGTGGTCCAGATGACCAACTTTCAAGTAAAGTTGTTGAGAATCATAAAATGAACGTCTGCAATTTTATGATCCTTTAAAGGTTTTGTAGGAGTTATCTTAGTTATGTGCCGACATTGGCACGGGTTGACTAAGATCTCCTTACAAGTTAACTAATCCACGTCCTCAGGTAAACAGCAGCCAGATAGAGCTTCCTCAGGTTTGGACGTTGCACTGTCACTTCGGGATAAACTTCACAACGAGCGCTCAGACAGAGCGCAGATACCAGGCAGAAAATAAAACATTAGGGTTGGTGATACAGTTTCGTTTTTATTGTTCGAAAACGATCTTTCTCTTAATCTTTAGTCTGTGATGGATCTTCACAACATTACATCCGTCACTAAGTTCACAAATTACATTCACAGCAACTTAAATCGCTTCCGCACACTCGATTTATTTGAAACAACCCGGGACTATTATTCTATTCGTGGTTTCTTACTTAACTTTGACTCTCTATTTTACAATTTAAGTAAAACGTTTTTATCGCGCGGCCGCACTACTCCGTGTATCAAACTCGTCTTTCCGGGCGCATTCCAGGAGACTCGACTCATTCATTAAAAAGCATCTTTGGGATAAGTATTTGCAGTTGTCAAAATACTACGCTAGGGATTAGGATGCATTTGAGATAATTACACAATGATGGTTGTGTTTACAACAATGTTAATTGCGTATTGCATTCCTAGGGAGTCATGAGTTGAATTCCAGTGTAAGTATTTACACTGGCATTGAATTCGGCTCTTGGCAGCTAGACGCGAATTGCGCCGGTTCTTTGAAGATTGCATAAAAGCCGCCGTGAGTACTGGTGCACATGAAAATCTGTTTCGCACGTGTGGGACTGTAAATGCAGGCAGACGGGGGTTCTGCTGATTGTTTTCATAATCCACTTCGGTTATCTAGTATGGCAACCGAAATGTTTTCTTTTTAGAACAATGCTGTGATGCATTGATGTATGCGGTACTGGCGTACCGAATTTCTTCTAGGGAGAATTGATATAACGCCTTAATTGCGTGAATGTCCTTGAAAGGCAGATGCTTGATGTTGGATGCGATTTGCATAATCGAAAGGTAATGCAATCGGTGGGAGAATGCTTGGGGAAGTTATTGCGCTTGCATACGCAAAAATGATGAAATTAGTGGAGCTTTAGGAAGGAAGCTTTGGAGGTAGGTTGAAAAGGTAGCAGTGGTGTTAGTAGAAACGCTACAGTTTGTTTACCCAAACCATTTCCCACGGGGAACATCTTTGTCCATTCGCCTAAAACAAATAAATTGCGCCATAAAACGAACCACACGTTCGTTTCAGCGCCCACCAAACATAAACGATGATAAATGTGCATTAGCACGATCCTCTGTTGATTTTTCCTTTGTGTTTCCTCTTTTGATCCCAAGCCGGGAGAGATAAAGAAAGGAAATAGCGGCTAGCAAAAGCGCCAGACAGAAAAAAGGACATATCCCCCGAAAAAAGTCTTCGTTGGAGGAGTTGATATTCAGTTGTTGACCGAAACGGTCGTCCGCGAGTGGGGTTGTTTCTAGATATTTGACCAGGACGGTCACCAAGCGGTGCGCGGTGTAAATGAGTGCCAAGTAAAGCAAAAAGGTGTTGTGGCGCGTTACATTTAGATAATTCAAAAAGAGATCATTCGTGGATCCCAGAGACATATGTCTGAGTTGCAAGGCAAAAGTAATAAATTCAAAAATAAGTTTGCGACAAAATAAAACCGAGTGTTTCTATTAACATTAACTGTGTGTGGTGTGCAAAGTGGGTGGTACAATAAAAGTTAATAACATCACTAAACATATCCCATCTCCACTGTGAAAAACTACAATAACATCCTCGTTCATGTCTAACGTACCTATGGATGTCTAATATCGCTGTAAATATCTACAATGTTGAGCCGGATCCTACTGGTCCACACAGTGCTAACACGGGGAGAGTGTGTTATGAAAGAGAGAGAGAGGGATCCCCGGGCACGAATGCCATAGGTTTCTACCAGAAAATATGGGTATATTCGAAGGGCAGGACATGAATGCCATAAATATATGCCAAAAAAAGATGAGATGCATGTTCGGTTCTAGTTAGCCTGTATCTGTTTTATTCTGCAAAAAATCTGTTCTTAAATACGATTTCCCCTATCAACATTTCCGATGGATATCGATACCATGCCATCATATTTCGGGTTACCAATCATGACCTGAAAGCTATCTTCCTAATTTCAAAACACTTAATGCACATTGCATAGTAAATCCACAATGAGTCACTTCTCAGATGCCACGTTAATAGGGTTTTTTTTTACACTAACGCGCGCACAAACGGGGATTTTGAAGTACCCTTAAATGTGAGAGCACAGTGCGAGCGGATGGAGAGGAAGTGGATACGGAAAGGAGGTGTCGATGTATATTGGTCTTGAATGTCTGGACATCACATCGGCCAGGAAACACATGATCAGGCAAAACATTCCACATTCGTGTGGTTCGGCTAAAGAATGACTCTCTATGTTTATTTGTGCGCCTAAAGTCCACCTTCAACGTGAACTGATGCGCATTCACAGATTGACGGGTATCGCGGGAAAATGTCTGAAGGGGCGGAACACATTCAGCAAGTTCAGTTGAGCAACGACCGTGGTAATACCTATAGAAAAGAGATAGGCATGATACGCTGCGCCTGTATTCTAAGGACGGAATTGATCGACTTATAGCTGGGTCCCCAATAAGTTTCACTGCTCGTTTTTGCATTCTGTCGAGCACGTGTAGTGCAGTTTTAGATGCGCCTGACCAAATATGGGAGTTGAACTCCATTTTTGGACGAATATACGCCTTGTAAATAGTGGCCAGGTTGGATGGAGTGGAGTATCTTTTGCATCTCTTAAGGAATCCCATACATTTGGCCGCACTTTTCGTAGCTTCAAATATGTGGTCATTCCAGTTGAGTCGAATTAATTCGAGTGCCGAGGATTGATAATTCCTTGGCTTCGTCGATGCAAGTGCCGTTCATAGACAGTATATTTACTTTGGGGTTCACCTTTGACGACAAGAGGCAGCACTGAGTTTTCAGGGCATTGAATTCTACTCGGTTAGATAGTCCCCACCGATATATCTTGTTGAGGTAGTGGTTTAGCGAGTGAATAGGAACATCTCTTTAAGAGGATTGGGGGAATACCATCCGGACCAGCGGTTTTGTGTGCGTTTAGCTCCTTGAGTGCCCGGGCAACAGTACGCGTTCGGAAGCGAATCATGTGCTGCTTCTGCTCAAGTTGAGGTGGAACTGAGGTGGTATCAGGCAGCGTTGAGTAGGCTGCAAAATGTGCAGCAAGTAGATTCGCCTTCTCTATTGCAGTGGTGACTGGTTTGTCGTCGACAATAAGCGATGGAATGGATGAAGAGACTGGGTTTTGAATGTTTTTCACGAATGCCCAGAAGCTTCTACTGCCTGTGGGAGAGTGTAGTATTTTTTTGTCTCACTCTCTGGTCATGCAAGAACTTGGCTCGTTGAATATACGCATTGCAGTCATTCCTAGCTCTCTTAAATCTTTTCCGGTATTCCTCAGTATTGTTTGATTTATACAACCGGAAACTCAACTTTGTCGCCTTAATGGCTTCTCTGCACCCCGAAATGAACCACATATTTCTCTTGGATTTGATACTCTTTACTCTGTGTGGAATAAAGGTCCGCATGCCAAGTAGAATCGTGTCTGTCAAGTGTCCGCTATAGAGTCAACATCGTTATTGAGGAAAAATAACGACCAATTTAATCTCCCAAAAAAGTCGTTCAAACCTTCCCAGTTGGCTTTCTCGTAGACCCGTACTGTTCTTTTGGGAGCTTTCTCATTAACGTTACTGTTGGTTAGAGGAAATTTAGCTGACACGACACAGTGGTCTGAAGTGCCCATTGGCGACGAAACTTCAATTGTGTATTTGTTTGGGTGGGAGGTGAGAAACAGGTCCAGTGTGTTGGCGAAATGACCATATATATCTGGTACCCGTGTTGGCTCATTGACAAGTTGAGTTAAGCTATTTGAATCAGCAAAAAGCTGGACATATTGACCTTCGGGTGTTGTTGTTCCGGAGTGACGAAGCCACTGAGAGTTATGCACATTAAAATCACCCGCAATAACGATTTCAGTGTGCGGATATAGGGTCAAGATCCTATCGATAGAATCAGACGGAGCATCAAATTCGTTAAGGGATCCATTTCTACCCAAGTTTATGCTTCTGTAAAGAAAGCAGTAATGTATGATATGCCTACGAACGTGAAGTTTTATTGTGGCAGAAGCTGATAAGCAATATCATTTCGTATGTATGTGGCTATACCACGAAGCGGAAAGAGCAGTGGCACTAAGTTATATCCAGGTAGATTAAAATCGGAAATATCTGTATTAGAAATTACCTGGGTTTCGCTAAGTGCAAGGATAGTTGGATTCTGGTTAGAAACATGGGCAGACACAGAAGAGAAATTGCATCTCGCCGCGAATGTTACACAAATCAACGCGAAATTCCCGCTCCATTGAAATGGCCCTACACAGAAAACTAATACCGCCTCGGGAAAGGATGCAAGTCGGGACCAGCAATAGATAAGCGAAAGCAACCACTACAGGTGTTATGCCCTTGTAATAGGTGCCCCACTATTTCCGTGCCGAAATCCAGGTCACATCCCGTCCATGATGAACATTATGCCACTCAGACACAAAAGACTCTCCAAAGATTATGAAGCAATCGAGAGTATCGATGAATGAGCGCCGACAGAGGTGCAAAAAAACAGGAAAACAGACACAAGGGATGGAAAGGGTAGAGAGTTTTCCCGCACTGCACATCACTCGCGTGTATATTCTCGCACTTTTCACAGCACTAAGACGCGTGTGCGGAGATCCGTTTGTTTGCATAGGATCGCACAGAAAACTTTGCACTGCACTCGGACGCGTGTGTGAAAATCCGTTTGTTTGTTTAGGATCTCACAGTAAGACTTCGCGCCCGAACCGATAGTGCAATCGGGTATCTTATGTGTATCTAAGAATCCCAAAACGGATTGCAGAATTGATCCGATGGTACGGATCACGAGGCAGAAGCGCACGTGCTATCTCGTTGGCGGTTTTCACGCGACAGTCGTCAGATGGCAACAGTTGGAAGACAGCGGCAGTGGGTGGATGTCCCTGTCCTTATCTCCCCAATCTTCCTCTCCTCATAACCATTCGGAGCACAATGAAAGATAATAATCGCTCTCTTATATAAGATCTTTTATTATAACAATAGTAAAACATTCTTCGTCTGTGTATTGCATCCAACCTAGAAGCAACTTATTTGTTAGTATTCCGATTCTTTAATTTATTAATACAGTGCGCTAGTCCTCTTCGTCATCGTTGTCTTGTGGATTGAGTTTTAGAAATCGTGCCTTATATTTGGCGTATGCGGTTCCATAATGATTGACATCCACAGGGTCTACATCTTCGTCAGAATCACTATTGCTGTAATCGCTGCGTTCAAAATCATCCAAATAATTATTGTAATAATCGCCGTCTTCACCACTCGAAGGTCTATCCTCGTCAGAGCCTGGAAAATAGCAGTTTGATTAGTCGAATTGGTTTTCGTTAATATTCCGTATGAATAAAGGATGTATTAACACTAAAATAAGAACTTGAATAATTTTAGATGAGTTATTATTACCGATATTTAGGTTGTTCACCGCATTGGCAATTCGAGCGTCGCTCATTGAGTCATCTCCATCCTCTTCCTCGGGATAATCGTATCCTTCTGGGAATGATTCATCAGAATCCTTGTCACTTTCGTTATCACTATTTGGACAATCTTCAAAAACAATGGCATCCAGTGCTTTAATCCTGTCGGAGAAATAAAAATCAATTAAGGTTCATGTAAGATTTCTGTTAAAAAAAAATACGACTGCAGTAAGACGGTTTTCGTTTTCAAAAACTCGTACCGATTTAATTCATTTTTAAACCCTTGAGCGGGAGCTAAAAACATCAATGGAATTATAGCACATGTAGGACTTAAGGCCTCGCAACATGCACAATTTTCCAGGAATAAATAGTAGGTTTATTGCCCCAGGATCAGAGTCTATAGTTGCGTTAGTATAAAACTACACAGGTCTCAAGCCATTGCCAATTCGAGATAAAAAATGACACAAACGAAATAATAATATATAGATGAATGTATTATAACATGAATGCTATGAGTATTGCTGGTATGTATTAGGTCTACAAGTTTGCTCCCGTCGTTTTCCTATAGATGACTTAGTGGTCAGTGGTGATCAAAATAAGTAGATCACAGATATACAATATACTGGGACATTTGTCAACTCAACGTAATACAAACATCAATCGATTTGTGTTTGCATTATAAAGTAATTCTTGACTGAAAATATCAGCGTACGAAAGAAATTCGCACTTTTGCGGAATTTTATGCTTCAATATGGTTTATGGAACGGGGGGTGGGAGCGAACATACAGGGCACAGTCACTGATTGCTTTCAACTCGGCGAAGGCCAAAAAGATCCTTGTCCCTGTTCAATCCAAGTTGACACCCAGTCTCCACGTGACACCCCTCGATGGCTACTTTGGCACCCGCCAAGTAGTGAACCAATGCATGCAGCGACATCCTGAGAAAGGTTGGCGCAAGGCTAATAACCTTGCCCGGAAAAACAAACTAGTATGGCAAATTTATTTAGCCTCGGATATGGATTCAAGTCGTTAGAGGTTGATCTGGAGTTACCATTTCGTACCATTTTGGAGATTAGAACCGTATGGGGTGTGATGTGCGGGTTTATAGAACAGGCGAGGATTGTGGGGGTGGTGTTGAAGGAGATACAGTGGAGAAGATTCCTGCACTCCGCCGACTCTGAGAGTAGACGGAGGATGAAGAGAATAACGGCTTGAATACGGCGTTCCTCTAGTGTTTGTAAGTTACTTAGTTAGAGGCGGTTTGAATAGGGGACAGAAGCAGAGGGATTTCCTATCTCAGTCCACAGAGGGCAATACGTAAGAAGCGTCGTTGAATGCTCTCAATTGTATGTGAGTTAAGCGATGAGGTGAAAAGACCCGACTGGCATATTTTAGAAGAGGACGGACAAAGGAAATATAGAGGGATCGGGTCACTTAGGGGTTGGAAAATCCTTTCGACCAACGTTTGATAAATCCGAAAGCAGAATTAACCTTAACGATTATGTCGTCGATATGTAAGAGGAAAAACAAATTATTATGAAAAATTTCACAAGCCTCGGATATGGACCGGATACACGACGAGGACCACGAAAAAAAATATGGCAAAACGATATGAGAATTTTCTTATGGAACGTCCGCTCACTATACAGAGCTCGGGCTGCACAGTGGCTAGCCGATTTCCTGACCGAATATAAGGCTGACATAACAGCAATACAAGAAATAAGAGGGACGGGGAGTGGTGTTATTCAAAAAATCGAATATGACATTTATTATAGCTGTCATGCAAAACACCATGTGCTCGGGTCAGGCCTTCTAGTCAGCCAAAACCTGAAGCCTGCCATTATCCCATAGTTTGCCTGAGAACAGTAATGACAATGAGCTACGAATCATGGAATCAGCAGCATCAAAGAACTTGGTCGTTGCGTGTACCAGGTTTCCGCGTAAAGATATCCACAAAGCCATCTGGGTATCACCTGATGGAGCCACTCACAATCAAATTGACCACCTGTTGATAGATCGCCACCACTCCTCGAGCCTGATAACGGTACGAACCTGCCGCGGCACAAACACAAATATAAACACCGACCAAAGAGCAGATTATCAGACGCCAAAGACGTGATCTGCGTTTACTACCGCACCCAAGACCCACCGATCTTGTATGATTTCTTTCCCACCATCCCTCTATAAAAGTAGTTAGAGAACACTTGGACTAACACTGTCCACACTATCCTTGGATACCCCCCCCCCCCCCCCCTTTTTTTCTTTTCTTTTCAGATGCCGCGAGACCGAGCCCAACATCCTCACGGATGTGGGTGATTCTGGTTATCGCAAGATGACCAGAAGTCAGAGACAAGGTGAAGGACACATATGTCCTGTCTCGCTAAATTCGGCCTTCTCGCCACAATTTTTTTTTTTTTTTTTTGGTACGAACCTACCGAGATGCCAACGTCGACTCGGATCACTATCTTGTTGGTACAGTTTTTCGAGCGCGGATTGCCTTACATATTGCATCCGCGGATCAGGTTCGAATCAACACGGCTCCCTTATGCAATGAGAATACCAGTAACACCTTTGGTTATGCGTTAAGACTCGCCCTCGAAGAGCTCGACGGAGGGAGAGTAAGTCTTGGGGCCACAATGTCGGGCGAAGAAGAGAAATATACACGCCTTAAGAATACTGTCATTAGTACTGCCAACTCCATCTAAAGCAGTAGTCGTAGAGATCGAAGCGATTGGTTTGATGATGAGTGCAAACTAGCAACTGAACGTAAGAATGCTGCATTACGGGCAATGCAGCAGTCTCATAGGACGCGAGTACGCGAGGAGAAACACAAAGAGCCCAGAAGATCTGAAAAGACTCCACAGACAAAAGAAAAGTGCCTGGGAAAAAACCCTGTTTGTGAAATAGAGAACAGTAGACAACGAGGTCCGCATCAGGTGCGGAAGTTTTACCAAATAATCCGTAGTATGACGCAGTAAACACAACACTGCACTTACTGCAAGGATAAATAGGGTAATCTGATCACCGATCCTGAAGACATTCTGAAGCGATGGGAAGTGTACTTCAATGAATTGCTAAATGGTCAGCTCACAGAAGAATTGGAGGCTCCATCAATGCAAAATCAAGACCAAATACTGCCGTCACCAAGCATTGGAGAAGCATTACAAGCCATAAGACAGATCAAATCAAATAAAGCCCCCGGAGCTGATGGCATACCAGGTGAGCTGATCAAACAAGGAGGGACAGCGCTACATCGCACAATTCATGAGATCGTGGTGCACGTATGGGAGCAAGAGGAGATGCCGGAGAATTGGCGTCGTGGAATAATTTAACCCATACATAAAAAGGGAGATATCGCAGTGTACAGCAACTATAGGGGTATAACATTGCTGAGTACCGCCTATAAGATACTCTCTTCTATCCTACAGGACCGGATAACCCTATACGCTAAAGCCATCATTCGTTAATATCAGTGTGGCTTCATCCTAGGCAAATCAGCAATTGATCAGATTTTCACGCTTAGACAGGCGATGGAAAAATGTCTGGAATTTACGATTCCATTATATCATCTATTTATAGACTATAAGGCCGCCTATGACTACATAGCCAGGGTAGAACTATATAATGCCATGAAAGGGTTCGGCATTCCAAACCAATTGATACGACTTTGTAGGTTGACTATGACCAACGTGACTAGTCACGTAAAAATAGCGGGATTGCTGTCCAAACTAATAAACATCTTTAATGGACTTCGACAAGAGGACGATCTGCCTGCCTCCTCTTCAACCTGGCTTTGGAGAAAGCAAGCCGTGACTCTGGAGTCACAACTAGAAGGACTATTATCACCAAGTCCTGCCAGATACTTGCATTCGCAGGTGACATCGACATCATCGTAGATCCGATTCGGCTGTACATGATTCCATCACCCAGATCGAGTAGGCCGCACAAAAACTGGGACTGCACTTAATGAGGGAAAAACTAAGTACATGGTGGCAACTTCTGCGAAGAGAAGACTTAACGTTGGTCAAACTATCAGGGTAGTGAAGCACGAATTTGAATTAGTGCAATCCTTTAACTATCTTGGGTTAAAAGTATTAGCCGATAACAATATGGAAGAAGAAATACGCGGACGGCTGATCAAATCCAACAAAGCCTACTATGGTCTCTCAAGGCTCTGTAAATCCCGATTTTGTTTTGCCACAAATTATCGTCCACAAATTATCGTCCAATAAATTGGCGCAGCCGGTAACCATCAACTAAAGGCTGCACTAGAGTGAAGAACTCTTTAAATCCAAGAATACACGGAAGTACAGACCCAGTGGTGGGTAGAGCCCTGAGGCTATAGGGTACCTACATCAACTAGCCTTAGTAGTGGTTAGGTTGTAAAAAAAAATAATTAAAAGAATAAATAATAAAATAAAATATATTATTTTCATTCCGCAGGAGAGAGAGAGGAATAAGTTTAACATCTGGTTATATCATTGTTTATTTTACACCGTCGAGTTTTTCTGTTGTTTCTTTTCTCTTGACAGTTCTTGTCTGTTCTTTTCTTTTCTTTTCAGATATTTTATTTCATTGCTCATTTCTCTCTTCTGGTTCTTTCTTGTTCGCTATCTCTCTTCTTCACCTTTTGTTCTCTCCTCTACGGTTTCCATTCGTTTGGTTTAGTCTTGGAGGATTTAAAGATTAATCGCGTATCTCGCGATGCAGACAAGACAACAATCGAAAAGAACGCGCGACGGAACATCCCATCGACACCATGTTGGGAGCAGGCAAAATTCTGAACTTAGTCCATAGAACCGTGTCGATGTTCAACGGACAAAAAGGCCCTAATGTAACTGTCGAACTACAAATGTTCATTAACAGTTGTAATGGCTCTTAAATTGTTTGTCCACGGAAGAAGTGCAACGTTTTTTGCGATGGTTACTCATGCGGTTGGGCGGAGAAGCCTACCGCATCTTTAAGAAAAACCCCGGTAACCTTCCAGGAGTTCGAACAACGACTCGCGTTGTTGCCGCAGGAGTCGTATGAGGAGTTACATTCGCAACTCGCTAGAATGCGACAGCCTCATGCAGAGGATGTCGCAGATTTTGTTTCTCCTATAAAACAAGCGATGGAGCTCTGCAAGGAGGCGAAGAACGCTCGTACGAACAAGTAGCCAGTGCCGCATTCAACATCCAAATTGAGAGGTTGGCGAAGTCCGTCCTGATGCGGAGTCATTTCCGACACCATTTACTGGAATTAAGAGAGGATCCTCTCGAAAAAATCATCATGCGGCTCCTCCAAATGGAAAAGACACAGAAGGATATATTCAAAAGGAGATTTCTTAATGTGGGAAACTCATCAAGTGTTGAAACATACAATATTCACCCACCTAACGTGTTTGATCCAAACTACGGTTCCACCATGATCGACACACCGGGTTTCAAAGCATACTTACGGAGGAATATTGCCAAACCCACAGAAGTTGTTACACAGGCAACATCTACCTGTGAACGATACGTCTGTTAGTTGATGTTAATAATAACAGATCCGGGGCAAGTTTTCGCAGTCATTCCCCTGTGTGGGTAAGGTTTCCTGGTGACTACTGTTCACGGTCTGGATCTCCTCAGATCACCTTGGTGCGGATTCCTGTTCGACTGCCTTATGCCATGGCATCCCCTTTCTATCATTTGTAAAGTTAATGGAAAAACTTACAGGATTAATGATTATTTGGGGTAATTCCAAGCAATCTCCCGGTCCATTAACTTTACAATCCCTAGACAGAAAGTCGTTACCCAACAAGCCCATGTTACGGACCGACATTGAGTCCAGGTCCCCCCAGAATCCACTAATCCCCCCTTGATTCCCCTCTTTACCTGTAAAAGGAAAATAACGCGCCAAGTAGCTAATTTGCATAAGCTACTTTATATAATAATATAATATATTTGCATAAAGTAGTTTATGCAAATTAGCTACTTGGCGCGTTATTTTCCTTTTACAGGTAAAGAGGGGAATCAAGGGGGGATTAGTGGATTCTGGGGGGACCTGGACTCAATGTCGGTCCGTAACACCCACTGCAGACAACCCCGCCAAGGAGGTTACTTGGAAGCTACAGGGGATTTCTTGATGTAATTTGAACTTCCCCTGACAGAAACCCCTAAACTTGCCCGTGCCAAAAAGCGTTTGGAGGGTAGTTGCTTTCTTGGTGTCCACTATATACTTTCAGTGGAGTGTCTTCAGCTTAAGAAGGCTGATCTAAGCGCCGGTGTCCACAATTAGGCGTGTAGTGTTTCTATGGCAAATGTCTAAAGGGAGTTAAACAATCGGGACTTTGGTCGACGAAAACGGAGAACAGCTTTGGCTGAATTGTGAATTTAATGCGGTCGGGTTAGGGTTTTCTGACCCGACCTCTCCCATTTTTCCTTTTGTCGACACACTGCCGCCGTGTGGGAGTGTCATCCGCAAAATGTACAAAGTTTATCACTCTTCTTCGTTCGATCGGTCTTCTTTGAACCCTCCGTAGAATCCTTGCTGGTAGAGCTGGAGTGGGTGCGGTCCGCCTTAGGTTGACGATGCTGTAGTCGGTACTTTCGGTGTTTCTCACTTACTTACAATAACATCGAATGCTGTACACTGTATGATTCGATATTGTTGTTTGTTTTGAAATAGTGGGTTGGACTTGTCCCTGATTTGACGTATCTGACGACTCCCTCTGTTGATACTGTGACCTATATCTTGAAGGTCTGGGATTGCGTGGATATGGTTGTGCATCTTGTGCACGGCAACCTTCAATATCATGCCCACAGTATCTGCAACTCCGCAGAATGGTGTGGTTCGGCGTCTTGGACACTCGTCGTATAAATGTCTGTTCTTAGTACAAAAACTGCGCGTCATGTGTGCAATTAAAAGGTCTGGCGCACGAGTGTCTCGGACCTGGGTGGGCGCATCATTGCGGTAATAATCGCTGCCCTGGTGAGGTTCTGATATCCCAGGTCCTATAGGTTTAGACTCTATTGGTCTCTATTGGTGACGGGCTCTTCACAGGTTAGGGACGTGTAACAGTTTGAGATTGTTCTGTAAAGGTAGAAGCGGATCTTTTTTTTGTTGTTATAATTCGGGAGAGAGAGGGGTATGGATATCTAACAAGTGCGCGGGCAACAGTACGCGTTCGGAAGCGAATCTGGGTCATGGTGTCTTGTTTATGCTCAAGTTGAGCCGGAAATGATGTGGTATCAGGCAGCGTTGAGTTGGCTGCAAAATGTTCAGCAAGTAGATTCGCTTTCTCTATTGCACTGGTGACTGGTCTGCCATCCACTATAAGCGAAGGAAGGGGCGAGGAGACCGAGTTTTGGATGTTTTTCACGAATGTCCAGAAGTTTCTTCTACCTGTGGGAGAGTATAGCATTTTTTGTCTCACTCTCTAGCCATTCAGGAACTTTGCGCGTTGAATATGTGCACTGGGCAAAGAACGGTGGCGTAGCCAAGTTAGGGAGGTCACGAACTTTCGGGTCCCAATTATTATTATTATTATTATTATTATTTATTGGCCTGTAGGAACCCTGAAGTTCATGACCTCACCGACTCGGCTTCGCCATCCTTCCCTGTCCTGGGCACTCTCCTTCCACGCTTGACCATTCGATCCGATCTCCTCAAGGTCAAACCTAACATTGTCCTCCCATCTCCGTCGCGGCCGTCCTACCGGTCTCTTTCCCGTTGGTCTACCGTCAAGAATTCTATGCACGGTCCTATCGTTCCCCATTCGCGCCACGTGTCCGGCCCATCTTAATCTTCGCGACTTGATTACTCTCACTATTGTAGGTTTGCGATATAGTTCTTCCAATTCGTGGTTATGGAGTCTCCTCCATTGTCCTGCCTCCTCGTCATATTTACCTCCAAAGATGCCTCTCAAAACTTTATTCTCGAATAGACGGAATTTGTTTTCTTCCCGTTTTGTGAGAGCCCATGTTTCGCATCCATATAGAACAATTGGCATGATTATGGTTCTATAGACACGGAGCTTTATTGGGACCCGAATTGTAAAGATGTGCAATTCGGGTCCCAATAGGCCAATAAATAGTAATAAATAGTAACATCTGCTTAGTGCACAACGTATGATGTCTGATTCCTTTTTCGTATTTATCACCATTATAACTTTCAAAATATTCTTTGTTTGATAATAATAGTATCATAACTCATTCCGTTACAGAGCAAGAAAGCTGTGGAGGAACTTCCTCACGCGAGTGTTTCCGGAGTTTTACCACCTGCAGCTATTGAATTTTAATTACAAGGAAGATGAATATATTTTTGTATTCTCAAACTTCATGAACTTCCGAGTTCCTACAGACCAATGAAGAGGAGGAAGAACGAACTCCTAAATGAATGCCAAAACGGATTCCGCAGCCATTAGAGAATTTTTGAGCGCTGTAACTTATATTTAGACTCCCAATTCAAAAACATGATGTCGAAAGTAGTTGCTTGGTATATCTCCAAAACTTTTGCCCACGTCTGGTACAAACCGTTACTAAGTAAGTTTCATTCATATGGATTTTACTAAGTTTTTTAACTGGATGAAGTTTTCTCTAAAATCGAGTCGAGTTGTTGTAGAGCGCAACTGCGGATCACTTTTCTATTAATTCCTGAGTGCTTCAAGCTTTTATCTTGGTGCCAGCCCCATTCCATCTGAAAGACGATCACACTATTAAAGATGCGTTAAGGAAAGCATGTAGCGAGTACTACACGCACACCCCAAAATCAGAAAAAACTGTCTCCATTCTCGTCAAAGGAATTGATCCGTCCTTTTTCCCCAAGGAATTGCTTGAGGAATTAAAATATATCGAAACCGACAATTTAAAATTGACTGATGTTAAACCACATTGCATCGCCTTTCCATTGCCGTTCTTCATTGTCTTGTTACACCTCGCTTTACACCCCCTCTTAAACAATTAATATTCAAGCATCCACACATCCAATAATCATTCAGCATAGAATGCAATACCCGACTTTTACCCACAAGCAATTAAAATTCGCATATGATTACTCATTAATTTCAAAACAAAGCGCTGCCGCCTTTTCCACAGGCAATTAATTCACATCGCATACGTTGCGATAATTACCCATTCATACCCACCTTCCAAAGCTAAAACAATTATCATATATCAATGTAATCAAACGCTTGACCCACTCCTCAAGGCCACACGCTAACTGCATTCTGCTTCACATTTCAAAAACCAAGCGAGCACCTGTCCGCGGACCTACACGGTCTCATATTTCGAATGCATATTTTTTGCTTCATGCCCAAAGACAAGTGTCATACAAGTTATATGATACGAACAGTGCTTTTCAAGGGCTATTAACGACGATTTAATTGAGCGTCAGTCAACATGTTGAGTTCTGCGAAAGAACAGACACAGCAACGAAACGCAGATCGATCGGATGATACGATTTGAACGATACAATTTGTACGTAGAGCAATGTACTATAATTGGTTCGGTCATTGCCACTACAAATTGAATGAATGCTTAAACCGATGCCGTTGCATCCAAGTGAACGTTAATGATAATTACGAAATGTGAATGACATGTGCCAGGCGATTAGCCTTGAACTGGGAGATACGTTCTGGAACAAAGTTCAGACTGAGGAAAATACATCATCTGCATTTCCTTACCAATAATTTCGGTATAAAAGAGTGGTTGCGATTGGGCAGAACTAGCAGTGTAGAACTAATCAATCAAGCAAAAGGTTGCGGCCCTCCCATAAGTACAGCGGGCCTTTTGTCTTGATTAGGTTAGAGTAGTAAGTGAATAAAAGTAAATCTAGATATCCAAATAACAGTAAACAAGTAAAAATAAACCTAGTTAAACAAATAAAAGTAAACCAATAAAAGTGTTCAAATAAAAGCAAAACCAAGAGACAAGTGTTTTAGTTTTCTCATCGTATGGAAAATCAACTTACTTGCCATAGTAGACACCGAAGCTAATAACTCACCTACCAGGAAACCTGCCGAAGCCAACAACCTACTCACAAGGAAACCTACCAGAGCCAACAGGTAGCCATTTATTGTTATTCCCCAAAAGCTACCCACAGGGGGACGAACTACAAAAGGAAAGCTGCTCAGATGAAACTAGAACAGGGAACGAGTGCCTAGTTCCCCCTGACTGGAAACGTGCTAGAAGTAACAGATGAATATCATTAACTTAACCTCGGCGGCGCATTCCCCGAGAGATAACTAACATCATATCACGATAACAAAATATTAAATGTTGTAAAAACATATATACAACAGTCTCTTTAAGTCCCAACAATAAAATTGATGCACTCAGAAATATTAGAGTCCTCAATTATCGAACAATAAGTTGGGAGAAAAAAAAAGAATTCCGAACGTGTATTGCAATGCATGCGGTGTCAACGCTTCGGCCATGTGACATCGAATCGCAAAATGGAATTTAGATGCGTGAAGTGCCTCAAAAATCGTGCTATTGCGGACTGTCCGCTAGGTCAAGAACAGCTCCCGGATAAGTATAAGTTATCCTGCATCCTTTGTAAAAATACAGGTTACCCTGGTAACTTTAGAGGTTGTCCTAAATACCAACAACGAAAAGTAAAGTTGGAAAAAACCAAGTTGAAGAAGAGAAACGAATGAAAACTCGTTCTTACAACTGCGTGGCACCTAGTTTGTCATACGCCCACTTGGCAGATGGTGTAAAGAAATCACCATTCGTGGAACACCCACGCAACAACATAAAAATGTCTGCACCAGAGGCTCAAACAGACATAACCGCAATTTTACGGCCCATGCAAGCACAGTTTTCCGCGTTTGAAAAAAAAATTGACTAAACAGGCGGCCCGAGTGGATACTATCCACTTCGCATTGTTTCCAGATAAATGCACACCATAGACACAATGTTCTCTTCGGCTGAGTTAACCCTTAAAACATTCTTAAGTTTGTTTATTCTTTATGTTGGAGTGAAACATCTGCGCCAGGGGGCTATCTTATGATCATTTATGAGACGCCTTTGTTGGTAGTCACCCTTAAGAAAGACGATCTGGTTGCAGGCTCCTTTTGATATGAGAACGATGAAGAGGAAGGACATGACCATACAGGTATATGGAGAGTTGTAGTTGGTTGGGCTTGATGATGGGCGCTTACGGGAATTATTTGCTGGGTTATGTGTATTGCTGTGGGGAGATGAGTGCAGGGTTTGCAGGTCTCTCGTGGCATTTTAATCTGACTTTAGGCTTTTCAACAGCAACACAAGGTCGTTTAGAGCACAGATGTACAAAAGTTCCAGGCGCTAGAAGCCTACATTATAGATACTGAAAAGTCAAAGGCATCTATATGTGGTCTCTGTTTATGAAGCTCCCCACTGTACAGAATTTATCAATTAACCTGATACCCTTTTCCGAAGTCTCAAATTAGACTTGGAAAATAATTATTTTTTATGGCAGATTTTAATTCCAAGTTCCAGGTTCTAGAAGCCTGCATTGTAGATACTGATAAGTCAAAGGCATCTATATGTGGTCTCTGTTTATGAAGCTCCCCAGTGTACAGAATTTATCAATGAACTTGATACTCTTTCTCCGTAGTCTCAAGTTAGACTCGGAAAATAATTATTTTTTATGGCGGGAGATTTCAATTCCAAGCACAGTGGTTGGTGTAATGGACTGGGAGATTGTTTGGAATTCCCCCAAACAATCATTAATCCTGTAAGTTTTTCCATTAACTTTACAAATAATAGAAAGGGGATGCCATAGCTTGAGGCAGTCGAACAGGAATCCGCACCAAGGGGATCCTCCTTGTTTGATCAGGTCAGCTGGTATCCCATCAGCTCCGGGGGCTTTATTTGATTTGAGCTGTCTTATGGCTTGTAACGCTTCTCCAATGCTTGGTGACGGCAGTATTTGGTCTTGATTTTGCATTGATGGAGCCTCCAATTCTTCTGTGAGCTGACCATTTAGCAATTCATTGAAGTACACTTCCCATCGCTTCAGAATGTCTTCAGGATCGGTGATCAGATTACCCTCTTTATCCTTGCAGTAAGTACAGTGTTGTGTGTACTTAGTCATACTACGGATTATTTGGTAGAACTTCCGCGGACCTCGTTGTCTACTGTTCTCTATTTCACAGACTAGGTTTTTTCCCAGGCACTTTTCTTTTGTCTGTGGAGTCTTTTTTCAGATCTTCTGAGCTCTTTGCGTTTCTCCTCGCGTACCCGCGTCCTATGAGACTGCTGCATTGCCCGGTATGCAGCATTCTTACGTTCAGTCGCTAGTTTGCAGTCATCATCAAACCAGTCGCTCCGATCTCTACGACTACTGCTTAAGATGGAGTTAGCAGTACTAATGACAGTATTCTTAAGGCGTGTATATTTCTCTTCTTCGCCCGACATTCTGACCACAGGACTTACTTTCCGTCCATCGAGCTCTTCGAGGGCGAAGACGTTGGAACCCAATAATATGGACATCATATGGTTGAGGGTCGTGCTGAGGGATTCCGTTAAATTTCTTTGATGTCTTTACCGCTCCCCGAATGACGATCGACCGGCGACATTCTTTGAACATCTTTCACATACCGTCGACTGGATACAGATCAACCACCCAGCTTCTGAAATTGTTGTCCTTTGCGATTTTAATGTGCACAATTCCGACTGGTTGTTACATTCTAACAGAATCGACGAGGCTGGGATGCTAGCGGAAATGTTTGCTGTAAGCCAGAACTTGACTCAACTCGTGGGGGAGCCAACGCGAGTGCCGGATGCCCGAGGCGATTATGCGAACACCCTGGATTGGTTTTTGACACTCGAATCAAGTATTTATACCGTAGAGGTTTCTGCGCCACTGGGAAACTCAGATCACTGCTTGGTATCTGTCGCGCAAGCACTTGCATATTAAGCGAATAACCGGTCTAGGCGGCTTCGCCATGTATGGAAGTATGGGGCTGCTAACTGGGACGATTTGCGAGATTTCTTCGCATCCTTTCCATGGTCCGGGGTGTGCTTCGGAAACTCCGATGTTAACGCTTGCGCGGAGTCGGTATCAGAGATTATTCTTCTGGGGATGGAGATGTATATTCCACATTGCATCAAACGAAGTTCGTCTGATAAACCTTGGTTTGATAAAAAATGCGAGCTGATTACAGAGGCAAAAAATAGAGCTTTTAAGCAATGGCGCTCCAATCCCACCGATGTTAACAGAACGCATTTTGTTAGAATCAGAAACGCGTGCAACCATGCGATTGATACCGCGAAGAAGGGTCACAACGACAAGGTGATCAATAAGCTCCTTCGGTGCCCAATGGCAAAAGCTGTCTGCGGTAACTTCAAACCCCCCCTCTTTCCCTCCGTTGGTGTGACAGACAGCGCGACGTTAGTCACAAATTCAATGTGATGATGTGTTCGCGAATTTATTTTCCGCGAATTCAAGCCTCGATCCCGGTCTTTGGGAACCACCTGTGATCGCACCGGTACGGTCTTCCATGCGGGATGTGAGATTTCATCCGCGCACTATTCATCGCATTCTACGTGAACTGGTTTGTAGGAAGGCAACCGGCCCGGACGGAATACCAGCATAGTCGGTAAGAACTGTGCTCCAGAACTAGCGCCGGTTCTTGGCAGACTCTTCCGTTTATCTTATGCACGGAGAACCTTTCCTGCCTGCTGGAAAATCGCTCGAGTTCAGCCAATCCCAAAGACGGGAAAAAGTGTCTCCCACAAAATTACCGTCCGATAGCATTACTGTTTATTTTATCTAAGGTAATGGAAAAATTCATCAATACAGAGTTAGTTAAGTACTTGGAGTGCAACGGACTTCTGAATGATCGTCAATACGGATTCCGTGGCAGGCGGTCCACGGGAGACCTTTTGACACTTATAACTGATATATGGACATCTGCGATTGAACGGCATGGTGAGTCAAAGACGGTCGCATTGGATATCTCCAAGGCTTTTGACCGCGTCTGGCACGGGGCATTGCTGAGCAAACTTCGTTCATATGGACTTTCCCAACAGCTATGCCACTGGGCGAGGAGCTTCGTTGAGAATCGATCGATCCGGGTTGTTGTGGACGGCGAGTGTTCGGTTCTGTATCCTGTTATTTCAGGGGTGCCCCAGGGTTCTATTTTGGGTCCAACCTTATTCTTGCTTCACATAAATAATTTGTTGGAGACAACGGATAACAAAGTGTTCAGTTTTGCGAATGAATGTACACTTGTTTCCTCCTTTTCGAGTGTTCGTCCGATTGGTGCATCTGCGTCGCATCAGCTGAGATGGAGACAGATTGACTCTCTGAATCAGGATCTAGATACGGTCTTGCAGTGGGGAAGGGCCAACCCCGTCGACTTCAATGCAGCGAAGACACAATATACAACATTCACAAGGAAAAGTGGATCATCGGTTCCACAGGTGATGATGAATGGCCGGGCCCTCGAGGCTGGGGAAAGTTTGAAATTGCTCGGCGTCACGGTCTGTGGGAATGTATCATGGCATAAACACGTGTCGAGTATGGCCAGGTCAGCCTCAGGAAAACTGAGCTATCTTTTTAGAGCCAAGAAATATTTTACTCCGGCCCAACTTCTTCTCCTGTATAAATCCCAAATTAGACCCGCGCTCGAATATTGCTCTCATGTTTGGAGCTCGGCTCCTAAACATACCCTCGACGTACTTGAGAGGATACAGAGACGAGCGATCTGCCTGATCGGGGACTCGGCGCTGACGTCGGGACTACAGTCGCTATCACATCGAAGGCGCCGAACCTCTGTCGGTGTTACAGAAATTCTCACGGGTACTGTTCTTCGGAGATTATTGGTATTGTTCCGCACAATTCGGCTTATATGCGCTCCACAAGACAATCCGACGGATCGCACTCGTTTGTGGTTCATCTCCCGACGGCGCGAGCATCCCTGCATCAGAGCTCGTTCCGTTACAGAGCGGGGAAGCTGTGGAACTCCGGAGCGCTATAACCTGCAACTGTTCAAAAAGAACTGCAACAGTTATTTGGTGGCATCTCGGGGCGCCCACTCAGTACTATAGGTTCGCCTCTCCCGAGAGAAGTCTAATAAAAAAATAAAAAATAAAAAGTTCACGCGGAAAATCAACTTCACGCACACGAAAAAACATAGAGTCATTCTTTAGCCGAACCACGCGAATGTGGAATACTCTACCTGATCATGTGTTTAAACTCCGTTGTAATGTCCAGGCATGAACCTCCTTTCCTTATCCACTTCCTCTCTTTCCGCTCGCACTGTGCTCTGACACTTAAGGGCACTCCAAAATCTCCATTTGCGCGCGATTGTGTAAAAAAAAAAAAAAATATGAAACTTCCTTCCGGCACGAATGTTTCCGGAACACTACAATGTGCAACTGTCCAAAAGGAATAATTATCTAATAGTACTTTTCAGGGCGCTCAGCGCTATAGATATATATAGAGCTAGTGAACAAAGCTGAGCTAGATACGAGACGTGAAACATTATACAAAGCATGGATGAAGCAGTAAGCTACAGGACGCAACCGGGGGTATCCCCATAGAGTGAAAACATCAGACAATAGAAACATCTCACACGGTTACGTTGTGTTGATATGGAATATTCACGAAAACATCGGATCTGAACAGAACAAACGATACAAACAAAAGGAAGAGACACACGATGAACAATAGAATGATGAGATTTATTACTACTATTCGCAACAATATGGAGGCGTAGAAATGTATGAAACTATCGAATACACTGATAATTACTAGAAAAAATCACGGAATAAACAAAAACAGAAACAACTTAGATATGATAATAATGAAGGAAAATGGGCAATGAATAATATAAGGCCTAAACTTAGCAACGGACGAGTGCGGTGGTGCAACCTGAACAAGAAAAATACAGCAATGATAGACGATGAAAACGGGGCTCCACCCAGATTTGTTAAATAAACTGTACAAGGAGGAACTACAAAAGCAGGGTCTTTATCACTTTTTTCTATTCGAAGTTTTCGTTCTTACTTTTCATCCTAATTGTATACTGAGCTGCTAGGACCATATACCTGCACAAAAATATAATAAAGATTGGTTGATAGCGAAGGTCTTAGCAGCTGGTTATTAATCTTAAAACTGTCACGTAAATGAAACATATAGTAACATACAATATTTTAAAAAAATCACTGATCGAGAAAAGATAACTTGATCCGGCCATATCAATTTACTAGTTCTACGAATCCGATCGTACTTAAATAAAGCATAAGTAAAAAGAAGATTTCCGAGTGGGTAAATCATAACCAAAACCGTTCCTTTTTTGGGACAAATAAACTCTGTCTGGGAAATCCTTGACGCGTATTTATACATTTTCCGGAAACTAGTAGACAATATATTCTGAAGAATTCAGGTCGTTATAAAAGTGTAGGTTGACCAAATAGGTTTCATTCTAAACTCTTCAAAGTGGTCATTCTATGGCTAAATACACTACTGAAACTCAATTAGGATTAATGTTATTTCTAAACAGTACATTATGGTCCTTTTTTATAGTTAGATTTCACCTAAGAAGTCTGAGTCAACCTGCCGTCCAGTAAAGGTAAATTTTTATCAAATGCTCTGAACCTGTATGTAATATAAAGTGAATTTAAAACGATCATACCTTATTCTCACATGCTTGAATATTTACAGTGTCTCTGGAGGAACAACTGAATTCCGGTCTGTAACATACGATCGAAAAATGTTGTATGATCGTTAAGCATGACTCACCTAATACGACATCTAAACGTGGTGACCCTTCCTGAAAGATGAAAGGAATGCAGTCCCTAAACATGCACACCGCACAAAACAGGCTACATATGTCAATAAAACAAAATGGCTCCAGTGAACGAAATAACTATTTCCAGATTTATTTTTCCATTAAGTACTTATTGTGAGAATTAATATCATTAAAATTTTCTATAGTGAAAATAAAAACGATCACTGCCGATCAATAAAGGACGAAAAGCGATGACGCCACCGCAATACACTAATGAATTACAAATACATGAAAAAAACAGGACATGTACTAACCAGAAAGAAAAAGAACCTACTGATTTAAATTTAAAAAAAAAATCAATAAAAAAATTAAGAAGAAAATCTTAGTTTAAATGTAAAATAAAAAAAAATTGTTTCTTGAGGAACGACCGTCTTTCTCCAGGATTCTTTGTCTACGAGTTGGGAGGCGAACCCAGACGAGAGTTGAAAGGATTTTGTTTGTCGATTAGTCGCCGAAACGGGAGTAGTGCTTTTCAAAATGTATTCGTTCAATTCTTTTCTATTCTTAGTTAGTAGCGATTAGAGTAATACGAATATTGGAACCTAAATGAACTCACTGGTGAAATAAATCAGATCGACTTGGATAACGAACCTTATGAAGTTGTCGCTGTAATCGAGGTTTTCGGCTTGCTGATCATTTTCTGGTACATACAAGTCGTAGACATATCCATCGCTATCGGTTGGCGCGATGGCATTCTCGCCGATTTCAGGTGGCATCGAATAATTATTAGTAGAATAGGAACTAGCCGATGGGATGGTAGACATATACGAAGATGATGCACCTGACGTGGAGGTGAAGGCACTCTGTGGTGTAAGCGGCGGTTGTTTTTCAATATCAACTATGGTAATTTCAGTTGGAATGGATTCCTCAGTCTCTGTGTCTAGGGTTCGTGAGCAATTCACCACTTTAAAGCGACTCTCTTTACTATTGTTACGTATTTCTTCACGTAAGCGCTCCCTTGTGTTCACGGGAATGCGCCTTTTTCTCGCCATATCTATGGCTTCATCTTTTGTTAATCGCGCTACTTGTGCCGTGGTTCGCAGATCCTGTAACCATTTGGTAAATGTTACTAATCTATCTTTCAATTATACAATAAAATTGAAAAGTAAAGAAACAAAAACTATTTGGTGTACAAACTTGTGACTGAACAGTTCCGGCGAATTTCAGGATAGTAGTTACTTCCTCTTTTTCTTCAATCGGACAAACTTGTGTGCTGCCTTGGGTATCTTTTTCGATGCGACGCTTTTTTCCATTTAAAACGAATGCCTCGAGGGGCTCCTCGTCCATGCGACGTTTTACACGAACTACAGCAGGCATTTTGTTATTTGGATTTGTTTTTAATTTACACTGTTTCTTTATTGAAGCTGAGAATATCTTTAGCAAACAACAACGTAATAAAAATTTTCAAATAATTCACTTAAACGAGACCCTTGTGAACTAATGCTGCGATGCGAAATGCCTCTACATATATAAAAGTTTTCAGCATTAACAGACTTCTATGAACCAGTACAATATTTTCAGTTAGGCATCTATTAAACACGTGAGTGCGTTCAGCGATTTCGTGATTGTATTGAGCGAATAAATTTTTAATATTTCGTAAAAGTTTCATTTTCGTGTGCATAAATATAACAACAAATATTATTCCCTATTTTAACTCCTCTGGTATTTTGTCGCACCGGAATAAATGAATTCCAAATATAAATTTCTTTTATAATACAAAAATTGCATGGCATGATGGTTTTAAGAAACACAAGAAATCATAATGAATTTTTTCTGACTAAGTTAAGTCTGAACGGAAAACATTTATAGGTCAGTGTATAAATAATTATTAATTGACTACTTTTTTTTTTTTTTTTTTGCAATTATCGCGGGAGAGGCGAGCCTATAGCGCCGAGTGGGCGCCCCGAGATCCCACCAAATAACTGTTACAGTTCTTGAACAACTCCAGGTTGTAAAGATCCGGAAACATCGACGTGGGGAGGGGATTTCACAGCTTCCCCGCTCTATAACGGAACGAGTTCTGATGCAGGAATGTTCGCGCCGTCGGAAAATGAACCTCAAACTGGTGCGATCTGTCGGATTGTCTTATAGAGCGCATATAAACCGCATTGCGTGGAACAATACCACGAATCTCCGAAGAACAGTACCCGTGATAATTTCTGTAAAACAGACAGAGGTCGTCTACGCGCCTTCGATGTGATAGCGGCTGTAGTCCTGACGTTAGCGCCCAGTCGCCGATCAGGCGGATCGCTCACCTCTGTACGCTCTCAAGTAGGTCGATGGTATGCTTACGAGCAGAGCTCCAAACATGAGAGCAATATTCGAGCGCGGGTCTAATTTGAGATTTATACAGGAGAAGAAGTTGAGCCGGAGTAAACTATTTCTTAGCTCTAAAATGATAGCACCGTTTTCCTGAGGCTGACCTGGCGATACTCGACACGTGTTTATGCCATGATACATTCCCACAGACCGTGACACCAAGCAATTTCAAGCTTTTCCCAGATTCAAGGACCTGGCCATTCATCATCAGCTGTAGTCTGTCGAAAAAAGACAGAGGTCGGCTACGCGCCTTCGATGTGATAGGGCCTATAGTCCCGATGTCAGCGCCGAATCCCCGATCAAGTGGATCCCTCGTCTCTGTCTCTGTATGGTCTCAAGTAGGTTGAGGGTCTGTTTAAGAGCCGAGCTCCAAACATGAGACCAATATTCGAGCGCGGGTCTAATTTGGGGTTTATACAGGAGAAGAAGTTGGGCCGGAGTAAAATATTTCTTGGCTCTAAAAAGATAGCTCAATTTCCTGAGGCTGAGCTGGCGATGCTCGTCTTTATGCCATGATACTGTGACGCATATGACAATCAGTGCTAGAATAGTCTAGAAAGTCCAAAACAAAGTACTAGAATATTCTAGAAATTACTGGAAAACTGGAGAAGATGGGTAGTAGAAAATTCGAGGCTATGGAACGGACGGAAACGAAACGCCGAATCAGAATGAGGAGATGGTTTAAATACGTCGCACGCAGATCAGGGAGATAAGTAAGAAGTAAGAAGTAAGCAGTCAAAGACGCGGTACGTACGGAAGCGATGTCAAGAAATCGTTAAGTGTACGGTAAAAGTAACTGCTGTTATTAACGGACTAATAAAGTGTTACATTAATCAAAATCGACTTAACGGCTCATATTTAATAAAAATAATTAATCCAGCGAACCCTAAGCTCGCTACAATACCTTAAATAATTTGGCGCAAGACTAATGACCTTGCCCGGAAAAAACAAATCATTATGGAAAATTTAACAAGCCTCAGGACTTGCTAAATAAGGCCAAGACCGGTTCCCGGTTGTAGTGCCGACGATGATGAATTAATTCAGCGAACCTGTCTACATCTCAGCTGGTGCGACGTTGACGCACTAATCGGTAGATCACTAGAAAAAGATGAAATAAGCGTACTATCACCCCCAAAACTGAACACCCTGTTATCCGTTGACTCCAACAAATCATTTATGTGAATCAAAAATAAGGTTGGAGCCAAAATAGAACCTTGAGGCGACCCGGAATTAACAGGATACAGATCTGAAGACTCGCAGTCCACAATAACCCAGATTGATCGATTTTCGAGGAAGCTCCTCGTCCAGTGGCAAAGCTGCTGGGAAAGTTCATATGAGCGAAGTTTGCTCTGCAAAAACAAGGTTGGAGCCAAAATAGAAACTTGAGGCGCCCCAGAATTAACTACATACAGGTCCGAAAATTCGCCGCCCACAATATCCGGCACCTATCGATTTTCGAGGAAGCTCAGTAGGTAGGGAAGGTTCTTCGTTCATAAGATAAACGGAAAAGTTAGGCTGAACTCGAGCGATTTGCCAGTAGGTAGGAAAGGTTCTTCGTTCATAAGATAAACGGAAAAGTTAGGCTAAACTCGAGCGATTTGCCAGTAGGTAGGAATGTTTCTTCGTTCATAAGATAAGCGGAGGAGTCTGCCAACAACCGGCGACAGCTCTGGTGCACGGTTCTTAAGGACTATTGCTGGTATTCCGTCCTGTCCGGTTGCATTTCTACAGTTCAGTTCACGTAGAATGCCTTGTGGGCGGAACCTCACATCCTGCATCGAAGACCGTACCGGCGCGATCACATGTGGCTCCAAAATACCGGCATCGAAGTTTGAATTTGGCGGAAAATAAATTCCCGAACACATTAGCTTCATCTTTTGAATTTGTAACCAACGCCCCGCTGCCCGTCATTAACGGGGGAAAAGAGGAGGACGCGAAGTTATTGCTGAGAGCCCTTGCCATTGACCAGAAGGAACTCGAACCAGTCCGGCACTGAAGGAGTTTATTGGTGATTCTGTCGTTGTAGCCCTTCGTCGCAGTATCAATTGCCTGGTTGCACACGTTTCTGATTCTAACAAAATTCGGTCTGTTCACCTCGGTGGGATTGGAGCGCCATTGCTTAAAAGTTTTATTTTTTTTTCCGTTGTAATCTGTTCGCATTTTTTAACAAACCAAGGCTTACCAGATGAAGTTCGTTTGATGGAATGCGGAATGTAGATATCCATCCCGAGAAGAATAACCTTTGTGACCGACTCCGCGCATGCATCGACATCGGAGTATCCAAAGCACACATCCGACCAAGGAAAGGATGCGAAAAAATCATCCCAGTTGGCAGCGCCGTAGTTCCATACACAACGAAGCCGCCCAGGTCAGTTAATCGTTCGAAATGCAAGTGGTTGCACGAACGATACCAAGCAGTGTTCTGAGTTTCCCAGTGGCACAGCAACCTCCACGATATAAGTGCTCGGCTCGGATGTCAAAAATATATCCAGGGTGTTTGCATAATCACCTAGGTGGTCCGGCACGCGCGTAGGTGCCTCCACAAGTTGAGTCAAGTTGCGGTTAACAGCGGATATTTCCGCCAGCCTCCCAGCCTCGTTGGTTCTGCTAGAATGTACCAACCAGCCGGAATTGTATACATCTAAATCGCCATGGTCGATAACTCCGCGCATGCATCGACATCGGAGTATCGAAAGCACACATCCGACCAAGGAAAGGATACGAAGAAATCATCCCAGTTGGCAGCGCCGTAGTTCCATACACAACGAAGCCGCCCAGGTCAGTTAATCGTTTGAAATGCAAGTGGTTGCGCGACAGATACCTAGCAGCGACCTGAGTTTCCCAGTGGCACAGCAACCTCCACGATATAAATGCTCGGCTCGGATGTCAAAAATAGATCCAGGGTGTTCCCATAATCACCTCGGTGGTCCGGCACGCTCGTAGGTGCCTCCACAAGTTGAGTCAAGTTGCGGCTAACAGCGAATATTTCCGCCAGTCTCCCAGCCTCATTGGCTCTGTTAGAATGTACCAACCAGCCGAAATTGTGTACATTAAAATCGCCATGGTCGATAATTTCAGAAGCCGGGTGGTTGATCTGCATTAAGTCGACGGTACGTGAAAGATGTTCAAAAAATGTCGCCGGTCGATCGTCATGTGAGTCGTATCCTAAGCAACGAATATATGTCGAATCAGTTGACGAATTGACCTGGGTCTCAGATAGGGTAAGGATATCGGGTTTCGCTATTTGCAAAAATTGGTGGACGGCGTTTACATTCGTATTGGTGAAACCGACGCCCCTGATGTTACAACATGCAATTATCAGTCGAACGTCGACAGAGCCTCGAGAACGAGTCCGACTTTGCGATGAAGAATTTCTTGAAGTTCGGTTATTTATCATAAGATCTGCATGATGTTCCCGCTGGAGGATTAAGAAACGTCAAGTTATTAACTTACGGTACTGTTTATTGCCATATTATTCTTTCGGGTTTAAAAAGAAAAATGTCCGTAATGATTATTCCAGATGACGCCATGCTGGTTCCTCTGTTGATTGGGCGCAACGGATTGCGAGTTTTTAATATTTCGTTACAAATGAATTTAAAGAGTATGTCTTCTCCGCAAAAATGTACTTCCAAAGTTAATAAAAAAATTGATTCTTGTTTAAGTTCTATGTATTGTGACGCATATGACAATCAGTACTAGAATATTCTAGAAAGTCCAAAACAAAGTACTAGAATATTCTAGAAAGTACTATTCTACTACACTTGACTTCTCTTGTTACTCCAGGTGGACAATTTGAGTTTCTGAAGATGCCCTTTGGGCTCAAAAATGCCCCGAGCGCATTTCAACGACTTATTTCTAGAATTTTTAGGCAGTTCACTGAGAATAACCAAATTATGTTGTATATGGACGACATAATCCTGGCGAGTACTAATATAGATGATCATCTTCAGCTATTAGAACGCGTTCTTCAGTGTATATCAGAAAACGGTTTAGAGCTTAAGTTGTCCAAGTGCCGTTTCGGATTTGCTACGATAGAATACCTTGAATATAAAGTAACTGAATGCGGTATCCAACCGAGTGACTCTCATCTGAAAGCTATACTTAACTACCCGGTGCCAAAAAATGCTAAAGAAGTGCATTCATTCCTTGGCTTAAGTTCTAATTTCAGACGGTTTGTTTGTTCATTCTCCCGAATAGCTAGGTCTTTATGTAATCTCTTAAGAAAGACGCCCCGTTTAATTTCACCACAGAATGCGTAACCGCCTTTCAACGGTTGCAGGGTTCTTTGGTTTTGTCTCCGGTGTTAGCTATTTATAGCCCAGATCGGGAGACCGAACTTCGTTATGATGCTAGCGCACTTGGTTATGGCGCTGTCCTCCTCCACAAAAGGAAGCACTCTAGTTCATTGGTATTTTTTTATTTATACGTTATATAAGTACAAGCACTACACTGCACATTGAGAGCTTAAGGCTAAGTCTTACCTGGGTAATGTCACTCACACTTAATTCTAGTTCAATTCAATTCTCACTTACGCTTGCTGCATTAAATCGTCCTTAATTTAACGTGAGATATTATTTTGTACGGCGCGTTACATTTACACTTGGTTTAAAACATAAGCATACCACGGTGGCGAAACCTTGACTCCGACAGACTACCGCGGACGGAAAATCCCATCAAATGCAGATTCTAATTCCACCATCAAAAGTGAAGGAGGTACTAACAGAAATGACCGACGGGAGTTAATAAGACACTTTCAAAATTACGATCTCGATGTTACGGCTTCACATGAGAGATGACGTCGAGTCTTGGTGTAGGAAGTGCACAACTTCCTCTGCGACCAAAGGACCAACGGCAAAACCAAGGAGGGCTATGAAGCAGTACAACGTGGGTGCCCCTTTCGAGCGAATTGCGATCGGCATCTCAGGAGCGTTTCCAAAAACCAACGACAACAACAAATACATGTTAGTTATCATGGATTACTTCAGCAAGTGGGTGGAAGTCCTTCCAGATCCAAACCAAGAAGCAACAACCGTCATTAAGCAGCTTATCAATAATTGGATCAGCAGATATGGAGTTCCCTGTGAGCTTCATTCCGAAACTTCGAATCACAGATACTTCAAGGCATCTGTGCGGCACTGGGCGTAAGGAAAATCAGGACCACACCCTTACATCCGCGGTCAGACGGAATGGTCGAAAGGTTCAACCGAACAATAAAAGAGCATTTATCGAAGGTTGTTAGTGATCACCAATGAGATTGGGACAAATATGTACAAACCTTTCTCCTGAGTTATAGATCGGCTAATCACGATACGGCAGGCCATTCTCCAGCAAGAATTATATTTGGACGAGAGATACGATTACCAGCCGATCTGCGATTCGGAATACCTCCAGACGCCATAGATAAGACTGAAGACTACGTAGCCGAATGGACAAATCGCTTCGATGAGATTCATCAGTTGGTTCGAAAGCAAATCAAGGTATCAAGTGACAGGATGAAAACAAGGTACGACGTTCAAGCCAACGCATCCGGATTTAATGCAGGCGATAGCCTGTGGCTTTATAACCTTCACCAGCAAAAAGTAAGGTCACCGAAGTTGCAACAACATTGGGAAGGACCGTATAAGATTCTCACAAGAATTAACGACGTTGTCTATAGGATTCAGCGAAGATCGAACGCCAAGATGAAAGTGGTACATCGTGACCGACTGGCGACTTTTGTTAACCCAGGAGACCAGTGAACTTAGTTCGGGACGAACTAATCTAGGCGTAGGGTAGTGTGACGCATATGACAATCAGTACTAGAATATTCGAGAAAGTCAGAAACAAAGTAGTAGTTTATTTTAGAAAGTACTGGAAAACTGGAGACTATGAGCAATAGAAAAGTCGAGACTATGGAACGGACGGAAATGAAACACCAAATCAGAATGATGAAGCAAGCGATTAGTAAGAAGTAAGCAGTCAAAGATGCGATAAGTAAGCGATAAGTCAAGAAATCGTTAAGTGTACGGTAAAAGTAACCGTTGTTAATAACGGACTAATAAAGTATTATATTAATTCAAAATCGATTTAACTGCTCTTATTTATTAAAAATAATTAATCCAGCGAACCCTAAGCTCGCTACAATACTTTAATAAGTGGAAAATTCACCTTAACCCAAATAAAACGCAGCTCACAGTGTTCAAGGGCAAACACGAGCACTATACAAACAACACTAGACGCTGCCACAACAAAATTAAAATTTAACTAAACAACACTCTGATAAAACCGTCCAAAACCTTAAAATATCTGGGAATAACTTTTTCTAATAACATTTCTTTTTCTTCCCACATTAAAAATTCCCTTCGTAAAGCCACAGTTCAGCTTAATATCTGTAGAAGAGTCATGTAGAAACCTAATAGTCTCTCTCACAAAGTCAAACTGCTCATCTACAAACAAATTATCAGACCTACACTCACGTACGCATGTTGTTGTGGTACCATATCACTCCCTCCCAAATGGAGAAGTTACGAGTATTCGAAAGAAAATGCCTTAGGTATGTCTCTGGCTTACATCGTCGCCCTAACTCCTATAAGTACTATAGTAACGTCCAACTCTACAATACCGCTGGTACAGAACGCCTCGAAAGACGATTCCTCGAGCTGTCTATCAAATTTATCGAAAACATACGAAATAATCCCAATCCCATAATAACCTCACTCTTACCGAACCCTCTAGATATCAGCACTAACTATCCCAACAGTCTCCACACAAGAGTTATGTTCACCTCAGGCAGACTGGTAAATGATTCAAACGAGATCATATTTGGGGTTCTGGTCCCCAAATCGTATTTGGCGTCGAGGTGGCCGGGGGCGTTGGAATCTCTGGTGGCGGCTGATGTCTTTGGTGTTGGGATCGAAGACGTCTGCTGATGTCGGGTTTCCAAAAGCGTCCGACCTTGGCGGCGAGTGATCTGCAAATGAAGTATTCGCCCCAATTGTCCACACATGTGGTGTGTATGAAACGAAATTGGCGGGAAAGATCCGGCGTCGGTTCTCGTTCTACGTGTGAGTGAGACCCACGTAGTACCGCGTCGATCCCACGCCAATTCAGCTGTGTCTCTCCTTTGTGTGTGAGGGTGACCGAGACTGTGCTTGACTTAATTACTTAATTAGTCGAAAGCCACTCTCGGTGTGAGTCTTTGCTTGCGACGACTGCGTGGAGGTTGTGGTTTGTGCTGATCCGCCACACACTGTGGTGTGCCGAGTTGCTGGGACAGGGCAGATGGCTTTGAAAAGCGGGCGTAGGCTAGCGACGAAGTTGGTTTTGTTTGCCCGTGCCGGTTCCGAGGCAACGAATTCTCCGGGGATCCGAATGGTTGTGCCGTAGAGCATTTCTGCTGGGAAGGCTTCGAGATCCTACAGCACTGTATGGAGTCTGTTGTAATTATGTTACACAATTTAAATATTATATAAATGTTTAATATATTTATATAAATTTTAATATTTAAGTAAAGGACTTACTTGTATTGGGTCGGCCGTTGATCGGTCGCAATAGCTGCTGCTTGGTGTCAGGTTGCAGGGGGCGTTGAGCTTTTGCTCCCCTGTTCAGCTTCCTGTTGTCCGTTGTTGATTTGGGTATCGTTGGTCCGCAAGCAACAATGAGTGCAATTATATTTACTAATCTCTCGAACGATCTGTGGTTGTAATTGATACTTGGTTGCGCAAGCAACAATGAGTGCAATTATATTTACTAAATTTTGAACGATGTGTGTTTGTAATTGATGCCACTTTCAATCAAACTTACTCGTGTTTTCCGTTCGAAGTTTTTACGTCGAATGTATTTTTTTTATTATTGCTCTTCCCTTCTGAATCCTTTGTGCGACGTAGGATGCTTTCCTTAAGCGTCCTGTATTTGTCCGTTGCAGTTGGGCTGGCCAAGACGTCGGCCAGCTCGTCGATTGTGTTGGTGTCGAGGGCGCCCAGGACTAGGAAGAACTTTTGGCTGTATCATGTTTTTGCTTGTTTTCTTTCATTTCGTCCACGTGTTAAGTGTTGAAGGCAACCGCTTCATTTTGATTCGTTTGGTCGTGTTGTCATCGTTTTCCTTTTTAGGGATTTGTACTGGGCAAGACACCAACGCCGTTCGTCCAGATTAGAGTTCGGATCTGGAGGTACAATCCGCCTGTTTAAAATCATCGTTGGCCGCCCAGTGCAGTGCCCAGCGCCGTCTGCGATTTCAGTTTTTCTTTTCGTTTCAGCAACAAGAACAGAACAAGGGATGATACTGTGGCGATTCCGCCAAACGCCACCGTCTACTTACCCGAATAATCCCCCATAACTACAACCCAACTTCCATAGTTCCCGCTAATGCAATTGCATTAGCACCTGTAAATGCTTCACGCATAAAGTTTATCTAATGTGTTTATCTAAAAGCTCTTGGAAGAGAATTCTTACCTTCATGCATCAATTCCCATTTTAAATTCCCTACAAGAATTCTATATATCTTATCGGATCATAAATCCAAATCCCAATCTTACCATAAGCATTTTCCCTAGAGGAATTCCCGTTAAGAAACAATTTGGTGCACACGTAATGTAACCATCATCTCTAGGGATAATAAACATTGCGTCGTCTATTCCCAGCCTCACCATGTGTACGATAAATTCAATTACATACACATTGGCTGGCGAACTTTGTCCAAGGGATAAAAGCAAATACACGCATCTCGCGTCTAAAGGCATAAACGAAATCCTACAGTATAAGCAAACGCAAATAGGAATTTTGTACTTACCCTTCGTAGCGATGGCATAAACACCAATTCTCAGTGAATATGCTAAAATCAATTAGCACCATTTCCTCGATGCTTTGCCGTTTATTTATTTAGCCGCAATGCACATCATAAACAAGGATCTTACGATCTCTTTGTTCCTTTTCCCTCGTTGTAGGTTCCGTTTGTCCTTGGCTGAATGGCATTGATAAACACGGCGATGTGTACGATCACACACGCACACCACTGCGTGCCAGAGGTCGCCTTTCAATTGGTCACCGACAGTAAGGAAAGATGGTATTTCCTTTAGTGGCCACACCCTAAAGAGAACATTTTCTCTTTCTCCTCCATATCTCACCATTAACTGGGGATTGAGGACAAGTTAAAATTCAATCCTCCATTAAAGTCTCGAGCATTAGTCACGCAAATGTGTACATGTGTCGTGAGTTATTTTTTTTTCCCTTAACGCAGCGGAGTCAAGGAGTACGGTGTCAACGAGCAAGTGTACTTTTGTAAATGCTTAATGTTTGAATTACAATTTTTTGTACATCAGTGTCCAGAACAATTTAACAATTTTGTAAATCCTCAATGTTTGCACTACAACAACTTGTATATCAGTGTCCTGAACAATTTTAACAATGTTGTAAATCCTTAACGTTTGAATCACAACAACTTGTACAACAGTGTCCAGAACAATTAGAACCGAGATTGAATGTTAATTACGAATAAAAGATAAACGTTAAAACTCTAATCCTGAATTGTGTTTTATTCCGCGAACAATCGTTGGGTGTAAAAGGGAATTAGTGCCTGTGTTTTGGCACCATGACTTTTACCCCACAATACCATCCGCCTGTCTTTGATGACGAAATAAATCGGCATCTTACCTCATCCATCATAAATGCACTTTACATCATCAATGAGTTTTATTAGTTTATTTTAGATCTCCGTTGCGTGCAGTGCAGTGCTATTTTTGATGGTGCTGACCAAATGCCCTGTCCGAATATAAGGCTGACATAACAGCATTACAAGAAATAAGATGGACGGGGAGTGGTGTTTTTCAAAGAAAAGAGTATGACATTTATTACAGCTGTCGCGCAAAACACCATGTGCTCGGGGTAGGCTTTCTAGTCAGCCAAAAACTGAAGCCTGCCATCATCGGCTTTAATGCAATAAATGAAAGGCTATGCACTCTTCGCGTGCGAGGCAAATTTAAGAACATAAGCCTCATAAACGTTCACGGACCTACAGAGGAGTCCCCTGACGACGAAAAAGAAGAATACTATGAGAACGTCGAACGGGCCCTCAATGCCTGCCCAAGATACGATGTGAAAATCGTTCTTGGGGATTTGAATGCGAAAATAGGTCGGGAGCCGGTTTTCAGACACTACGCAGGTTCCCATAGTTTGCATGAGAACACTAATGACAATGGACTACGAGTCATCGAATTGGCAGCATCGAAAAACTTGGTCGTTGCGAGTACCAGGTTTCCGCGTAAAGATATCCACAAAGCCACCTGGGTATCACCTGATGGAGCCACTCGCAACCAAATTGACCACGTGTTGATAGATCGCCGCCACTCTTCGAGCCTGATGACGGTACGAACGTACCGAGGTGCCAACGTCGACTCGGATCACTATCTTGTTGGTACAGTTTTCCGAGCGCGGATTGCCTTACGGAGACGTATTGCATCCGCGGATCAGGTTCGAATCAACACGGCTGCCTTACGCAATGAGAATACCAGTAACACCTTTGGTTATGCGTTAAGACTCGCCCTCGAAGAGCTCGACGGAGGGAGAGTAAGTCCTGGGGCCAGAATGCCGAGCGTAGAAGAGAAATGGACACGCCTTAAGAATACTGTCATTAGTACTGCCAACTCCATCTTAGGCAGTAGTCGTAGAGATCGGAACGACTGGTTTGATGATGAGTGCAAACTAGCGACTGAACGTAAGAATGCTGCATACCGGGTAATGCAGCAGTCTCATAGGACGCGGGTACGCGAGGAGAAACACAAAGAGCTCAGAAGATCTGGAAAAAGACTTCACAGGCAAAAGAAAAGTGCCTGGGAAAAAAACCTTGTCTGTGAAATAGAGAAAAGTAGAGAGCGAGGTCCGCACCAGGCGCGGAAGTTCTACCAAATAATCCGCAGTATGACGCGGTACACACCACGCTGCACTTACTGCAAGGATAAAGAGGGTAATCTGATCGCCGATCCTGAAGGCATTCTGGAGCGATGGGAAGTGTACTTCAATGAATTGCTAAACGGTCAGCTCACAGAAGAATTCGAGGCTTCACCAATGCAAGACCAAGACCAAATGCTGCCGCCACCAAGCATTGAGGAAACACTAAAAGCCATTAGACAGCTAAAATCAAATAAAGCCCCTGGAGCTGATGGGATACCAGATCAAACAAGGAGGGACAGCGTTACATCACGCAATTCACGAGATCGTGGTGCACGTATGTGAGCAAGAGGAGGTGCCGGAAGATTGGCGTCGTGGTATAATTTGCCCCATACATAAGAAAGGAGATATCACACTGTGCAGCAACTATAGGGGTATAACATTGCTGAGTACCGCCTATAAGATACTCTCCACTATCCTACAAGACCGGATATCCCTATACGCTAAAGCCATCATTGGTCAATATCAGTGTGGCTTCATCCCAGGCAAATCAGCAATTGATCAGATATTCACCCTTAGGCAGGCGATGGAAAAATGTCTGGAATTTAAGATTCCGCTATATCATCTGTTTATAGACTTCAAGGCCGCCTACGACAGCATAGCCAGGGTAGAACTATATTATGCCATGAGAGAATTCGGCATTCGAAATAAATTGATACGACTTTGTAGGTTGACCATGACCAACGTAACTAGTCAAGTAAAAGTAGCGGGATTGCTGTCCAAACCAATAAACATCTATAATAGACTCCGACAAGGGGACGGTCTGGCCTGCCTCCTCTTCAACCTGGCGTTGGAGAAAGCAATCCGTGACTCTGGCGTTACAACAAGAGGGACTATTGTCACCAAATCCAGCCAGATACTTGCCTACGCAGATGACATCGACATCATCGGTAGAACCGAACCGGCGGTACAGGAATCCTTCACCCAGATCGAGCAGGCGGCACAAAAACTGGGACTGCACATTAATGAGGGAAAAACCAAGTACATGGTGGCAACTTCTGCAAAGAGAAGACCTAACGTTGGTCAAACTATCAGGGTAGTGAAGCACGAATTTGAAGTAGTGCAATCCTTTAACTACCTTGGGTCAATAGTATCAGCCGATAACAATATGGAAGAAGAAATACGCGAACGGCTGATTAAATCCAACAAAGCCTACTATGGTCTATCAAGGCTCTTTAAATCCCGAAATTTATCCAGAACATCCAAGCTACTACTGTACAAGACCATGGTCTTACCAGTATTCGTGTATGTATCCGAGACCTGGGTGCTCAATAACAGGCACTCTGAACTCTTAACCGCGTTCGAGAGGAAGGTCTTAAGGAGAATTGTTGGCCCCGTATGTGAGTGGGGACGATTCCGGAGACGCTACAACCATGAGTTGTACGCAATCTACCTTGAAGATAATGTTGTAAGAAAAATCAAGCTCGGTAGACTCCGGTGGGCGGGACACCTAGCTCGAATGAGCGAAGAGGAGCCTGCCCGGAAAGTCCTTTGTGGCAGGATGTATGGAAGGAGACTGCGCGGCAGACCTTGTCTGCGATGGAGGGATGGCGTAGACCAGGACGCCCAGAGCCTGGGAGTGCTAAACTGGATGACATCGGCTCGAAATCGGGACCGGTGGAGAGATTTGTTAAATAAGGCCAAGACCGGATCCCGGTTGTAGTGCCGATGATGATGATGATGATGATGATGTTTCGGATTTTCTCGAATATTCCAGTACTGATTGCCATATGCGTCACAGTATATATATAATTCAAAAAACATATAATACAAAAAAAAAAAAAAAAAAAAAGCAATGACAGAAAAAAACGGATGGAGAAGAGGACTTCGGGGTAGGGGAGGTAGGAGGCTGGAGAAGAGCGAGTGTATGTGGGGGTGGCAAATGTAGTGTTGCAGTCCCGCGCCGTGCTTCCTCGGATGAGGGAAGAGCGGGGACATTTTATTATTCCTTTATTTAATCTTCTTTCATCAATTCGCGTTTTGTTTGATTTCAATTCTTGATATAAAGTTGTCCGTTTTTGAATTGAAAAATTGTTTGCTTATGTGGGCGGTTTCTATAGTTTCTTTTCGTTTATTGTGTGTTACTTTGTTTATTTTTATTACAGCTTCTCCTTTTTTTTAAATAACAAAACTCAAACTAAAATTTACAATTCAATTGCTAACTCAAACAATTCTTCCACTGTAATCTCCAACTAGAACTCTCAAACTAAACTTCTTCTTCCAACTGCCAAAACTAAACTCTACTAACTTCCAACCTCAACTGATCTTACAATAAAAAAAAAAAAAAAAATTGTGGCGAGAAGGCCGAATTTAGCGAGACAAGGACATATGTGTCCTTCATCTTGTCTCTGACTTCTGGTCATCTTGCGATAACCAGAATCACCCGCATTCGTGAGGATGTTGGGCTCGGTCTCGCGATCTCTGAAAAGAAAAGAGAAAAGGGGGGGTATCCAAGGATAGTGTGGACAGTGTTAGTCCAGGTGTTCTCTAACTACTTTTATAGAGGGATGGTGGGAAAGAAATCGTACAAGACCGGTAGGTCTTGGGTGCGGTAGTGAACGCAGATCACGTCTTTGGCGTCTGATAATCTGCGCTTTGGTCGGTGTGTATGTTTGTGTTTGTGCTGTCTTGTACTGTGCGTTCGTGTGTGTGGTTTGTTAATAGTAGACCCTATGGGATGTGTTCAGGGATCCTCTATTATAGAGGGGAATGTTGTTGGGAAGGGTGCTTTCTTCAGTTTTGTACTGAAGAAGAAATTGTGGGGGTTTGATCCGAAGAGATCGAGAGAGAGAAGGGTGAAGAACGCAAGAGTCCCGTACAAGTAGGTTCTCGCTGTTCTGAATGTTTTCGAGGTACTTATATGCTAATTGAAGCAAGTACTCGGCGATAGGGGTAATGGAGGCGCCTTCGTATAGGCGAGAGTTGGGGTAATGACGACCGTCAGGCCTTCTAGAATGATTGGTGCATCTTCTGAGGAGTTTCCTTTCGAAAACCCGAAGTCTTTCCATTTGGGTCGAAGATATGCAGGACCATATGGGAAAGGCGTACGATATTCCAGATCGGATTAGCTGCTTATAGCAAAGAAGGTTAACTCTGGTGTCAACTTTGTTCCTCCATTTCAAGATGTTGTGCAGTTGCTTAGACCGACCGAGGCCCCTTTGGAGAATGTGGGTCACATGTTTGATGAAATTCATTTTTGGGGTATAAGTGACCCCAAGATATTTCATCTTGTCCTGTGGTCTAATCGTAGTATCTCCCATTTTTATTCGAATATTCTGTGAATATCGAGAAGCAGGTTGGGAGTGTTTACTACTCAGAATTATGGCTACTGCTTTGGATGGATTAAGTCGGATTTTCCATCGACTGTAATACTGACACAGTTCGTCCAAGTGACGGTTGAGTCGATTTGTTGCGAGGTTAGGGCCTTTGGTTGACGTGTACACCAGGACGTCATCCGCGTAGAATATCTGATTTACTCTCCCGTCCACAGGGCGGGGAATATCGGAGGTGTAAATATTGAATAAGATGGGGCCTAGAATGGAGCCCTGTGGTACGCCTGCAGCGGCGTGAAAAGTTCGGGAAACCTTTCCATTCACTCTAACTTGGAAGGTTCTGTTTCGAACGAACTGGTAGATGATACTACATAGCGTTCTACTGAGGCCAGTATTTAATAGTTTAAAAGCGAGACCTTCGATCCAAGTCGTATCAAAAGCTTTTTCAATGTCTAGGCTTACCGCAACGGTGGGTTGCTTATTAAAGAGCCGCACGCAGACGTGGTTTTGAAATAAATTGAGAGCCATAGTGGTGCTGTGCGCTCTTCGAAATCCGAATTGGAAATCAGGTATTAGATGCCTGGCCCTGACAAAGTTATTTAGCTTCTCGTATATGAATTTTTCATATATTTTGCTGATGCAAGTGAGAAGCGAGATAGAGCGAAAGCTTGAGGGGTGATACGTTGGTTTCCCAACTTTTGCTATTGGACAAATAATAGCGTGCCTCCAAGCTTGGGGAAAGTACCCCATGTTGTAAACATGTTTGAACAGAATGTAGAGCTTTATAAAGAATAAGGCAGAAAGCCTTCGCAACGAGTGGTATGACATGTTGTCGATAGCAGGTGACTTCTTAGGGTGTCGAGATTTAACCAGGCTCTGTAGGGTATTTGGTGTGATGAAACCGTGACCATTATCACGTGTGTCATCGAAGTATGCACTGTTAGTTGGGTTAAAGGCAACAATTGGCTCGTTGAAGTCGTCCAGCTTACTGTGGACCTCTGAACTAACGATTGCATTAGTATCCGGGTCGCTATCTTGGAGAGTAAGTTTGTGGTTGTTTTCGAAGGTCTCTCCGATGATATTTGCTTTATTGGTGTCGTTATTGACAACAACACCATTGTGCATAATTGGCCCAGTGATGCGGGAACTGCCACATATCTTTTTAACGTTTTTATAAACGTTCTGGTCCATCTGAATACCCTTCAGTTTGTCTTCCAATTGTTGGGTACGATTGTTTTGGATTCTCTGTTTTATCAGTGTACCAATATTGTGAATAATGGATCGCAATAATGGCTCCCTTTGCGTAAAGCGGTGACGAAATCTCATTCTGCAGAGCTTTTTACGCTCCCGGATGAGACGAAGAGTGAGGTCGTCCTGGGGGATCTGATAGGTCTGTGGGGCTTTTCAGGGCCCGAAGAGCCATGCATCGCTCGATCCCCACTATTCCAGGCGAACGACTTACCTCTTGGTCGAACTTCAGCAAGGTTGCGTAACCTTGCTACGGCATTTACCCCCAGCCAAATCGCTGGAATGAATACGGTTACCCAATCGGATAACTGTTTTGAATATCCGTTAGGCAGCTTACCTATTCTGTGGGGGGTTTTCCTTCCAAACCCCTTTTTCTCCAACATCACCCCTGAAAGACATTAAGTCCACGGCAAAGCTTATCACCTTGCCGTGGCATCAAAAACTCACCCTCGGGCAGGCATTAATTCCTAAAAGACATTAAGTCCACGGCAAAGCTTATCACCTTGCCGTGGCATCGAAAACTCACCCTCGGGCAGGCATTAATTCCTAAAAAAACATTAAATCCACGGCAAAGCTTATCACCTTGCCGTGGCATCGAAAATCCACCCCCGGGCATGCATTGATTCCTAAAAAAGCATAAGTCCACGGCAAGATTATCACATTGCCGTGGCATTTGAAATCCTATCCTTAGGCATACATTCTGCCCAGGGCAGCTTGTTTCCATAGCCTTATGCTATGGAAACAACATCAACAAAGAGTTCCTTGTTGACTCGTTTTATTTGTTTGCCCATGGCACTTCTTGCATGCGGCTATTTGGTCCCATTGGTTTGCTACCGCCGACAAGGTTTCGGCTGACGCAAACCAAACATTCCCCTAATTACCAGCAATCGCTGGTTTCCTATTATCGGTCCCCACGAGCAGGGACCGCACACGAGCAACGAACTGGATGCAGCCAGAAAATGTTTACTTTCAACATCTGGCAACGGCTGCACCCTATATTCGTTGCAATATTTAAACATCATCAACCGAAATGTTGATTTATGGCCTCCCATTAGGATGACCAAATCTTCGGTTTGGGTCTTTCGCACCCCAGATGTTAGTGTTTACATTCATGGAAAATGCATTAGCGATGTTGGCCTCCATCCACGGTCGCCGAACGATCGTATGCAAGGCATACGCACACATGCATAATGTATGCCTATTTCACCCGGTCCAATCACGATTAACTACCTCGAGTTAATCGTGTAACTCCTCCTCTTTTTCAGTTTCTTTGAGGTTCCCTTTTCTTTGATGAGTTCCAATTAGTCAGTCAGCCTTTGTCCTTGGAGCCAACTTGTGTGTGGCGAGTTGTGATATTTTATTCACGTCGACAGTTTAATTACTAGTTTACTATTACTTCTGATCCTGCTTTATCGTTTAAGTTACTTTTAATGTAATCATCAATTTGAGTCGTGATATGTTATTCACGTCGGCAGTTTAATCATTAGTTTTCTGTGATTTCTAATCTTGCTTCGTCGCTTAAGTTACTTTTAATGTGATCAGTCAATTAAAACCATTCAGTGGCCTTTCGTCTTTTAGTGCGCCTATTATATTGTGCTTTTATAATAACAAAAGGAACATTGTAAAAATTAATTACCATCACCATATAATAATAAGAGAACATTCAACGAAACTACAACACGTGTGTTTTTATTTTCCGCTTTCGAAGAACTTTGTGCGGTTTTTTTCAATTTATTGGAGAACTATAAGTGGGTGTTGGCTGAATCCGCACCCGTGCTTGGTGCCTAGCACAACTACCCCACAGGTCTTTTCAAGTTTGTACTTCGGGAGATGAGTCTCCGAAGTTTCAACTAGAATCTCGTGAAGTCGTTTTGCAGCGTTGTTTATCTCAACCGTCGTTAGGTTCCTGTCAGTGGGAAGAGAGAATTGGTGGAGTTTATCGTTCAATGTGATATTGAAGTTGTCCCAATTTGTGCGCCCATAATCGGGTATGTATCTGATATGAGCCCGAGATGCTCGATAGCCACGAATGAATGTGGTCACAGCGTTGTGGTCAGATACAGCCGCTGAAACTTGAGGAGGAGTGATTTGTGGAAGTAAGTCTTTGGACACAATAAATATGTCCAGAATTGAGTTACCTCGAGTACCAACCGTGGGTGCGACTATTTCGAAGTTGAAGGCATACATGTTTGCGGTGTACCATTGGTACAGTTTTGTGCCATTTGGGCAAGAGACAACTGATCTTACAATTAGAATTTCTCTCTACTTATGGAACATTGTGTTCTAATTTAGTGTAAATTATAATATGAACAAAACAAATTTTCTTAAAGTATTCCTTTAGTTTCTGTGACTTTTAAATTGAATAAAATTTGAACGAAAATCAAAGTGCTCTGTTTTGAAATAAAAAGGGGCAAGTTATTAAAAAGGGGCATGTTATGAAATGTACTGTAACTGTAACTGGCTTGATATATTATTGTGTAGGTTTATTTATGGTAAGTATTAAATGAGATGTTAGATATGTAAGGAGATTCAGTGTTAAAGCTAATAGGGGTAGTATTCTGGAATACTACAGTGGCATCTGTGAGACAGTGAACAGTGAACGGCATATCCGTTGGAATAAGTACGGGTTGTGAGGGGATAGACTATGGGCGGGGCAAGGTCAGGGGGGGAAAGAGAGGAGACGGCGTTTGAGTGCAGTATATGTAAGGTAGAAATCGAAGGAGGTAGGATAAGAGCTGTAAGAAGTGTGGTGGGTGGGCAGATAGAAGAGACGAGGATTTCGCGGGTTATGGGGGTTAGTGTGAAGTGCAATGATGGAGAGCAAGCTTGGGCAGTTGATTGCGCCTGAAAGGAGACGGTAGATGAAAAGGATATCGGCATGGGTTCTGCGCTCCTCAAGTGTGTTAATCAGATGGAGCCGGCTTATGTATGGGGTCGTCCGCATAGAGGGAGATGGATAAGTATTTAATAATGGAGTCAACGTCATTGATGGTAAGGATACATAGGAGGAGACCTAGATGACTGCCTTCGGAACCCCTGACGTGGGAAGAAAAGGATTGGAAAGGAAGGATCTGAATTTGACACGGTAGGATCGATCTTTCAGATAAGAACATAACCATTTCATCAGTAGAGGTTCGAAACCTAGGGAGGACAGCTTAAAAAGGATGAGATTATGGGAGATTTTGTCAAAGACCTTGCTGAAATCGGTGGTGATTACATCGACTTCATTGCCATTCTCTAAGGCATGGAGAGTATGGGATGAGAACTTGATCAGATTGGTTGTGGTCGACCTACCCGCAAGGAAACCATCCTGGTTGGGTGGAATGATGGATTTACAACGGAAAGATAACGCGTTGTAAAGAATCCCTTCGAATAGTTTAGGGATTAGAGATAGTTTTGCGATTGGATAGTGGTTGCTTATATCGTTTTTAGGTCCCTTTTTATGTATGGGGGTGACATAGGAGGATTCCCAGATACTAGAGAAGATACCTTGTGGGAGGGATAGATTGAATATCTTTGATATCGGGAGAGAAAGAGAAGAGGAACATTTCTTTAAAAAAGCAGCTGGGAGTCCATCGGGCCCTGGGCTGAACTCGTCTTTGAGTAAGTTTAATTTTTCCTCAACTACGTGATGATGAATAATTTGAAGGGTGAGGGGGCCGAGGGAGATTTCGGGTTGGTAAGACGGATTGGGCTCGAAGGATATGTCTGTGAAGGATTTATTGAAAAACGAAGCGAATAGATTGGCAATAGTTAGGGAGTCGTTTGAAGTAGTCGCGCCATAAGAAAGAGAGTTAGGATAGCTGGAGTAGAGGGAGTTGTAGAGGAGTTTGAATGTGGTTTGGCGCAGGATATTTTAGGGATCTGCCCAATTTTGGATTGGGTTGGGGTGGGCGGGGTATGCGGAGACAGGGACGGGTACGCTTTGGCTGGGGACGATTTGTAATTGAGAAGGGGGACGCCACGGGGGGCATGGAGTTTTGTTGATTGGGTGGGGTTGCTGTTACTTATTGACAACCTACCAATCCCGCAGTATCCGGTTTTATTCGGGTGGAAAATCCAGTCGTATCTGGAGGAAAGAGATACGCGGAAATTGGACCCAATTTCGGAGGGAGAAGGCACGATGCAATCTGTTACGGGAATCTTGTAATTTTTCGAAAGTATTCCGTTCTTCAGTCGGAGCTCGCGGATTTGGGGACGACCTTCAGCAAATAACAGGTAGTTGGACTATTAGAATGGTTAAGTTTGTTAATACGGGCCAGCCATTCTTCGCGGGTCCAAGAAGTACCAAAATGAACAATATGGGGGTTGTCATCCGGGACCGTTGCAGAAAAGGAAGGGGGCTGGCGCTGGTGGGCGGTGGAGGGGTGAGCGTGGTGAAGTAGGAAGAGGGGGCGAATTGGTCGCGTTGTGTAGTCCGTCGAACAAAGGCAACTCACATCGTGGAGAGAGGTGGGTGTTGGTAACTTTTAGTTGTAAGGGTGAGATGGTGCCGTCAAGCTGGTCTAGGAGGGATCGGAAAGTCGCGAGCTCACTTAGGGTAGTGTCCAGTTTTTGTAGAACAACCGCGAGTAGGGGTCTAGATCGGGCAGGGCGGGGTGGTTAAGAGAGGAGGAGCGCAGCGAGGATAGTACATCAGAAAGGCTATTCAGCCTTGAGAGAATATTCTCATAAAGGGGGTTGGTATGCCGAACGGGCGACCGTTTGGATGTCGACTGCAGGCATTGGTCGAGGTTTGTGCGGAAGGAATTGGTTAGATCCTGTGTAAGTGAGTTGAGTGAGTTGTTAAGTGCATGGGTCACCTGGCTCACGACCATTTTGTTACGGTCTCCAATGAGGGACTTGATGTCGTTTATAGACGTTTGGCGAAGAGAGCCGAGGTCATCGATGCACTTGAGACTACTCTCAAGATGTGAAATTTTATTGGTGATTGTTTTGAGGTTGGAGTTGTGAGAACTATCGTTAGCGTCGCTTAGGCATTTTATAGCCAGGAGGACGTGAGAGAGCGATATGTTGAGACATTCGTCGTAAAAAAAAAAAATAAGATTATCAGGGAATTCCTTTACGAAGTGTGTGTTTCGCTTATTAAGACCCACACAGGAGGCGTGAAAGGATTTGCCGCAGATGCCTTTACAGCTGACATAGTCAGCATTAGCATCATTAATCCTACAGGTTGAGTTGCCACAAAGCATATCGGGTATGAGTGAGTAAGTGAATAGAATGAGGGCGTTACAGAAAGAATAGAGGAGAGAAAAATGGGAGTTAAGAGAAGAAAGAGAAATTAAAATCTGAGATAAATGAGAGAATAGAAATGACAAAAATCATGAAAGTTCGAAATGATACAAGGAACAGGAGAAGAAAGAGAATATGAATAAAAATTATAAAAAGAAAAATTATGAATATAAAGATAGTAAATAAGAGTAAGTAAAACAATAAGAAAGAAAGATAAAGATATAAACAAATAATGAATACAAAGATAGTAAATAAGAGTTCATCATCATCATCATCATCGGCACTACAACCGGGGACCGGTCTTGGCCTTATTTAGCAAGTCCTAAGGCTTGTTAAATTTTCCATAATGATTTATTTTTTCTGGGCAAGGTCATTAGTCTTGCGCCAGTAAATAAGAGTTAGTGGGAAATAATAAAATAGATAGAAAAAAAAAGAGAATTAAAAATAAAAAAGTAAATAATTAAAGATTACCAGTGAATTATTATAGTACAAAAGAAAAAAAAACTACAAAAAACAAAAATAAAACGAATGAGACTCAGCCGTGAGTTGAACGTAAGTCCTGCCGTGCTGAATAATGGATGGATTGTTTAGCCTTTTATGTTACAATCTTAAAATCGCATATATTTGAAGACTGAAAAGTGCCAATTTAAGCCGTTGATGACGGTTATCCTGTAACCTGTAACCTGTAACGTGGGGTACTTCAGCTCTGTTACCTTTAGGTTCTGTGTAGCAATTTTAACTACGACCCTGTCCACATGCGTCTGCAGGCGAATTTCCTCGATTTTGCTTTTTTTCTTCTTCTTAGTTTTCTGCCTTTTTATTTCTTCCCTCTTGACTGATGTGCGATTTGTGATACGCTGCCTTTGAGTTATCAATGGCTCTGGTAATAGACCAGTATCACGTTTTAGAAACGTTCCTCTCCAGTTGATGTAAAGTAAAAAAACCGCTCCTCGAACACAGTGTATTAATGTTATCACGAAGAAATCCTGAGACCTTTCTTTGTCGGATATGCTCTGCAATATATATGCAATACCTTCGTTCACTGTGCACCAAATATTTTCTTGTTTAATTTATCGATTTTTATGAACGGATAAATGGGGAGAGCAGATTTTATAAGTTGAAAGAGTAGTCTTTAACGAATTCCATGATGTGGATTATGGTACCCAAGGGTTTGATTAATTAAAGTTTAATTTTAAATTATTAGTCCGTCGTTGGGAATTTAACTTCACGACTCCAATAAACCATACAAAGTTTTGTATTGTGACGCATATGACAATCAGTACTAGAATATTCTAGAGAGTCCGAAACAGAGTATTAAAATATTCTATAAAGTAATGGAAAGCTGGAGACTAGGAACAGTAGAACATTCAAGGCAATGGAACGGACGGAAACGAAACGCTGAATCAGAATGAGGGAACGGTATAAATACGTCGCACACAGATCGTGGAGATGAGTAAGAAGTGGAAGGTCAAGCAAGCGATAAGTAATGAGTAAGAAGTAATAAGTGTGGAAGCGATAAGTACGGAAGCGACAAATGAAGAAATCGTTAAGTGTACGGTAAAAAGTAACGGTTGTTATTAACGGACTAATAAAGTGTCACATTAATTCAAAATCGATTCAACGGCTCTTATTTATTCAAAATAATTAATCCAGCGAACCCTAAGCTCGCTACAATTGGTGTCAGAAGTGGGATTAATTATTGGTGAAATAAATAAGTCTGTGGAAGTGTATTGCGACGATGTCAGGTCGACATTTGGAGGACCGGAACATGGATAGCAGAGGAGAGAAGCCAATTCTTCGACAGCGTCTGCAAGCAGCAATAGAGGAAGAGGATATTGATGTCGGCACAGATGCTTCTACGAGTGGGCCAGACTGTCCGGATGAAGAAGAAACGGCGAGTCAAGATGGTGCCAATGTAACGGAGAAGAGTTCGCAACCGTTGGACATTTCGGAGATGTTCAGGATTATGATGGCAAAATTGGACGCGCAAGCTATCGATATTAACTCAAAATTGGACGCGCGAGCTGCGAAATTGGATGCGCTAGCTGCAAAATTGGATGCGCGAGCTACAGACGTTAATGCAAAATTGGACGCGCGAGCTACAGAGTTTAAGGCAAAATTGGATGCCCAAAGGCAGTGTATGAAAGAATTCTGGGACTTGGAAGAGGAAGAATCTGAAGATGAGGAGGAATTGGAGCTACATGAAAGGAAGAAACTCAGGAAGAACAACGTTGACGTGTTACGTGAAGAACTGAAGGATCTCATCGATGATAACCCGATTGAAGAGGACGGCAGTGATGGTGAAGACACTGATGCTTCAGGCCGTTCCCCGAAACGGATTTACAATGATGAGGACGAGTTGGACGACCGACTGGAAGACGACGACCGTGACCTTATTGAAGAGAATCTTGGTTTGAAAGTCGAAGGCAGAAAGCGTTCCAAGCGTCTGCGTCGTACACAGGATGAAGAAAGTGATGGAGAGGAACAGCACGTCGATGAAGGTTCAGCACGTGAGGCTATAGACGAACAGCTATTCGACAACGAAGACGATGTTGAACGTCGCTCTGAACGTAGTCACAGGGAAACTGAGGCGGCAAAACATTTCAATGATGAATTGGAAAGGGGTCACTTTACTGATTTCGACAATGAAATCCGTAAAACAGATATTCCTGAACGGGAGCAATTGCGCGAAGTTCCGGTTACGCCTGTTCCAGAGGGAGCCAATGAACTACAAGATGAAGCTGAATGGATTTACAAACATGCGTTTTGTAAATCAACTGTTTCCGACCAAGAGAGATCAACGGATGTTGGAGCTCGAGACCGCTATTGTAAGCCACCACATGCGGGGGGAAAGATCAAGCAAGCCCTAGATTGTAGGCGTAATCAACAGCTAGAGGTGCCGTTCATTGCGTTCTATAGAGAAGAACACGTGAAACCAGAATTAACGTGCGACGATCTATGGATAGTCTATTACTATGACGTACGCTGGTGGTTACCGTCAGCTTCAAAGAACAAACCGCTCCAGTTATTTGAAAAGATGCGGAACTACCAGTTGGATACCGTTATGAAATCGACAGATGCTCCAATACCAGATGATATGCGTGTAATTAAAGATGAAGATCTAGACCGCTTACGTGATGTGCAGACTTCAGAAGAGCTTAATGGTGTGCACATGCATTTTCTCTTATACTATTCGCATGAAATCCCTAAAATGCAAGAGGAATTCCGTCGTCAGGAAAAGGAAGAATGGCGGCCGGCTGGAGCTGACGCGAAAAAGAGAGCAGTAGAAAATTTGGGACAAGGTCAAGAACTTCCACCGCCGAACACCAAGATGAAACTGGCGGCTTTTGTAGGCCCGAGAGACCAGTGAACTTAGTTCAGGACGAACTAATCTAGGCGGAGAGTAGTGTGACGCATATGACAATCAGTACTAGAATATTCTAGAGAGTCCGAAACAGAGTATTAAAATATTCTATAAAGTAATAGAAAACTGGAGACTATGAACAGTAGAACATTCAAGGCAATGGAACGGACGGAAACGAAACGCTGAATCAGAATGAGGGAACGGTATAAATACGTCGCACACAGATCGTGGAGATGAGTAAGAAGTGGAAGGTCAAGCAAGCGATAAGTAATGAGTAAGAAGTAATAAGTGTGGAAGCGATAAGTACGGAAGCGACAAATGAAGAAATCGTTAAGTGTACGGTAAAAAGTAACGGTTGTTTTTAACGGACTAATAAAGTGTCACATTAATTCAAAATCGATTCAACGGCTCTTATTTATTCAAAATAATTAATCCAGCGAACCCTAAGCTCGCTACAGTATGTTAATGCCGCACTTATAGTTATAATACGAATCTCAAATATGTGCTGTTTGAAGAGCGATTTCAAAATACCACTATATCCAATAACGATTTCTAACGATTTGTTCATTTCGGGGTGTATTATAAAATAATGTATAGTTGATAGCTGGTTCGATCTATTTCAAACTAATCGTAATACATTAATAATTTAAATATTCTAAAGAATAAAAGCAACGTGCAAACCTATTAGCTCAACCGCTGTACTTTTCCAGGACAGCTGATTGCGTTGTCACCTGTCTAATGACACGGAGGCTTCCAACAGCTAACTGCATTTTTGTTATTATAAATACCTGGACGTTAATCACTGGTAGCTGAGTTTGTTTACCATGTATCTAGAGAGGGGTTCTCACTCCTAACCACATTTTTCGACAACGGAATATACGGAGGATTTCGAAGTAGGCAGATACGTGAAAATGCTTATCAGATGAGACCGATAAAGTTTAAAATGTTTACTACTAAACCATTAATTTGGATTATTATCATCGGTATTTTAGTTAGTTTTTGTATCTATTACTGGTTTTTACATTCATTCGACCACACATTCCATATCGGTATGACTAATTTATAAGTATCACACTTACCCCATAGGATCTCTAAAGTTAATCTGAATTTTTCAGAGACAATCAAATCTAACCGAATTGCTGACACCGACACCAGTCGAGGTTACAATTATGATGAAAACTTGATTGTCCTCTACAATCGAGTTCCCAAGACTGGGTCAACGAGCTTCGTAAACATTGCCTATGATCTGTGCAAGAAGAATAAATTTCATGTGCTCCACATCAATGTCACCGCTAACATGCATGTCCTTTCTCTGCCAAATCAGGTAATATCGTAAATCGATTTCTATGAAGGTGGAATTACTCATATCTACATTTATAGGTGATGTTCGCCAGAAATGTGACGCAGTGGCAGGAGATGAAACCGGCTCTGTATCATGGACATATGGCGTTCTTGGATTTCTCCAAGTGAGTACTGTAAAGAGATTCCAGCAGTTCCTCACTAAGATATGTTGTAATTATTATTCAAGATTCCAAATAGCGCAGAAACCAATTTACATCAACATAGTGCGTAAGCCGTTAGATAGATTAGTCTCATATTACTACTTCCTGCGATACGGCGATAACTATCGACCGAATTTAGTCCGTAAGAAAGCTGGTAACAAAATGGTAAGTGGACCTTGGGGCTGCTGAGGTTTCTGACTCTACTGTTTGTCATTTACAGACATTCGACAAATGTGTTGAATCCAAACAACCTGACTGTGATCCAAAGAATATGTGGCTGCAAATACCGTTTTTCTGTGGGCATGCTGCTGAATGTTGGTAAGAACCGCAATTCGTGTTATGGGGAAAATGTTAACGTAATATAGCGGCGTTCCTACACTCGGTACACAAAGTATACCTTCACACCTTTTCTTTGGTGAACTTGAGGCTTAAACAATTTTCTTTATAATTACTAATTTATTAGACGCAGAGGAAGAATTTGCTTTTATAGTACAGCAAGAAATTTGCTTAAAGATTCAAAATAATCCTATTGGATGAATAGCTTGAACGACTAGTTATGGTTGTGTTAGCCCTTTGCCGGCACTTGTAAGATGCGGCCGGCATTCTTTTGAGGTATCTAGAAATTTCAATACTAGTCACTTCCTGGTCGCAGTAACTAGCCACCCACATTTGTTTATAGCGAAGCACGTGTATTATTAAGACCCTTAGATCTGGATTCCTAAACAAAGACTTATTTATTACATACCAAACAATATTTTGAAAGGAAATTAAAACGCAGTCTAACTTTTGATCCGAGTTTAAAGTAAACTCATGATGTTGGAAGATGGCTGAGTTAGAAGCAATTTCAGTTTTTCCATCCAGCTTCCAGAGGCATCCCAAGATGAACCAACATTTTTTAAATTGTTTACACATCTTTTTTACAATATTCATGCCAAAAAGAGAATATGTGACACTCTTAAATGTCAGTGCATAGCACAGTCTGAAGAAGAGGAAAAGGGAGGAATCGTTGTACTATTGTTTTTATGCCATAGATCTACAACGATGAGGAAATACGTGATCAGGATGAGCATTCCATGTTCATGTTGATCGGTTGAATAATTCTCTGAGTTTATCTGTAAGTCTAAAGTGAATTCTTAATGCAAACTCATGGACATTATTTGATGGTGGATATCGTGGGAAAGATTTGAGGGTCGCGCGTGATAATATTAAAGAAGAGGCACAATGTAAGGGATATAGCGCCTGTTGTATTAACATCCAAACACAACTTATCGGCTTCCGACTGGCTAGCCCGTGTTCTTCGGCTTCCGGCTTGTTCGCCAATAGATTGCTTGGGTTGTCCCTCTAGTGGCTTCCGGCTTGGTTAAGCCCGTGTGTATTAGCTCCCGACTTTGTAGGGTCCGTCCTCTTCGCTGGAAGTTTGTCGAGCGGCTTCCGGCTCGTGGAGTCCGTAAATTGTGTCTTCCGGCTTTTCTGTCCATAGTTTGAACGCTTCTCCTTTGGCACCTCGTTTCTTCCTTCGGAACTTCTAGATGGGACCCCGATGAGCCGATGGTGTTCGTATAATAAGAAGATTCTTTTGCTTTTCTTTATTTTTACTTTCTTCTATTATAATTAATTTATATTAGTAACACCACACGTCGGCTGTCGGATACTCATTTCTATTGCTTGAGTGCACTGGTGCCGATTCACCCCTGTCGGTGTTCTGATTCTAATTGTTCTAATTCCTAACGGAACTCTCCTTTTATACCTGAAAACCCAAATCACCAAAGTACATGCTTTCCCACGATCGTGGCTGTCCTCCAGACAGCCACCTGACGCCAGTCGCAGTCGAAGGCTCAGCCAACGACGGAGAATCGCAAATTTTGCAAGTCTGCAAATTCTTCACCATGAGAACATTTTGATTCACGGTGACGTGAATCTGATTTGTTCATAGCGTACGCGGTGCAGGTAGGATTACCTGCGCGATGATGAGGTGTTAGGTTGTTTTTTCATCTAGGTGATGAGATTGTGGGAATTGCAGAGTTGCAATTCAGGTGTGGGTATGAAAATAAATGCATTCCAGGGTTAGGAAAAATGTGGGAAAATGCAAGATTGCATTTTCAAGTATGGGGTATGGAATGCGTTTAGCAATGTGTAGACATGTGATAAGGTTTCACATGCTTCACCGAAAGGATTTTATGGATTGTAGCAAAAATTTATTGGTGCTACACTGAGAGAATTCTTTCGGTTTTAACATTAATTAATGCATGTAATATTATGATTCTTTGCAGAATAAATTTTAGGGTTATTTGTTAGATTTGGATGAGGGTATTGGCAGTTTGCGCTCCTCGATAGTATAGTGGTTAGTATACCCGCCTGTCACGTGGGAGACCGGGGTTCGATTCTCCGTCGGGGAGCCTCTGGCGCAAGACTAATGAACTTGCCCGGAAAAAACAAATCATTATGGAAAATTTAACAAGCCTCAGGACTTGCTAAATAAGGCCAAGACCGGTCCCCGGTTGTAGTGCCGATGGCGACGACGATTGGCAGTTTGCGTGCAGCAAAGTGCAATGTCATGTTTAACAGATTTCTATGGAGGGCATTGGCAGTTTGCGTGCAGCAAAGTGCCATGTTATGTGTAACACGCCTATGTTAGAATGATATGTCCGTCAACACAGCATCGTATTCAAAAGTATGCCAAAAACCGAGTTGCTTAGCGAGGGGTAAAGGAGTTGTTGGCTTTATATATAGGAAATTCAATAATACTAAAGGCGATAGAATAATGAATCTTTTTAGCGTGTCTTAAATATCGTGGAAAAACTTAAGATCAGTAGTCTCCGGTGGGCAAGGTTAGAGAGCATAAGCGTCCATTGGGTGATTCCAAATGAAAATATCCTTAAAATTACTGAATTATTATTACTATTTTTAAATGTTATTATCATCATCATCATCGGCACTACAACCGGGAACCAGTCTTGGCCTTATTTAGCAAGTCCTGAGGCTTGTTAAATTTTCCATAATTGTTTTTTTCCGGGCAAGGTCATTAATTTTGCGCCAGAAAATGTTATTATAAAGATTAAAAAAAACTCAAAAGTGTGCACAAAAAGGGATTTTGAGGTACCATTGAATATCGAAGAACAGTGTGACTAGAAGAACAGGGAGCAGATAAGAAAATAAGGTAATGGTGTACATTCGTTTTGAATGCCTCGATTTTACAACATGATCAGGGAGAGTATTCCACATTCGTGTGGTTCGGTTTTTTTTTTTTTTTCGATAGGAAGGTGGACATCTTCCAAAGATACCTCTGCACCGATCCATATGCATGCCAGATTTTGACCGACTAAAACCACCTCCCACCAGGCACATATTCCCGCTGATCCCCGTGGAACTTTCTTTTAGATATTCCATCTAATATGGTTTGGCTCTGTGTTTATTTATACGTCGGAAGTAGACTGGGGCCCACCTGCTCTCGCCGTAATCATATATTTTGTTTTGTCTCCATTTATTTCTAGGTCTACCTCTTCTGGCGCTTGCATTATGATTTCATTGTTTTTACTTACAGTTTCTAGGTTATCACCCAAAATGGCGATCTCATCCGCATATGCGAGCACTTGTGGGACCCCGTTCAGGGATGATCCGGCCATGTTGTCGTCTTCTACTTTTATGATGACATACTCGAGCACAAGGTTAAAAAGACATGGTGAAAGGTCATCTCCCTGTTTTAGTCCGTCCCGGATTTCAAATGGTTCTGAGAGGTGGTTTTCTATTCTAACTCGCCCTTTGTTTTCGTTCATGCAAATTCGAATGAGGGCGGCATATTTTTCGGGATTCTTAGCTCTACTTCAATATGATAGAGTCTTTGTCTTGGGACAGAGTCGTAGGCTTTTTTGAAGTCAACGAACAGTTGGTGAACCGTCTCTCCGTATTCCTACTTCTTTTCTAGCAGTTGCCTTATTGTGAACATTTGGTCGCTTGTTGACCGGTTCCTACGGCATCCGCACTGGTAGCCTCCCAGTATTTCTTCTGCGTACGGTGTGATTCTCGCCAGTATGACATTTGTTAGTATTTTATATGTGGTTGGGAGCAATGATATTCCTCTCTAGTTGAGTAGCAGTGAGATCTGTCGTTTTTCATTCTTCCTTATCCCATATTGTTTTAATCAGTTGGTGTATCTTTCGAGCGGTTGCCTCTCCTCCATGCTCTGCCGGTGTGCAGTCAACTCCGGGAGCCTTGTTGTTTTTCAATCGATTGATTGCGTGTACAACTTCGTTGAAAGAGTGCTCTGGGATCTGAGGCTCGGTTGCATGTACGTCTGGTACGTTTATTTGTGGTTGATGGGTGAAAAAAAAATGGGTGGCGAGAGGGCCGACTTTAGCGAGACAAGGACAGATGTGTCCTTCATCTTGTCTCTGACTTCTGGTCATATTGCGATAACCAGAATCACCCACATCCGTGAGGATGTTGGGCTCGGTCTCGCGATATCTGAAAAGAAAAGAAAAAAGTGGGGGTATCCAAGGATAGTGTGGACGGTGTTAGTCCAGGTGTTCTCTAACTACTTGTATAGAGGGATGGTGGGAAAGAAATCATACAAGACCGGTAGGTCTTGGGTGCGGTAGTAAACGCAGATCACGTCTTTGGCGTCTGATAATCTGCGCTTTGGTCGGTGTGTATGTTTGTGTTTGTGCCGTCTTGTACTGGGCGTTCGTGTGTGTGGTTTGTTAATAGTAGACCCTATGGGATGGATCCAGGAATCCTCTATTATAGAGGGGAATGTTGTTGGGAAGGGTGCTTTCTTCAGTTTTGTACTGAAGAAGAAATTGTGGGGGTTTTATTCGAAGAGATCGAGAGAGAGAAGGGTCAAGAACGCAAGAGTCCCGTACAAGTGGGTTCTCGCTATTCTGAATGCTTTCGAGGTACTTGTATGCTAATTGAAGCAAGTACTCGTCGATAGGGGTAATGGAGGCGCCTTTGTATAGGTGATAGTTGGGGTAATGGCGGCCGTCAGGTCTTCTAGTGTGATTGGTGCATCTTCTGAGGAGTTTCCTTTCGAAAACTCGAAGTCTTTCCATTTGAGCCGAAGATATGCAGGACCATATAGGAAAGGCGTACCATATTCCAGTTCGGATTAGCGGTTGATGGGTGCTCACATTGACCAGGTTTTCAAAGTACTGCTTCCATCTTGTCACGATATTATTTGTTTCTGTGAACAGACAGCCGTTTGTGTGTCGAATTATTTTGGTAGTCATTTCTAATTGAGTTTATGCCGGCATACATGCCTCAGATGTTCTTTGCTTTGGCATTTTCTAGGATTTTTTCGATCCGAGTATTCTCCCATTTCCTTTTCTTCCGTTTGCAAAGTTTCATTGTCTCCTTCCGAATTGTCGCGTATCTTCCTACGTTGACTTCATCATATCTTTCTAAATGATGGTGTCAAATCTGTCTCCCATCAAATTAATGCAGGTGTTCCCCAGGGTTCGATACTCTCACCCACTCTCTTCCTCGTCTTTATAAATTATCTCTTGTCAATTACTCACAACCCAATTCACTCGTTTGCTGATGATAGCACGTTGAGTTTCTCATACTCATACGAACACTCCCGTCCGAACTCTTCGAACGGCACTACCAACCAGCAACTTATTCTTGATACATTGAATTCAGACCTCAACAAGATATATCAGTGGGGATTATTTAACCGAGTAGAATTCAATGCCCTAAAAACCCAGTGCTGCCTGTTCTCGTCAAAGATGAGCCCCAAAGTAAATACACTGTCGATGAACAGCACTTGCATCGACGAAGCCAAGGAATTATGAGTCCTCGGCACTCGAATTAATTCGACTCTTAATTGGAGCGCCCACATTTTTGAGGGTGCGAAAAGTGCGGCTAAATGCATGGGGTTCCTTAAGAGATGTAAAAAATATTTCACTCCATCCAACCTGGCTACTATTTACAAGGCGTATATTCGTCAAAAAATGGAGTTCAACTCCCATATTTGGTCAGGCGCATCCAAAACTGCACTACACGTGCTCGACAGGATGCGAAAACGAGCAGTGAAACTTATTGGAGACCCAGCCGTAAGTCGATCAATTCCGTCGTTGGAACACAGGCGCAACGTATCATGCCTATCTCTTTTCTATAGGTATTACCACGGTCGTTGCTCAACTGAACTTGCTGAATGTGTTCCGTCCTTTCAAACATGTTCCCACGATACCCGTCAATCTGTGAATGCGAATCAGTCCAAGCTGAAAGTGGACTTTAGGCGCACAAATAAACATAGAGAGTCATTCTTTAGCCGAACCACACCAATGTGGAATGTTCTGCCTGATCATGTTTCCTGGCCGTTGTTATGTCCAGACATTCAAGACCAATATACATCGACACCTCCTTTCCTTATCCACTTCCTTTCCATCCGCTCGCACTGTGCTCTGAAATTTAAGGGTACTTCAAAATCCCCTTTTGTGCGTGCGTTAGTGTAAAAAAAAAAAAAAAAAAAAGATCGCTTTGAGGTGTTTACGTTCTTCGCTCTTAGCCCTATACTCATTGTCAAACCAAGGTTTGGACTTAATTGTTTTCTTAAATCCTAATACCTTTTGGGCTGTTTGTTTGATTACGTCTCTAATCGATGCCTTTTTAGTGTCCACATTATTAGTTTCCTCTTCCTCACTACTCCAATTCTTTAGGATGTTAAATATATTCGTTAGTTCGTCTTGACATTCAGCCCTTTTGCGCAGGTCTTTTAGTTTATCAGCGTCGGACGTTTTGCTTGTCTCCCGTGACTGCCCATGTGGGTTTCCTACGAGCCGACTCCTAATTTTGCCCATCACTAGAAGATGATCGAAGTCGCAATCTGCTCCTATGAAGGAGTGTTCTATTTGGTTACGCGTTACGCCGTTGAGTGATATCCATGTGACTTTATGAATTTGCTTGTGCTTGAACATCGTACTTTGCACTACTAGATCTTTTGACGCTGCGAACGTGCTAATTCTTCCTCTAGGATCTCATAGAACGTGTCCTTCGTTTCTTCTACGGTAGATTATGTTGGGGCGTGTACGTTTATAAGTACATAATTGTACCATGGGCCCTGCATTTTTAGCACCGACATTTGGTCATTCATAAATTTCACATCTTTTAAATGGGACGTAATCTTCTTGCTTATGATGAAGCCGGTTCCGAGGTTATGTGTATCGGTACCTCCACACGCCAGTGTAAATCCGTTGGTTTCAATTACTTGATGTAGGAGTCGGGCTTCTTGAAGGGCGTCGTTGTCCATTTTGATTTGTTGTCGCTGTTTTCTTGGTAATTTGTTCCCTTATGGTAGTATCGGCCTGTGGCATTTCTAACAGATACACACACAACATAGAAGCAAATAGATTGTGTGTGAATCTGTTAGAAACGCCACAGGCTCAACACACCTACGACTACCGGGTTTTTCGTGGGATTGTTTTGTGTATATTGATTATAAATTTTTGTTCCCACGAGTCTTGGGGTATCAAATAGTCCGCCATATCAGAGCCCCGGTTTGATATGGTAGGGTCTGCTTACTTCTCTGATTCGTCCTGGTGTCAGAGAGGCGCCGTTATAACACAGCCGGTATACCCCTGGCTGCAAACCATCCAATGAGCACGGTGACGCGTAAAACCCTGGATTAGGGGTGGCAGATCTTTATGTTACTCCTCGCTAGCCTGCCTGACTTGGGTGGCCCTACTGGAAGCATATGCTTCCGTCAGCATAGCCTGAGTGATTTATTGTAGTTTAAGCCCCCGCACCGCGTCAAGGTTTCTATCAAGCGGGGGTAATACCTGGAAATAATAGGAGAAAATATTTCAAGAAAAATCTTCTTATTTCCGTTAGCCGAAGAATTTGCAGGTGACTGCTAAGAACTTATAGCGTTTGGGATGATAGATTCATTCAGATAGAAGAACGTGTGATTCGAACTGACGCTATGCCAGTTAGAATCACCAAAAATTGAACCAAAGCGCAACCCATCAGGCCACCGCCGTGTGTATAAATTCGATTTCTAAACTCAAATACATTCGACTGATGTGGAGTTGTTATGTTATCGCTATGGTATACGGCTCTGATGCATTTTTCTTATTAAATTTTCGTTCGGTGTTCTTCACTATTTGCTTGTGTATTGTGTGTATCTGTTAGAAACGCTACAAACTAACCGGTCGATCCTCAGTCGAAGCAGAGAATAAATCATCGTGCCGGGAAGTACCAGCATGAACGCGAATGAAGAGAATAACGCAACAATAAATAATAGGAAAAGGGGTCAGCAAGGCCGCAAAAATGCAATTGGATTATCAGAAACAAATGGAAGAAGATAATCTAGTTCCGGCACCTCCGGCCCCTAAAGCGAACTGCCCTCGCACCAATACTTTCGCAAGTCTAGCCTTGTCGGAGTCAGATGATGAAGACGAAGATATTAAAGAGCTGCAAGCGAAATCACTAATAAGAGCTCGACGTGAGGAGAGAAAGATTTAGAAAACAATAACCGAGACTGAAAACCAAAAGGCTAATCAACAAAAATAACGACGAAAAGCAGAGCTACACAACAATGCTAACAGAAAATACAACAAAACATATGCCAACAAATAGCAGCAAAGCAGACCACACCCCTACAGACAGTAGATCAACTATAACATCCCAATAAAAAATTAAGGATGCAACCAATCAACACCGCAAACATTGACTGCAAAAGGCTGATAAGTCTATGTAAGCAAGCGGTGGAGAATAATTTCGTAATTAAAAGATATAGCAATAACAGGCATGCCATTCAAGCCCAAACGGTTGGGGACCATTTAAAAATAAAGAATATTTTAAAAAGTGCCTCTACAGAATTCTTCTTTACGCCAAAATCAGAAAAGAACATAAAGGCTTTGATCCTGTAACGGAGCCGGTGGTTCTACTGCACATCTTGCCTATCGCCACACCTAAATCCAAAAGGGAGAATTGAAAACTAAACTTGTTTTTGGTATAGTTCAAATCCAACAGCAAAATTGGTGGTGTACGGAAAATCACAGTCCTGGACCATCAGATTGTTACAAGGGAGAAATTAAAAAAAGGCTCAGTCACCCGCGAACTCTCTTACAGAGAACACCATTTGTTAACAGTGCGATAGTTAAAAAAGTGAAGTGAATTGTCCTAGAGTAAAAGTATTTAAAAATCGTAAATTCCCTTGAAGTCACAAACAAAACACAACAAGGTAAGAACCAAAAACAAAAAAATTACATGGCCCTAGGGCCAAGCCATCATTCCGGCAATAGGTTCGTAGAACTGGGAGAATGCTCACTCTCAGGCTCTACAGCCAACGTGCCAACAAAAAAGAAAAGACAATCCCGCAGCCCATTGTCTTTCAATTTCCCTGCTCTCCCGAACAAAACCGCAATAAAAAACCCACGGTTCGTTCAAATTTACCCAACCGAAGCATCAATGCCACTCACATCCGTCAACGTCTTTGTACTAAAAAGAATCATTGATTCTATTAGTACGCAGTACGAAAAAATTACACTTCTTAGGGATGGTTCTATCCTAATTTTAGCTAAAGACCAAGAAATCGCTGATAGATTCATCCAGTCTACGCGTTTGGACACAATCTGTCCGGTCAATATTAGACTGCACCGCAAACTAAATACTTCCAAAGGGGTTGCGTATGCCCCTTGCCTCATTAACGTCCCAGAAGCCGACATTATATCAGAAATGGGATCCCAAGGTGTGGTGAATGTCTTCAAATTCACAAAAATTAACAACGAAGAACGATTACTCACAGGATTGATGCTGTTTTCTTTTGATCGGCTACAACCACCAACAACAATAGAAATAGGCTGGTACAACGCCAAGGACAAGGAATACATTCCAAGGCCAATACGGTGCCGACAATGCCAATTACTCGGCCATACGGCAAAATGGTGTAAACGCACAACAGCATGTAATACATGTAATCTGCCACCACATCCCGAAACTGAGTGCACAAGAACAATGTGTGCTAACTGTCTAGGTCCGCACCCGGCCTCTTCCTCTACCTGCCCTAAATATATTGAGTACCAAAAAGTAATAGAAATTCAAACAAAAAACAAAACAACCCTAGCTGACGCTAAACGCATATATAGGGAACAGAATACAATACAAACAACAAATAACGATCTTTACTCTGATCAAATTAGAAAACACACGTCTGCGCCTATAACTCCAACCCGTTCCAATACACTACTACCAAAAGTAATTCAAAATCCAATAGCCGTAAACAAATCTCCCAACAAAGAAACAAATATATTTCCCTCCTCTTCCTACACAGCTCTAAAAGAAATTGAAAAGAGAAAATATCCCATCTCTCAACGAATAAATATAACCAAAACTAAAGTTCAATCTTCCTCCTCTCTAGAAACTCAAACACATACAAGCAAAGCCAAACCTACCACCACACAAACACAAAAATCCCAGTTAGATCAAATCGGGAATATCCCTCTAGCTGAATATGGAAATATATAATTCTAACCTCTCTCAACAGCCTATTGACTCCGCGGCACGGAGCTCTTCTCACTCAAATCAATTCGAGTGGATTGGAAAACTGAGTGGGACGAGCTGTGTCGCGCGGAGTCAGGAAAAGAACCACCGTTATACCCCCACCTCGAACTCTATAGCAACATCCAATTATAACCCCGCAGACTGCTTAATACTTCAAAGGAACCTGAATGGGTTTCATAACAATTATCACGAGTTACAGCTCCTTATAAAAGAACTCAAACCGTCCATCATAGCACTGCAAGAAACGCACTTACCCCACTCTTCAAATGCGAAAGTGCCTCAGGAATACACAGCATACTTTAACAATCTTAAAGAAAATAACTCCTGTAAACAAGGGTCCGGGATATTAATACATCGGGCACTAACCCATAAGCATATCAGTCTTAATACCCCCTTCTCGGCCACGGTAGTCGAACTAACGGGCAAACTAAAGCTAATCGTGATCTCAATCTACATTCCTCCTACTCAACCATATACCCTGTCTGACTTGAATAAAATAATTCCACACATACATACCCCCATTCTTCTAATGGGAGACTTCAACGCTTGGAGTACAATATGGGGATCACAAACAACAAATAAAAGAGGGAAAGCCGTGGAACAATTTTTACTACAATCACAATTGGTAATATTGAATAACGGCAATCACACTCATTTTTCCACACACAAGACGTTTAGAAATGTAGACCTTTCCCTCGTATCATCCCAACTGTCCCCTAATACAAACTGGGAAATACTAGATAATCTACATGGAAGTGATCACTTTCCAATAAAAATCTGTATTTCAACCGGCAACAATTATTATTATTTATTGGCCTGTAGGTACCCGGAAGTTCATGACCTCACCGACTCGGCTTCGCCATCGTTCCCTGTCCTGGGCACTCTCCTTCCACGCTTGACCATTCGATCCGATCTCCTCAAGGTCAAACCTAACACTGTCCTCCCATCTCCGTCGCGGCCGTCCTACCGGTCTCTTTACCGTTGGTCTACCGTCAAGAATTCTATGCACGGTCCTATCGTTGCCCATTCGCGCCACGTGTCCGGCCCATCTTAATCTTCGCGACTTGATTACTCTCACTATTGTAGGTTTGCGATATAGCTCTTCCAATTCCTGGTTATGGAGTCTCCTCCATTGTCCTGCCTCCTCGTCATATTTACCTCCAAAGATGCCCCTCAAAACTTTATTCTCGAATACGCGGAATTTGTTTTCTTCCCGTATTGTGAGAGCCCATGTTTCGCATCCATATAGAACAATCGGCATGATTATGGTTCTATAGACACGGAGCTTTATGTTACGTGATAGCAGTCTGGATTTCCGCAGTTTACTGAGTGCGTGCCAACTCGCGTTGCCGGAATGCAGTCTCTTGTTAATTTCCTTCGACATTTCGTTACTGGCCGTCAGTATCGTTCCCAGATATTTAAATTCTTTAACTTTTTCAAATATCTTACCTCTGACGTTTATATGTGTTATCTGAGATCCACCTGCTCTCGCCGTAATCATGAATTTTGTTTTGTCTTCATTTATTTCTAGGCCCACCTCTTCTGCCGCTTGTATGATGATTTCACAGTTTTTACTAACAGTCTGTAGATTATCGCCCAGAACGGCGATGTCATCCGCATATGCGAGCACTTGTGTGACCCCGTTCAGGGATGATCCGGCCATGTTGTCGTCTTGTAGCTTCCTGATGACATACTCGAGCACCAGGTTAAAAAGACATGGTGATAGACCATCTCCCTGCTTTAGTCCGTCGTGGATTTCAAATTGTTCTGAGAGGTGGTTTTCTATTCTGACTCGCCCTTTGTTTTCGTTCATGCAAATTTGAATGAGGGCGGCATATTTTTTTGGGACTCCCAGCTCAACTAGAATATGGTAGAGTCTCTGCCTTGCGACTGAGTCGTAAGCTTTTTTGAAGTCAACGAACAGTTGGTGAACCGTCTCTCCGTATTCCCACTTCTTTTCCAGCAGTTGTCTTATTGTGAACATTTGGTCGCTTGTTGACCGGTTCCTACGGAATCCACATTGGTAGTCTCCCAGTATCTCTTCTGCGTACGGTGTGATTCTCGCCAGAATGACCGGCAACAATAAAAAGGGAAAAATCAAACTCCTACCTAAATTCAAATCTGACCGAGCAAATTGGAACACATTTCAAACTATCACCACACAATTCCTTAATCTACATAACACAAAATCCAACATAAATCAAGAAGCTGCCGTTATCACAAAAGCTATTCGAACAGCCGCCAATGGCCCCATTCCACAGACAACGAAAAGGTATCACAAAACCGCCGTACCATGGTGGAATCCAGATCTGGCAAACCTACGGGCAGAAAAGCAATTGGCATGGAAAATTTTTAAGAAGCACCCAACCGACCAACATCTCTTAAGGTACAAAAGGCTTAACGCCATGTTCCGAAGAACAGCCAAATTCGAAAAAGCAAAATCCTTTCAGTCCTTCACTGAAAAACTAAACCCAACATACACCCCCAAAAAGATATGGGCCAACATAAAAATGCTAACAGGCAACTATAACCCATCTACTATCAATTTAATACATACAGGATCCGACGCCCTCACATGTCCGGACAAAATAGCCAAATACTTCGCCGAGACTTGGGCAAATACGTCCTCCAACTTCAACTTCCACCCAGATTTCCATACTGCCAATAACCAAATAGAGGCGCATCCAACGCCCCCAAGCAACCCAAGTAATTCTTATAATAGCCTTATCGAACTTCCCATAACACAGATAGAACTAGAATCTGGTCTTCATACCGCAAAAGGTAAGACACCAGGCTTTGATAGAATTGACTACCAAATGGTAAAAAACGGGCCAACGATTTTGAAACAACGCCTTCTAAATCTGTTTAATGCCATATATACAACTGGCACCATTCCTCAAATGTGGAAAGTATCCACAATTATACCTCTACCAAAGCATAATAACAAAACTGATACAATCCACGGCTACCGCCACATTTCCTTACTGCCTTGTTTAGGAAAAGTATTGGAAAAAATTGTCGCTAAGAGACTAAACTGGTACCTAGAAAAATATAATCTGATAAGTACCAAACAAGTCTGTTTCAAACAAAGCAGGGGAACAATGGATGCGCCTCTTCATATAGATAACCATATTGTTGGTGCCCTTTCCTGCAAGAAACATACATCCATTTTATCAATAGACTTTGAAAAAGCATTCGACCGAATCGGTCCACACGTCATCCTCCACAAATTACAAAAATGGAAAATAGGACATCATATGTATAACTTTGTTAGATCCTTTCTGAATAATAGAAAATTCAGGATCAAATGTAACGGCGTGTGTAACTGGAATCCCCCAAGGATCACCGTTATCAGTAGTATTATTTAAGATAGCGTTTGAAGAGTTAAATAGCATTATCTCTAAACATAAAAATGTAAAACATTGTCTCTACGCCGACGATCTTATATTATTCACAAATGTAAACTACCTAGAAGTAGCTAGCAAAACTTTCGAAAATATTCTATCAGACATACAAAAATGGTGTAACTATTCAGGCTCAAAAATTTCGAGCGTGAAATCTAAAATATTACATATATGCAAAAAGAAACATTGTAACAAATCTTTATTAGTAAATTTTGAAAACACTTACATTAGGAATGCGGATACACTAAAAATTCTCGGCCTTCAATTCGATTGTAAATATAATTTTAAGAATCATTGTCTAGCCCTTAAGAAAAATCTAGTGTTAAGGTTAAACATACTGAAATATTTGTCATCTAAAAACGGATCAGCCCATACTAACACACTAATAAACATTACCAGAGCTCTCCTACTCTCAAAAATAGACTATGGCCTACTAATATACGGTAATTGCAGCAAAACAACGTTACAGACAATTAAATCTCCCTACCACGCAGCAGCCCACATAAGTACAAGGGCTTTTCGGACCACCCCAATTACGAACATCCTAACAGAAAGTGGACTCCCGGCCATAGAAAATAGGATAAAAACTCTGTCGTCCAAATTAGCCGCAAAGTTTCCCGCAATGGCTTCAACACCAATTTTAGAGGACATTAAACGAATACTTAAGAGAAAACGCTCTCAAAAATATACTTCGGCCTTAGGACACTCAATAGAACTGGCAAAAGAACTGCTCGCCACACCTACACCGCAAAGACAACGAGCACATTCTCCCCCGTGGCTAATACCAACAGATTGTGTCATAGAAGACCTATCACAGCTCCCCAAAGGAACGACTAACCAAGAAGTATACCAACAACACTTCCAATTATTACCAAACAAACACCGGGAATGGGACCTACTCTTTACCCACGGTTCCAAAACAAAAGAAGGTACAGCATTCGCGGTAGTAAACAGAACAGATACAGTCATCAGAAAAGGACTTTTACCCGAATTCTGCTCCATCTTTTCAACCCAAGCACAGCAGTGCTGGAAGCAATCAAATTAGTTGAGAAAAATAAAACACTAATTTGCACCGACAGCCTGTCCGCCATACAAGCAATACAGAACCCGAATAACAAAAACCAAATAATCCACATGATTCAGGACAACTTAATCCGGAAGCAATCCAAAGTAAAACTGCTCTGGGTCCCTGGTCATAGTGGTATAAGGGGAAACGAAGCAGCTGATATCGCAGCAAAATTGGCTATAAAGGAGCCATTAACAACTTTCTACGTGTACAACAATAAGGACATAGACAAGTACTTTGAAAGGGAACTACGAAAGATAGAACAATTGAAATGGTTAAATTACAACCATACATATGTAGCAATAAACCCTAATACGAGGGTTGCCTCTTATGTTTCGGGATTTGGCAACCCTAGTGTTGCAATCCGGCAATTGACAGCTCTGTCGTAAAGTTAGACATTTTTGAGGTTATACGCACTCAGAACGTTTTGACATACGAGCGCTATTTGTGTTGTTTACAGTAACTTAAAAGATTCATCTCGGCCCAAAAATGGAATTAAATCGTCAACATTTTCGTGCGATTATTTTTTACAAGTTTCGGCGTGGATTAACTCAGCAACAGTGCATGGATGAACTTAATTCAATTTTTGGCGATGAAGCTCCATCAAGGACCAGTGTTTATCGATGGTATGGTGAATTCAATCGTAGTCGTAGTTCACTCCAAGATGAATTTCGTGAAGGTCGTCCAAAATCAGTTGTTGTTTCGAAAACCATTGATGCTGTGCGCGAACTGATATTGGAAGATCGTCATGTGACCTATCGTGAGATTGAGACAACCTTAGGCGTTAGTGGGACCAGCATACATTCAATATTGCATAAACATTTGACTGTCAAAAAAAATTTGTTCGCGTTGGATCCCACACAATTTGTCAATCGCCCAAAAAAAGGCTCGTGTCAATTGGTCGAAAGAAATGCTCAAAAAATACGGTCGCGGTGCTTCGAAACACGTCTATGACATCGTGACAGGTGATGAATCGTGGATTTACGCGTATGAGCCCGAAAGTAAACAGCAGTCGACTGTCGGGGTGTTTCAAGATGAGCCAAATCCAACAAAAGTTGTTCGCGCACGAAGCACTTCCAAGCAAATGGTCGCCTGTTTTTTCGGAAAAACTGGACATGTCGCAACCGTACCACTAGAACAACGCAGAACAGTCAATTCTGAGTGGTACACAACCATTTGTTTGCCAGTTGTCTTCCAAGAAATCAGGAAAACCAACCGCCGAAGACGGATCACTCTTCACCACGACAATGCGAGCTCTCACACATCGGCTGCGACAACTGCATTTTTGAGCACCCAACACATCGATTTGATGGGTCATCCGCCGTATAGTCCTGACTTGGCACCGAATGACTTCTTTTTATTCCCGTATGCATGCATGTGTTGGAGATACCTCAATCAGAGTGGCAAAAGTGCTTCGACAATTGGTTCAAACGCATGCAAAAGTGTATAGATCTTCATGGGGAATATTTTGAAAAACAATAAAGTGATTTTCGATGATCAATATTTGTTTTTGTTCTCTAATCCCGAAATATAAAATGCAACACTCGTAGACAACCCGTCACCTACCCGACAACATCGCCCGTGCAACAGATCAAATGCTTTCTCCGCCTGCGCCTTGGACATACACGTATAACCAATCAGCATCTCATCAATAAAACCAACCCACCCACATGTCACATCTGCAGATCTAACTCCACATTGTCATCCAAACACATCCTCTTGGAATGCGAAGGCATAAAAGCCCTCGCTCACCGACATCTTCAAGACGACATCAGAAACATCATCTCCGACCCAACATAGGCAAGCTCTACCACCTACTAACCCTAGTTAAGCTACAAAACGTAATTTAAAAAAAAAAAAAAAAACAAATGTACACATAAATATTTAATGCCAAACTAGCCGAAAGCCTTCGTTGCTAGTGCTATTAGACCTAAGTTATTATGTAATTTACTTCATCATCATCATCGGCACTACAACCGGGAACCGGTCTTGGCCTTATTTAGCAATTCCTGAGGCTTGTTAAATTTTCCATAATGATTTATTTTTTCTGGGCAAGGTCATTAGTCTTGCGCCAGAGGCTCCCCGACGGGGAATCGAACCCCGGTCTCCCGGGTGACAGGCGGGTATACTAACCACTATACTATCGAGGAGCCCATGTAATTTACTTACATGGTAATAAATAAATAAATAAAAAAAAAATAAAAAAGGCAACGAAATACTCCAATGCGTTGCCAAAGGTTCGGACATTCAGCAGCGAACTGTGAAATGCAGCACCACTGTGTGAAGTGTGAACAGAATCACACTGCAGAACAATGCTTACTAGAGAATCAAAGGGTAAAAGATAAAAACCTTTTTAAAGTGTGCAGTATGTATGGATGAATGACACCCTGCTAACTACCGAGGCTGCCTTAAATTCCGGGGAATGATGTGGAAGAACGTAACGCGGAAAAGAAAAGTAGAACGCCCATCACAGGACGCACCAACAACATTGCCTGTAACGCCTCGACTGTCGTGCGCTCAAATAGTATCCGGCACGAGAAACACAGCACAAAATACATCGCTAGTAACAGAACAGTTCAGTACTTAGTCTGAACTAACCCCAGCAAGTACCCAGGCAGATGTGTTCCCAATCCTACTCGCTATTCAGATGACAAATGCAAAAACAATTAAATGAGCAGGGGACACACACGACTAGACTGGATCTATTCGCGTCTGCCGAACATAAATAAACGGTCAACAGAAAAAACGATTGTCGATAGTTGCAAGTCATTGCAAGGCAGATTAGATGGTTATACAATGAAGGTTTTTATATACCATCTGTGTCAATTGTACATGGCATCTATGGCGACGCAAGTGTCGAACTGTAGTGTGAAAATCTACGCTAATTGGGAATTCGGTTCTTGGTCGCTAATGCAGAGATGCATTGATACATGTATGAATGCTCTTGTGGGAGAAATTCTTACAGGAAATTTGTATGCGAAGAGATGCATGAAAGGTAAGGATTCTTTAACAGGGACTTTTAGATTATAAATTCGATCTATTTGATGCGTGAAGCTATAGCGTTTTGAAATAATAGTGAAGAAGAACGTGCGATTCGAACTGACGCTATGACAGTTTGAATCACCAAAAATTGTACCTAAGCTTTACCCATCAGGCTACTGACTGTGTTTAGAATTTGATTTTTAAACTCGACTATACTCCACTGATGTGAATTGTTATGTTATCGCTAAGGTATACGGCTCTGATGTATTTTCTTATTCGATTTCTCGTTCGGTGCTCTTCACTATTTTGCTTGTGAATTGTGTGTGTATCTGTTAGAGTCGCCACAAAGCATTTAAGGTGCTAATACGATTGCATTAGCGAAACTTATAAGGTTGGGTCGAAGTTATGGGGGTTCTTCAGGTAAGTAACAGTGGGGTTTGGCGGAACCGCCACACTTACACCTTGCGATATTTTCTTGTGCGGATACTTGAAAAGTTGAGTGTACCTTAATAAACCGACGACCATATCCCAATTAAAAGAAAACATCCATTAGGAGATAGCCAGGATACCTCACAGCATATGTCAGCGAGTTTTTCAAAGTGCGCGTAGTCGATTGCAGGAGTGCCAACGACGAGACGGGTCACATCTCGACGATGTCATTTAAAAAAATTAATTTTAATAAGCGTTTATTATGTTAAATAAATGATAAACAAAATAACATTTCCAGTTTTATTTTTATTCATGTTTCAAATGTGCAAAAATTTATGGCCCACCCTATATATCACAATGATTACAATATCATAGACATTTCTTGGCCAAAATTTCCTTTGATTAACAAAATATCCTACCTAATATTTAGCACTGATCCCTGCTTTCATGTTGGTGTCTATGAACAACCAATAACAAGTAAAAGCATTTAGAAATATTAACTAAACGTCCTTTCTAGGGAACCGGGTAGTGAATGGGCTTTAGGCCAAGCCAAGAAGAATCTTGTAAATGAATATTTCCTTGTTGGTGTCACCGAGCAGATGGAAGAATTTATAGAGCTTCTCGAACGATCTCTGCCAAGGTAATTTTATAAACTAGTGAAGCCTTCTTTAATTAATAATTTATTACGATTTTTAGAATATTCAAGGGCTTCCGTGAACACTATCAAAACTCGAATAAATCGCATCTGCGGCAGACCTCTTGGAAGATAGCTCCCAGCGAACAAACAGTCGCTGTTATTATGAAATCAAAAGTTTGGCAAATGGAAAACGAACTTTACCAATTTGCTATTCAACAATTCCAATTTAACAGAAGGAAACTGACTATCCCGGATAAAAACGGTCGCCCCCAAAGATTTACATACGAGAAAGTGCGGCCTAAATAGAATGCTCCTATTTTTTTTTAATTTGTTCAGAGTTTGTTGTTTTTTTTTGTCCGTCCGTGGTAAGACATCTGATTTGTTTGTCTTTTTAATTTACTTTTTGTTGGCCTTTATGTCTTACCATTGTTATTCTTTGTTTTTGTTTAAGGCTATAAAAGACTTACGTCTATAAGAATAATATTTAGTATTTATGTAGATAAATTTTTCAATCGGTGTAGATTTTTGACTATTAAAGAAATGTACTTATTAATTTGTTAGCGGTGTAAATAATAAATAGTTAACTTTAAATTTTAATAGTTAACTCATAAGTTATTATATAGTTTAAAACAAATTTATTGCAGATTTTCGCTGTAACAATTTAGCTAAAATGTTTGTAATATTTTTGAAGTACAATTGAATTAGCTGAAAAATGCCTAAATGAAAGGTTTTGATTTATTTTTATGTTTAATTGTATAAGGTACTCAGATAATATATTTAATTTTGGATATGTGATGAATAGAATTTAATTATTAATTAAACAGTCTTGGGTACACTATTATTTGGAAAATCTTAGCCTCTCGACAAGCGTACGTTATTCCCTTGTATACAATTTCTTCTTCAAGCTGTCTACGGATAACATTAGGTTAATAAAAAGTAAGTAACTTTAACAATTTTCGTGAAAATAAAACTGTGAGTAACGAAATCAAATTTAATGTGAGATCAAACAAGTGTAAAGTAATGCAAGGGGCTCTTCGATAGTATAGTGGTTAGTATACCCGCCTGTCACCCGGGAGACCGGGGTTCGATTCCCCGTCGGGGAGCCCCTGGCGCAAGACTAATGACCTTGCCCAGACAAAATAAATCATTATGGAAAATTTAACAAGCCTCAGGACCTCAGGTTATTTTCCCACAGTTCCTTGACTCCGATGCAACATCAGCAACGAGCCGGAAAAGTGAATCGTAACCTTAGAACTAAGAACTCGGTGTGGAACCTACAGAGGTGACAAATTGTAGACTCAGCGTCTACTGAATTATCAATCCTTTCTTCAAACGCGTGGGAAGCACTTTTGCAATCTAATACCGAGGTGTAATGTGCAGGTAGGATGGGAGATGCAGTTGAGTTGGATTTTGATTGTGATAGTGCCTGGTCGTCTATAATTTTAATAGTATACCTTTTACGGAATTAATATTTAACAAAAATAGTTTGAAATAAAGAAAGAATAATAACACTAAAATTGTACGTGGTTTTGTTTCACCTTTCGGAACGTGACACACGTAACTCGCGCGCCCACAGACAACTGCCCCCCCCCCTCAATCTTCCTTACCTGTTTCGTGACTACGTCACTGGGGTGGGTAGTGGGGGGGTGGGAAGTGGGGGGGGGGGGTGAAGTGGCGGTTCTTTAATACATTCCCAAAGAACCGCCCATCCTCTTAAATTAACCACTTTCAAAACCCACCATACCTACCTGCAATTTTGGGGCAGCGTAAGCTACCCTTCATTCTCTTTCACCTGAAAGCAAAACCCCAGCAAGCAAGCACATCAAACAAATGACTTCATTCTATGCGTTTTGCCGTTAATTTTAAACGGAGTCAAAATTTTATCATCAGTCGGGTGCGGAACTAGAGTTAAGAGAAAATCGTCGCTTAGTTAACATCAGTTCAAACATCCACATAGTTTAGTTCGCATTGTTTCATGTTGTTTTAATAACTGTGTCTCATCATCAAACTGTACGTGAAATAGAATATTGTGCATAATATACAAACTACATCCAAGATTAAGTGTTTCATTTTGTTTTCCTTTGCTGCCTTCGAGGATCAACTTGTGTGCTTGTTTTTTTTGTTGTTTTCTTCGCGGAATAATTTAGTGCGTCATTTAGTGTTGTGGGGTATTTGACTGAATACGCGTCCGTGTTTACGCCTAGCAAATACCACCCACAAGTCATCATAGGGCATGGTATGGGTAAGATTGTCTAAACAATGATCATATCCATGCCCAAATTCCATGATCGGTTGATAACCGATGAAAGGGAACTGGTCGCAAGTTTTGCGAACCTCAGGATATGGGTGCAATAAAAGATTACCGATGGTGGAAGGGAAGCTATCGACTGCAGCTGCATCTGGTGAGCATGGAGACAGTGTTTGTTTACACTTTTGCCATGGTGTGAAGCGTCATTTTGAGTCTACTCGAAATGTAACGTCTCCTAGGTCGATGGATCGAGTGCGTATTTACTTTAAATAACACTCGATCGCTTGTGGATAGCCAGCGATTTCTATGCTATGTACTGTCGATAGGACGATCGGCCGATGGGTCTGCCGATAAGGCAATGGTAAGCATGACATGCGGAATATGTGGAAAATGCTCCTCTCCTATGCGTATTGACATGTTCGGATGTTTATGTCGGTTGCACGCTGGGAAAACCGAATTGGATTTTAGGACATGATGGTTTGTATGCAAGCATGCCCCTGGTGAACTTCTATAGATGCCAATGCAATAGCAAAATAGCAAACGGTAATCGTTCTTGATTTTGCCACGGCTAAAGTCTTCCAGGTAAGTATTGTTGAAGGGGAGCTTGACTGCTCATCTGGAGGTAAGCTGCTTATGGTAGGTAATGAGATTTGTAGGTAGGGGAAAGGGTAGTTGGGTTAGGCCGGTGGGAGGTTCTTCGGGCGCCTTAAAGCACCCCCACAGCCCTTAGTCACCTCTTACGACAAGCCGGCCTAACTGTGAGTATATTCTAACGCCCTACAGCACATTCCACATCGAAAGCTGATATCCACCAAAAGAAGATTTTGCTCTCAATTTGATGGGGTTGGAAAGGTGTGGTGCATTTTGAGCTGCTTCTAAGTAATCCAACTATCAATTCGGATGGGTACTGTCAACAACTGGACAGAGTAAATACAGCAATCAACGAAAAACGGCCAAAGTTGATCTAACGAAAAGGTGTCATTTTCATCAGGACAACGCTAGGCCACATACATCTTTGGTAACCTGTTACGGACTGACCTTGAGTCCAGGTCCCCCCAACATCCACTAATCCCCCCACTTAGTACACAAAGGAAGGCGGATAATCCTGAACCTACACCAATAAGGTCACAGAACCGAAGGAAGTCACCTGTGAATACCTCAAATCAAGGACAGGAACGACCATCCACATCGAAACAAGCAACGGCATCGAATCGTAGAGTGTACAGCATTCGATGTTGTTGTGAGTTTTGTGGCCAATAGGGTCACACGGGGGACGAGTGTCGTATCAAGGCAAAGTGGATAAAACCACAAAAGACAACAGACACACACAATGTTGTTAAGTCTGTACTTAGCGACCACACCCCACCGACCTGTACGGTCAATACAGAATGGTAAGCAGTCCAAAAAGGAAAACTTTCAAAGGACAACAAACAGTCACGCGACAAAGGCGGTAAACAGACTCGAGCCAAGAGCAGTACTAGTAGGAGTAGTACTGAGCACTCGGAGGCTCGAAAAATAAAACAACACCAACACCGATTACAACGCCATCGACCCGAATCGAACCGTAGCCAGTCGAATTCAACCGGTACGGATGCGTCAGAGACGCGAAAACAGGGGCATAGGCGACAGAAGAACGCAGAATGGTCCACATTTTGCAAGCGACATAACCACACGGCGACAGTGTGTCGACTAAAAGCAAAATGGGAGAAGTCGGAAAACTCCCAGAGGTCGGGCCGGAATTCCCCAACCCGACCTAATTAAAGCCATCAAATAAAGAAAACTGTCCTCAACCGCCAACAAAAGTTCCAATAGTCCAGCTCCCATTCGACATCGGATGTAGAAACACTACATGTCTAATAGTGGACACAGGTGCGGAGATCAGCCTTCTTAAGCTGAAGGCACTCCAAAATGGAACAACACTGGATACTAAAAAGGCCACTACTCTCCAAACGCTTTTTGGAAAAGGAAAGTCTAGGGGCTTTTGTAAGGGAATATTCAAACTGCCCCAACCAATCTCCTGTAACTTTCAGGTAATGGACTTCATAGCGGGATTGTCAGAAGATGGGTTGTTAGGAAACGACTTCCTAGCTAGGAATTGTAAAGTCAACGGACCCGGGAATTGTTTGGAATTCTCCCAAACCAATGTAAATCCGGTAAGTTTTTTCGTTGAATTTACAAAAGATAGGAAGCGGACGCCAAGACATAAGGCAACCAGTGGGGAACCCGTGCCAAGGGGATCCATAGAGGTCCAGACCGCGGCCGGAAGTACACCGGATACCCTACCCAAACAAGGGAAAGGGGGCGAAAATTTGTCAGGCTCCAAACATCCCAACCCCACTTTAATAGCTGACAAACCAAAGAAAGTTAACAAAGAAGTAACAGTGGTGAAACACTCACTGCCAAACGCTTCGGATGTAGAAATTTTTCTGAACAAACCGGCAATAATACCGGCACTTTCACGAAAAATGCTGAAACTTCCCATAGAAATTAGGGCAGAGCTAATTCTAGTACCTAAACCAATGCAATCGGGGATTTTCATATCCAATTGTATTGTAGGGAAAGCAACGAGTGCCCAAGTAGAGGTACTCAATATCGCAAACTACCTCCAAACCATAGACCGATTCATGGCGGAGTTACATCCAATGAATGAATTTTCCACCTTTCCGCTGGAAAATGAGGACAACCGTTCTACGGAATACAATGCGAACAAAAAACCTTCGGAGGGAGAAAACCTCCAGTATATCCGACATTTATTCCCAGAGGAGGAAATACTAAGAGATCCAAGGTTGACACAAATACACGAGGAACCCCACTTAGGTAAAAACCTAAGTCCTCAAGAGTGTCAATCCATAGTGGAAATATGCGAGGAGTTCAACGATATTTTCCACCTTAAAGGTGACCTCCTAACATATACCATTGCAATAACGCATGAGATACCGGTGATACAGGGTCAAGCATCGATAAATCAAAGAATGTACCGTTTGCCTGAGTGCAAGAAAGAGGTGATCAACGAGTAAGTACGGGATATGCTGGAGAATGATATCATTCAACCAAGCAAAAGTCCGTGGAACTCACCACTCTTGGTAGTTCCTAAGAAAGCGGGCCCCGATGGAAAAACCCGATGGAGAGTTGTGGTCGATTTCAGAAAACTGAACGACAAAACCATCGGTGATGCGTACCCTCTCCCTCGAATAGAGGACATATTAGACCAGCTCGGTCACTCACGCTCTTTTTCCACGCTCGATTTAGCCAGTGGCTACCACCAAGTCTTAGTAGATCCGAAGGATCGAAGTAAGACAGCGTTCAGCACAAACTACGGGCACTATGAGTTCAAACGTATGACATTTGGTCTGAGGGGAGCACCAGCTACGTTTCAGAGACTCATGAACCATGTCCTAACCGGGTTGCAAGGAATCGAATGCTTTGTTTATCTGGACGACGTTGTCATATATGGGAATAACCTAGAACACTATAATGACAAACTCCGGAAAGTATTCGATCAAATTAGATACCACAACCTCAAATTGCAACCGGAGAAATGCAAGTTCCTCCAGAAGGAAGTAGTATACCTGGGACATGTTTGTTCCGAAAAGGGGGCAATGCCAAATCGAGACACGACAGCTAGTGTCAGGGATTTCTGCATTCCCAAAACGGTAAAGTACGTCGAATCGTTTCTAGGCTTGGCGAACTACTATCGAAAATTTGTTCAACATTTTTCGAAGATAGTACGCCCCTTAACAAATTTGTTAAGGAAGGACGTCAAATTCACCTGGTCAGACAAATGCCAACAAGCATTTGATAACATAAAGGAGTTATTGGTCTCGCCGCCACTGTTAATCTATCCAGATTTTACCAAACCCTTTAATCTGACCACGGATGCGAGCAACGAACCACTGGGTGCCGTACATATGCCAGTCGAACCTTGAATAAGGCGGAAAAGAACTACTCTACAATCGAGAAAGAGTTACTAGCCATTGTTTGGGTGGCTAAGAATTTCCGTTGTTATTTACAAGGGAGAAAATTTAATATATACATGGACCACAAACCGTTAAAGGGAGTATTCAACGTGAAAGACCCCACGACACGTTTACTAAGGTTCCATCGCAAACTACTGGAGTACGACTACCAAATCGAGTATAAACCCGGTAAATACAACACTAATGCGGATACCTTGAGTCGTATCCCGCAAATTTGTGATGAGACTCCCAGACTACCAAGGTGCAATGTACTAACACGCGCCCAAGCTAAAAAGTTAAGGGCAAGCGAAGGAACTCAGGATAGTCCAAATGACGATAAGTCCTCTCTTAACGAGGATCCCATTCCGGCCTGCACGGAAAAAGGAATGGAGATAACCAATCCTGAAGACATTCAGTTCCTACTCCGGGAATACCATGATCCTCCTTTGGGTGGACACCAAGGAGTGAGTAAAACGTACCACAAAATACGTAGACATTTTTGGTGGAAGAACATGATGCGCGACATTAAACAATACATCAAAGTATGTAAAACATGTCAAACCATGAAATCTTCACCGAACATACGTATGGCCATGGTAATAACCGACATTGCAAAGAGGCCTTTCGACAAAGTATACTTAGATATAGTAGGTCCTCTTGATCGCACTCCAACCGGCAATCAATATATACTTACATTCCAAGACAACTTGTCGAAGTATATAGATTGCTACGCTCTCCCAGATGCGGAGGCAGAAACGGTGGCCACAGTTTTTGTCGACCAGATAATTGCTCGGTATGGTGTTCCGAAGCAATTGGTCACCGATCAGGGAAGCAATTTCCTAAGCAGTTTGTTTAAAAGCGTGTGCAAACTGCTCCGTATTAAAAAACTACAGACCTCAGCGTACCATCCACAATCCAATGGAGCCTTAGAACGAGCCCTATCGCCCACTCGTAGATTACCTGCGAAGCATTGTGGATGGAAATTCCCAATCATTGGACCAGTACCTGAGGACGGCAACATTCGTATACAACACCAATGTACACGAAGGTACTAAACTTACGCCAATGGCCTGTCTATTTTGGTTCCCCCCGGAGGTACCGACGAGCATAAAGCAACCTCCGGAACTGGTGTACAACCATGACAGTTACCATAAGCTATTGAAGTACAAACTTCAACATACGTACGAAGTAGGAAGGCGTAACCTGTTAGCTTCCAAGAAGAAGTCGAAAGAGTACTACGACCGTAAGACACGCACGTTCACGTTCCATGTGGGCGACAAAGTTTTAATACGGAACACTCAAAAGCAAGGAAAATTAGCTCCCATATGGAGGGGCCCCTATAAGGTAGTGCAAATAAATAGTCCGGTAAACAGCGTCGTTAAGGTAGGGAGAAGAAATGTGGTGGTGCACAATAATAGGCTGAAACCCTATTACGAATAGAGGAAGCCAAAAGCAGACAAGACCACGACAAACAAGGGAAGATAACACACCAGAGATGGTGTAGGGATCAACGCTACAGTTTGATACTTTTGTAGCCAAGCTTCATTCCTCTTCTAAGAATGAAGCTATCACTATTTAAGGGGGGAAGGTATTGTTACGGGCCGACCTTGAGTCCAGGCCCCCCCAACATCCACTAAATAAATAAGTCATTCGACGTTAAACTACGCACGAGGTCACACAACGGTCTATCAAATACCTTCTAGTACATCATTAAGCAGTGACCGACAAGGTGAGCACAACTACGGATGAACAGGGGAGCAACCAATCAGGGCCCCCTGCACCCAGTCGCCGAAGAACCAACAGCTGACAAACAGCTTCTCCAGCGACCGCTCAACGGTCTCCAAAGTAAGTCCCATTCCCTTACTAGAAAAATTATTGACTATATAAGAAACATAAAATTAATAATTAACTTATTATTAAATAATTGTTAAAATAACATAACAAACCGTCACAAATTATTGGAGCTTAGTTGGGAATTGATATTACATCAGGTTATCATTTATTTCGATCTTTGCCAAACTCTTCGGATGGTAAAACTTTCAATGATGATGACGCCGTGAAATCGAGCTTGATTCAATTTTTTGCCGATAAAGTTCAGAAGTTCTACGAACGGGGAATTATGAAGTTGCCAGAAAGATGGCAAAAGGTCATCGCACAAAATGGAGAATATATCATTGATTAAAGTTTATTCGTTGTACTTAAAAAAATGTGTTGTATTGATCTGGAAAAGTCGGCAATTACGTGGTTGCCAACCTTATAAGAGAGAAACTAAGTAATCGAATAATATAAGAATTTTTTTGAACAAGTGTTATAACCGTTAAGTTATGGCCCCTGGGCCACGTGTATTAAATAAAATCAAGCGCAAACGGTTGCGTTACGACCCCGTTATTGGAGGCCAAACACCTCCCGATAAACTTTCAAAAGTGAACAATAAAGTTCTAGAAAAATCTAAAATGCGTTCAAACACTAACTTTTTTCAACCACTTCAAAGTCTGATGGAAGACTCTCCTGAAATGGATCCGACCAATGACGAACAGTGCGCAGAACTTCCTAAAGAAACCGTTCCGCCAATTGTGGTATTAAAAACAACTAGTGCTCAAGTGCGTGATATTTTGAGCAGCATTAAGATAGATAAATACTTAATCAAAAACATTTCGCTTGGGCAAAAAATATGTGCCCCAACAATGGACATTTATAATAAAATCAGAACCGAACTCTTACGGTTAAAATGTGAGTTTTTCACCCACTCACGTAAGGAAAATCGTCCATTAAAGGTAGTGTTATCCGGGCTAGACTTAATAAGCAACGATATAGTGAAAAATGAGTTAATTGCACTCGGGATTAAGTGCCTAGATGTTAAAACCATCACATTAAATCCGTCAACAAAAGCCCTGTACAAACACTACTTGTACATCGTCTACATTCAACGCGGTACAGTTAAATTAAACGAACTAAAACGGAACTACTCCACCTTGTTCAAAACCATCGTTCGCTGGGACTTTAAAAAACATAATCCAGGTAAGGTCACACAATGTCACAATTGCCAGCTTTATGGTCACGGCTCGATGCATTGTCATATAAATAGCTTCTGTGCAATATGTTCGGGAAACCATAAAACATCCGACTGCAAAACAAATGAGGTCATCAAGTGTGCAAATTGTAGTGGGCCACATAAATCCACCGATCCAGAATGCATAAGCCGAAAGCATTACATAGACATTCGCCGCAAATTATCCCCACGCGGACGTGGTACAGGAAATACAACCTTCCTACAGCCTCCGAGTGACAAACAGCAGACAGTGCCCGACCGATTATCCATTGATAATTTTCCTCCACTACCCCGATCTGTGTGTCAACCTTCACTTCCTTCATCCACATGGGCTTCTGGCCTCCATCAAACCCAGCAACCTTCCAATAGTGATACGACACACACGAAGAAAAATCCGTCAGAAACATTAACTAATGATAACCTGTTCTCATTTAGCGAGATAAACTCTCTTCTTAATGAAGTTGTAACCAAGCTTAGTGCTTGTCAAACCAAAGCTGACCAATTTAACGTCATTACTTCATTAGCTATTAAGTACATATACTCGGAAAAAACATGTTAAGAAATTCTCTTAACATCATAACTTGGAATGCGAGAAGCATCAAAAACAAAAAGCATGAATTTTTTAGTTTCTTGATAAATTTTAATATTGACATTGCACTTGTTTCAGAAACCTGGCTCAAACAAGACATTTCTTTCTCACATCAAAATTACATATGTTATCGCCTAGACAGGGTACATGCTAGTGGTGGAGGTGTCGCCATTGTTGTGAAAAAATGTATAGAACATTCCTTGCGTCCTTCATTGCGCCTTAAGTTAATTGAGGAAATTAGTATAGAGGTAACATTAAATGACAATTCCAAGGTGAGTCTTTTTTCGGTCTATTTCCCTGGAGGAAATAGAAACCTAGAGAAATCTACTTACTTTAAGCGGGATCTGCAAAAATTGTATAGAGTCAACACTCGAAACAAGGTAATTATTGGTGGTGATCTAAACTGCAGACATCAGTCGTGGAATTGTCTTAGGGCAAACAGCTGGGGTAACATTTTACTAGATGTTGCTGAATCCAGCCCAAGTTTTTCCATACTTTATCCACTTCTTCCCACCTATATCCCAGCGAGTGCTAACAAGAACCCCTCAACTCTTGATCTATATATCACTAATATTCCAAATTACTACACAGTACCATTAACTCTAAATGCGTTAAGTTCAGACCACCTTCCGATCAGCCTCACAGTGAATCATACAGTAGTTGTAAATCGTACCAGTTTATACCATAACTATTCCGCCGCCAACTGGAATTGTTATAAATCATATATAAACACGAACTTGGTTCTAGGTGATACCAGCCTAAATTCTATAACCTGCAGCGAGCACATTGATATCCTATGCAACAATTTTGTTTCTATTATCAATAGAGCGGCCGATCTTGCGATACCTAAATGTTCCACTGCTCCAGTTGATAAGGCACCGCTTCCTGAAAATATCTTACATCTGATTAGGCTACGAAACTCTGAAAGAAGAAAATGGCTGCGTTATAGAATCGATTGTTTTCTAGTTAATGTTAAAGTCTTAAATAATATCATTAAAAACGAAATCTCAACATATAGGAACAAGTGTTGGAATAAACACCTTTCCTCTCTTGACAAAGCAAGCAAACCGTTCTGGAAAATATCAAAAATTATGAAAAAGAGAGGGTGCAGTATTCCTCCGTTTAAAGTTCACGACAAGTTGTTTATTTCTTCAGTGGAGAAATCGAACCTACTTGCTAACACGTTTAGTAAGAACCACTCCATCTCTATGCATCTAAGCGACGCGTATACTGAAGCTGAAGTTGCTAACACTATCTATGTACTTTCTCAAACACCAGCTGAAAGTACTTACGCAACTAATATCAGCAAAGTTAAAGAATTGATAAAAAAATCGAAATCAAAAAAGGCCGCGGGTCTCGATAATATTAACAACAAATTAATCAAAGCACTTCCACCTGCTGCAAGTAACTATTTAACATTCATTTTCAACGCTTGTCTTAAGAATTGTTATTTTCCGGACTGTTGGAAAACAGCAAAAGTAATACCTATCCCGAAACCCGGCAAACCGAAGAAGAGCCCCGAAAGCTACAGACCTATTAGTCTACTTAGCTGTCTAAGTAAGCTCTTAGAAAAAATCATTAAGGAAAGGATTGATCGTTTTGTGGAAGACAATAACATCTTACCAAACTTTCAGTTCGGTTTCCGTAGTGGTCACAGCACAATCCACCAAGTCTTGCGCATTAAAAACCACATAGCAGGTAAATTCATCGACAAGGAGTCAACGGGACTAGTTCTTCTAGACATCGAAAAAGCTTTTGATACGGTATGGCACGATGCCTTGATTTATAAGCTACTAAAACTTAAGCTGCCAATACCGCTTATCAAAATTATCCAGAGCTTTCTTCGTTCGAGAAAATATGTTGTGAGTTTAGGAACCGACATATCCTCTACTCACCAAATCCACCATGGTGTACCCCAGGGCTCGGTCCTTGGTCCCATATTATTTACATTGTTTGTCGCAGATTTACCATGTCTAGGTGAAAACATTCAGGTAGCTATGTTTGCCGATGATACGGCCATTTTCTCTTCGGGTGCCTTATTCACTAATGTCTACAACTCTTTGCAAGCAGCTCTTGACAAGCTAGCAGTATATTACAGGAAATGGAAAATAAAAATAAATGGTAATAAAACACAAGCTGTCTGGTTTTCGAGATGTAGGAAACACTGTTACCTACCAAATGGCACTAAACTCAGTATGTGTGCAGTTGATATTGATTGGTCCGAAGAGTGTAGATATCTAGGTATTATTCTAGATAAAAAACTCATCTTTCAAAAACACATCACTACCACAATTGACAAAATAAACAAAGTCGTAAGAGTTATGTATCCATTAGTGTGTAGAAAATCAAAGCTTAGCATCGAAAATAAAATTATAATATTTAAAACCATTTTTCAAGCTATACTCCTGTACGGGGCGCCTGTATGGTGTAATTGTGCTCGCACACACAAAATAAAATTGCAAAGGTGTCAAAATAAAATATTGAAAATGTTGCTGAATTTGCCATGGCATTATTCGACACATGAACTACATGAAAACGCCAACGTTAAACCGGTAGAGTTCCTTATTGACAAAATCAATCGAAACTTCTTCGTCAATTGTTCTTTTTCTGACAATGTTCTCGTTTCCCGTCTTGCGTTATCCTAAGTCACTACATATGTACTCTGTCTATGAAAATTATATCGAGGTCATTACTACATAAAATAACCGGAAGCTCGTGCAATATTAGTCTTAAGATTCATATAAGGGTTTTTTATTGTAGTTTTCCCTTAATTTATTATTTGTTATTCATTAAAATTGTGCTATTGTCGTTATATAGATTTAAGATTATAGTTGTAAAGGAATTGCTATCCTAAATCTCTTAAGTACTAGTTGTAAAATATACCATAAATGTAATTATCTACTAAATAAAAATTGAATTGAATTGAAATATAAGAATTTAGAAAAAGTCAGATGAGTGAAAGAAATAATAATAAATGTAGGATTGTAAAACAAATTTTGAAAAGGGTCGTTTGTCCTCACTTGTACGTTTAGTGTTAAGAGGGAGTATGAACAATCATAACAACTATTCTTTAGTAATTTTACGGAGGCTACAGCGACCTAATTTTAAATACCAAAATCAGATTCTATTTGTAAAAACGGATAAGTACGTAAGAAGCAAGAAAATAAAAAAAGCAATTATACGATTTAAATAATAGACTACTTGAATAATTTTTTTTCTAGTTATTTTAATTAATGACTAGGCGTACATCTTCCACTCACATAAATCTGTAACCTCAATTAAAAGTAAATACCCGGCTTATGACATAATTTACGTTTAGTTCAAGTTAGAATTGCATTAATTAGTGAACATTGAATGCTGGGTAATTAAGTACTGTACATACGTTGCAACTTATTGAATTTATATAATAATGAATATATACAAACAACAATTATAACATTTCACCTATTTAAATTGGAGACTTTGTTATTTGACTCGAATTAAAGTTGACCCTCTAAAATGCAATTACCATCTTTAATTGAATAATCTCTTCTAAATCCTATATTAAAAAGAAGTTATCAAGCAAAACGTCTAGAGGCCGCAATCGTGAATTTATATAAAAAATTGTATATTGCTTTTGTTTTTGTGTTAGTAAATAAATGCACGGCAAAGCTTTGCAAGGAACCTGACTGATAGTTCCACTGAACTAATCGATTTAGTAACAGATAAACACACGAAGTGAAGCGACCTGATTATTTGAATAAATTTACAAGTACATTTTTGTCTTGGGTTTGCGCGTAACACGTCTGTTTCATTTATTTAAAAATTAACGTAGAAGGATTAAATTATTTTCCACATCGGTATATACAGTATACAGGTGAACTGTGCTATACGGACAGAGTTGGTTGATTTTTTTTTTCGAATAAGTTCTACAAAGCAAAGGACTCGTCAAAAAGCGGTATATTTTTGACATCTTGTGATTTTGGATCTGTCATTGAAGGTATGTTTAAATAGATTTAAAAAACAATTTATTATTCTATCCAAATAAATAGAACATGTTAGGAAAGAGAATTTTCTTCGTCATTAGAACTACTTATGAAAATTTCGACCTCGGAATTTCTACGTGAGTAAAGGCTTTGACGAAAATCACGGTCGTGTTAAGTTGTAAGATTTAATCTATTAGGTAATGATGCCTGATTTTTTTTTTTTCAAAACTGTTCAATTTATTGACCATAATTAGAATTTGTACATTTAAGTAATACAGTGACTTAAAATTAATTTCGTAACAATTGCTTACATGTAATTATTATAATAATATATACATTTTCCAAACAATATTTTATGAGATGCAAGATAGATGCGTGTTTATAAATTTAGTGGTATTATCTTCCTGGAAAAGGTCAGAAAACCAGGAATTTGTTTTTTCAACTTTACTTAATCTAAACTTGTTCCTAATTATATAAATAACTTAACCTAATTTATTCTGATTACAGTTTGATTTTCCTCAAGCCTTAAACAATGTTTTATAATTAATGGGATATATGAATTAAAGGATGTGGAGTGAGGTTCATTATGGGTTTGAGGAATAGTATTTCTTTCCGGTTGTTCGTTGGAGAAACATAGGATGTTGGAAAATGGTTGGACGTTACAGTATTTGAACTGGTTAGGGGTAACTTCGATGTTGTGGTATATGATCTCGTTTGAATCATTTACCAGTCTGCCTGAGGCGAAGATAGCTCTGGTGTGGAGGCAGTTGGGAGAGTTAGTTCTGATATCTAGAGGGTTCTCTAAGAGCGAGGTTATTATGAGATTGGGATTATTTTGTAGGTTTTCGATAAGTTTGATAGACAGCTCGAGGAATCGTCTATCGAGGCGCTCAATACCAGCAGTATTGTAGAGTTCGACGTTACTATAGTACTTATACGAGTTAGGACGACGATGTAAGCCAGAGACATACCTAAAGCATTTCCTTTCGAATACCCGTAACTTCTCCATTTGGGAGGTAGTGATATGGTACCCAATGGGCACGCGTAAGTTATGGGATCTGGGTATACCCCAGTAATAAAATACCCTCAGAAGTCAAAACAAGTAAACAAATCCTTTTTCACTTTTCTTTTCCTTTATTTCTTTTCTTTATTTTCTTCACGTTACTCTAGTACTTTATTACGCACAGTAATTTACACTATGTTAGATTGACCGCACTCTAACCGGTTCGTTTTTACAATACACATTTACTATGACAATTTTCTTAAGTGCTAAACTCCGATGAGTTGTATTAAGATTAATTTCAACTTTTAATTTTGTCTTTAGATATAGTTAATAATTCAACTTTATTTAATGCACATTTATTCAACTAAGTTTGATTCACTAGGATTAATTTCAACTTTTAATTTTGTCTTTGGATATAGTTAATAATTCAACTTTATTTAATGCACATTTATTCAACTAAGTTTGATTCACTAGGATTAATTTCAACTTTTGATTTTGTCTTTAGATATAGTTAATAATTCAACTTTATTTAATGCACATTTATTCAACTAAGTTTGATTCACTAGGATTAATTTCAACTTTTAATTTTGTCTTTTACATTTCTTCAACTTCCGAAAGAATCCCCTCATATCTTTCACCGATCACTAGTGATGGACCTCCAATTACCGACTCTCCGTCTTTACCTCCAAAAATCAACTCCCTAATTCAATCCCTATCATCATCCAAAAACCCCTACCCAAATCATTACCTCTTTCGCAACACCTTCCGGGGTTAACGATTTCGATTCGCATCAGCAATTTGGGTTTTAATTGTCCCAATTACCGATCATCGGCTTTAGTTCATAAACGCCTCATATTGATGAGCTGGTCAATACTTTTTCATCGATTCGGACTCGAGTTGAACTTTTGCGTTCATGAATTGACCCAGTTAATTGCACTTATGCCGATTGTGCTGGAACATGCAGTTTGGATGTTTCCGTATTTTAATTGTTCCAGCTTGTGCAATCGTTAATTGGTTTGATAAATGCAATTAACCGTTTTTCTTTGACCGATTTGTTAATTGAGTTTTGATTGCAATTATTTCGAAATATTGACTTAATTGCACTACTGCTCTGTGGGGTCATCTGAGTTTAGAATTTGGTGGCGCTTTTTGTTTGAGTGTGTCAATGATCTCCTGAATGTTATCTTCAGGTATGACATCATCGACACACTTAACACGTACGTGAGTGTGGGTCTGATAATTTGTTTGTAAATGAGCAGTTTGACTTTGTGAGAGAGACTATTAGATTTCCACATTAGAGTAACTTCGGGTATTGTGATATGGTTGGGAAATGTGATATACCATCGTATTTTCCGAAATAATCAATTCTCGACAAGAATTTTCTTGTCAACATGAAAGCAATGGAAAAGAACACGTGCTGCAGTTTTAGGCGCGCTCGCGCTCATTGCGTTGTATGTCAGTGCATTGAAATTGTTTAAGGTGTCGACAGTTTTTTTGTATGAGCTTTATGTTATATTTCAGCAAAAATTGGAGCAAAATTAAAAACTGAAGTAATACATTTTGTTTGTGTGTGAATAGAGCTGACAGTATATTGGGTGAGTTTTTAATTCAGTGAAGTGCATTTTTAAAAAAATCTCTTGATTGTTTTAAAAGCCATATCACATTATCCGCCAATTTTAATAAGGGGGGTTACAGAGATTTTTTTATTTTGTTGTAAATAGCTGCAGATTGGCTTACGCTGCAGGGTTCTGAAAACGAAATATAATTCGCAATGTATCAAAGAGCTATAATGAATAGCGCGGCAAAAGCTATGTAATAAAAATTACGAATAATTGTTAGAAAACAAATACCTATATCACAATACCCGAAGTTACTCTACTCTTCTACAGAGATTAAGCTGAACTGTGGCTTTATGAAGGGAATTTTTAATGTGGGGAGAAAAAGACCAGTGATTAGAAAAAGTGATTCCCAGATATTTTAGGGTTTTGAAGGGTTTTATTAGAGTGTTGTCTAGGTTAAGTTTAATTTTGTTGTGGCAGCGTCTAGTGTTGTTTGTACAGTGCTCGTGTTTGCCCTTGAACACTATGAGCTGCGTTTTATTTGGGTTAAGGTGAATTTTCCATTTATTGAAATATGTTGTTATGTTAGGGAGGAAGTTGTTAATGCGTTTTCTTGCAGCCTTAAGAAATTTGCTGCTAGAGTAAATTAATGTATCATCGGCATAATTCAGCATCACAACATTAGGAGATACGGGTTGAGGAATATCCGCGGTATATAACAGATATAAAATTGGCCCTAAAATAGAGCCTTGGGGAACACCCGCGGTTATGTTGTGGGCTTCTGAGACGGAAGAATTTATTCTCACAACGAATTTTCTGTCAGAAAGATAAGAGGCTAAGAGCTTTGTTGTATGAGAATTTAGATTAAATATGGAGTGCAGTTTGTACAGAAGCCCTGAGATCCAGACGCAATCAAACGCCTTAGAAATATCGTGAGATATACTCACAGTAGGGCTTTGGTTTTGGAGACCAGTTGTAACATCGTGTGTAAGTTTTAGTAGATCATGACATGTGGATTGTCGCTTACGGAATCCGAACTGACAGTTAGGGATGAGGGCATTCTCATTGGCAAAAGAGAGAAGATTTTGGTAGATCTTGCGTTCCAGTATCTTACTTAGTGTACTTAATAGGGATATTGGACGATAATTGCAAGGGCTATCACTACTGCCGGGCTTCTTAATAGGAATTACTACCGCAGTTTTCCAGTTCTCTGGGAAGTGCGATGCATTAATTATATGATTAAGAAGAATGAGGATGGGCAGTAGATTCGGCGGGCGTAGCCTTTTAAATAGAAGCCGTGGGATTCCATCTAATCCAGTTGACTTTTTGTTATTTCCTGATCTTACGATCACGGATAATTCGTCTGCAGTTAGAAAATTTGTAGTGTCTAAGGGGTGTGAAGCTATGTTTGTGTTGTTAAATTCACCGATGAAAGGAGTAAAAGATGGGAATAATCTGTTTGAGATGTATTCGTTTACTGTGTTCTCGAAGCCAGGAGTTGAGAGAGAATTATTTTGCTCATGAATCTTTGCAAAGTGTTCTGCGAGGCAATTTGCTATGTCCGTATCGGACTGGGTAGTATTATTGCTGATTGGGTTAATGAGATGGTCAATTCGGGATTCATATTTACGACTAGCTAATTGGTTGATGTTCTTAAAAAGATCACGATTTGTTTTGATGTTACTAAGTGTGGAGATGTAGATCTCATCTGCGAACTTTTTCATCATCATCATCATCGGCACTACAACCGGGAGCCGGTCTTGGCCTTATTTAGCAAGTCCTGCGGCTTGTTAAATTTTCCATAATGATTTGTTTTTTCTGGGCAAGATCATTAGTCTTGCGCCAGAGGCTCCCCGACGGGGAATCGAACCCCGGTCTCCCACGTGACAGGCGGGCATACTAACCACTATACTATCGAGGAGCCCAACTTTTTCAACTACTCATTTATCAGAGTGGATAGGAGTTGGATCTGAATTTTAATAAAGGGGCAGTATCTTGTATGAAGTTTTCGGCGGAGCTGCTTTTTAAGGCGCAATAATTTGGTTAGGATGCTGGGCAAAGGCTTTCCTAAATAGTTATGAGGAATGGTTGTCGGGGTGTTGTTGCTGAGAGCCTCCTTAAGAATTTGCTTTATTCTTAAAGATGCTTGATCGATTTCAGTAGGGAGTAAGTTAGATGCTTCGGGGATATACAAGTCAGAGAAACTTATAGCTATGTCCCTATTGACTTTTCTCCAATTTGTTTTGGTGAAGTTTGGGACAGGGTTTGACGAGTAGAGTGGGTCGAGAGAGGGGATTTGGATCGTGGTGTGAACGCAACCATGATCAGAAGGAAATATAGAGGAGACTGTAGGTGGACCCGCTGAATAAACATCGTCGGACTTGAGGAAGAAGTCGATTGTTGACCTGGCTGAGCTAGAGACACGAGTTGGCTGTAATGGGGAATCAATGTAAGTATATGGATAAGACTGGAGGAGGGCTAGTAATTGGCGACCATATTTGTTGCATTTATTATCATTGAATGCTGTATGACGAGCATTCCAGTCTCCTCCGATTATAAATGGAGCGGAAACGGACTGTTGGATAATCTGCGAAATGTCAGTATCTGGGAAATCTGGTTGTCGTGAAGGGTGAATATAAATGGATGCTAAGACGAACACTTTATTGTTCTCACAGAAAAGTTTTACTGCTGTGTATTCAATGCTGGATATACCGGTGAATCTAATTTCACTGAATTGAAATTTTTTTTGAATTAAGATGCCGGTACCTATCTGCCGCAACGTATTGCTGAATGAAGAATTTCTTGTTTGTGGGGCTCTTCGATTGCGATTTTTTGGGTAAACAAATATTTAATTTGTTTAAGTTGATTGATGTCTTCATTAGGTGGGATTTGTATGATCCGGAGGTTTTATACGTTGTTTGTCCTCATGTACGGTGTTTGGAAGTAGTCCAGCTTATTGATCTTTATTTGTGGACATATCCTAGCGATTTCCAGTCCCACTTCTTCGTTGGTCCATTCGGGATATATATGCCTTATAATAAAGGTAGCTGGTTTGCTGTTCGGATGCTGGAAGGTGAAGAACTGATATTATCCTCCAACAGTTTTTTAACTTCCCTATCATGATATCGAGTAATGATCTGACTGTTATTGAAGTCCTAGATCCTTTTGCATTGGTGCTAAAATTCCGGTGACCCAGGGCATTTTGCAGGGTTTGAATTAGTGCTTTGGGGCTGGTCGGGTTTTTTTTTCAATCTTATTTGTACACGAGCACACGATCAGTATGTCTGACTGCATGAACGTTCCGAAGTTTAGTGGATTTACAATGATGCCTGAATTTGGCGATCTTTCTTATATAGGGAAGCCATCTTAGTTTTTATTTAACTTTTTAGGCTGTCTGCAATAATGAGGATTTTTTTTTCGTATAAGAACTGGAAACAAGGTTAAAATTTCCATAAAATATTAGTTTCGAAGAAAAGAAAGAACTGTTTTCATATTTATTGCAACATTTTTTATTTCCATTTTATATTCTTAGATTCCAAATTATTGGCTAGTCAAAAATGCCTTATTTCTAGCTTGATTATCTTATATTATAACCTACTGGTCCTACGCAGACGCTCTAAGCTAAATGTAATATGACTATCGTCGTACAGTTTACCTTTCGGCGACAGAACTTTGTTTGTCTATTTAATTATATTTATTTTTATGACAAAGGAAAACTAAAGAAAAACTTGGTTACAATTTTTATGTTTTTTAACTTACAATTTAATTTACATCTAACTTTTTCTCATATCAAACTTAACTTACTCCTTATTCTACCATAATTCTAGAGAAGTTAAGTCTGTGTAAGTTGGCTGATAATGCAGCTATTCTCCCGACATTGGTACATAGGCCTTTATTTGCCATTCAACCACCAGGAATATTGGTGCTGTTTATTCTTATCGTCGCGGTCTCTGTGGAAAATAGCCCTACTGAAGCGCAATAGCTCTTCTTCTGTGCGCGAGTGAACAAACATTTATAGTTGTTCTCTCGTCAAATGACTGCTAAGGAGGAATGCGTTGTGTTAAAAAAAAAAAAATGGGGTCGCGACAGATCGACTTTAGGGAGACAAGGACAGATGTGTCCTTCATCCTGTCTCTGGTTTCTGATCATCTTGCGATAACCAGAATCATCCACATATGGGCTTTCCCAACAGCTTTGCGACTGAACGAGGAGCTTCCTCGAGAATCGATCGATCCGGGTTGTTGTGGACGGCGAGTGTTCGGATCTGTATCCTGTTAATTCGGGGGTGCCCCAGGGTTCTATTTTGGCTCCAACCTTGTTCTTGCTTCACATAAATGATTTGTTGGAGACAACGGATAACAAAGTGTTCAGTTTTGCGGATGATAGTACGCTTGTTTCTTCCTTTTCGAGTGATCGGCCGATTGGTGCATCAACGTCGCACCAGCTGAGATGTAGACAGATTGACTCTCTGAACCAGGATCTAGATAAAGTCCTGCAGTGGGGAAAGGCTAATCTTGTCGACTTCAATGCAACGAAGACCCAGTATACAACATTCACAAAGAAAACTGGATCATCGGTTCCACAGCTGATGATGAATGGCCGGGCCCTCGAGGCTGGGGAAAGTTTGAGATTGCTCGGCGTCACGGTCTGTGGGAATGTATCATGGCATAAACACGTATCGGGTATCGCCAGATCAGCCTCAGGAAAACTGAGTTATCTTTTTAGAGCCAAGAAATACTTTACTCCGGCCCAACTTCTTCTCCTATATAAATCTCAAATTAGACCCGCGCTCGAATATTGCTCTCATGTTTGGAGCTCGGCTCCTAAACATACCCTCGACCTACTTGAGAGCGTACAAAGACGAGCGATCCGCCTGATCGGGGACTCGGCGCTGACGTCGGGACTACAGTCGCTATCACATCGAAGGCGCGTAGCCGACCTCTGTCTGTTTTACGGATATTATCACGGGTGCTGTTCTTCGGAGATTCTTGGCATTGTTCCACGCAATTCGGTCTATATGCGCTCCACAAGACAATCCGACGGATCGCACCCGTTTGTGGTTCATCTCCCGACAGCGCGAACATCCCTGTATCAGAACTCGTTCCGTTACAGAGCGGGGAGGCTGTGGAACTCCCTTCCCACGCGAGTGTTCCCGGAGCGTTACAACCTGCAACTGTTCAAAAAGAACTGCAACAGCTATTTGATGGCATCTCGGGGCGTCCACTCGACGCTATAGGTTCGCCTCTCCCGAGAGAAGTCTAAAAAAAAAAAAAAAAATACGTAAGGATGGGAGGGGGTGGAGGGGTATCTACGGATCGTGTGAACAGGGTTAGTTGAAATGATCTCTAATTACTTGGATGGAGGGATAGTGTTAAAGAAATCATACTAGACCGGTTGGTCTTGAGTGCGGTAGTACACGCAGGTCAGGTCTTCGGCGTCCGATAATCTGCCCTTTGGTCGGTGTGTGTGCGTGTGCATGTGATCCTGAATCAAAAATGGGGTGGGGAGAGGCCGACTTAAGCGATACAAGGAGAGACGTGTCCTTCATCTTGCTTCTGGCTTCTGGTCATCTTGCGATAACCAGAATCACCCACATCCGTGAGGATGTTTAGCTCGTTCTCAAGATATCTGCAAGGGGGGGGGGGGGGGGGGGTGTTTCTTTAGCTGCGATGTCAAGTGGTGTCCCCCCGGCCAAAATATTTATGGCATCTTCGGATACCGTTCGAAATGCACAGCATACTCTTAGTGAGGCCAGTCTATGCGCTGAGTTCGCTCCCCCCTCATGTATGACTTATACTGTGCGGCTCCTGCCCATATGTGAGCTGCATACATTATAGTGGAGGTGTTGACACTCGTTATGAGTTTCCTTATGTGGGGCCGGAGTCCCCCAACATTGGGTAGCAGTCTCGCTAAAACTTTGCATACTCTTGCCGTTTTTTCACTCGTTTTCCTCAGATGTTCCTTGAAGCTCAACATGTTGTCGAGTATAACGCCAAGCTATTTAATATAGGGACTGGATCCGATTATTTGTCCTTCTATTTGCAAATCAAGGTGTTCAACTTTCTTGTGGCTGCTTATTAAAACTGCCTCCGTCTTATGTCCAGCTAGTTTCAGTCCGGCCATATCTAGCCAGCATTTAATGCTCTGGATTGCTTGGGAGCAAATATTCTCCAGGTCATCTAGATATTTAGCGACGGCTACTATTGCCAAATCATCTGCGTACCCAATGATTCTAACCCCTTCTGGTACATTGACTCTGAGCACACCATCATACATGATATTCCATAACAGCGGACCTAATACAGATCCCTGAGGTACACCCGCTGTTATTTTATATTCTTGTGGTCCTTCATCGGTGTCATAGAGCAGTCTTCTATCCGAGAGATAGTTTGCTAATATACGCACCAAGTAGCGGGAGACTTGTAGATCGCCCAACGCTTCTAGAATCCGATTCCAATTCACCGAGTTAAATGCATTTTGAACATCTAGCGTCACCACCGCGCAATATTTTTTGGTACCACCTAACCATGGTCCGCCAGCTATCGCATTGCGAGCGATATCGCACACCACAGATAGTGCTTTTCCGGTTGATCTACCTTTCCGGAACCCATACTGCGATTCAGAGAGCCCTGATGTTCTCTCAGTGAATTCTTCCAGTGAGTGGCGTTAGGGATACCATCCAGTCCCGGGGTCTTGTTTTTTTTTGATAACCCTTGCAGCCAAGAGTACCTCTTCGGTGGTCACGGGAGGTATCTCTCCTTCAGTGATCCTCCATTGCTCTTGCACTCTCAATACCATGTCACTTTTCCTTTTTTGCATTTGGCTACTGTTGCTTTGTAGTCTTTTCACGACTATCCTGTAAGCGCTGCCCCATGGGTTGTTATTTAATTCATCCCTTAGGAAGCAGAACGCGCCATATTTACTTTTGCGGATCACATTCCTCAACTCTTTCCGTTTGTTGACGAATTCCACATGCAACTGTGGGTAGGTGTTACGGTTTCTTGCTCTTTGTTGCAAGCGTCTTAACCTGTTGCACTCCGATCGCACATGGGCGATTTCTGAGTTCCACAAATACACTGGTTTGATAGCCCCTGCTGGTTGTCTTTTTCGTGGCATAGAAGCATCACATGCGGTAGTTAGCTACTTCATGACTTTTCCAGCCCGCCTGTTCGCACCGGCCTCTGCGTCAAACTGTGCGATTTGGTCTTCCAGTATATAATCGAACAGTTCCGCATCGAGGCCCTTCTCTTTCCACCCATTTTTTTGGGCTTTCTTCGTCAATTTTCCAGTGATGAATCCCCTGTGCGGTAATATTTCGTACATCACGGCTTGGTGGTCACTATGGGTGTAGGTGTCCAAAACTCCCCACTTCATACTTCTTGCCAACATGGAGCTGGAAAATGTGATGTCGATTTTGAACCGACCTCTCTCGTTTATGAAGGTGTCATCGATGTGTGTGTGCGTGTGTGTATTTGTACTGTCTTGTACTGTGCGTGCGTGATTGTAGTGTGTCAGCAGTATACCCTATGGGATGAGTCCAGGAATCCTCCATTATAGAGGGGAATGTTGTTGAGAAGGTAGCTTTCTTCAGTTTTGTACTAAAGAAGAAATTGTGGTGGTCTGATCCGAAGAGATCGAAACAGAAAAGGGGCAAGAACGCAAGACCCCCGTACAAGGGGGTTCTCGCTGTCCTGAATGGTTTCGAGGTACTTGTATGCTAATTGTAGCAAGTACTCGTCGATAGGGGTGATGCAGGCACCTTCGTATAGGTGAGAGTTGGGGTAATGACGAACGTCAGGCCTTCTAGAGTGGGTTAGACTCAGGTTGGTATCTGCATTTGATACAGCTCAACCACCTTAACTCTAAGTTGCACCTACCCCGAGCACATGGTTTTTGCATGACAGATGTAATAAATGTCATACTCGTTTGTTTGAATAACGCTACTCCCCGTCCATCTTATTTCTTGTAGTGCTGTTATGTCAGCCTTATATTCAGACAGGGCATCGACTAGCTGCTGTGCAGCTCGAGTTCTGTATAGTGAGCGGACGTTCCATGTAAAAATTCTTAAATTGTTTAGCCATTTTCGTTTCCGTGGTCCTCGTCGTGTATCCGGTCCCTATCCGAGTCTTGTTAAATTTGCCATAATAATTTGTTTTTACGGGCAAGGTTAGTAGCCATGCGCCAACCTTTCTCAGGATGTCGCTGCATGCATTGGTTCAATACTTGACGGGTGCCAAAGTAGCTATCCGGGTGTGTCACGTGGAGACTGCATGTGAACTTGGATTGAACAGGGACAAGGATCGTCGTGGCCTTCGCCGGGTTGAAAGCAATCAGTGACTTTCCCCTGTATGTTCGCTCCCACCGCCCCTTACAAGTCGTATATTCGTCCCAAAATGGAGTTCAACTCCCATATTTGGTCAGGAGCATCTACAACTGCACTATGCGTGCTCGACAGGATGCAAAAACGAGCAGTGAAATTTATTGGGGACCCAGCTGTAAATCGATCAGTTCCGTCGTTAGAACATAGCCGTAACGTATCGTGCCTATCTCTTTTTTATGGGTATTATCACGGACGTTGCTCAACTGAACTTGCTCAATGTGTTCCGCCTCGGCAGACATTTGCCCGCGATACCCATGAATCTGAGAATGTGCATCAATTCACGTTGAAAGTAAACTCCAGAAGCACAAATAAATATAGAGAGTCATTCTTTATCCGAACCACACGAATGTGGAATGTAACTGATCATGTGTTTCCTCGTCGTTGTAATGTCCAGGCATTTGGGGCCAATGTACATCGATACCTCTTTTCCTTATCCACTTCCTCTCCGTCCGCTCGCATTGTGCTCTGATACTTAAGGGTACTCCAAAATCCCCTTTTGTGGGCGCGTTTGTGTATTTAAAAAAAAAAAAAAAAAATGTATATATATATATATATATATATATATATATATATATTTAGGTGTACAACTTTGCAATAGATGGCTGTAGCGGTAAGTGGTTATAAATCATAGATGTCATACAATAAGCTTAGGTATTTGTAAACATAACGCCATCGAAATATTAGTCGATTTGTGTCATAAAGTTATTCTCGATTAAACATGTCAGCTTACGAGCCAAATTCTCGTCATTTGCTGGAGGTTTTAATTTTCTGCTTTAATATGAAGAAATTTGCGGCTGAGGCTCATCGAATGCTCTCAAATACCTATGGTGAGGCCGCTATTAGTGAAAGAACGTGCCGAGAGCGGTTTCAATGCTTCAAGAACGGCGATTTTAACGTCGAAGACCAGCATGACGGTGGAAGAGAGAAGGTTTTCGAAGATGCAGAATTGGAGACATTACTTGATCGAGACTCGTGTCAAACGCAACAAGAATTGGCAGGATCATTGGGAGTGACGCAACAAGCCATTTCAAAACGCCTGAAAGTCATGGGAATGATTCAGAAACAAGGAAATTGGGTGCCGTACGAGTTGAAGCCGAGAGTTGTTGAACGGCGTTTGTGTGTTTGTGAACAGCTGCTTGCAAGGCAAAGACGGAAGGGATTTCTGCATCGCATTGTGACTGGGGACGAAAAATGGGTTCAATACGATAATCCCAAGCGCAGAAAATCATGGGGATATCCCGGCCATGCTGCCGAGTCGACGGCCAAACCGAATATCCACGGTTCCAAGGTCATGCTCAGTATTTGGTGGGACCGGCTCGGCGTAGTGTATTATGAGTTGTTAAAACCGACTAAAACAATCACAGGTGATCGTTATCGAACGCAATTAATGCGTTTGAGCCGAGCATTGAAAGACAAACGGCTGCAATACAACGAAAGACATGATAAAGTGATTTTACAGCATGACAATGCTCGACCCTATGTTGCGAAAGTGGTCAAGACATACTTGGAAACTTTGAAATGGGAAGTCCTACCCCACCCGCCGTATTCTCCAGACGTTGCTCCCTTGGACTATCACTTGTTTCGATCAATGGCACACGGTCTGGCTGACCAGCACTTCCGGTCTTATGAAGATATAAAAAATTGGATCGATTCGTGGATCGATTCAAAAGATGACCAGTTTTTTCAACGCGGGATTCGTATGCTGCCCGAAAGATGGGAGAAAGTAGTGGCCAGCGATGGACAATACTTTGAATCATAAATGTAAAACCAGTTTTTTACAATAAAGCCTCGAATTTCGAAAAAAAAACAGCGGAAGCAAAGTTGTACACCTAATATATATATATATATATATATATATATATATATATATATATATATATATATATATATATATATATATATATATATATATATATATATACATATAGATGTAAACGAGGAGTTCCTCTAATATATTACCTATTTAATGTTCATATATATATATAAAAAAAACGAAAAGAAATGTACGCCGAAAGGCACAAATAAAAAATCAATTTATACTGTGTAATTTAAAGAGCTCGAATAGAACCACTAAATTAATTTAAGGACTGTAATTGTAAAAAGGGGTTTAACATTTACCCCTAATATTATACATAATATGTAAAAAGAATTAGGAATATAAATGTGGTTTAAAACTAAAAAAAAAAAGCCTTCTAGAGTGGTTGGTGTGTTAAGTTATATTTATTATAAATTTTTCTTACCTCCTGGTTGGGTATGTCCGCTCGGGCTGCTCCCGGTGGCTAGAGCCCTGTTGGATGAACAAACGGCCGTTGCGGTCGGCGTGTCGAGCCCAGTTGACGGGGCAGGGGTTGCGGTGAAGGCAGCGTCGAGGTGTATACCTTTCTCGCTTCTTTGGCGGAAGGCTTCCCGAGGAGCCGCTCTTTCACTATAAGGCCCTGTTACATAATTAAACCACCCCCGAATCATTAAATTGATTCGCATTTATATGTTGGCCTGAAAAGGTGCAATTATTTGATCTTCCACATGAGATTTCCTATCTGGAATCAAAAATCTCATGCCTGGTTAACAACTGCAAAGCATGGGTAAGCGACGCTGTTGCTACATAGAGAAACGGCTTGGGTTATCGCGAATAACTTTTGCGAACTCCCACGCCGATATTATCCCAAGCCCCAGCTGCGTCCTTTGATCTCGCTAGACACGGCTATTCGCTGGGGAACAAAAACCCAGAGTCAGGTGAAAAGTATGAGAAATTAGTTAGGATGATTACAGTATTTGAGATGTAACATAGTACAGTATTTAGGATTAAAATATTTGAGATGTAGCAAAAATTGATCAGTATTTGTTATCTGAGATGTATATAGTACAATGGAGATTTATAATATTTGGGCTTACACAGGTTAATGTATATTTATAGTACAATGAAGATTTATAATATAATATTTGGGGTGACAAAGGTTAATGTATATTTATAGTATAATTGAGGTTTATACGAGTAATATAAATAAATAAATATTTGGCGTTACAAAACTATGTATTTTTATAGTTAGTTTTTTTTTTCTTTATTTGTTAATATAATGGTTTCTTTTATTTTACATTAAAATAAATTATCACTAGATTTAAATGGAAGGACTTGTTTTAGTATTTACAATAAAGCCTCGAATTTCGGAAAAAAATGTTGTACACCTAATAAATTTATAATAGTTGGGGTTACAAATGTTAATGATATTTATAGTACAATGGGGATTTATAATATAATATTTAGGGTTACAAAAGTTAATGTATGATTATCGTCATCACCATCGGCACCACAACCGGGATCCGGTCTTGGCCTTATTTAGAAAGTCTCTGCACCGGTATCCGGCCCATATCCGAGACTTGTTAAATTGTCCATAATAATTTGTTTTCCCGGGCAAGGTTATTAGCCTTGCGCCAACCTTTCTCAGGATATCGTTGCATGCATTGGTTCACTACTTGGCGGGTGCCAAAGTAGCTATCCAGGAGTGTCACGTGGAGACTGCATGTCAACTTGGATTGAACAGGGACAGGCATGGTTGTGGCCTTCGCCGGGTTAAAAGCAGAGATTTTGCCCTGTATGTTCACTCCCAGCCCGCCCTTAGATCAATATCACGTAGAATATAAAACTGACCTTCCAGCTGTGGAATATCCATCGTTCCCTAAAGGTAGATCCTATTTAGATATCATGATTATTGACACAGGACTGACACTATTAACCACCAATAGACTTAACAGAAACTGTTTACAGACAATTGAATACGACAGTGGCCACTGCGCATAAACGGCCGTAATAAAGCTTCCGAACGAATTTGTAGAACTGGAGCAATTCGTGGTCCCACAACCTTACAACTCCTGGGCAATGCAATGGTGTTATGTTGTTTGTATAACAAATATATTTAAATGTAAATATAATTATGTTTTTATATATAATTAATATAGTTTATTTGATTTTAATTTTAAATATATAGTAAGGAAGGACTTACTTGCGTTTGTACCGTGAGTTGGACCGTTGAGCGGTCGTTGGAGAAGTTGTCAGTATCTCGTTGCAGGGGGCGTTGGATTGTTGCTCCCCTGATCAGCTTTCGCTTTAATATATTTGAGTCTCGTTCGTTATCCCCTGGTGTATTAGGATTATCAGCACTTAATTCATTGATTTTCTTACTGATCTCGGGAAACCAACGTTTAAGATCAAGGTTCTTTTCAATTTTCGATAGCGGCCGGCTTCCGGAAAATGCTTCACTCAACTCGTTCGTTCGCTCCAAGGTTTCTTGCTTCAAATTGTTCCACCTCGAATGCTTTTCAGTGATCAAATCTTTTAGTATTTCCTTTACGATTAATTCCAATTGACTGCTATTTACGGCGAATTAGTGCAATAATGTTGATCATTCGGAGATTGACGATCAATTGTCATTAATTTATTTTTTTCCGTTGACGTATATTTTTATTTTATTTGACGCCAACGTCGTTTTTTATTAATTTCTCCGCCAAGTAGAATTTGCATAAAATAGTTTATGCAAATTAGCTACTTGGCGCGTTATTCTCCGTTTAGTGGTAAGGAGGGGAATCGAAGGGGGATTAGTGGATTCTGGGGGACCTGGACTCAGTGTCGGTCCGTAACAATGGCCACGATTCTCCAGATCGTTAACAAAAGAATTACGTTCAAACGATATCGATCTATAACAAACAGAAACCTGACGAATAACGAAATCGACAAATACATTCAACAAATGGACGAAACTGTGGCGGTTCCGCCAAACCCCAGGGTACGCTTTCCTTAAAAACCCCCACAACACCCATCTTCCCATATAATTTCACCAATGCAATCGTATTCGGCACACAAAATCGCTGCACGCATGCATTTGATGCCGCTGGAGTTTCACATCAGCGCGACTTAATGCTTCGCAGGTTTTTTCTTGTATTTTGCAGGTACCGTGCAGAAGGTAAGTACAGGCTTTTAATATATTTCGGGGAGCTGTTACCTTGTGTACCTGCACGGTAAGTAGTGGCGTTCAATGGAACTGTCACGGTGCTTGTTTGTTATTTAGTTTGATTGCCCCAAATGGGGGTTTTCTACCTCATATGATGGGTTAATGGATGATGGCGTTCGGGAGAATCGCCACATGTTTACGTTTTTATAGGTGCGGTGATAAGTATACCAATTCATTCGAATTGTATTTTTTAGTTTGTTTTGGATGGTTGCTAGTAGATTGGCTTTTGTATAGATGTTAAATTTATGAACTGGAGTTCTTCTAGCTGAGTTAGCTGCACAATCTGCATTTTCATTACCGCCGATGGAAACATGGCTGGAATTCCACATTAGTTTTACTTTATTATAATATTTGATGATATTGTTTCGAATACTGGAAATGATATCGTCAGTATAGTTGGTGTTCCTTATTGAATTGAGTACTGACAAGCTATCTGTGCAGATGAAATATTTTTCCCTGTGCTTGGTGGCAATTATTACGGCTTGTAGGATGGCGAAGGCTTCCGCCGTAAAAGTGGAGCAAAATTCAGGTAACAGTCCGATTTTCTTTACATCATCTTCTTCAGATGTAACAGCGAAAGATGTATCTTCGGTTGTTTTGGATCCATTTGTATATAGAAATCTCCATCCATCGGAATTATATTTCGAAGCGATTGACCAAAATAGTGCACTGTATATTTCCTTGTTTGCGTTAGCTTTTTTAAATGTTGTCAGTGTGGTTATAATAGCACTCTCATTTAGGACCCACGGCGGATAGGTTGAGGAAAACTTAAAAGTTTGTTTTAATTGTAATTCTAATTGGTCGACTTTATCTATTATCCTGGTAATTGCTGATGGAATTCGGTTGCGGTTTTTGTACCCTAGCGTTAGTTTAATATCTTTGTCGATGATGGAGTTTCTCGAAAACGCTAGTTTAGCTATAAGTCAATAAATAATATGACTGACAATGGGGATCCTTGAGGGATTCCGTTGTGTAGCGGGAGTGTATTGGAGTATATGTGGTTGGCTCTATACTGAAATTTTCTATTACTTAGAAATGATTTGACGTACCCATATATGTTGTTACCAACTCCCCATTTTAACAATTTGTTAAGTATGACGTGGATGCCGATTCTGTCGAAGGCTTTCTCGAAGTCTAGAGAGAGGATTGTGACGTGGTTTTTAGTGGATAGACCCCTTGAGATATAGTGGTCAATGTGAAGTAAGGCATCTGTGTAAACCTCTGTTGGATTTAAAGCTACTTGGTTGATAGATGCCAATTTCTTTGTTTCTATAAACCATAGCAAACGTTTGGCTACTATTTTTTCTAAAACCTTTGGAATACAGTGGAGGATTTTGGGTTGATTGTCGAAGTGAGTTGAAGGAGGCTTTTTGCTTTAGTATCTTTCATCCTTCTACGAAATAAAGCGTTCGCTTTTTTATATGCTACAAGATTAGCCTCTGTGGGTCTTTTTTTTTTAAATTAGGAGAGGGCTGCCATTTTGCATTTGCGGAGAGATGTTAGTTCGGATGTAATTGCTTTATTGATTATTGCAGATTCATGATTTGTATTAGGTGTATGGGCGTAGCTTGAAAGAAATTTATGAACTTTTTTTTTCAAAAAGTGGCCAGTTGGCAGAGTCAGTTTTATATTTTGGAGATTGATTATAATAGGTTATCGGTTGTTGGATATTTATCATAGTTAACACGGGAAAATGGACACTATTGTAAAGATCGTCTAGAACTTGCCATGAAGTTCTCGGAACCAGTTCGGGAGAGCAACAAGTGATGTCAATGTGAGTGAGAGTGTTGTGGGTAGAGAGGTGGGTAGGCGATCCTTCATTCAGTAGGATAAGGTTGGAGGCGAGGAGGATGTTTTCTATTATTTCACCTCTTTTGTTTGTAGACGGCGAGCCTCAGAGTATACACCAAGCATTTATGTCACCTCCAAGTATTCTAGGCTGGTTTGTTTGATTGAGTATTAACTGAAAATCATCTTTATTTATCGGCTGATTTGGAGGAAGATATAAATCTATGTAAGGGAAATTTATGGGGTATTGTCCCTCGATAGTATAGTGGTTAGTATACCCGCTTGTCACGCGGGAGACCGGGGTTCGACTCCCCGTCAGGGAGCCTCTGGCGCAAGACTAATGACCTTGCCCGGAAAAAACAAATCATTATGGAAAATTTAATAAGCCTCAGGACTTGCTAAATAAGGCCAAGACCGGTTCCCGGTTGTAGTGCTAATGATGATGATGTATTTCTACAACGAGTGCTTGCATATTTGTAATAATGGGGAGAATTTTGTGGGGAGTACCTTTTTTAATGAGTAACCCTATACCTTGTTTATCTGATGTATTTGCAGAGGAGTTATGGAAGTATCCTGTATATGATTTAGGAATGATAGGTGTCGCGTTAACTGGGCAATGTGTTTTTTGTAATGATATTACACTTGGGTTATATTCTTTAATTAGAATGTTTAATTCGTCAAAATTATTAGTTCATGTTCCATTGCAAAATGGTGAATGGTTTATGTTGTGAAGTGGGTTGTGGGCGTTCAGCCCTAATAGTGTGGTTGGGATTTGATTGTTTTGCTGAATGGGGTAGTGTATTCTTAAATTTATTTTCGTGTAGGAATGTTGGGTGGATAGGATGTATGTTGTTAGGAACTTGACTCTGCTGTTCCTGATACGACGCACACTCTGAGCAGAGTACAAGTGTCCAGTTTCAGAAACAGCAGAATCAGGGGCTTGGATGTTAATATTATTCTTACATTTTGAGGTCATCATCTTCTAAGATGTGTACATTTTTATTTATTTTTTGCCTTAGTAAGGGACGGTTTGTTTTTTACCTTTAATCTGGGTGACGATGTGCATTGCGCGAGGCTATCAGCCGAAAAGCTTGTTGTAACTTGTGGGACGGTTTGGTTGTAGTTTTAGATTGAAGAAGTTGTTTGTAGTTGTGGGGGGTTGGTTGGAGTTAACAGGTCAATTGAAAAGTCCCCGGCCGGACACATAGATGGCGGCACTAGAATTAAATCCATAACCTAACCTTCAAAAGACGCGTGTATATATTTGACAGATGTCGGATCATTAGTTTATGAATTATAGTATTTTGAGTGAAGCAACTTCTGTTATTGTGAAAAAAATGGATAAAAGGGAATTTCGCGTGTTGATAAAATATTGCTTTTTGAAGGGAAAAAATACAGTTGAAGCAAAAACTTAGCTTGATGACGAATTTCCAGACGCCGCCCCAGGAAAATCAACCATCAAGGATTGGTATGCTAAGTTTAGACGTGGTGAAATGAGCACCGAAGACGGTGAACGCAGTGGACGCCCAAAAGAGGTTGTTACCGACGAAAACATTAGAAAAATCCACAAAATGATTTTGAATGACCGTAAATTGAAATTTAATGAAATAGCAGGCACTCTAAAGATACCAACTGAACGTGTACATCATATCATTCACGAGTATTTGGGTATGAGAAAGCTCTGTGCAAAGTGGGTACCTCGCGAGCTCACTTTTGCCCAAAAACAACGACGAGTTGATGATTCGGAGCAGTGTTTGGAGATGATCAAGCGTAATAAACCCGAGTTTTTGCGTCGATATGTGACAATGGATGAAACATGGCTCCATCATTTCCCTCCGAAGTCTAATCGACAGTCATCCGAGTGGACTGCACACGATGAACCCGCCCCAAAGCGTGGAAAAACGCAACAGTCGGCTGGCAAGGTTATGGCGTCTGTATTTTGGGATGCGCGCGGAATAATTTTCATTGACTATCTTGAAAAAGGAAGGACCATCAACAGCGACTACTACACAGCGTTATTGGGTCGTTTGAAAGACGAAATCGCCGAAAAACGACCGCATTTGAAGAAAAAGAAAGTGCTGCTTCACCAAGACAATACACCGTGTCACAAGTCAGTGAAAACGATGGCAAAAATCCATGAATTGGGCTTCGAATCGCTTCCGCATCCACCGTATTCTCCAGATTTGGCCCCCAGCGACTATTTCCTGTTCTCAGATCTCAAAAGAATGCTCGCTGGGAGGCAATTTTCGTCGAATGAAGAGGTGATCGCCGAAACTGAGGCCTATTTTGAAGCAAAGGACAAATCGTACTACAAAAAAGGTATCGAAAAGTTGGAGGGTCGTTATAATCAGTGTATCACCCTCGAAGGGAATTATGTTGAACAAAAAAAAACGAATTTTGCCAAAAAAAATGTGTTTTACTATGGAAGGCCGGGGACTTTTCAATTGCCCGGTTAGTTGAGCTGTTATTGTTAGACGAGTTGATCGTGTTTGGTGGGTTGGTGGTGTTGTTGATGAGTCCGATTTGGTGAAATTATATTTTACTGGTTTTGATGGCTGGTGAGGCGATGGATTCTTAATGTTGTTTGCCGTATTAGATATACGGGGGGGGGGGGGGGGGGGGGCTTCTTTGAATGTTGGGGCTGGTATTATGTTTGGTTTGTTTTGTTCTTTTGTGAGTCCCTGCGATGGGTTAAAGTTCAGCGTTTCTGCGAAACTTCGCGAAAGTTTGGCTTCGCCCATTGAGCATTTGGTAGTGGTTTTTATCACCCGTATTTCCTTGGCTTGAATATATGAGGGGCAGGTTTTGTCTGCAGCAGAATGAGGGAGTGAGCACTTGGTGCACATAGTACGACAGCAATCGGCAGGCATATGAGGTGGGAGGTTACATTTCTCACACGTTGTGGTGTTTGTGCAGCGTTTTGTAGTACGGCCGAGACGTTGGCAGTTACGACATCTCATGGGGTTGGGGATGTATTCGTTGACCTTTGCTTTGTAGAAACCTATATCCGCAGATTTTGGTGGTTCGTAGAGGTCGAGAGTAAATAGCATTAGGCCTGATGGTCGTTGGATTTTATTTTCATCCCTTTTTAAAAATATGTAAACTTGCGTTACGCCTTGCGATTGCATTTCCGAGATTATTTCTGAATCGGGAACATTTATTAGGCAGGGAGCGTAAACTATACCCTTAGACTCGTTCAGTTCCTCGTGAAGCTTCACAGTGACGGGGCACACATTGCCTAAATTAGTTGCTGTTAGGAACTGCTCCGCGATTTTTGGTGACTTAACTTTCACTAATAAGTTTCCGTCGCGTAAGATCGTAATTTGTTCGTATTCTCGACTTATATCATCTATCACTTTTTTTTATTACAAATGGATTAAGCGACGAGATGGGTTTATCACTTTGTTTGGCCGTGATAATTAATAATTTCGGATTTTTTACTGATGCCATCGGTAAATTTGGAAAATGTTCCTCGATTCTAGGAAGTGTTCTATTTATTTTCTTTTTGCATATTTCGAAATCTACGTCCTCGGCAAGATCCACTCATATTTGGCCCGCAGGCCATTGTACCACAATTATTATTCACTGGTCTTTGTCTATTCACTGTCACTGGCACTGTTCACAAAACAACACCCGGCGCGGGAAGGAAAATGTATTGTAGGGGAAGATTATTACTTCCTGCAATGGAAAATATTTTCCAATTACGTTTTGTATCCCTTGATGCACTGGACAGGGGCGTTCTGAAAAGGATAGTCTCTGTTTTCTGGAAATTTATTTTTAATTTCCAGTCGTCGCAAAAACGTTTGATTTTGTTGAAATCATCTTGCAGAAGTCTGTTGATGACATCAATTTTTCTCCAAATCTCTACACCTCAATGTCGTCGGCATACGCAATTGCATGGTTGAAAAAACCCACTAGATCAGTAATGTAAATGTTAAATCAAATGGGATAATTCACTGCTCCCTGTTGTAGGCTGTGTTTGATGTGGAAAGTCTTGTTAGAGATTATGTCTCCACATTTCACTACAAATTGCTTACCCATTATCATATCGTAGATAATGTATAATAAATATTCGGGCATACCTAGATTTGATAACTTATATACCAGCTCTTCTAACCATACGGTGTCGAAAGCCTTTTCAAAGTCAACCAAACAGGCCCCTGTGCATTGTCGCTTCGCCTTGTTCCATTGTATGTCGGCAACAAGTTTTGTCGCAGCATGAACTGTGTCATGTTGCGAACGGGAACCAAACTGATTGTTTGGAATAACACCATTTTCCTCACACCAGTTAGTCAATGATTTATTTATAATTTTCTCGAATACCTTGCTGATGTTCTGAAGCAAACTAATTGAGCGAAGATTGGCTGGATTGCTCCTGTCCTTGCCCTTTTTGGGGATGGGATGGACTACTGCAGATTTCCATTGGGTTGGATAATCTGCATGATTTAGAGCGTTATTGAACAAAATAGTGTAAACCTTCACTACTTCAAAAAGTAAATACTTTAGAACAATGTTTGGAATACTATCTATTCCAGAAGATATTTTTTGTTCTTAATCGATATAAGAATGTCCGTCAGTTCATCCTTGTGTACAAATATGCTAGTGTTTAAATTTCTAAGTGGGGTATCCCCTCTATTTCACTAAATATTGTGAAACTTCGAATTAAGAGACGCCAATTGGTACCTTCATTGCGTAGCGAAATATGTTTTTGGAGAGCCATATTTTCCAGGTCAAGATTAGAATGACCCGATTCGTTCAGTCTATACACTGCATTGAAACAAGCACCAATTGAGTTCGCTTTTTGGAGGATCCTCGACTATTATGAACTCTTCCTTAGAGTTACTGTGTTCCAGGGTAAGTCCTGCGTTCAGCGGAGCTTGACAATTCTCGGGAGTCCGCGGAACTCGCAGACATGGGTTGTTATTATAATCTTTCCTTCGAAAGACTTTGTTTATTTGAAGGAACATATTCGGTCCGCTTGGTTTAATGGCTTGAATTCTCTTGTTCCAGTCTTCATTAATTACTGATCTATAGTTGTCGCGGATCAGTTTCTGAAGATATTTAATTAGTGACTTAATTGTTTTTATATCCTGGCTATTTACATCGCTGAACTGTCTGTAGAACTGTTGTTTATTAGTTATAGAGGTATAAGGCCTCCTTTGACCTTCCTCTTTTGAATATTATTACTCCTATCTGACAAAAGGGCGTCAGGGCACATAAACCCGTGACGTGATTGTTTTATTTTTGATCAGGGCACATAAACCCGTGACCTAATTTATTATTATTTATTTAAATACGCCTAAGCTCTTTAACTTGTGCGTGATTCAATCGTTGGTGATCCAACAGCCGATCGAGCAATCCTTCAATTTTTTGTTTGCAATCTGCAAAAAAAAAGCGGTGAACCTCAAATGAAAATACGAGATGTTTACGTCTTAACAGATGAATGTAGAATCACATTTATTCTCAAAAATATTTTCCTTATATACAAAATTCTAAAACAACGAAACTTACTATCTAGCAAATACAATAGGAAAAAACCGGATTACTTCCTCTGTACCTATAATAAATTATCCAACTCGTATGGCGACGAGCATTATCCCATCAAACGGATATACATTCTCTATCCGCGTCAGAGTGACGGGTCGCAACAATCTCTTAATTACTATGCTCTTCTGTTCGTTTCATGTGTCCATACAGTCGATGCTGCCGCGGCTGTATCTGTGAAAAGCCCTTATTGGAAATTCTCCTTGCCTGTGTCATAAAAAATGTGCGCATCGAGGTCGTTTCGGAAAATAGTAATTATCTGCTGAGATAATTGCCGTCGAAATGTGAACCGTCATAAAATAATGGCATTGTATGAAAGAATACTTGTAATATTGAATGCAGATAATTTGTATTCGCGTAATGATGTGCGATATTTTGAGATGCCATATGAAACGAACTTAGCCTAAGGCAATTGATAACAATGCGTAAGTTATAATACTGTGACGCATATGACAATCAGTACTAGAATATTCTAGAGAGTCCGAAACAGAGTACTAGAATATTCTATAAAGTAATGGAAAACTGGAGACTAGGAACAGTAGAACATTCAAGGCAATGGAACGGACGGAAACGAAACGCTGAAACAGTATAAATACGCCGCACACAGAGCATGGTGATGAGTATGAAGTAGAAAGTAATAAGTCTCGAGTGAGAAGCAAGCGATAAGTAAGAAGTAAAATACGCGGTAAGTACGGAAGCGATAAGTCAAGAAATCGTTGTGTACGGTAAAAGTAACGGTTGTGGTTAACGGACTAATAAAGTGTTATATTAATTCAAAATCGATTTAACGGCTCTTATTTATTAAAAATAATTAATCCAGCGAACCCTAAGCTCGCTACAATTGGTGTCAGAAGTGGGATTAATTATTGGTGAAATAAATAAGTCTGTGGAAGTGTATTGTGACGATGGCAGATCGATATTCGGAGAAGAGTTCGCAACCGTTGAACATTTCGGAGATGTTCAGGATTATGATGGCAAAATTGGATGCGCGAGCTATCGATATTAACTCAAAATTGGATGCTTTAGCTGCAAAATTGGATGCGCGGGCTACAGGCGTTAATGCAAAATTGGACGCGCGAGCTGCAGAGTTTAAGGCAAAATTGGATGCCCAAAGGCAGTGTATGAAAGAATTCTGGAACTCGGAAGCGGAGGAATCTGAAGATGAGGAGAAATTGGAGCCACAGGAAATGAAGAAACTCAGGAAGAGCAAAGCTATGGCCGACAGTGGTGAGGAAGAGGAGGAAAATGACGATGACGTGTTACGTGAAGAACTGAAGGATTTCATCGATGATAACCCGATTGAAGAGGACGGCAGTGATGATGAAGACACTGATGCTTCAGGCCGTTCCCTGAAACGGATTTACAATGATGATGACGAGTTGGACGACCGACTGGAAGACGACAACTATGACCTTATTGAAGAGAATCTTGGTTTGAAAGTCGAAGGCAGAAAGCGTTCCAAGCGTCTGCATCGTACACAGGACGAAGAAAGTGATGGAGAGGAAGACGGCGACTGTGACCTTATTGAAGAGAATCTTGGTTTGAAAGTCGAAGGCAGAAAGCGTTCCAAGCGTCTGCGTCGTACACAGGATGAAGAAAGTGATGGAGAGGAACAGCACGTCGATGAAGGTTCAGCACGTGAGGCTATAGACGAACAGCTATTCGACGACGAAGACGATGTTGAACGCCGCTCTGAACGTAGTCACAGGGAAAGTGAGGCGGCAAAACATTTCAATGATGAATTGGAAAGGGGTCACTTTACGGAGTTGGACAATGAAATCCGTAAAACGGATATTCCTGAGCGAATGCAATTACGCGAAGTTCCGGTTACGCCTGTTCCAGAGGGACCCAACCAGCTACAAGATGAAGCTGAATGGATTTACAAACATGCGTTTTGTAAATCAACTGTTACCGAACAAAAGAGATCAACGGATGTTGGAGGTCGAGACCGCTATTGTAAGCCACCACATATGGGGGGAAGGATCAAGCAAGCCATAGATTGTAGGCGTAACCAACAGCTAGAGGTGCCGTTCATTACGTTCTATAGAGAAGAACACGTGAAACCAGAATTAAAGTGCGACGATCTATGGAAAGGCTATTACTACGACGCACGATGGTGTTTACTGTCAGCTCCAAAGAACAAACTGCTCCAGTTATTTGAAAAGATGCGGAACTACCAGTTGGATATGGTTATGAAATCGACAGATGCTCCAATACCAGATGATATGCGTGTAATTAAAGATGAAGATCTAGATCGCGCACGTGATGCGCAAACTCCAGAAGAGCTTAAGGGTGTGCACATGCATTTTCTCTTATACTGTTCGCATGAGATCCCTAAAATGCAAGAGGAATTCCGTCGTCAGGAAAAGAAAGAATGGCGGCAGGCTAGAGCTGACGCGAAAAGGAGAGCAGTAGAAAATTTGGATGAAGGTCAAGAACTTCCGCCGCCGAACGCCAAGATGAAAGTGGTGCATTCCGACCGATTGGTGGCTTTTGTTGGCCCGGGAGACCAGTGAACTTAGTTCGGGACGAACTAATCTAGGCGGAGGGTAGTGTGACGCATATGACAATCAGTACTAGAATATTCTAGAGAGTCCGAAACAGAGTACTAGAATATTCTATAAAGTAATGGAAAACTGGAGACTAGGAACAGTAGAACATTCAGAACGGACGGAAACGAAACGCTGAAACAGTATAAATACGCCGCACACAGAGCATGGTGAGGAGTATGAAGTAGAAAGTAATAAGTCTCGAGTGAGAAGCAAGCGATAAGTAAGAAGTAAAATACGCGGTAAGTACGGAAGCGATAAGTCAAGAAATCGTTGTGTACGGTAAAAGTAACGGTTGTGGTTAACGGACTAATAAAGTGTTATATTAATTCAAAATCGATTTAACGGCTCTTATTTATTAAAAATAATTAATCCAGCGAACCCTAAGTTCGCTACAATACTTTAAGGTAAATTCTTAAATTAACAAGTAATGCGTAAGTATGAAACGTGGCTACTAACGTGTGCACAAAAGGGGATTTTAAAGTACACTTAAATGTCAGAGCACATTTCGAGTGGGTGGAGGGGAAGTGGATAAGGAAAGGAGGTGTCGATGTATATTGTTATTGAATGTCTGGACATCACAACGGCCAGGAAACACATGATCAGGCAGAACATTCCACATTCGTGTGGTTCGGCTAAAGAATGATTCTCTATATTTATTTGTGCGCCTGAAGTTCACTTTCAACGTGAACTGATGCGCATTCACAGATTGACGGGTATCGCGGGAAAATATCTGAAGGGGCGGAACTCATTCAGCAAATTCAGTTGAGCAACGACCGTGCTAGTACCTATAGAAAAGAGATAGGCATGATACGTTGCGTCTGTGTTCTAAGGGCGGAATTGATCGACTTACGGCTGGGTCCCCAATAAGATTCACTGCTCGTTTTTGCATCCTGTCGAGCATGTGTAGTGTAGTTTTGGATGCGCCTGACCAAATATGGGAGTTGAACTCCGTTTTTGGACGAATACACGCCTTGTAAATAGTGGCCAGGTTGGATGGAGTGAAGTATCTTTTGCATCTCTTAAGGAATCCCATACTTTTCGCAGCTTCAAATATCTGATCATTCCAGTTAAGAGTCGAATTAATTCGAGTGCCGAGGATTGATAATTCCTTGGCTTCGTCGATGCAAGTGCCGTTCATAGACAGTATATTTACTTTGGCGTTCACCTTTGACGACAAGAGGCACCACTGAGTTTTTAGGGCATTGAATTCTACTCGGTTAGATAATCCCCACTGATATATCTTGTTGAGGTCTGAATTCAATGTATCAAGCATAAGTTGTTGGTTGGTAGTGACGTTCGGAGAGTTTGGACGGGAGTGTTGGTATGAGTATGAGAAACTCAACGTGGTATCATCTGCAAACGAGTGAATTGGGTTGTGAGTAATTGACAAGAGATCATTTATAAAGGTGAGGAAGAGAGTGGATGAGAGTACCGAACCCTGGGGAACACCTGCATTAATTTGATGGGAGACAAATTTAACACCATCAAAAACCACTTGGATTGAACGGCCAGAAAGATAGTCTCTTATCCAATGGATCAGAGAATTGTCCACTCCATATGAATGCAATTTGGACAAAAGGGCTGGATGCCAAACTCTGTCGAAGGCTTTTGAAATATTTAATGCGAATACCTTACTTTCACCGCGGTAGTGGATGGAATGGCTCCACTTTTCGGCAAGGTACGCCATCCAATCTCCCGTGGACCTGTTGCTACGAAAGCCATATTGGCGGTCATTGAGGAGGTCATTTGATCCCAGATATTTCGAAAGTTTACGGTTGATAAGAGATTCCATTACCTTCGAGAGAATAGCTATGGGTCGATAAGAAAAAAGGGATGATTTATCACCCTTTTTGGAAATTGGCTGAATGTTCGCTGACTTCCATCTATTTGGGAAACGGCCAGTAGAATAAGATAAATGGAAGAGTTTCCGCAGTGGTTTAGCGAGTGAAGAGGAACATCTCTTCAACAGGATTGGGGGAATGCCATCCGGATCAGCGGATTTGTGTGCGTTTAGCTCCTTGAGTGCCCGAGGAGTTCGTTTGATACCAGATATTTCGAAAGTTGACGGTTGATAAGAGATTCCATTACCTTGGAGAGAATAAAAGTTAGAGCTATGGGTCGATAAGAAGAAAGAGATGATTTGTCACCCTTTTTGGGAATTGGCTGAATGTTCGCTGACTTTCATCTATTTGGGAAACGACCAGTAGAATAAAACAATTGGAAGAGTTTCCGCAGTGGTTTGGCGAGTGAAGAGAAACATCTCTTCCAGAGGATTGGGGGAATGCTGTCCGGACCAGCGAATTTGTGTGCGTTTAGCTCTTTGAGTACACGGACAACAGTACGCGTTCGGAAGCGAATCTGGCTTATGGTGTGCTGTTTATGCTCAAGTTCAGGTGGAACTGATGTGGTATCAGGCAGCATTGAGTTGGCTGCAAAATGTGCAGCAAGTAGATTCCCCTTCTCTATTGTAGTGGTGACTGGTTTGTCATCGACTATAAGCGGAGAAATGGATGAAGAGACTGAGTTTTGAATGTTTTTCACGAATGCCCAGAAGTTTCTACTACCTGTGGGAGAGTATAGTATTTTTTGACTCTCTGGTCATGCAAGAACTTTGCGCGTTGAATATACGCATTGCAGTCATTTCTAGCTCTCTTAAATCTTTTCCGGTTTTCTTCAGTATAGTTTAATTTATACAACCGGAAGTTCAACTCTTTAGCCTTAATAGCTTCTCTGCACTCCGAAATGAACCACATATTTCTCTTGGGTTTGATACTCTTTACTCTGTGTCGAATAAAGGTCCGCATGCCAAGTAGAATCGTGTCTGTCAATGTGTCCGCTATAGAGTCAACATCGTTATTGAGGAAAAATAACGACCAATTTAACCTCCCAAAAAAGTCGTTCAAACCTTCCCAGTTGGCTTTCTCGTAGACCCGTACTGTTCTTTTGGGAGCTTTCTCATTAACGTTACTGTTAGTTAGAGGAAATTTAGCTGACACGACACAGTGGTCTGAAGTGCCCATTGGCGACGAAACTTCAATTGTGTATTTGTTTGGGTGGGAGGTGAGAAACAGGTCCAGTGTGTTGGCGAAATGACCATATATATCTGGTACCCGTGTTGGCTCATTGACAAGTTGAGTTAAGCTATTTGAATCAGCAAAAAGCTGGACATATTGACTTTCGGGTGTTGTTGTTCTGGAGTGACGAAGCCACTGAGAGTTATGCACATTAAAATCACCCGCAATAACGATTTCAGTGTGCGGATATAGGGTCAAGTTCCTATCGATAGAATCAGACGGAGCATCAAATTCGTTAAGGGATGCATTTCTACCCAAGTTTAGTCTTCTGTAAAGAAAGCAGTAATGTATGATATGCCTACGAACGTGAAGTTTTAGCAACGGGAAATTAAATTCTGGGTTGGAACAGAGCCCATATTGTGGCAGAAGCTGATAAGCAATATCATTTCGTATGTATGTGGCTATACCACGATGTGGAAAGAACAGTGGCACTAAGTTATATCCAGGTAGATTAAAATCGGAAATATCTGTATTAGAAATTACCTGGGTTTCGCTAAGTGCAAGGATAGTTGGATTCTGGTTAGAAACATGGGCAGACACAGAAGAGAAATTGCATCTCAAGCCACGAATGTTACACAAATCAACGCGAAATTCCCACTCCATTGAAATGGCCCTACACAGAAAACTAATACCGCCTCGGGAAAGGATGCAAGTCGGGACCCGGCGATAGATAAGCGAAAGGAACCACTACAGGTGTTATGCCCTTGTAGTAGGTGCCCCATTAGATCCGTGCCGAAATCCAGGTCACAACCCTTCCATGATGAACATTATGCCACTCAGACACAAAAACACTCTCCAAAGATTATTAATCAATCGAGATTTTCGATGCCTGAGGGACGCAGACAGAGGTGCGAAAAAAAGGAAAACAGACACAAGGGATGGAAAGGGTAGAGGGTTTTCCCACACTGCACATCACTCGCGTGTATATTCTCGCACTTTTCGCAGCACTAAGACGCGTGTGCGGAGATCCGTTTGTTTGCATAGGATCGCACAGAAAACTTTGCACTGCACTCGGACGCGTGTGTGAAGATCCGTTTGTTTGTTTAGGATCTCACAGTAAGACTTCGCGCCCGAACCGATAGTGCAATTGGGTATCTTATGTGTATCTAAGAATCGCAAAACGGATTGCACAATTGATCCGATGGTACGCATCACGAGGCAGAAGCGCACGTGCTGTCTCGTTGGCGGTTTCCACGCGAATTAAAAGAATGTATAGGATTATATTGTTCAAGTATTGAGTGTTCGTTTGGGACATGTATTACGGCACCAAGTCCATACTGGTCGCTATCGTACTCGATTGTACGAGGACAATTTCGAGTAGTTAGATCCGTATCTAATGATTGTATTCGCTCGTCCAGCAACAGTAAATCCAAGAAGGAATTTCCTCTTGGATAAGACGGCGTACTCGTAGCGAACAATTCTAGTTTGTGTTCGATGGCGTTTGTTTGCCACCAGTCGAACAACACATTGCCTCTTGTGTTCCCGATAAGGTTACCCCAAGCACTGTGCTTGGAATTGAGATCTCCCGCCATAAAGAAATAATTATTTTCCTAGTCTAACTTGAGACTTCGAAAAAGGGTATCAAGCTAATTAATAAACTGTATACACTGCGGAGCTTCGGGAGCATAAGCAGAGATCCCATATATATGCCTTTGACTTTTCAAAGGAATATCTATAACGATAATGTCCGTTCGAGCCATTTGTTCCATCCGTTTTTTTTTCGATCTTTTCGAATTTTTTATCAAACGCAGCAAACTGTCCTTGTATGGAAAGTAATCTTGCTGTTATATCAGTTTGTGCCTCTAAAGCAGGCGTTTTAATGATATTTCATGATTGTTCTAAGATTGGTGCATTTTTTACTCCGCCTGCCATTTGGGCGTATGACACACTTGGTGCCACAAAGTTGTTGTAAGAGTGAGTTTTCATTTGTTTCTCTTCTTCAACTTGCTTCTTTCTGGCTTCCAACTTTGATTTTAGTTGTTGGTACTTAGGGCAACCTGTAAAGTTAGCAGGGTGACCTGTGTTGTTACAGAGGACACAGGATAGTTTATTTCTATCCGGGAGCTGTTCTTTGCCCAACGGACATTCCCCAATTATATGCTTATTTAGGCATTTGACGCATCTGAAATGCATATTGCAATTCGCTGCCACATGGCCAAAGCGCTGACAGTGCATACACTGCAATACGCGGTCGGACTTCTTTATTCTCTCCCAACTTATTGTTTGGTGATTCATGTATTTAATATATCTAAGTCCATCAATTTTACTATTGGGGCTTAGTGACATAATGAATAAAACACTAATTGTTTTTTAATTATTTTGGGTGCACAGAAGTCCCAAGCGAACCCGTACTCCTTTAAGATGTGCAACGCGGTTTAATTTAAAAATAATAATTTAACAATAATTTAATAATAATTTTACATATACTTCACTTTTTAGGCCGTTCGTTTGAACGGTTCATCAGCTATCATTTTTCGATTGTCGACACGTCTACACCGGATGATGGTCAATTTGGTACTCAGTCAATGTGAGTGTTTTTGTGAAAATGGACAAAGTTGAATATCGAGCTGTCATTACATTTTTGTTTTTGAAAAGCAATACGCCTACGCAAATCAAAGATAAATTGGACTCTATGTCTGGGGACTCTGCACCATCATTAACCACAGTGAAATTTTGGGCAGCTGAATTTAAAGGTGGCCGTGAGAGCTTGGGAGACGATGAACGTTCGGGACGTCCAAAAACTGCAACAACTGACGATAATATCGCAAAAGTCCACCAAATGGTGTTAGACGACCGGCGAATTAAAGTGAGGGGGATAGCTACAGGCTATGAAAATGTCCAAAGAACGTTTTTGTCACATATTAAATCAAGATTTGGGCATGAGAAAGCTGTCCGCGCAGTTTAGGCGCAATAAATACGAGTTACACCATTATACGCCGAAACAAAAATACAGTAAAAACAGTGGACTGCAAAGGGGGAATCGGCTCCAAAAAAAAAAAGAAAAAAACAGCGACTCACTCAAAAAACTGTCAAATAAAAACTACCCGTCCAAAATAGCTGAAATTTTCGTGAATAACTGTAAAAAGATGCACAACTACATTCACCAGCTTTTATTGACGAGTGCCGCTATCTTCACATTGAGATCGGAAACTTTTCAGTCCACCCTCGTATATAAGTTACATACTACTACAAAGACCTTAAGAACTATGTTAACTAGACTTAACCTAAGGTAACCAGGGCAAATCAAAAAGGCAGGAGTGGCGGCAAGAGGTGGGGGCAGGCTATAGCAAAGTGTCAAAAGCGCCGCTTACGATTGGCGGTGAGAATGATATAGGAGGCTGTGCTTGAGAGTATGGGTAGAGAGGTCGAAGTCGAACAAGGCGGAATTGGAGTTCACATTTCTCAGCATCCGCGAAAGGGGTATTATAGATGGAATATGAGCTGTAATTGTAGGTAAAATGTGAGCAGTGATATTGACATTCTCTGATGAGTGAGTTGAGTGGAGTGTGATGGAGACAACTCCGTCTGCTTGTCCGGTTGAAGGACTTCCAACGCCGACAATTGGAATGTATGATGGCGATATTGAAGTATTGAGAGAACGAACTACCATCCTTCGAAATGGTGATAGAGCGTTATACGAGTACTGAGAACCATTTAAATTCACAGCGTTGCGATTGGCGGCTTGAGCAGATGATGAGCAGAGATCTTAAAGGAAGGAGCTGTCTGCTTGAGTTGTGGCGTGAGCGTAATTAACGAGTCAATTTTGACGTGAATCAGAAATGTTTGTAGACTTGATAATAAATGTTGATGCAGCATGGTATGATGTTTTTCTCCGCAAGTTGTTCAGCGTTTCGGATTTTTGTAGAGCGATACAATATGTTTTCCGAGACAGTTTATGCAGAGGTTTTGAGTGAAGCCCACGTGAAGCGATCGTACTCTGGAAGTCCTCTGAACTATGGACAGAAAACGACAAAGTGCGTTTCTGTGCAGAATGAACATGGATGTTGATAAGATTGATTTGTGGACTTCTGTTGAGCCGTAGCAGATGAGTACGTTGGCGAATGAAAACGAGCTTGAGCTGATGTAGGTTCAGCTCGTAATTGCTGTAAACTTGAAGCTTAAGCAGAATCGTTAGTGAAATCTTGAGCGACATGAACATGAGAATGCGTTTGCGCGACATGAACATGAGCAGCTGATTTTTTTGATTTACCAGAGTCAGCTTTCAAGCTTGTTCACTTGAACTTCGTGGCTGACACTATAATGTTCATCATCTCCAGAGCACGATTCCTTCCTTCAATTCTAAGAACTCCGGATACTCTTTAGCTGATTCAAGATAGAGTTCCCATGACCGAATAGTCCAATTTTTAAGCTATAAAATGGACTAGAATAGCATCCCATTGAGCTGTTGTGCGTCCTAGTGACTTTAAAGCATTCAAGGCCTCATTGGAAGTACTGAGCAGATGTTGAAGATCATTTGTTGACTTCCTTTCAACGGGTTTTATGTTAAATAATTTATTCAACTGAGCTGAAACGAGCAATATCTTATTATCGTAGTAAGAGACGAGATTTGTCTTCGCCGTCTTGAAGGAATCACCATCAATAGCGAAGTTGGCAGTAAGATTAGCTGCAGAGCCTTCTAAACAGACGTTTAGATAGTGCATTTTCTCTACGCTTGTCAGAGCTGGATTTTCTCCAACCAACGAAACAAACATGTCGCGGAATTGACGCCACTTTGAGAAGTTGCCTGAGAATTTAGCTAAAGAAATCTCAGGGAAAGCTGAGCGGTGATTGGATGAAGCTAGCACACTAGAACTAACGAGAGCGGAACCCATTGTAGGCAATCTGGCCTCAATGGCATCGATTCTTTCACGTTGCGCATCGTGACCAGTATGATAGTGATGGAGTAGAGTACGAATTATCCATGAAATATTCATGCTCAGTATACACATCTGTTTTAGATGACAACAGCTTATCCTGTTCCGAATCGAATTTATCCTAATGAGCTTCAACCAACTTGAGTTTGCTGATAGCGCTTTGGCAGGAAATGCCCTCATAGGTACCAATGGTGGTAGCGTTAGCAGCAGAAGATATAAAAGCTAATCTGTTCATTTGCAACACAATCCGCTTGTTGAAAGATGCTATGTTGAATTTAGATTTAAAAAAGAACGAGTGCACAGAAATAAATGCACTAGAGATTGCAAACTGATTTAAGGCGATAATATATAGCGAAAGAATGAAAGTGAATAATTGAATTTGTAATTTAGCAGATGAAAGTTGATGTGTTAACAGATGAAAGTTGATGTATTAGCAGAAAAACCAAGCGTCCAAAGATGTCAAATAGCTCATTTAACACATCACCTTTCACACAATGTTCTATGTTTTAATTATCCACGCTATCCGGCTCGAAGGACCTAATAATAATGTTTGATTGTATGAGGGTGGCCTGAAAAGTTTCCGACCTAACAAAGATACAAGACATTTTTCTTAAAATTTATTTTTATTTTTCTACATAGTCTCCTTGTAACTCTACATACTTCTCCCAGCGATGCACCCATCTCTCTAATCTCTGCCCTCCGAGGGCAATTTATAGATTAGGGAACAAAAAGAAGTCGCTGGAGCTAGATCTGGTGAGTAAGGCGGATGGCCAAGCTGTTCAAACCGTAATTCGTGGATTTTCGCCATGGCAACCGCTAAGGCGTGAGACAGCGCGTCGTCTTGGCGAAACAGGATTTTCTTTTTCTGCAAATGTGGCAGTTTTACCGCAAGTTTTACCTTCAGCTGGTCAAGTAATGATGCGTAGTAAGCTTCTATAATGGTTTTTCCTTTTTGAAGATAATCGATTAAGATAACTCCATGACTATCCCAAAAAACAGTCGCCTTCACTTTCCTAGCCGTTTTAGTTTTTTTGAAGTCGATTCCCCCTTTGCAGTCCACTGTTTTGACTGTATTTTTGTTTCGGGCGTATAATGGTGTTACAAGTTTCATCGACAGTAATTAATTGGCGCCAAAACTCGGATTTATTGCGCGTAAACTGCACCAACAGAGCGTTGGAAATGTTCATTCGAACACGTTTTTGGTCTAACGTGAGCAAACGTGGCACTCAATGCGCGGGCAGCTTTTTCGTGCCTAAATCTTGATTTAATATGTGACAAACACGTTCTTTGGAAAGCCTCTGCTAACTCTGTCATTTTAATTCGGTGGTCATCTAGCACCATTTGGTGAACTTTAGCGATGTTATCGTCAGTTGTTGCAGTTTTTAGACGTCCCGAACGTTCATCGTCTCCCAAGCTCTCACGGCCAGGTTTAAATTCAGCTTCCCAAAATTTCACTGAGGTAAATGATGGTGCAGAGTCCCCATACACAGAGTCCAACTTATCTTTGATTTGCGTAGGCGTATTGCCTTTCAAAATGGTGCAAGACTGATAACCTTGCCCGTGAAAATAAATTATTATGGAAAATTTAACGAGCCTTGAGACTTGCTAAATAAGGCCGATACCAGATCCCGGTTGTAGTGCCGATGATAATGAAGATTGCTTTTCAAAAACAAAAATTTAGTGACAGCTCGATACTCAATTTTAGTCCATTTTCACAAAAACACACATCGACTCACTCAAACGACTGTCAAATAAAAACGACGCGTCCAAAATGGCTGAAATTTTGGTGAGTAACTGCCAAAAGAACCACAATTACATTTGTGGGGGTTCTCTACATCACATGGAGAACCAACCCACAATTCCTACCTATCTTCGACCGCTAACAGCGCGTCGCCCTAACTCAACCTGTAACCCATACGCAAACACTCAAGAACGCATCCCAATAAGCAACAGCATATATCCCCCAACCTACCAAGAACCCATTTCCCAAGCTGTAATAAATGCATATACAAATTTCCAACGCAATACTCACCATCTCCATCAACTACATCGAGCCGCATACATTTTTCCAAAAACTGCTTCGGTTAATTTCTTATCAAATCATATCTCTTGCTTGCAACCAAACAATTCCAATTTCACCCGAAAATCATTCCGGCTCACTTCCTGCTTAAACTATTCCCTCGCTTGTAACCAAGCAACGTTAATTTTCCCCGAAAACCATTTCGGTTCCCATTCCACCTAAACCATGTAGAACCACACCAATTCCCCCTTACTGGCAAGCCACCAGCATGATGCGTCGCCCTTCCATGAAATATATACTTGGCTATGCCTCCGAAACCAATTTCCCGGTACACACAACCAAAGAATCCAACTAGGCCTATACGGCAATGATTTTCCAAAACTAAATTCCCTATACAGGCATAGCAAACCTTTTCAAAGTTCCTAGTAAATGGCACTGAGTTTATTTAGCTATGACTCCACTGCCACGACGGGACGAACTTTTCCTCGCTAGTAATGAGTCACTCGATTTTTAACCACGGAGGTGGGCACACCCAAATTAAACACAGCCCCTACTTAATTCAAGGTTTATTCGGACGGCCGTAGTATCACCCACAGTTCAAAAGGGCCGTTTAACTTCAATCTTTTTTGCGCAAAGTGAATTCAAATATAGGTGTTAGTTCTGGGCGGGCTGCCATTTGTACCATAGCTGATCATTGCGAAGTTGCAGACAGGGGCAGCTAAATATCGACTAAGACTTGTCGCAAAAGGTGTCGTAGTGCTTGTAGTCAAATGTACAAATTTATTGTGAAGTATTCGGTGAGAAGTTTGGATTGTTAATTGAACGTACTTAAATATGCGAAGCTCACCAGTGAAATCAAACAATTTGTAAACGATGTAAGACAGAATAAGAAAAATAAGAAAACTCTTTCCGACAAAAAAATAAAAAAAAACTATTTCCAATAAAAAAATAAAAAACTATGCTCAACGAGCCAGTGCGTTTTATTCCTTTTTGCCTTCCTCGTCGGTGAACGTTAGCAGTTTTATTTGCCCAGTGACGTGTTGGGGGTATAGTGAAACCGCACCCGTGCTAGCGCACTCTACTTACACACCCCCACACATTCACTAGCTTTTATTGACGTCAAGGTCGGAAATCTTTTCAAAACACCCGTGTGTACTGTGAGCCTAATGTCTGAGCTGAAATTTGTACTGTATGCCTGTCTGTAATTTTCCACTGTGGTACGACCACCGCCTTCGTTAATCACTCCAAAATAAAACGCGTTTTAACTCAACAAACTAGCAGAACAAATTTTGTTAGAATCAGAAACGTGTGCAACAAGGCGATTGATACCGCGAAGAAAGTTTACAACGGCAGGGTGATCAATAAACTCCTCCGGTGCACGGCTGGTTGGCCCTCCTTCTGGTCAATGGCAAAAGCTGTCAGCGGTAACTTCGCATCTTCCTCTTTCCCTCCGTTGGTGACAGACAGAGGGACGTTAGTCACGAATTCAAAGGATAAAGCTAATATGTTCCCGAATTTATTTTCCGAAAATTCAAACCTCGATCTCGGTCTTTGGGAGTCACCTGCGATCGCACCGGTACGGCCTTCCATGCGGGATGTGAGATTTCATCTGCGCACTATTCAACGGATTCAAGGTGAACTGGTTTGTAGGATGGCAACCGAACCGGACGGAATACCAGCAATAGTCCTTAAGAACTGTGCTCCAGAACTGTCGCCGGTTCTTGGCAGACTCTTCCGCTTATCTTATGCACGGAGGACCTTTCCTGCCTGCTGGAAAATCGCTCGAGTTTAGCCAATCCCAAAGACGGGAAAAAAGTGTCTCCCACAAAATTACCGTCCGATAGCATTACTGTCTATTTTATCTAAGTTGATGGAAAAAGTCATCAATACTGAGATAGTTAAGTAGGCGGTCCACGGAAGACCTTTTGACACTTATAACCGATATATGGACATCTGCGATTGAGCGGCATGGTGAGTCAAGGGCAGTCGTATTGGATATCTGCAAGGCTTTTGACCGCGTCTGGCACGGGGCATTGCAAATGCAAACTCCGTTCATATGGACTTTCTCAACAGCGTTGCGACTGGACGAAGAGCTTCCTTGAAAATTGATCGATCCGGGTTGTTGTGGACGGCGAGTGTTCGGATCTGTATCCTGTTAATTCGGGGATGCCCCAAGGTTCTATTTTGGCTCCAACCTTGTTTTTGCTTCACATAAATGATTTGTTGGAGACAACGGATAACAAAGTGTTCAGTTTTGCGGATATAGTACGCTTGTTTCCTCCTTTTCGAGTATTCGGTCGATTGGTGCATCTGCGTCGCACCAGCTGAGATGTAGACAGATTGACTCTCTGAATCGGGATCTGGATAAAGTCCTGCATTGGGGAATAACCAATCACGTCGATTTCAACGCAGCGAAGACACAATATGCAGCATTCACAAGGAAAAGTGTATCATCGGTTCCACAGCTGATGATGAATGCCCAGGACCTCGAAGCTGGGGAAAGCCTGAAATTGCTCGTCGTGGCGGTCTGTGGGAATGTATCATGGCATAAACATGTGTCACGATATATATATGTATACCCGCCTGTCACGTGGGAGACCGGGGTTCGATTCCCCGTCGGGGAACCTCTGGCGCAAGACTAATGACCTTGCCCGGAAAAAACAAATCATTATGGAAAATTTAACAAGCCTCATGACTTGCTAAATAAGGCCAAGACCGATTCCAGGTTGTAGTGCCGATGATGATGATGATGATGAACATGTGTCGAGCATCGCCAGGTCAGCCTCAGGAAAACTGAGTTATCTTTTTAGAACCAAGGAATATTTTACTCCCGCCCAACTTCTTCTCCTGTATATATCCCAAGTTAGACCCGCGATGGAATATTGCTCTCATGTTTGGAGCTCGGCTCGTAAACATACCCTCGACCTACTTGAGAGCATACAGAGACGAGCGATCTGCCTGATCGGGGACTCGGCGCTGACGTTGGGACTACAGTCGCAATCACATCGAAGGCGCGTAGCCAACCTCTGTCTGTTTTACAGATAGTATCACGAGTACTGTTCCTCGGAGATTCGTGGTATTGTTCCACGCAATTCGGCTTATGTGCGATCCACAAGACAATCCGACGGATTCCACAAGTTTGCGGTTCATCTTCCGATGGCGCGAAGATCCCTGCATCAGAACTCGTTCCGCTACAGAGCGGGGAAGCTGTATGGTGTGCAGGCGTACTGCATCGGGCTCCCTTCTTCCTCCATCATCGCTATTGTTCCGCCGAAGCAAACACCAAGGATATCCAAGAAAGTAACGAGAGTCAAAACAATAAAAATGCACTGGTTTGTTTCAGTCGGCAAAATGTTCTCTTTATTTTATTCACTGATAGTTATTTTTGTAATTAATTAGATGAACATGAATTAAAAGTCACTTGGAATCTCACAAATATCTTAATTTAAGCATTTTCATTGCATCGTTGGAACGTACACAATACACAAACTATGTAAACTCTCCGCACTATAATTCCAACTATTCATTATCATCATTGGCACTACAACCGGGTACCGGTCTTGGCCTTATTTTATGAAGTCCTGAGGCTTGTTAAATTTTCCATAATGATTTGTTTTTTCTGCAAGGCCATTAGTCTTGCGCTAGAGGCTCCCCAACGGGGAATCGAACCCTGGTAACTCGCGTGACATGCGGGTATACTAACCACTATACTATCGAGAAGCTCATAAATCCAATTATTACGAAGGTAATATTACAAAATGACACTCTTATAATTCAAACAAAAACACGACTCCGGGTTGTACGCGTCCCGCAGCGCTACGGGAAGCGGGAGAAAACCCGACCGATTCGGCCAGTGGATGGCATAAGAGTCTGCGAGGGAAGAACTCCGAGCAGTATTCACTCCTCAGTTAAGGGTAAGGTTTGGAGGAGAAAGAGAAAATTTTCTCTTTAGGGTGTGGCCACCAAGGAAATGCAATTTTTCCTTACTGGGTGTGACAAATGGACGGCGATCTCTTTATGCAGTGGTGTGTATGTGCCCGTGTCTGACACAATACTCCTAATCGTCACAGTCTGTCACTAACGTTCCAAAAATGTTCCGCCAAACACTAAAGGAAAACTGTTCACCCGGAAAGTAATCACCTGGACAAATAAAACCCGGACGTATGTTGTTCGAAGTTAGCTTTATAATTTTATTGTTTTTATTGGTCCGTAAATCTATTGCACTTAATTGGATTAAAGAAACAAAATAATTACACAAGATTAAAAGGACCCACAGAAACAACATATAATACGTTACACTTATTTTAATTGAAAGCACGCTTACTCCACTCGACTTAATTATCTACGCTTCTCCGCCGCGCGACAGAGAGCGGGAGATCGCGCGACCAGCGTGGTCGGCAGACGTAATAAGACTCCTCGAGGATATAACTCTGGCTTGAATTCCAACCTCGATTCGGGTTAAGGAACGGAAGAGAGAGAGAAAATGTTTCTCTTAAGGGTGTGGCCACCAAGGAGATGCGATCTTTTGGTGCAGTGGTGTGTATGTGTGTTGGTACACATCACCGTGTTCATCGATGCATTTCAGCTAAGGATAAACGAAACATACAACGAGGAAAAAGAACAAAGGGAGACGCGACCTAAGGCATCGGCCTGTAATGAGGGTCGGCTAAATAAATAAGCTGCAACTCATTAAATGGGAAATGCATTTGGGATACGTCAAACAATTGGGATTATTTATCGTATCGCCAGAATGCCTGCGTTAGAACAGAATTCTTTGTTTGCACATGATGTGTGCTGAGGAATTTGGTTTTAGCGGCTATTGCGCTAATTGCCTGCTGCTGCGTCAATAAGCTGCTTGGAGTTGCTTTGTCGTTGGACAAAAGAGTCGCCAGCCAATGTGTATGTGGGTAAAATTGTTGTACACATGGTGAAGCTGGGAATAGCCGACGCTAGGATAAGATTCCCCGATTATGTGGTTACTTGATACGGTAACCGAATTGTTTTCTTTCAGGCACAATGTTTGACCTTTAAGGAATTCGTCTAGGAAAATGCATAAGCATTATGGATGCTGGTGAATTGCTTTAGGAAAATTTTATTGCTGCGTTAATGCATGGAAAATGCCCTTGTGAAAGGAAATGCTTTGATGCGGGGAGATTGAGGTGCAAATATGGGTTGCGAATATGGGGGGTTCTTCAAGTGAGCTTTAAGAACCCCCACACTCCCATCTCACGCGAGTGTTCCCGGAGCGTTACAACCTGCAACTATTCAAAAAGAACTGCAAGAGTTATTTGGTGGCATCTCGGGGCGCCCACTCGGCGCTATAGGTTCGCCTCTCCTGAGAGAAGTCTAATAAAAAAAAATCGTAATGTTTTCTTTAATTGACCTATACAGTAACCAAAAATACTTCATTGAGCATAAATAACAACGCTCTGTACTCATTTAGAACATTTTTCAAAAGTCAAAAGTTAAAGAAAAAACTATGATGTTTAAAGAATTTCATCGACGAGAAAACACGTCCATTCCCAGTAATAGCAGAAAAAACCATGATAGAAGTTAGCTGGTTTCCGTCATGTTCGTTGACTATCACTTTGTGTTAATCAGTCGAAATTAGATCCATATGCCGGCGAGTAGCCGCCATTTCTTGATATTCAAAAGCGAGAGGTTTTGAAAAATTGTCGTAGTCCACCCCATCCCCAAAAAGGGGGCGACAATATTTTATCTCATACCATTGTCCGCACAACACATCATCATCATCATCGGCACTACAATCGGGAACCGGTCTTGGCCTTATTTAGCAAGTCCTGAGGCTTGTTAAATTTTCCATAATGATTTATTTTGTCTGGGCAAGGTCATTAGTCTTGCGCCAGGGGCTCGCCGGCGGGGAATCTAACCCCGATCTCCCGGGTGACAGGCGGGTATACTAACCACTATACTATCGAGGAGCCCGCACAACACAGCCATCACTAAATTTCAGAGGCAACATTTTAGACGTGTACTCATTTGCGCTATTTACGCAAGACTGTTTGTGCTATCGTTGCCAAATTTGGTATGTTTACGGTAAATTGTATTGCTTTCAGGTGCTTGTTATTATTATAAATAGGTGGCGTTTGTATCTAGTAAAAAAGTATTATTCATCTACTTAGAAAAAAGAAAAACCTATTAAAAGTTGTGCTTGAGAGGAGATTTCTGGGTCTCTATTGTGGATGTCGGCAAGAACACGGGTTCATCAATGTTCCCAGCTACTTGTTCCACCGAGAGCGAAAGCACTGAGTTCAACCGTCAGTTTTAGGAGAGCAGAAGAATCAGACACTGGTATGTCATTTTTTATTTATCGCAATTTTTCTTAAAGTACTTAAACACTAAGCGGATGTCACATCACACTCGTACAACGAGTCGGAATAGTCTAGTTCGGGAAAATACCCTTGTCGACCGGAATTAATGTTTGAATAATTTGATTGGTAAAAAAAAGGAAGAAAACCCTTGCTGGTCCGAATTGATGTCCAAATAATTTGATTGGTGCAACGGGGCCCGCTGGTTCGCTACTTGCACTCCGCGGTGATCGAAACCTGTCGTCTATCGTCCGCAAATTTCCTCGAGGCACTTAATCGCTAACCGAACGTTACATCGCACTCGTAGAACGGGCCGAAGAAGTCTAATTCGGGAAAAATATCCTCGCTGACCGGGATTAACGTTCGAATAATTTAATCAGCGTGGGAGGAAGCTAAGCTGATTCGCTGCGCGTACTTCGCGGCGATTGAAATTTATTCTGTTGATGGGCCCGCTACCGAGGGTAAGGCTCCGTACAAATGATGACACACGGTCTCCAGTGGCTGAAACTCGACTGACTAAATACTAGCGAGGGAAGATTCGTCGCGTCGTGGCAGTAGAGTCATAGCTAAAATAAACTCACTGCCATTTACTAGGAACTTTGAAAAGGGTTGCTATGCCTATATAGGGAATTTCGTTCCGGAGAATCATCGCCGTATAGGCTGGGTTGGATTGTTTGGTTGTGTGTACCGGGAAACTGGTTTCGGCGGCATAGCCAAGTATGGTCAAGGGTCTTGATCGTTGCGATGGTCGTTTCGTAGAAAGACGACGCATCATTGCTGGTGGCTTGCCAGTAAGAGTTCGTGTGGTTCTATATAGTTTAGGTGGAATGGGAACCGAAATGGTTTTTGGGGGAACTAAATGTTGCTTGGTTACAAGCGTGAGATAGTTTAAAGAAGAAGTGAGCCGGAATGATTTTCGGGGGAAATTGGAATTGCTTGGTTGCAAGTAAGAGATATAATTTAGATGGGATATTAGCCGAAGCGGTTTTTTGGAAAAATGTGTGCGGCTCGATGTACTTGATGGAGATGGTGAGTATTCGGTTGTAAATTTGAATATGATTTTCCGGGGAAACTAGGATTGCTTGGTCGCAAGCAAAGAATATAATTTAGATAGAGAATTACCCGAAGCGACTTTGGAAAAATGTATGCGGGTCGGTGTAATTGATGGAGATGGTGAGTGTTTCGTTGTAAATTGGACATGCGTTTATTTCAGGATATGATTTTCGGGGGAAATTGGTAGGTTGGGGGTGTATGCAATTGCAGGTTTGGGGAAGGCTGCTGTTGCATATTGGGATGTGTTTTTGAATTTTTGGGAATGGATTACAGGTTGCGTTAGGGTGATGCGCTGTTAGCGGTCAAAATTGGTTGGCATTGTGGGTTGGTTTTCTATGTGGTATAGCGAACCCCCACAGATTCTTAGTTAGAATCTTACAAAAATCGTCTTTTTTTTGTTTTCTAGTTAAAAGTGTTCCATAACATCACTCTTAAAATATTTTAATAAAATTCGAAAAAAAATAGAGGGTTCTAGACGTACTGACAGCATCACATTTATATGAGTAGAAACTGGTTTCTATTCATATCGGAGCATAGTATTTTATTAAAACTGTAATTGTGTTTTTTTATTTAAAAAAAACTTTTTTTTCGAAATATACTGGACCGATTTCGAAAATTCTAAAAGCGAGGATCCCCTTACATATACGTGTATATAATATAATCACATAATGTGATAATTAAAGATGAGTGGGCTCGAATTTTGATTTTTTACAAAATACACTCGTACGTCGCCTGTAACTTTTCCACCATTGCACTCGAGAAGAAATGTTGACTTCAATTCAAATTGTTCGCCCTTTAATTGCAATTATTCCAGTGCGAGGTTGATTTAAGCGCATGCATTCACTTAGAATGTTAGATTTGCTTTGCAATTTATTTTGTATACAGCTCATTAACTTCAGTGACAACATTATAAGGGAAAGCTTCTTCACCTCATTGTTAAAGTAGGCGGAAGAGAAACAAGGTAATGTTTTTTCGTATATAAGTAATAGGTGCTCAATGAGTCGATTAATAGTGTATCCCGAGTAAGCACACCAGTATTTGCTATCGTAAATTTACTAAAAGTTACACAGTCGGAATTTCGCCCTTAATCTTTCCAGAGATTTGTAGTTAGTTAATTCGTGTTATATGAGGAAGATACTGTGTTTCTCGAATTCAAGTGGATAATACGTTTTGGACTGCACATGAATCAGTGCACTTTTCAATTAGCTGTGTGAACCGACTTTCTAAGGAATTTTCTTAGATCGATGGTTTTTTTCTTTTTTTTTCTTAGATAGATGTGGACGTCAAAAATTATATGTTTACTATTTAAAATACTAGCGTGGTGCGATTTGTTATGTTAACAGCTTGTAATGGAGTTTACTAGCCTGGCAATCTGTAATGTTTTTCGCTTTGTTGACAGTTTATAGTGCGATGTTCTACATTGACAGTTTGAAGTGCAATTTGTAATGCTGATAGTGTCGAGACCTTAGTTTTTTTGTTGACAGGTTACCGTGCGGTCATTATACTGAAACCTTGTGATCTGGTTTGCGATATTGCTATATGTTGGTAGTTCGAAGATTTGCGGTCTATAATGTTTCCATAATGTAGTTTGCTTGTTGACAGTGCGGTTTATTATATTGACACCTTGTGACGTGGTATGCTATATTGACGGTTTTTTATGTTGATAATTCGAAGTTTAGGGGTCTATAATGTGTCTATAATGTAGTTTGCTCTATCATCATCACCATTGGCACTACAACCGGGATCCGGTCTTGGCCTTATTTAACAAATCTCTCCACCGGTCCCGATTTCGTATTCGGCACACCCAGGCTCTGGGCGTCCTGGTCTACGCTTTCCCCCCATCGCAGACAAGGTCTACCGCGCTGTCTCCTTCCATACATCTTGCCACAAAGGACTTTCCGGACAGGCTCCTCCTCGCTCATTCTAGCTAGGTGTCCCGCCCACCGAAGTCTATCGAGCTTGATTTTTCTTACATCATTAACTTCAAGGTAGATTGTGTACAACTCATTGTTGTAGAGTCTTCGGAATTGTCCTCCCTCACATACGGGGCCAACAATTCTCCTTAAGACCTTTCTCTCGAACGCGGCCAAGAGTTCAGAGTGCCTTTTATTGAGCATTCAGGTCTCGGATCCATACATGAGTACTGGTAAGACCATGGTCTTGTACAGTAGTAGCTTGGATGTTCTGGATAAATTAGGAGATTTAAAGAGTTTTAATAGACCATAGTAGACTTGCTGGATTTGACCAGCCGTTCGTGTATTTCTTCTTCCATATTGTTATCGGCTGATACTTTTGACCCAAGCTATTTAAAGGATTGCACTACTTCAAATTCGTGCTTCGCTACCCTGACAGTTTGACCAGCGTTAGGTCTTCTCTTCGCAGAAGTTGCCACCATGTACTTAGTTTTTCCCTCATTAATGTGCAGTCCCAGTTTTTGTACCGCCTGCTCGATCTGGGTGAAGGAGTCGTGTACAGCCGAATCGGATCTACCGATGATGTCGATGCCATCTGCGTAGGCAAATATCTGGCTGGACTTGGTGACAATAGTACCTCTAGTTGTAACGCCAAAGTCACGGATTGCTTTCTCCAACGGTAGGTTCAAGAGGAGGCAGGCCAACCACCCCCTTGTCGGAGTCCATTAAAGATGTTTATAGGTTTGGGCAGCAACCCCGCTATGTTTACTTGATTAGTTACGTTGGTCAAAGTCGTATCAATTTGTTTGGCATGCCGAACTCTCTCGTTGCATTATATAGTTCTTGGCGGATTCTGTTCTAGCTGTAGTGTTCCCCGAACACTGTGCACACAAATAAAAAACACTTTTAATTTTTGTTTTCCGAATTTATTTAAGTTTAATTTTATTTTATATTTAAGTTTAATTTTATTTTTAATTGAACACTTGTTGCACCCGATTACTCGCGCCGATGCACTCTCGCCCGTTTTTATTTGTTGTGTATCTTTATCCTCCGGATGTTAACACTGAACTAACTTAAACAACTTTCTTCAAGGGATGGAAACTCACCCGGTTGTTCTTCTTTTCTCTTCATTTTTGCTTTCCCGTGGTGTCCTCTCTTTTCCAGAGGACTTTTCCTTTCGAAGCGATCGCACCCTCTCTTATCCTACGATTCTGCTTTGTTCGTAGGGATACTGTGTGGATGTGTGGCGGTTCTGCCAAGCCCCACTGACTACTTACCTAAAGAACCCCCACCCCTACAACCTAGTCTGTATCAACTTTCTGCTAATGCAATCGCATTAATCACCTGTAAATGCTTCACGCAACAAAATTCACCAAATGTATTTACCTAAAAGCTCCTGGAAGAGAATTCTTACCTGCATTCATTTATTCGAATTCAAAATTCCTCTTAAGAATTCTGTTCCAAACAGCATATTCCTAAAAAGAAAATTTATCGGTTCACATATAATGGAACCGCATAGTCAGGGAATCTTAGCCTTGAGTTGGCTATTCCCAGCCTAACATATGTAGAACTTGTCTTACATACACATCGTTTCATTGTCCAACTGCCAAGCAGCGTCGGGCAGCTTGTTTGTTCAGCTGGCATATACCCGACCATGATCCCTCGCCTAGACGAATAAATAATCACAAATTTCGTTCTTTGCCACAAACGAATTTCCCTGCATATACAAATGCAAGCAAGGGATTCGTTTTGGACACCGACCCAAGATACGATATACAATTCTCATTGTATAAAGTATTGTAATACATTAGCACCTCTTTCGAAAGTCTGTTCGTATATTTACACAAGGGCATCACTCATCTAAGACTTTTATGATGCTCTCGTCTCATCTTTTCTTTTACCACATTTCTTCGATGTATCGTCGTCTATTTAATTAGATGCAATGCACTCCAAAGACAACGATCTTCTCGATCCCTTTGTTGTTGCCGCCTGCCTGCTTTGTTTTGCCATTGGCTCCGCACGTGAGCAAACAACACAGATCTATACGATCACACACATACCACCATGATCTTCATTACGAGATCTGGTTTCCTATTCCACCAAGAGAGACTTTACGTTTCTCTGGTCGTAAGTAAATACATATCCTTAGTGGAGAGGGTATCTATCACCGCACCACAAACTCACCCAAACGAAGGTTTTATCGCAGAGTCCATTTACATCTGCAGACCAGCGCGGTCGTTGCCGCTCCCGCTCTCCGTCACGCGGCAGAGGAGCGTAAGCATATAAAGTCGTGTTTAGCGTTGCGTTTAAAATATAAGTTGTTTTCCAGACTTTCTGTAACTAATATCAAAAATAAAAAAAGAACCTTTATTACAAATTCCAACAAGTGTTTAATTTTCCGGGCTGCAGTGCCTGGCAGTTTCCTGAGTGTTTGTTTCATTGTACTTTTGTTTTCGGGTGGACAGTGTTTGGCGGAACTTTCATTAAGCAGACGATGGGGATGGTAGTAGAACTCGCGTCCATGCACCAACGCACACAGACGCGAACGTTGCTGTCCATGTGGCCGGAGATGTGCCGAGGATCGTCAGACTTTTCACACATCTGCGGTATCCCTTTGTGTACTTTACCCGCATGTGGTTTATGGCCGTGGTGATTTCCTCGGCCGAAGTAATTACCTTCGGCTGCGATATTTACAAGGTTTTTATCTCCTTGTAGGAACAGTGTCGGTTGGTTTATTGTTTACCTTCCGTTCCCACAATAGTCCTTTCGATAAGGAAAAACCATATTGCGGTTGGTTCAAGAGCGGATCATAAATTTGGCCATTCTTTTATCGTATGGGGTTTTGATGGCTGTTAGCGTCGGCACTTGTGTTTGCCCAGCTAATGGGTCGTCAAACAATTTCGTTTCTGGGTAGTGTCCTTCGATAACCGTGCAGGGATGAGGAATCGGTCGAGGAATTGGGCCCACGTGTCTGTGAACACGTGGGGTTGCGGACGCCAGTATGTATGTCCCCTTTAACTAGGCGAAAAGGCATATTGGACACTCGTGTGTGTGGATACGAGGGGTTGAGGACACCAGTATGTATGTGCCCTTTAGCTGGACGAAGAGGTGTTTAACACCACAGTGGTTTGTGAGGTTCGCAGGACCGCTATAGTTCTACCCTGGCTACGCTGTCATAGGCGGCCTTAAAGTCTATAAATATATGATATAATGGAATCTTAAATTCCTGACATTTTTCCATGGCCTACCTAAAGGTGAATTATTGCTCAATCGCTAATTTGCCTGGGATGAAGCTATACTGATATTGACCAATGATGACTTTAGCGTATGGGGTTATCCGATCTTGTAGGATAGTGGAGAGTATCTTATAGGCGGTACTCGGCAATGTTATACCCCTATAGTTGCAGCACACTGTGATATCTCCTTTCTTATGTATGGAGCAAATTATTCCACGACCCCAATCTTCCGGCATTTTCTTTTGCTCCCTTACGTGCACCGTGATCTCATGAATCACGTGACGTAGTGCTGTCCCACTTTGTTTCATCAGCACAGCTGGTATGCCATCAGCTCCGAGGGCTTTATTTGATTTGAGCTGTCTAATGGCTTTTACTGTTTCCTCAATGCTTAGTGGCGGCAGCATTTAGTCTTGATCTTGTATTGGTGGAGCCTTCAATTCTTCTGTGAGCTGACCATTTAGCAATTCATTGAAGTGCACTTCCCATCGCTCCAGAATGCCTTCAGGAACGGCAATGAGATTACCCTCTTTATCCTTGCAGTAAGTGCAGCTTGGTGTGTACCGCGTTATACTGCGGATTATTTGGTAGAACTTCCGCGCTTGGTGCAGACCTCGCTCTCTACTGTTCTCTATTTCATAGACTAGAGTTTTTTCCCAGGCACTTTTCTTTTGTCTGTGAAGTCTTTTTTCAGATCTACTGAGCTCTTTGTATTTCTCCTCGCGTACCCGCGTTTCATAAAACTGCTCCATTGCCCGGTATGCGGCATTCTTATGTTCAATCGTTAGTTTGCACTCATCATCAAACCAGTAGTTTCGCTCTTTAGGACTACTGCCTAAGATGGAGTTGGCACTACTAATGGCCGTATTCTTAAGGCGTGTCCATTTCTCTTCTACGCCGGGCATTCTGGCCCCTGGACTTACTATATTTTTCCTCCACCCAACTCTTCTAGGGCGAGTCTTAACGCATGACCAGAGGTGTTACTGGTGTTCTCATTGCGTAAGGCAGCTGTGTCCATCCGAACCTGATCCGCGGATGTAATACGTCTCCGTAAGGCAACCGGGCTCGAAAAACTGTACCAACAAGACAGTGGTCCGAGTCGACGTTGGCACCTCGGTACGTTCGTACCGTCATCAGGCTCGAGGAGTGGCGACGATCAATGGACACGTGGTCAATTTGGTTGCGAGTGGCTTCATCAGGTGATACCCAAGTAGCTTTGTGGATATGTTTACGTGGAAACCTGGTACTTGTAACGACCAAGTTCTTGATGCTGCCAGTTCTATGACTCGTAGTCCATTGTCATTAGTATTTTCATGCAAACTATGGGAACCTGCGTAGTGCCTGAAAACCGACTCCCGAGCTATTTTTGCATTCAAATCACCAAGATCGATTTTTACATCGTATCTTGGTCAGGCATTGAGGGCCCGTTCGACGTTCTCGTAGTATTCTTCCTTTTCGTCATCAGGGGACTTCTTTATAGGTCCATGAACGTTTATTAGGCATATGTTTTTAAAACTTGCTTCGTACGCGAAGAGTGCATAGCCTGTCGTTTATTGCATTAAAGCCGATAATGGCAGGCTTCAGTTATTGGCTGACTAGAAAGCCTACCGCGAGTACGTGGTGATTTGCAAGACAGCTGTAATAAATGCCATACGCGTTTCTTTGAATAACACCACTCCCCGTCCATCTTATTTCTTGTATTGCCGTTATGTCAGCCTTATATTCGGACAGGGCATCGGCTAGCTGCTGTGCAGCTCGAGTTCTCTATACTGAACGGACATTCCATGAGGAAATTCTGAAATCGTTGAGCCATTTTCGTATCCGTGGTCGTCGTCGTAAGGGTGGTTAAATTTTAAGGGCCGATGTTGATTTTGAATAAAAGACAAATTATTTAGGAAATTATTGTCATTTCTTTTTATTATGATAATATTGGTATGGTTCAATTATGTATGAAACAAAATATCGGCCAACTGGCCGCGGCGACCTCGGCGGCACACCTCCAACCGATGTTCCAAATTTTCGATGACGCTGAGGCATAATTGAGGTTCTATGCCGTTAATGTGCCGAATTATCTCATCCTTTAGCTCTTGAATTGTTGCTGGTTTATCGACGTACACCTTTTCTTTCAAATAACCCCAAAGAAAGAAGTCCAACGTTGTCAAATCACATGATCTTGGCGACCAATTGACATCGCCACCACGTGAGATAACACGCCCATTGAATTTGTCGCGCAAAAGAGCCATTGTTTCGTTAGCTGTGTGGCAAGTGGCACCGTCCTGTTGAAACCTCATATCGTCCGCATCCATATCTTCCAATTCGGGCCATTTATATCCGGTCCACATTGGAGGCTTGTTAAATTTGCCATAATAATTTGTTTTTACGGGCCTGGTTATTAGCCTTGCGCTAACCTTCCTCGGGAAACCCCTGCATGCATTGGTTCACTACTTGGTGGGTGCCAAGGTAGCTATCCAGGGGTGTCACGTGGAGACTGCATGTCAACTTGGATTGTGCAGGGACAATGATTGTTCTGGCTTTCCCCGGGTTGAAAGCAATCAGGGACTTTGCCCTGTATATTGGCTCCCATCCTCCCAGTTTGCTCTATACACACGGTGCAATGCGGTTGTTATATTGACATCTTGCTATATTGAGAGTTTGTTATGTTGATAGTTGGTGCTTACAGTCTATAATGCGTCTATAATGTAGTTTGCTTGTTGACAATGCGGTTTATTGTATTGACACCTTGTGGCATGGTATGCTATAATGACGGTTTATAGTGTATTTACTTCAAACATATAATGCATTAAATCATGTGATATGGTAATGTTTAAAAAGAAACAATTTAATAGACTATGATCGAATAATGCTTTCTTTTAATGGAAAGAATGTAGCGAAGTTAGAAAATGAGTGTTGAGGAAGTTTATTGCCTTTTTAAAAAGTATTTCTGTTACGGAATACAGAAACATAAATCGCGTTTTGTTTATAATAAAAAATTGCAATACAATTTAGTTAAAAAAAGTAATACATAAATAAATAAATAAAAGGGTTCACAGCTAATTGAAAAGTCTGATTCAATCAAACATCACTCTGAACACCAATAACTGTAAGTTTAATTTTAAGATAAAATATCATTATATTATCAAAAATAAATATATAAACTGCAATTCCCCACAGCATACATATAATATCATATAAACATATAATATAATAAAAAATGTATTTAATAAAACATAACATAACATAAAATATAATATAAAAAAGGACCTCAATTTATCATATATCAACATGCAATACAACACAAAATAAGACCTATACATAGATAGATCGATTTTCATTGTATATTAATAATAAAGGAGGAGCTGTGCTGTTTCTAACAGATACACACACAATACACAAGCAAATAGTGAAGAACACCGAAAGAAAATCGAATAAGAAAAAGCATCAGCCGTATACCAAGCAATAACAGCAATTCCACATCAGTCGAATGTACTTGAGTTTAGAAATTGAATTCATAGACGCGCCAGTGGCCTGATGTGTTGAGCATTGGTTCAATTTTTAGTGATTCTAACTGTCACAGCGTCGCTTCGAATCACACATTCTTCAATTGCGTCGCAAACGCTATACACAATATATAATTCAGAGATACGATATACAACAGAGCATACGATATATAACCGATACATACAAAATTTCATAATATATAGAGTTTAGCAAATAATGTCATTAAATGGGGACATACAAAAAACCCGTTATTTAAAGTTAATATAATATTTAAAATAAAATTAAAAGTGATTGGATTGAGACATATTAAGAACAAAAAATACATGGGCTGAAAAGTCCCGGGATTTTTCAATATGTGGCGCCACTAGAAAATGAGCATGACTCATTTCGAGAGGCTCATCTGTCATTGGTTTATGTATGAATTTTCGTAACATTTCACCCACCCGTTTACAAGCTACAGTCGTTTGAGTGACGCTACTTACGCCCTCGTAAAAAAAAATATATGTAAAAACAAGAATATCGCATTATAATCAAACATCATTTTTTGATAGGGAAAACTTCTGAACAATCATTGCAATGGTTGCAGAAATGTTATCTCACATCTGCTTCTTCGAGAACAACAGTTTATCGGTTGTTTATTGAATTTAAAATGGTTCGTACAAACACTGAAGACACACCTCGCTGCGAAAGGTCAAAAGAGGTTACGAATGTGGTAATCCTAAAGCACGTGCATCGAATCGTTATGAATGATCGTAAAGTGAAGTTGCGCGAGTCAGGTGAGGCCGTGGGCATCTCAAAAGGACGGGAGGTATACATTTTGCATGATGTTTTGGAGATGAAAAGGCTCTCGGCGCGATGGGTGCCACGTTGGCTGGCCGTCCATCAAAAACAGCATCGCGTAAAGAGTTAACTATTACATATATATATATATATATATATATATATATATATATATATATATATATATATATATATATATATATATATATATATCTGTCGGCGCTATAGATTCGCCTCTCCTGAGAGAAGTATATATATCGTATATAAAAAGGATATATATATATATACTAGGGCGTTCGTCGCCTGCTCGCTACGCTCGCCAACCCCCGTATCAGTTTTAATGTAATTATCAACAATTTTAAATTAATTTTCAATTTCAATGTAACTATCATTGTTTCAAAACCATTTTTTAAATTTAATGTGACTCGAATCACCTTCTAGTGATGGGCAAAATTAGAAGTCGGCTTGCAGCAAACCCATATGGGCAATCATGGGAGACGAGCAAATAGTTTGACATTGATAAACTAAAAGACCTACGCAAAAGGGCTGAATATCAAGACGAACTAACGAATAGATTTAGCATCCTAGAGAATGGGAGTAGTGAAGAAGAGGAAACCAATAATCTGGGCACTAAATGGGCATCGATCACAGACACAATCAAACAAACAGCCCAAAAGGTATTAGGATTTAAGAAAACAATAAAGTCCAAACCTTGGTTTGACGATGAGTGCAGGGCGAAGATCGAAGAACGTAAACGTCTCAGAGTGATCCACCTAGAAAACCGTACCGACGCAATCACAGGTGGCTCAAAAACACCGACGTTTGAAATCACGGCCAATCAATTCGCAAACTCATCAGCTTTATCTTTTGAGTTTGTCACTAGTCTCCTCCTGCCCGTCACTAGCGGAGAAAAAGAGGTGGATCAGAAGTTGTTGCTGAGAGCACTTCCCATTGAACAGAAGGCACGCGAATCAATTGGGCACTCAAGGAGTGTATTGGTCACTCTGTTGTTGTGATACTCGAGCACAAGGTTAAAAAGAAATGGTGAGAGGCCATCCCCCTGTTTTAGTCCGTCCCGGATTTCAAATGGTTCTGTGAGGTGGTCTTCTATTCTAACTCGCCCTTTGTTTTCGTTCATGCAAATTTGGGGACGACTATTGAGGTTTTCCATTCTTCCGGAGTGACTTTGTGGGGTATGAATGGTCTGTGCGTCGGCATAGACGCTAATTCTACCATCCACCCACTACTTCGTGTACAGCTGGAAATTGTTCGCCGGAAATTGTCACCCAGAAACGTTCGACACAAGAGGAATCAAAAGAACACTATTCACCACGGAAAAGGAAATGCAACACAACAAACTCTTCGACATACCGTCCACAAGGAGAAAAAGTTAAACGCACTGTTTTGTTCTTATTAATGATAATGTTTTTTATTAATTGAGTTTACAATATTTAAAACTGGTGGTAATTAAAAAGGTTTTTGTCTACACTTAAACTACGTTTCCACGAGCACTTGATTTTGGTTTGTTTCCCAAAACGAAATTTTGCAAATCGATTTCAGTTAACACGAATGAGGACTTTTGAAAAGAATGCCTCAAGACACTTTGCGACTCGACTGTGTATATCTATGTTCCTCCGCCGCGCGACGGAGGAACGGAGCTCACGTGACCAGCTGAAATTCGACTCGATATTTTGCTCGTTCAGAGCTCACTCGTTCATCGTGATCATGGTGGTATGTGTGCCTAGAACAAAGAAAGACATAAAGTGCTTTCCTAGGATACGATTTCGGTAAAGCAAATAAAACCGAAATCGTCGGATGCCAATGGAATCTTTGTTGGAACATGTGCGGCTAAACAAAGAGACGATGATCCGATGTGAAAATGTGCTAATTGGTTTTAGCGAGGTTACTGGGAAATGGTGTTTATGGCATTGCTAGAAAGGGTACATATTGAATACCCATTTGCATCGTTTATGCTTGGATTTCAATTGATGCCAAGGGACGCGGAATGCGTATTTGCTTTGGGTTGCACATTGTGCGAGTCAGGGAATTTTATTGCTGGGAGAAAACGTCGCCAGCTAAATGTATACATAAAGAAATTTATCGTATACATGAATGAAGCTGGGAATAGGCGACGCCATGATAATTATCTCTGGCTGGAATGGTTACATGATATGTGAACCGGGGTTTTTCTTTTCAGGATAATTTATGATAAGGAAAGTAAGAACTCTTACAGGGGATTTGTAAGCGAAGGAATGCTTGAAAAGGTAAGGATTCTTTTGCAGGTACTTTTGGGTTATAATAATTGGATCTGTTTGATGCGTGAAGCATTTAAGATGCTAATGCGAATTGCATTAGCGAAAGCTGGTGCAGACTGGGTTGTGGTAATGGGGGTTTTTTCAGGAAGGCGAGCCGCGGGATCTGGCGGAACCGCCACAACTTCCTTATCCCATATTGATTTGATGACCTAGTGGATCTTTCGAGCAGTTGCTTCTCCTCCTATCCTCCTCCTTTATTGTGTCTATAAATTTGTTGAAAGAGGGCTCTGGGATCTGAGGCTCGGCGGTATGTACGTCTGGTGCGTTTATTTGTGGTTGATGGGTGCGTACATTGAGCAGGTTTTCAAAGCACTGCTTCCATCTTGTCACGATATTATTTGTTTCTGTGACCAGACAGCCGTTTGCGTCTCGAATTATTTTGGCTCTCCATCGGTAGCCATTTCTAATTGAATTTATGCCGGCACACATATCTCTGATGTTCTTTGCTCTGGAATTTTCTAGGATTTTTTCGATCCGAGTCTTGTCCCATTCGCGTTTTATGCATTTGAAGAGTCTCATTGTCTCTTTCCGAATCGTCGCGTATCTTTCTGCGTTTACTTCATCATATCCTTCTAAGTGGATCACTCTGAGGCATTTACGTTGTTCGATCTTCGCCCTACACTCATGGTCAGACCAAGGTTTGGACTTAATTGTTTTCTTAAATTCTAATATCTTTTGGGCTGTTTGTTTGATTGTGTCTCTGATCGATGTCCATTTAGTGTCCACAATATTGGCTTCCTCCTCCTCACTGCTCCCATTCTCTAGAATGCTAAATCTATTCGTTAATTCGTCTTGATATTCAGCCCTTTCGGCAGGTCTTTTAGTTTATCAATGTCGAACTTTTTGCTCGTCTCCCGTGACTGCCCATGTGGTATTGCTGCGAGGTGACTCCTGATTTTGCCCATCACTAGAAGATGATCGGAGTCGCAATCTGCTCCTCTATATGATCTTACGTCAAGGATATTCGAGCGGTATCTTTTGTCTATGAGGAAGTGTTCTATTTGGTTACGCGTTACGCCGTCGGGTGATATCCATGTGGCTTCATGAATTATGTTTGCTTGTGCTTGAACATCGTACTTTTCACTAACAGATGTTTTGACGTTGCGAACGTGATAATTCGAATTCCATTAGCATTTGAACGTGGTGTGGACTTTTTTTAGCTATAGTTGATTGGAAGATATCTTCCTTTCCAATTTTTGCATTGAGGTCTCCGAGGAGGATTTTAACATCGAATGATGAGATCCCATCAAATACTTCCTCTAGGATCTCGTAGAACGTGTCCTTCGTTTCTTCGTCGGTAGATTCGCCTATAAATACATAATTGTACCATGGTCCCCGTATTTTTAGCACCGACATTCGGTCATTAATAAATTTCACATCTTTTACATGGGGCGTAATCTTCTTGCTTATGATGAAGCCAGTTCCGAGGTTATGTGTATCGGCACCTACACGCGCCAGTGTAAATCCGTTGGTTTTGATTACTTGATGTAGGATTCGGGATTCTTGAAGCCCGACGATGTCCATTTTGTATTGTTTCGCATTTTCTACGATCGTCTGTATCGTGCCTGGTTTATATAACGTTCGAACATTCCACGTGCCGACGTGTATATCCCACTTTTTCCGTTTTTCCCTACGTCTTCTTTTTGCCGAGTCAGTGTTTTTCTGATGATTTGTTCCCTTATGGTAGTGTCGGCTCATCACACCTACTCCTACCGGATTTTTCGTGAGATTGTTTTTTGTATATTATTCATTCAATTCGTGGGAACACTCTGGGGTTTCAAATAGTCCGCCATATCAGAGCCCCTCTTTGATATGGTAAGGTCTGCTTACTGCTCTGATTCGACCCGGTGTCAGAGAGGCGCCGCTATAATACAGCTGGTATACGCCTGGCTACAAACCATCCAATGGGCACGGTGACGCGTAACACCCTGAGTTATGGGTGGTAGATCTTTGTGTGTTACTCCTCGCTAGCCTGTCTGACATGGGTGGCCCTACTGGAAGCGTATGCTTCCGTCGGGATAGCCTGAGTGTTTCTTCGTAGTTTAAGCCCCCGCACCAAGTCAAGGTTTCTACCAAGCGGAGGATTTGTCCTAGGTACACATCATTAAATATTATTTAACCATCTTGATCGAAATAAATCTTCTCCATTTCCTCTGTGTATGTAATCCATATCCTTTCTTAGTCTATTTGATTGAAGCTTATTTTTATTCTTTTATAATTCTCTGTTTTTGTCAACTCATTATGATTACTTACAAATTCTTCAGCTTCTGGCAGCACATACTTCTTATTGTCCTCTGTTGTAATAGAGGCTATGGCAATTACACTTGTTTTTTTTTTTGTCGCTTGGTGATGTCACATACGATGGTTGCCTTTTATATTTCGGGATTAGAGAACAAAAACAAATATTGATCATCGAAAATTACTTTATTGTTTTTCAAAATATTCCCCATTAAGATCTATACACTTTTGCATGCGTTTGAACCAATTGTCGAAGCACTTTTGCCACTCTGATTGAGGTATCTCCAACACATGCATTCTGAATGCAGCAACCGCTTCTTCTGGTGTCGAAAAACGTTGACCTCTCAGTTTGTTTTTTACGTACGGGAATAAAAAGAAGTCATTCGGTGCCAAGACAGGACTATTCGGCGGATGACCCATCAAATCGATGTTTTGGGTGCTCAAAAATGCAGTTGTCGCAGCCGATGTGTGAGAGCTCGCATTGTCGTGGTGAAGAATGATCCGTCTTCGGCGGTTGGTTTTCCTGATTTCATGGAAGACAACTGGCAAACAAATGGTTGTGTACCACTCAGAATTGACTGTTCTGCGTTGTTCTAGTGGTACGGTTGCGACATGTCCAGTTTTTCCGAAAAAACAGGCGACCATTTGCTTGGAAGTGCTTCGTGCGCGAACAACTTTTGTTGGATTTGGCTCATCTTGAAACACCCAGACAGTCGACTGCTGTTTACTTTCGGGCTCATACGCGTAAATCCACGATTCATCACCTGTCACGATGTCATAGACGTGTTTCGAAGCACCACGACCGTATTTTTTGAGCATTTCTTTCGACCAATTGACACGAGCCTTTTTTTGGGCGATTGACAAATTGTGTGGGATCCAACGCGAACAAATTTTTTTGACAGTCAAATGTTTATGCAATATTGAATGTATGCTGGTCCCACTAACGCCTAAGGTTGTCTCAATCTCAGGATAGGTCACATGACGATCTTCCAATATCAGTTCGCGCACAGCATCACTGGTTTTCGGAACAACACCTGATTTTGGACGACCTTCACGAAATTCATCTTGGAGTGAACTACGACCACGATTGAATTCACCATACCATCGATAAACACTGGTCCTTGATGGAGCTTCATCGCCAAAAATTGAATTAAGTTCATCCATGCACTGTTGCTGAGTTAATCCACGCCGAAAGTTGTAAAAAATATGCGCGAAAATGTTGACGATTTAATTCCATTTTTGGGCCGAGATGAATCTTTTAAGTTACTGTAAACAACACAAATAGCGTTCGTATGTCAAAACGTTCTGAGTGCGTATAACCTCAAAAACGCCCAACTTTACGACAGAGCTGTCAACTGCCGGATTGCAACACTAGGGTTGCCAAATCCCGAAACATAAGAGGCAACCCTCGTATTTAAATGCGATCTGTAGTTTTTAGCCATTATAAACAAGAATTGTCGTTTTATGAGACAATTATTATGCAGGATGATAAAACAAACAAAAATATATTTCCCTGTACACAAAGTACTTTTTTATTCACTATTAAACAGCAAGTATTTACACGACTTACGACATATAATATATCAATATATATATAAGAACCTGAACGGTTGGATCACCTCCGAGCTCGTTAACTTGAACACCTGTGAGAATTATTGCGTTTCTGTAAACCCTTGAAAACGAGCACGAGCGTTTACGCTGGGAATTGCATCGATATTCGCAATTGCGTACCTCCGATTTTGAACGAGTCCGGTCATAGTTCTCATGGCATGTGGAATACATTTTCGAAACCTTTCATCGCAATGGGCATTGCTCTGGGCAGTTGACATCATCGCGTTGCTGTCGTATGAAGGCATCGTTCTTGATATGATCATACATAAGGTGAATGTCAGCTGGCTGGTGGCGTCAAAGTAACGATAGGAACTTTCAGTTGGTCCCCATCAAAGTTTCCGAAGGTAAGTTCGTCTCCACACGGTAGGTGTTGCACCTCCTGGAGTGATATCATCATGATTGATTTGATTTTTAATGTATGTGTTGGGGAGAGCAGAAGATGATATCAATGTTGGTGCTTGTGTTGAGGTGAAGTCTTCACAAAAGTTTTGCAGTTGTTTGCGTGTTGCAAATTCATCCAAAGTTGGATCGCCGTGACCGGGGTGAGAACAACATTAGAAAGTGACCTCGTGTGATAATGATTACCAGAAACGGGAGGCGAATATGTTGCATTATTTGCACACAAAATAATTAAATGTTGATGAAAGATAGGGCTCCGCGATAGTATAGTGGTTAGTATACCCGCCTGTCACGTGGGAGATCGGGGTTCGATTCCCCGTCGGGAAGCCTCTGGCGCAAGACTAATGACCTTGCCCGGAAAAAAACAAATCATTATGGAAAATTTTACAAGCCTCAGGACTTGCTAAATAAGGTCAAGACCGGTTCCCGGTTGTAGTGCCGATGATGATGATGATGAAAGATAGGCACTCACAAGTCTCGCTGTGGCAGCTGTGGTTGTTGATTGAAACTGCTGCTCATTGGGTTGCCAATGTGGGGAGGAAGTATATTGTGCCAGCCATGGGCACTCGGTTCACCTTCCTCCTCCATCATAAATGTTCCTTCGAATACAAACCGAATGAAATGCCCAAACACGAACTTCAGCAACGAACCGTCCACCACGAGGAACGTAAAACACCGATGAAATGAATCACACTGCGCATAGTTTCTGAATTATTTTTATTGTTCACTTGCTGCAATTTGGAAAAGGGTTTTATTGTTTTTTATTAGGTGTCGGAATATTGATTTGTATTTAAAGCAAAAAACTGTTAGGAACGTTCCAAAAAAGGAAAAGGAAGATGGCACTGTTAAACTAGACTCCCGCACTAACCGCGACTCCTAGATATGCGCGCCCCTGTGCACACCGGGGAGCGAAGGAAGAAACGACCGTGGTGGTCGAAAGATGGAAAACGACTCAATCGAGGGTTGGAATCTGGATCTTGATTCACCCTCGATTCGGTGGTGGTGGATGTCCTCTCCGCTAAGGATGTGTTTTTACTTACCACAAGAGAGACGTAAAGTCTCTCTCTGTAGAACAGAAAATCAGATCTCGTAATAAAGATCATGGTGGTACACGTGTATGTGTGTACATTGGTTCATTCATGGGACAAAACCATGAGAACGAAACTGAAACAAAGAAAGGGGATAATGTGCATCCATGGGATGTGAGTTCGGCTAAGTAAACAAGCCGAATCTCATTGGATGCTAATTGGGTTTGTGTTTGCTTATGTGAGAAGGTCAATGGTAAACGGATCCAGGAATATGTAGGACAAAGGGAATTTATTATCTGAGAGTTCAACTGAGTAAACAAGTTGTAACTCATTATATGGGAGATGCATTTGGGATACTTCAAACGATATGGATTGTTTATCGTATCGCCAGAATGCCTGCGGAAGAACAGCGTTCTTTTGTTTGCACATGGTGCGAGTTAGTGAAATTAGCTTCAGCGTCGATTGCGCTAATTGAATGGCAGCTGCTTGGGTTGTTTATTGTTGGGAGAAAATGTCGCCAGCCAATGTGTATGAAAAGGGATTTGTTGTACACATGATGAAGCTGGGAATAGGCGACGCAATGATCATTATCCCTGGTTGGGATGGTTACATGATATGTGAACCGAATTGTTTTCTTTCAGGGATATGCTGTTTATTCCATAAAGAATTCTCTGTTGGAAAAATTTTGCCGATGAGTTAATGCATGGGAAAATGCCCTTGTAGATGCAATTCTTTTTAGGAGTTTTAGGTAATGCTTGTAAGCATTAATGTCCTTGGAAAAGGAAATGTTTTCAGGTGCTGGTGATTGGGATGTAGATATGGGTTGCGGATATGGGGGGTTCTTCAGGTGAGCTTCAAGAACCCCCACAGAAGAATATGAAGTGCCAACTTCTTTGGGAGTCGATTCTATATATGCAGCCTTTTATCTATCTGGGAATTGTCCATTGAGTAGAATAGATAGACGTTTTTCTACAGAGGTTTAGCTATTGAAAAATACCACCTGAAAATTATAGAAAAAATACCTCATGAACGGCTGGATTTATGTATATTCAAGCCTTTGTATGCTCCGACAAAAGGTACGCTCTTAATGAAACTTTGTGCCGAAAAATGTAGAAAAAAAGCTAGTAGTACGGCTAGAACCTATTAAAAGCGTATGAAGTTCCGCACCAATTATGAGTAAACGTTGGAGTTTTCCTATTTACATATTTTCCAGGAGTGAAACTCAGTACTAATAATAAATTCCGTACCGTCAGTGGAAATGCTCGACATTTGTATGTTTTGAACGAGAAAAACAAAAATGAATAACATGATTAATATCGATTTAGCACAACGAGTCCAATTAGCTGATAAATGGTTTTCCTTCTACCCAATCTTGTACATGCAGTAATGCGAAGAATTGCTACTGAGATCATGTGTGATATCGTATTTCAGCGTAGGACACAGTTAGAGGCCGTGCAATCGATTGTAATTTACGAGTATCGAAATTAAGAGTTCAGTCAATTCGAACATCCAGTTTATGCATTACATGCCTCCCTTCGCCGAAATACATTCGATCAACGTCGCTTTTCGCTTAAAGCTCTTCCCAGTATCTTAATGAATGTACACATCATTAGATATATATACTTTTTACGTGGCTCCCATCTCAAACGCAGACTTACAATAAGTGGAGAGGAGATATTTCTCTCCCATTGCGGGATTAGATGTATAAAATAAGAGAAAACCACAAAACCAGATAAACAACTATCTTTTGCATGCCTGGTTATGGTGGATCATTTAAACTCATTCACGGGATATCTGTAAATTCAGTGCGATTTGGATATCACTGAATGTAAGACAGGAAACTATTCGTGAGTTTCAGCGGCTTTTTTTAAAATTTGCGTTTAAAAAATTTAGTTTCGCGGTTCCGCAAAAGTGTTATAGTTATATCTATAGATTATACATATATATAAATATATATATATATATATATATATATATATATATATATATATATATATATATATATATATATATATATATATATAATATAAATAAATAAATATATATATATCTATGTATATATATATATATATATATATATATATATATATATATATATATATATTATATTTATGGTTAATCTCTGCAAACATAATCAAATATCATTCCGCGGCTATTTCCTGGTATCGCTGTTTGTTTTACTGTTGGTTCGCCCTCTGACGAAGTTCATTGTTCAATCGAAGCAAGCGCAACGCTCATTCAACAGAATTTTTTAACATATACTGGAAGTGGTTATCTCTTGGTGTTGCCGAGACCTTGACATCGTTTTCTGTCTAGTGATGTGTTGTTTGTTATAATTTTCTTTTTTATACATGTTTTATGCAGACGTAGGAAATCGAGTAAAAGTGAAACTGGAAGTCAACAAACATTTATTGTTGCATTTTTGTTGACCTTGGTTGTGGTAAAACTGCAACCAGTTTTAAGGTCATTGGTGGTGATATTCATTTCATACAAAAACCCACAAGAATCTTCAGATTATGTGCATTTATAAGTTCGTATCCAACGTCAATGGTGGCAACAGTAAAGTACTCAGTATACGGTAGATAAACTATTTACGTGGTTTTTTATTTGTGAAGTAGTTACAAAACTATTTCATTAACAAAGGACTCTTTTCGTTTTTCAAATTTAACAGTTTCGAAGAGCTAAAAATAGTTGCTGTGAATATTAGTGAAAGTGATTAAAGAAGATACATCACAATGAGTAAGTTCGAAAAAAATATATCGTAACAATGTCCTTTTCTAAATAATTAGCTTGGTTTAATATTTGAGAGTACAGTGCGCATATATGTAATACAGTTTTGAGAACAATACAAAATTGCAGGAGATGTCAAATCTTCCTTTCTGAAAATTAAGAAAAGTTGTTTATATTTTGTGATCCAAATTGTGATGTTATTATTCGTGAGCTATTTACTTCAATGTGCGAATGTTTAAAAAACCCCAACGAACCAATAATCCTACTTCAAGTTACCCTTTTACCAGGGGTTTCCGGATGTTCACCTTGTAGATTTAATATTTCCTCTAATTTATTTTAATTTCTATTTTGCATTAATTAATGATTCATATAGTTGTGCGATGCCAAGCTAAAGAGCATCTCTTCCCTATATCACGTTTTCTTACTGACTGACTCTGGGTATACAATTTTTTTACTAATTTGCATTCTGAACTTAATACCTGTACCCGGGTTATTTTTAATTGTTGTTATTGAAAAGATATTATGGAATTATACAATTGCCACTCCCTGACAAGGACATAGAAGAAATCTTTTGAACAAAACTAAATGTACATTAACCTCATCTGGAGCAAGAACCCTTTAAGAGATTTACCCTTGGATGCGATACTGAAACGAGTACGAAAACCGAATGACCAACTAAAGTAGAGGCGAAGTTATTATAAGTGATCGGGCAGAAGCGATTATAAATTAATGACCTAAACGTCCTTGTGGAGAGTGATGTGTCATCCCAATCGAGTTTAAGTTTACAAACATCCGTTTCCTTTGTGTAGCCTGTCTGATATTTATTTATATTCACAAAAAGTCAAGTAAATACAATCAACTCGTTTTGTTTATTTAATAGGATCAGGCTGTTCAAGGAAGGGGAACAGGGTATATGACTCTTCCTCAGCAAAATAATTTGGTTTTTTGTTTTTGTGTGTACTTATTCGCATCTCAGGGTGCTTTCTCAGTGTTAAAGACCCGCTTCTTTTGGAGAAGTATAGTAAAAAAAAAGGTCTAAAAGCCGTACAAATTCACTTAAAACATCGTGACATACAGCATAAGTGGTACAAAAGTGACGAAATGTTGCAGAGAGGACAGACGTAAAAAAGGCTAAATATGCAAGTCAATATAAAAACACTCCTCCTTACCGACTTATTATAATTGTATCCATTAACCTCTTTCTAAGAGGGTGATATGTCGTAGGAAACGACAGGATATGCCGTAGAATACGACATGAATGGTAGAAAAATTTAACAAAACCTTGTTTAAAGGACGAGCGTCACAAATATGCAAGCACAAAAAATATCAGGTCTCCTTATCGAGTTATAATAATTGTATAGAATAATTGCCCTCGAAAAGGGTTCTAATTACCCTTAAAATTTTATAGGATACAACATGAGTGGTAGAAAAATTTAACAAAATAATGAAAGGACGAGTGTCGAAAATATCTAAACACAAAAGAAAGAACAGTCCTCCTTACTGATTTATAATAATTGCATCGATTAATTCCTTTGTAACGGCCTTATAATTACTCTTCTGAGATCTCATACAGTACAACAAGAGTAGTAAAAAAGTTTAACAAAATGTTTTTAAGAAGAAGAGCGTCAAAAATATGCAAGCACAAAAAAAACGAGCACTCCTCTTTACCGACTTATTACAATTGTATATAATAATTCCTCTCTAAATGCTTTTGATTACCGTCAAAATATTATAGGATACAAGATGAGTAGTAGAAAATTGTAACAAAATGTTGTTGAAAGGACGAGCGTCAAAAATACGCAAGCACAAAAAAGGAACACTCCTCCTTACCGACTTATTACAATTGTATAGAATAATTCCTCTCTAAAAGGCTTTTAATTGCCTTCAAAATATTATAAGATACAACATGAGTAGTAGAAAATTACAAAAAAATGTTGTTGGAAGGACGAGCGTCAAAAATATGCAAGCACAAAAAGGAGCACTCCTTACCGACTCATTACAGTTGTATAGAATAATTCCTCTCTAAAAGGCTTTTAATTACCTTCAAAATATTAAAGGATACAACATGAGTGGTAGAAAAGTTTAATAAAATGTTGTTGAAAGGACGAGCGTCAAAAATATGCAAGCACAAAAAAGGAGCACTCCTCCTTACCGACTTATTACAACTGTATAGAATAATTCCTCTCTAAAACGCTTTTAATTACCTTCAAGATATTATAGGATACAACATGAGTAGTAGAAAATTTTAACAAAATGTTGTTGAAAGGACGAGCGTCAAAAATATGCAAGCACAAAAACGGAGCACTCCTCCTTACCGACTTATTACAATTGTATAGAATAATTCCTCTCTAAAAGGCTTTTAATTACTTTCAAAATATTATAGGATACAACATGAGTAGTAGAAAATTTTAACAAAATGTTATTGAAAGAACGAGCGTCAAAAATATGCAAGCACCAAAAAGGAGCACTCGTTGACAGTGGAACGTTGACAGTGTTTCGCGGACGTACCCGATCACGCGGTGGCGAGTTGTTTTGAGCTTGGCTATTTATTAAAATATTTGCATGGTGGCCACCGTGACATAGTCCTATACCATTTGTGACGATAGTGAAGGGCGTGTGATCCGAACCGACGCTATAACGGTTAGCATCACTAAAACATTGGACCAATGCTCAACACATCAGACCACTACGTGGTCGAGTGTACGAATTCGATCGTTATTCTCAAGTTCACTCAACTGATGTAGTTTCCCATGTTGTTGCTATGGTATACGGCTCTGATGCTTTGCTTATTTGATTTTATTTTATTTCGGTGTTGTTCTTCATTATTTACTTGTGTAGTGTTATGTGTGACTGTTAGAAACGCCACAGTCCCCCCGGAGATCCAAATGAGAAACTAGTTTGTGGATATCTACGTGGTTGCTATGGTATACGTCTCTGATACTTTGCCTATTTGATTTTATTTTATTTCGGTGTTGTTTTTCATTATTTGCTTGTGTACTGGTATGTGTATCTATTAGAAACGCCACACTACTCCCGCCCTAGTAACTTTTGTTACGATCAACTTCGTGTGTGAACGACGGAATGAGGAGCGAGCGAGCAAGAGAATATCGAAACAGGCGAGTCGGTGCTCGGTGCGGAAGTTGTGATCACAGTAGTAAAGTCCTATGCGAGATTGCGTGTAGTGGGTCAGATCACCGTTATGATTGTTGAATTTAGCAAGGATAGTAAAGAAGGTGAATTCAGCATACCATGAAGCATGTGAGAAGCGAAGCATTGATATATCAGACTAACGCGACGATAGTGAAGAACGTGTGATTTGAACCGACGCTATGACGGTTAAAATCCCTAAAAGATTGAACCAATGCTCAATACATCAGGCTCGTGTGCAAATTCGATCGCTCTTCTTAAGTACAGATGTTACAAAATGCCGTTATCAGCCGAATGTCCAGTCAGAACCTTGAGAACGAGCCCGAGTACGCGATGACGAATTTCTTAAAGTTCGGTTATTTATCAGAATATTTGCACGATTTGCCCCCTGGCGCCATGGGGAGATGAATCCATCGGATTGTCTTGTGGAGCGCATATAAATCGAATTGCGTGCAACAATACTACGAATCTCCGAAGAACAGTATCCGTGATAATATCTGTAAAGCAGACAGAGGTCGGCTACACGCGTTCAATGTAATAGCGACTGTAGTCCCGACATCAGGGCACCAGCGGATCGCCCGTCCTTGTATGGGGTCAAGTGGGTCGAGGGGATGTTCAGGAGCCGAGCTCCAAACATGAGAGCAATATTCAAGCGCGGGTCTAATTCGGGATTTATACAGAAGAAGAAATTGGGCCGAAATAAAATATTTCTTGGCTCTAAAAAGATGGCTATGATCAACACGTGTTTATACCACGATACATTCCCACAGACCGTGACGCCGAGCAATTTCAAGCTTTCCCTAGCTTCGAGGGCCCGGCCATTCATCATCAGCTGTGGAACCGATGATCCACTTTTCTTTGTGAATGTTGTATATTGTGTCTTCGCTGCATTGAAGTCGACGAGATTGGCCCTTTCCCACTGCAGGACCTTATCTAGATCCTGATTCAGAGAGTCAATATCTACATCTCAGCTGATGCGACGTATATGCACCATTCGGCCGAACACTTGAAAAGAAGGAAGCAAGCGTACTATCATCCGCAAAACGGAACACTTTGTTATCCGTTGTCTCCAACAAATCATTTATGTGAAGCAAAAACAGTCGCAGAGCTGCTGGGAAAGTCCATATGAACGAAGTTTGCTCAGCAATGCCCCGTGTCAGACGCGGCCAAAAGCCTTGGAGATATCCAATGCGACCGCCCTTGACTCACCATGCCCCTCAATCGATGTCCATATATCGGTTATAAGGGTCAAAAGGTCTCCCGTGGGCCGCCTGCCACGGAATCCGTATTGAAGATCCACGAATTCGCGGAAAATAAATTCGCGAACAGATTAGCTTTATCCTTGAAATTTGTGACTAACGTCCTGCTGTCAGTCACCAACGGAGGGAAAGAGGAGGAAGCGAAGTTACTGCTGACAGCCCTCGCCATTGACCAGAAGGAGCGCAAACCAGTCGAGCACTGAAGGAGTTTATTGGTCACTCTGTAGGTGTGAGCTTTCTTCGCGGCATCAATCGCCTGGTTGCACGCGTTTCTGATTCTAACAAAATTCGTTCTGTTAACATCGGTGGGATTGGAGCGCCATTGCTTAAAAGCTCTATTTTTTGCCTCTGTAATCAGCTCGCATTTTTTATCAAACCAAGGTTTATCAGACGAACTTCGTTTGATGGAATGTGGAATAAACATCTCCATCCCCAGAAGAATAATCTCTGACACCGACTCCGCGCATGCGTTAACATTGGAGTTTCTGAAGCACACCTCGGACCATGGAAAGGATGCGAAGAAATCTCGGAAATCGTCCCAGTTAGCGGCCCCATACTTCCATATGTAGGGTTATTTTGTTTATGTTTTATTTTGTTGTCTTCTTTGAACTTAGTTACGTGGGTGTTGGATATTTTATTTGTAATTTATTTGCAATGGACTCTTGCGTTACGGCTTCGGCGTTGAGACTTCGTACGCCATGTTTAGGTATTTGGGGGTCGCGTTCTCCGAGTGCTTCCTTGATCGCTTTCTGACGAGGGCACCGCAAAAACACACGATTTATCTTTACAAAACTATTTTTATTCCAACCTCTTTCAGTTTATTTGTCTGTCGTTAATTATATCATATTTATTTCCGGAACTATATCTCATTAATACTTTTTAGATTTATTACACCGCACTTAGTTTCAGCGCTATATTGTCTTAAAATTGTTTAATTTATTTCACGGTATTTATTTTCGGAACTAGGTCTTACTAATTACTTTTTATTTTATTACACGGTACTTGTTTGAACTATATTTCATAAATACTTTTTGTTACTACCCGGTTAACCAACACACTATCTTCGAAAACGAACCCGCGACCACCTTGGGCAAACGACTAGAACCAACCACTGGCCGTCCCGGTCAAATGTCTCAAATCAACTCCACCTGTTTTTTCTTAGTCTCCCCGAACGAAGACTTTTTCTTACATCCTGCAGATCAAAGGGTATGTCCTTTTTTATGCATGGCCCTTTTGTCAGCCACCGTTTCCTTTCTTTATCTTTCCCGGCTTAGGATCAAAAGAGGAAACACAGAGGAAAAATCAACAGAGGATCTTGCTAATGCACATTTATGATCCTCTATGTCGGTGGGCGATAAAACGAACGTGTGGTTCGTTTTATGGGGCAAGTTGTTTGTTTTAAAAGAATACAAAAAAAAATTGCCTGTGGAAAATGGTTTGGGTAAATGGTGGAGACTAGCTCCAAAGAAGTAGGTATTAGGGGGTTGAGGGTTTTGTGCGTAACACATACATGGCAAAGCTGCCTAGGCCAGATATTCGCTTGAAATGCAAGTGGTTGTGCGACAGATACCAAGCAGTGACCTTTGTTTCCCAGTGGCGCAGAAACCTCCACGGTATAAATGCTCGATTCGGATGTCAAAAACAGATCCAGAGTGTTCGCATAATCACTTCGGGCATGCGGCACTCGCGTGGGTTACTCCACGAGTTGAGTCAAGTTGTGGCTAACAGCAAACATCTCCGCCAGCCTCCCAGCCTCGTCGGTTCTGTTAGACTATACCAACCAGCCAGAATTGTGTACATTTAAATCACCAAGGACAACAATTCCAGAAGCTGGGTGGTTGATCTGTATTCAGTCGACGGTATGTGAAAGATGTTCGAAAAATGTCGCTGGTCGATCGTCATTCGGGGAGCGGTAAAGACAACAAAGAAATTTAACAGAATTCCTCAGCACGACCCTCAACCATATGATGTCCATATTATTGGGTTCCAATACCTCCCTCCTCCGGGAAGCCAAATCGGACCGCGCGAAGACGCAGACTCCACCTTTAAAACGGAATCTCGAATATAAATCGTATCTTGAGCAACGAAGATATGTCGAATCAGTTGTCGAATCTACCTGGGTTTCACTTAGAGCAAGGATATCACGTTTCATCATCATCATCGGCACTACAACCGGGACCGGTCTTGGCCTTATTTAGCAAGTCTTGTTAAATTTTCCATGATAATTTGTTTTTCCGGGCAAGGTCATTAGCCTTGCGCCAGAGGCTCCCCGACGGGGAGTCGAACCCCGGTAATAAAGCATAGTCAGTGTATAAAGACAATGAATGATGTGGAAAGAAAAGAAAACAATAAAAATTGAATGAAGAACTAAGAGTGATTCCGACATTTGTTATTTAATAACTGTTGATGTGTGAAGGAAGAGTTGATTGTCATTTCCTCGGCGTCGAGTCTCTAATTAATCTTCTGTGAACACTAAAAACTATAACTCGCGTGACAGGCGGGGATACTAACCACCATACTTTCGAGGAGTCCTATATCACGTTTCACTGTTTGCAAATATTGGTGGACGGCGTGTACATTCGCATTGGTGAAACCGATGCCCCTGATGTTACAAAATGCCGTTACCACTCGAGCGTGGACAGAGCTTCTAGGGCGAGCCCTATTATGCCATGACGAATTTCTTAAAATTCGGTTATTTATCAAAATATCTGCATGATGTTCACCCTGACATAGTTCCCTCCTCCGGAGATCCGAATGGGAAACTAGTTTACCTCCGGAATTCCTTATTTCAAATGGTACCATCATGACTTGTCTCCGTATTGGTTCGGACCATCAGCCACACATCCAAAATAGCGTCGAAGATTTCTCTCGATGATATCGCGGAAAGATGGCCAGGGATTTTTCCCGACTATTTCACGAAGCCTATAGCTTAATGGGGTGGTATTTCACCAGGCGACAGGGCGTTGGGACCCCACCTACCACTCGGGCTTTAGTCGCCTCTTACGACAAGTCGGCCTAGCTGTGAGTATATTCTAACACCCTACTCACAGGGCATGACGATGTTGTACATTTTATTAGCAACACTTACCGGCTTCTAGCTGTTAGATCCCATGTTTGTTGGCTTCCGGATAGTTAGCGCGTAAGTAGGTTGTTTTAGCCCCTGGTCGGCCAAAATAAGAAGCGAATGGATGGGTGTCCCTGAGTGGTGATGGACGTCCTATTTGTCTGTGATGCCAACAGCGCTATTTGTCTCTGGGCGGTTGATTACAATTCTTACTGTTGATGGGTTGAATGAAAGGCGTGTGGTGTCTTGCTTATGTCGTAGTTTACTCCACGAGATTGCGGAGCGTTAATGTATTTTATTTGTGTGTACTTTTACTTTTCTACTTATTATTAATTTTATGAATTAACACTTTTTTACTTATTATTACTTTTATGAATTAACAAGATTATCTCTGAGCCCAACAGCCAAATCGAATCTCTCAGTTGATGCACCTGCTGGGTTGTTATTTTTTGAAAAATTTATTTTAGCTTAACCCGGACTCGGGGAGACGGTGTCTTTCTGTTCCGCTGGTCTTCAATGGCAGGATTGATCCTTCCGCTTCAGTGCGTTGCATGCCCTTGGTATCTTCGATGGCTCGCTTCCTTCGCCTGGATTCCTTGGTAGTAATGACTTGGGATGGCCGTCTAGTAAGGCAGTGGTACCCAGATCGTGGATCCGCAGTTATTACCGGTGATGAGTGTAACCAGCAATTATTACCGGTGGTGAGTGTGGCCAGGGGAGTGTATTAAATTAAAGACTTGTAATTTTATTTTAACTTTGTTTATTTAAATTTTATTCCACAATACTTGGTCGTACCTCGGATCCTCTGGATTTCGACTCATGCTTTGACCATAGGTTCGGCCTCCTGGAACCTTACTGATCGCGAAATAAAAATGTGCCGCCCTTTTATACTCCGGGTCATTGGGATTTGTCAAATTTTATTTAAAATTTCCAAGAAGCACAAACAAGATTTTGTGTGCTTCAATTGGAATAGGATTCCGGGAAGTTGTTAGGAATTTATTTGAGTAAATTTCCGGAAGGAGAAATCATGAAATGCATTTAGAGCATTACATGATGTTAGGATTATTAAGAATTGAATCAATGTACGACAAATGGGCTTTGGTTTAATTTTGTCGTGCATCTAATTCAATTGGGGAACATGATTTGGATTATGGGTAAGTGGAAGATAATTAGGAATTGAATCAATATGCGACAAATTGACTTTTGGTTTAACTTCTCGCTCAATGATTCACTATGGGAATAAGGTTAAGTTTATAAGAAATATTGGGGATTTTGATGGGAGTAGTGATTTAGGATCACTACACACCCCTTGTGCCGTCGGATTCTAATTGAACTATTGCCTCCAACGGAGCTCCCTATTTATACCCAAAATCCAAATCAAAATTTGCATATCTTCCCACGGTTCATCGCTTACTTCCAGACAGCTACACGATGCTAGTCCCAGTCGAAGGCCATGCCAACGACGATGAGAATTGACACGTTGCAATTTTTGCCGCCAGTCACACTGATGCGGCAACCTTACGCCGACTCTGGCTATAACTCCACCCCAAGGCCATAGGGAAATTTCGGTTCATGGTGATGCGAATCTGATTTACCCATAGCAAATAGCATGCATGTGTCTGCGTGGAATTACCTTGAAGGTGATGGGGTGTTAGTTGATCATCAAGGTTATTAGAATTTTAACATAGGAGTTGCCTAGCTGCAATTTGATTTGATGATGATGATGATGATACATGTTATATGTATGTATATATTATTGATTATTGATATAAAAATTATTGGGATTTTGCGTACAGCATACATACGTATACATGTTATGTGTACGCGAATATTAGAGTATGGGAGTATTAAAATGTTAGAGTATTGGGTGTTCTATGTATGTAAATGTCAGAGTATTGGAATTCCGCGCGTAACAACGATCTCTAACGTTAACATGTGAGCATAGCTAAAAGTCGAGTATCGTATAAAAGCAGTAACCAGTCATTACTGCTTTATTTAAAATCAAACATCTGAATGATAAAACCTCTCAAAAATTTGAGAAGCATACATTTGTGACATTAGTTAATAACAATTCGGGTTCACAAATTTCCATAGGCCCATTACTCATTCAAAATATCATAAATTGTCATAGAATCAAAATATCACATGCTATTCTTCAAAGCTTGCACCAACATTTTCCGACTATTTTGTAAGTTATATTAACATTTTCTAGTCTCTATTCTACCGGCAGTTATTAATTTTCCTTCTGTTCTTCTGGAACTCGTGAAATTCCCCGTATACTTGCGTACTTGGTAGATAATTATCTATTTTCGTGTATTTGAAGATCACTAACTACTTCAATGGTGGAGTCGCTTGCAATGTGTATGCTTAGGTTCAAGTAACAACTCTGAGCAGTAAAAACAATAAGTTAATTATCTATTCTTGCAAAATGGTGCGCATTATGTAATCTGGAATTAATTCAAGAAAGTTAGGTACTCATTTGGACTTTACTGCTACAATACCTATATGTAAAGATCTGCCAAGGTAAAGCTGTAACCGGAAGTAAAGCATAATATTTTACATATTTATTGGGTTGCACATATTGCTATAGTAACAATATGACATTTCTAAACTACAATATGTAGATAAAGTTTAAGACTTGCTTGCATTACAACAAACAGCATCAGAAAATTAGCATATGCAAAATCAATAGTGCTTTATCTACCCTTCGTAAGTAAAATTTAGAAAGAACTAATCACTCTCTCCACAAATGATTTATACATGATCCTACAATTATCTGCAAGTGTGGAAATTTTAATTCTAATTGCACTAGGCATTGACCTCTTAATGTAAAAAAAAATCCCATTATCATGGTGTTTGCGTGGTAGAATACGAGTATAATGGATTTCCATGGTAGCTGCTCAGGTTCCACATCTTCGTGCAGTTAAATAGCCGTGTCAACGCCCTTGTAGATGTTGTGCGAAATGTGGGAAAACCCTGAAGCAATACATGGAATTTTTCCGCTACCATTTCTAGGTCTAAGACGTAACAAACTAAGGTATAGATTTAAAAATAAAATGTTAGTAAGTTACTAAAAAGGTATAAACAGCACGGCGGCAGACACAAATTTGAATTCAGTGAGCCATAAACGAGTGGGACGTATATGAAATATTGAGTACAGCAGAGCTTTGTGTATAAATGTATTCAAAACACTTTTTCGTACCTTCTTTCCTAAGTTGATGCTGCTTGTTTGCTGGTCTTTTGGTAGCCTTGCGGACGTAACTTCTCTCAAAATGCCAAGTAGATAAAATCAGTGGCTTATTCGGTAACTCGTACCAAATCCGCAGTGCCCACGATACCCGTTAAGGCCGGGCGGCGGAAATTTGATTCACACAGAAAAGTCGTGGAATACAAGCCCAACTTTCCGGGCCTCTCTGACTGCTGCAGACATTTTATGCCAACTAACGATGTGTTTATCTTTAGTAACTAAAACGTAGTCCCAAGAGTGCTACTTGGTTGGAGATTCTTGGGCTCAATACTTTCTCAGCCGGCAAGACGCCACTTCTTCTTATATGATATATGAGTATTCTGCTCTAACGTATTTGATCAAACATTTTAACCTCTAATAAAGGTGGGATGGTACTTACATTACATAATCCTAAACTGACACAATTTGGATTTTTGTGATGGTTCACGGACCATAAATAGGCTTTTAATGCTATTGGTTTTTTATGAGTTTTTATGTATCTAATGACTCGTTTGGAATGGAACATTTATGTGTTGGTTTTTAGTTTGGGTTTTCCTTAAATGTATGAATTCAGAAAAAGTTTTATGAATAGCACTTAAATTATATAAGCATTTCCATACCCGATCTACAAGGTAATTTAGTCTCTAGTTGGAATCGTCACTGGACAAGTTTGGAAAATGTGTATATACGGTGAATTCTTCGCTATCTTTGTCCTGGTTGCTCTTTGTTTTTTTTTTCTTTTATTATTGTTATTATTATTCTTATTATACTTCTCTCGGGAGAGTTGGACCTATACCACAGAGTCGGCGTCCCGAGATGTCACTAAATAACCGTTGCAGTTCTTCTTGAACAGTTGCAGGTCGTAAGACTCCGGAAACACTCGATGGGGAGGGAAGTCCACAGCTTTCCCACTCTGCAACGGAACGGGTTCAGGAGATGAACGGTGTCAGGAGATGAAAATTGGTGCAACCCTTCGTATTGCTTTGTTGAGCGCAAATAACCCGAATTGCGCGGAACATTACCACGAATCTCCGAAGAACAGCCACTATGATAATATCTGTAAAACAGACAAAGGTCAGCTATGCGCCTTCGATGTAATAGCGATTGTAGTCCCGACGTCAGCGCCCTGTTCCCGATCAGGCAGATCGCTCGTCTCTGTAGCCTCTGAACTAGGTCGAGGGTATAGAGATCATGATTTATTCGGCTTAATTCAAGCTATTTACAAAACTATAATCCTTATAAACTAACTTAAGACTAAAAAACTAAAGTAGTAATTAATGCAAAAAAAAATTATATATATTTATAATTTAAAAAAAAACAATTAAAAAGAAAAAATAACAAAAACAATGACAAAAAAACAAGGAAGGAGAAGCGGACATCGTGGTGGGGGAGGTAGGAGGCTGGGGAAGGGCTAGTGTATGTGGGGGTGGCAAATGTGGCACAAGTGAGACAGCGAACAGTGTGCGGCAAATGTGTTGGAATGTGTACGGGTTGTGAGGGGATAGACGGTGGGCGGGGCAAGGTCAGGTGGGGAAAGAGAGGAGACGGCGTTTGAGTGCAGTAGATGTAAGGTGGAAATCGAAGGAGGTAGGGTAAGAGTTAGCCGACCTCAGCATTCGCGAAATGGGTTTATTAGAGCCGTAAGAAGTGTGGTGGGTGGGCCAATAGAAGAGACGAGAGTTTCGCAGGTTACCGGGGTTAGTGTGAAATGCAATGATGGAGAGCAGGCTTGGGGAGTTGATTGTGCCTGAAAGGAAACGGTGGATGAAAAGGATATCGGCATGAGTTCTGCACTCCTCAAGTGTGTTGAGGTTAATCAGATGGAGGCGGCTTGTGTATGGGGGGAGAATCCGAGGATTCGCCCAGTTCAGTCCGCGGAGGGCAAAACGCAGAAAACGACGTTGCACGCTTTCGATTCTGCGAATATGGTGGAGACCAGACCCGACTGGCGTATTGAAGAAGGGGGCGGGCGAAGGCTATGTAGGGAGAACGGGAAACGTAAGGATTGGAGAATTCTTTAGACCAGCGTTTCACAAACCCAAGGGCAGAGTTGGCCTTAAGAATAATATCATCGATATGCGGGATGAAGCTAAGCTCCCTGTCAAATAAGATCCCGAGGTCCCGTATCGAGGGTACAGATGATACCTGCTGATTTAGCAGGAAGTAGGAACGTGGGGGGGGGGGGGCGTTTGTGGGACAAGGTGATGGGCTGACATTTGACAACGTTAAGTTCAAGGCAGTTATTACGGCACCAGGTTGAGAAGCTGTCGAGATCCGTTTGGAGAAGTGAGGAGTCGAGAGGAGAGATGATCGTTTTTATAGAGTTTCGCGTCATCCGCACAGAGGGAGATGGATGAGTATTCAATAATGGAGTCAATGTCATTGATGGTAAGGATAAATAGAAGGGGACCTAGATGGCTGCCTTGCAGAACTCCTAACGTAGGAAGAAAGGGATTGGACAGGGAGGATCTGAATTTGACACGGTACGATCAGATAAGAGGATAACCGCTTGATCAGATAAGAGGATAACCACTTGATCAATAGGGGTTCAAAACCTAGGGAGGACAGCTTAAAAAGGAAGAGATTATGGGAGATTTTGTCAAAGACCTTGCTGAAATCGGTGGTGATTACATCGACTTCGTTGCCATTCTCTAAGGCACGGAGAGTATGGGATGAGAACTCGATCAGATTCGTTGTGGTCGACCTTCCCGAAAGGAAACCATGCTGGTTGGGTGAGATGATGGATTTACAACGGAAACATAACGCGTTGTAAAGAATTCCTTCGAACAATTTGGAAATATGAGACAGTTTGGCGATGGGACGGTAGTTGCTTATATCATTTTTAGGTCCCTTTTTATGTATGGGGGTGACATAGGAGGATTTCCATATATACTAGGGAAGATACCTTGTGAAAAGGATAGATAGAATCTCTTTGATATGGGGAGAGAAAGAGAAGAGGAACATTTCTTTAAAAATTGTAGCTGGGAGTCCATCAGGTCCAGGGCTGAACTCGTGTTTGAGTAAGTTTAATTTCTCCTCAACTACGTGATGCTGAATAATTTGAGGGGTGAGGGGGCCGAGGAAGAATTCGGGCAAGTCTTTGAAGTAAGATGGATTGGGCTCGAAGGACATGTCTGTGAAGGATTTATTGGAACACAAGGCAAATAGATTGGCAATAGTTAGGGGGTCGGTTGAAGTAGTTGCGCCATAAGAAAGGGAGTTAGGATAGGCGTCGGATTTACGTCTGTAATTTATAAAGTGGAATAAATATTTGGGGTCATTGATCAAATTGAATTGTGTTTTTGTGAGGTAGTTGGAGTAAAGGGAGTTGTAGAGTTCGGAAAATTTATAAAAGGAGCCGAGATAGTTGGAGTAGTTTTGGAAGGAACGCGTTTTGGGGAAAATATTCCACAAGTTATTTCTCCTGTTCCGAAGAGAGCGGAGTGTGCGGTTGTACCATGGCGGCGATGAAACCGGTAACCTGTGACGAGTATAGGGACATATAGGGCCATGGAATAGTAGATCTCCTTGTAGAGAGTGGCAGTCGCTTCTTCTACCCCCAGATGATCAAAACGAAACGCTGTTTTGCTAAGATGCTCATTTAGAAGGCAGAAATTAGCTTTGTGGAAGTTGTAGGAAAAGCTGTTGTGAAGTAGAGAAGGCTGGGTTTCATGATCGAGATATAAGGATAAGAGCAGCGGGGGTGGTAATTATCAATGGTAGAGAGGGCGTGTGGATTAGGGGCAACTGAGGACTTGTGTGGGTCCGTTGTAAACCCGAGGTCCAGTTGTCTCCCCATATGATTTGGGGCATCGCTTATTTGATGGAGACATGAGTCGGTCATTTATAAAAAAATGTTCCTTGAAACTAGTAGGGTTTGAGACGTAGAAGGCTTGTTCGTCAGCCAATGTCCATTGGAGATGGGGGAGGTTAAAATCGCCAAGAACGACGATATCGTCTAGGGAGGTGCTAAATTCGGTTAGGTTATCTACCGCATCTATTGCGAGTTCGTAAGACACGATGGGACGTGAAGGAGGTATATAGAAGCAGATAACGAAAAGAGACTTAGGGCCCTTGTCGATTTTTATTGCGACGTAGTCAAGATCCGGAGACGAAGAGATGGCAATTGGAGACGAAGCGAGTCTGTTATGAGTGGCGAGCAGCACTCCACGGCATGGGGAATTGGGACCTTCTCGATGAGAGATATGCTTGCATGCGCAGAGCAGAGCTCCAAACATGAACGCAATATTCGAGCGCGGGTCTAATTTGGGACTAATACACGAAAAGAAGTAAAATATGTTTTGGCTATAAAAATATAACTCTGTTTTCCTGAGGTGGACCTGGGGATGTTCAATACGTGTTCATGCCATTCCACGTTCCCTAAGACCGTGACGCCGAGCAAATTTATGCATTCCCTAGACTCAAGGGCCTGGCCATTCATTATCAGCTGTGGACCTAACGATCTATAGAATTTTTCCTTGTGAATGTTGCATATTGTGTCTTCGTTGCATTGAAGTCGAAGAGGCTGTCCTTTTCCTATTGTAGGATCGTGTCCAGATCCCAATTTAGAGAGTCGATTTGATTTCATCTCAACTGATGCGGCGTTGACGCCCTAATCGGTCGATCAGTCGAAAATGGGAAAAGAATCATACTATCACCCACAAAACTGAACACTTTGTTACATGTTGACTCCAACAGGTCATTAACATGAAGCAAAAACAACGTTGGGGCCAAAATACGAAGCTGACCCAAATTTATTATTATTATTATTATTATTATTATTATTATTATTATTATTATTATTATTATTATTATTATTATTATTATTATTATTATTATTATTATTATTATTATTATTATTATTATTATTATTATTATTATTATTATTATTATTATTATTATTATTTATTGGCCTGTAGGAACCCGGAAACTCATGACCTCACCGACTCGACTCCGCCATCGTTCCCTGTCCTGTGCACTCTCCTCCCACGCTTGACCATCTGATCCGATCTCCTCAAGGTCAAACCTTACATTGTCCCCCCATCTCCGTCGGGGCCGCCCTGCTGGTCTCTTTCCCGTTGGTCTACCGTCAAGAATTCTATGCACGGTCCTATCGTTGCCCATTCGCACCACATGTCCGGCCCATCTTAATCTTCGCGACTTGATTACTCTCACTATTGTAGGTTTGCGGTATAGCTCTTTCAATCCGTGGTTGTGAAGTTTCCTCCATTGACCTGCCTCCTCGTCATATTCACCTCCAAAGATATCCCTTAAAACTTTATTCTCGAATACGCGGAATTTGTTTTCTTCCCGTTTTGTGAGAGCCCATGTTTCGCAATCGTATAGAGCAATCGGCATGATTATACTTCTATAGACACGGAGCTTTATGTTACGTGATAGCAGTCTGGATTTCAGCAGTTTACTGACTGAGTGCCAACTAGCGTTGCCGGAATGCAGTCTTTTGTTAATTTCCTTCGACATTTCGTTACTGGCCGTCAGTGTCGTTCCCAGATATTTAAATTCTTTGACATTTTCAAATATCTTGCCCCTGACGTTTATATGTGTTCCCTGAGGTCCACCTGGTCTCGCGGTAATCATGTATTGTGTTTTGTCTTCATTTATTTCTAGTCCCACCTCTTCTGCCGCTTGCATGATGATTTCACTGTTTTTACTTACAGTTTCTAGATTATCGCCCAAAACGGCGATGTCATCCGCATATGCGAGCACTTGTGTGACCCCGTTCAGGGAAGATCCGGCCATGTTGTCGTCTTGTACCTTTCTGATGACATACTCGAGCACAAGGTTAAAGAGACATGGTGAAAGGCCAGCGCCCTGTTTTAGTCAGACCCGGATTTCAAATTGTTCTGAGACGTGGTTTTCTATTATGACTCGCCCTTTGTTCTCGTTCATGCAAATTTGAATGAGGGTGGCATATTTTTTCGGGACTCCCAGCTCAACTACAATATGGTAAAGTCTTTGCCTTGCGACTGAGTCGTAGGCTTATTTGAAGTCAACGAACAGTTGGTGAACCGTTTCTCTCTATTCCCATTTCTTTTCCAGCAGTTGCTTTATGGTGAACATTTGGTCGCTTGTTGACCGGTTCCTACGAAATCCGCAGTGGTAGTCTCCCAATATTTCTTCTGCGTACCGTGTGATTTTCGCCAATATGACATTTTTTAGTATTTCGTATTTGGTTGAGAGCAATGATATTCCTCTGTAGTTTTCGCAGTCAGATCTGCCGCCTTTTATTTGAAAATGGGGACGACTATTGAGGTTTTCCACTTTTCCGGAGTGACTTCTTTATCCTATATTGTGTTGATGAGTTGTTGGATCTTTCGAGTGGTTGCCTCTCCTCCTATCTTCACAAGCTCTGCCGGTATGCAGTCGACTCCGGGAACATTATTGTTTTTCAATCGGTTTATTGCGTCTATAAATTTGTTGAAAGAGGGCTCTGGGATCTGAGGCTCGGCGGTATGTACGTCTGGTGCGTTTATTTGTGGTTGATGGGTGCGTACATTGAGCAGGTTTTCAAAGTACTGCTTCCATCTTGTCGCGATATTATTTGTTTCTGTGACCAGACAGCCGTTTGCGTCTCGAATTATTTTGGCTCTCCCTCGGTAGCCATTTCTAATTGAATTTATGCCGGCACACATATCTCTGATGTTCTTTGCTCTGGAATTTTCTAAGATTTTTTCGATCCGAGTCTTCTCCCATTAACATTTTGTTGCGTTTGAAAAGTCTCGTTGTCTGTTTCCGAATTGCCACGTATCTTTCTGCGTTGACTTCATCATATCTCTGTAAGTGGATCACTCTGAGGCGTTTACGTTCTTCGATTTTCGCCCTGCACTCATCGTCAAACCAACGTTTGGACTTGATTGTTTTCTTAAATTCTAATACTTTTTGGGATGTTTGTTTGATTGTGTCTCTGATCGATGACCATTTAGTGTCCACGTGATTGATTTCCTCTTCCCAGAAATGCGTTTTTCCCAGAAATGCTCTATTCCCATGTCATTCGTGTCATTCAGGTGTCGAAGATGTTCCCAAAAAGCAATACAAATAAATAATAGTCAACTATTACTACGAGGGTGACTCAAATATAAACGGTAATTTCTTTTTATACATTTATTCAATAATGTTACACAATAACTATACTATCATTTTTCAATATAGTCTCTTGTGTGATCTACATACTTTTGCCACCGATTTGGAAGGTTTAATATCACTTATTCGTAGAGATATGTATGGCGAGTTGTTAGCCAATTGCGCACGTACTCCTCGACTTCTTCATTACTTTAGAGTTTTTTTCCTCCAAGTGATTCCCTCAAGGGTGCGAACAAAAAAAGTCCCGGGAGACAAGTTTTGGGTAGAAGGGGGTGTTCGAGGGTTTCCCAGCCCATTTCTTGTAATATATCCCTGACCTGTTTTTGATTTACGCTCAGTAACCGCGAAACCCATCGAGCAGTAATTTTTTTGAAACTAAGATCCTCAGTGATTATGAATTGAACACCTCCATATCTGATACCTACTTCTGATGAGATTTCTCCAACAGTCAAGCGGCGATCACTTTCAAAAAACTCTCGAACGGAACGGATGTTGTCATCTGTACGACTTATTTTTGAGCGTCGATCATGACTTTGGTTTTCGATAGGCTCTCGCCCACTTTTAAATTCTCTGGCCCACGTATACACACGATTCTGAGACATTGTGTGGTCACCAAACCGCTCCTTCAATCGAGAAAAAATGTCTGAGGGTTTAACGCCTTCATTTGTTAAAAATGTTATAATAATACGTTGCCCAACAGACGTATGTACCTCGTGCTCCTTCATGGCTGTACTGACCACAAAATCGAGGGCGACCGCTAGCTAAGCCGGTTCCCCGACCGCCCATAAACCAAACAACAGCCAAGCATAAGACTATCTAGCTCGCAACTTGTTGCTAAACGAAAAAGTAAAATTACCGCTTATATCACCTTGATGCCTTGTCTTGCAGCGGGCACTTCCGATTTCATATATTCTGGATGAATGATGCCTGGCAGCGGAGGCGCAGCCGTTGGACGGGGGATTCCGAGATGAAGGAGACTTCTGAGCAGGGCACGAACTTCGATTCCCCATTGACATTCCGATTGGATGAGGACGCGTGCTATAGCCAGGAGAATCGCTGAAGAAGAACAGTTAGGATGTGCGCCGACACCCCCGGTGGTCTGGTCGCCTTGGGGTTTGGGGTTGGTGCCCGCTTCTGGTGGTGGTGGTGAGTGGGTTGTTGGGATTGAGGCCCTACCAGCGTGGAGAAGGGTGCGGTGTCGTCCCTGACACTGTCTACATGTCTTGGTGGAACGGCAGTCGCGAAATAGATGCCCCCCAGGCACAGTTTTTGTTGATTTGCATGTGATTTCCGTTGGTCCGGGCTGAGCGCTTTGAATACCTCGCACGAGCTGATGGAGTGCGATGATCCACAAAAAGAGCAGGGAGGCTGTAGATTCTGAGCGGGGGTGGGGCCGGGTGCACCAAGAGGATTGATCGCTGGTTGGGGTCCGGGTTGTCATTCTTGGTCCGTTGGGAGTGAACAACGGTGATTCCAGGCAGCTCAACGAAATCCAACGCCTCGATTCTGGTTTTTGGGAAGGCACCGAGCTGCTGATATGTGGGGGCTACGTGGTGTTTCCTTGCGCTGTCTGCCAATCACGTCCCGTGCGTGGATCCAGGCGCTGGGTGGTCAGATAGACGAGTATATCGTTCCAGGTACTTACCGGACGGCCGAATACACCTAAGGTCACGGCAGCCTCATTGGTGGCGTCGCGGAGTTGAATTGAACACACTTCTTAGTTCATAGTTCGCAGCCACATTAGTGTAAGGTTTAGTCAAGTTTTGTTTTTAGATAGAGTTTGGGAACTTTTGTTTATTGTGTATAGTCGTTACGTAACACGGGAGGAGAACTGCCGATGAGTTGCCTAGTGCCCGCATGAAGAAGACTAGACGAAATTGTTGACCGACCATTGAACATGATTTTGAATTATGTCAGCTGGCGGGGGACAGTTGGCACGCAGATGTGAACGTACTAGATTTCTCCAGTACATTCATTTGTGAATCCGCAACATATATATATGTATATATATATATATATATATATATATATATATATATATATATATATATGTTTATATAAAGAAAGTACGCGGCTTATTCAAAGTATTATTGTGAATAGACCCACTGATCACTGTATCGGCAAGGTAGACCGCTACTTGTATTTACGAATGAAAAATAATACGGATGTGTCAAACGTCAGAGGAAAAAAATAAAATCAAGGGACGTATCTAGATATTAAATTTCGTTTCAAAATAAAAATGTAATGCTATCAGGAACTGGAGTGGTTGACATATAATGTCGTTTCTCTAATGACAGGTAGGGTTATTATAAATAATAATATAAATAGTTTAAACTCTTTAACTCAACAAGAAAAGGAGCCCCATATATATATATTTATATATATATATTTATATATATATATTTATACATATATATTTATATATATATTTATATATATATATTTATATATATATATTTATATATATATATAAAATAAATGTATATTTTATAAAACTAAAAAAAAGATTGGTTTTTCTTTTGCAGGATTCCCAACAATGCTTTCAGAAATGCCCGAGATACCTTCGGTAACAAGAGGTGACTTGGTGTTAACATTTGAGCTGGATGGCCTTTCTGAACATGGAAAGGAAGTCGCTATAAAAGAGCTGCGTGAATTACCGGACATAAAAGCCAAGGCTATAGAAGATCTAAGGCGACTTCTTGAAGGTACGTAATTCAAAACGTTTTTTCAGAAAAATTCTTTTCCACAGTGGTTTCCAAAAACATAAAAAAGACGCAATGCAAATGACAAATTGTTTTTTGTGTTTATTTTATAAACAATGTTTTTAAATACAAAATACAGCAGAGGAATAATAACGGGATACGTTCTTCACGTTTAAAAGTGCCATATTTGAAAAATGCCGAGTAAAAGAAAAAGAAAGTCTTCAATTCACGAGATTCAAAAAGGGACGGACTTAGTCTCTTTCATTGTGACATATATAGAAAGTAGTAGAATGTAAAGCATATAAAGAATGCTTTTTTTTTGTTTATGGTAGGAAGGTTCAAAAGATACCCCTGGACCGATCCAGAGGCATGCAGGATTTTTACCGACTAAAACCCCCTCCCGTCAGGCACATATTCCCGTTGATCCCTGCGGAACTTTCTTTTAGATATTCCTTCGCGAGGCGGGACTAGGTTTACCTGTTATTCCGCTCGTCGGGTTGTAACTGCTGCATTATGTCACATAGGATATGATTTGTTATGCACCATGCTTGTTTGGGACTTAGCATATATTCTATTACTCCTGACGGAGTAACTGTACGTCTCACAATGTCTCTCCAAATTCAAATCTCACGCACTCTGTGAGTACGTGTTCCGCATTTTCTATTTTGCCTTCGTAGTGCAATCAGTATGGGTGATTAACATGCTTATACTTGTGCAAGTATTACCGAAAGCATCTACAGCGTATTGCGACAATAGTGAAAAACGTGTGAATCGAACTGATGCTATGACGGTTAGAATCACTAAAAAATGTAACCAATTTCAACACACCGGGCCACTGCCGCGTGTAAGAATTCGATTTCTAAACTCAAGTACACTCAACTGATGTGGAATTGTTTTGTTATCGCTATGGTATACGACTCTGATGCTTTGCTTATTCGAATTTCCTTTCTGTGCTCTTCACTATTTGTTTGCATATTGTGTGTGTATCTGTTAGAAACACCACACATCCATGTGCTGATATCAGCTGAGTCAAGTGGTAGTTTAGCTCGCCATGTTCTTTTCATCAAGTTTCTACATCAGATATAATGGTGTGGGTCCATCTTCTTTTGGTAGAAGAATCCCACCTTCATTGCCATTAGGCTTGAGAGCTCCAATTGTGACCGCATTCGCTGGCGATTCTCTTGTGAGACCTCGTGTAATAAAACGTCTTCTCTAGCTGCAATCTCAAGTGGTTTCCTCCCGGCCAAGACATTTATGGCATCTTCGGATACCGTTCGGAATGTACAGCATACTCTTAATGATGTCATCATATGTGCTAGTTCACTCATCTTATGTACAACGTATACTGTGCGACTCCTACCCACATGTGAGCCGGATACATTATAATGGAGGTGTTGACACTGGTTATCAGTTTCCTTATGTGGGGCCGGAGTCCGCCAACATTGGGTAGCAGGACTTGTCCTTCGATTTCCAATTCAAGGTCTTCAACTTTCTTGCGGCTGCTTATTAAAACTGCCTCCGTCTTATATCCGGCTAGTTTCAGTCCGGCCATATGTAGCCACCATTGAATGCTCTGGATTGCTTGGGAGCAAATATTCTCCAGGTCATCTAGATGTTTAGCTACGGCCACTATCGCCAAATCATCTGTCTACCCATAAATTCTAATTCCTTCTGGTAGATTGAGCCTAAGCACACCATCATACATGATATTCCATAACAACGGGCCTAATACAGATCCCTGAGGTACACCTGCTGTTATTTTATATTCCTGTGGTCCGTCATCTGTATCATACAGCACTCTTCTATCCGAGAGATAGTTTGCTAGTATTCGCACCAAGTAGGGTGAGACTTGTAGATCGCGCAACGCTTCTAGAATCCGATTCCAATTCACCGAGTTAAACGCATTTTTTACATCTAGCGTCACCACCGCGCAATATTTCTTTGTACCCCCTAGTCATCGTGCTCCAGCTATCGCATTGCGAGCGATGTCCCCTCAGTGAATTGTTCCAGGCGAGTGGCAATTACTCGCTCAAGCAGTTTTCCTGTCGTGTCCAACATGCACAACGGGCGATAAGATGACGGCGCCACTGGATTCTTGACTCCTTTTGGAATAAGCACAAGCCGCTGTTTTTTCCATCGTTTGGGAAATTGTCCTGCTTGAAGGCAGGTTGTGAAGAGACTGCTGAAGACTTCCGGGTTTTTTGTTAAAGCACTCTTCACTACAGCGTTAGGAATACCATCCAGTCCCGGGGTCTTTTTTTTTGACAACCCTTGCAGCCAAGAGCACCTCTTCGGGGGTCACGGGAGGTATCTCTCCTTCAGTGATACTCCTCTCCTCTTGCATTCTCAACACCTCATCACACGTGGGAAGAGAACAGCAACGATTCTTGCCGTGTCGGTTTTGCTTTTTTGCATTTGACTACTGTTGTTGTGTAGTCTTTTCATGACTACCCTGTAGGCGCTGCCCCATGGGTTGTTATTTAACTCATCCCTTAGGGAACAGAACGCGTCATATTTACTCCTGCGGATCACATTCCTCAACTCTTCCCGTTTGTTGACGAATTACGCATGCAACTGTGGGTAGGGGTTACGGTTTCTTGCTCTTTGTTGCAAGCGTCTTAACCTGTTGCACTCCGATCACACATGGGCGATCTCTGAGTTCCACCAATAGACTGGTTTGCTAGCCCCTGCTGGTTGACTTTGTCGTGGCATAGAAGCATCACATGCGGTAGTTAGCCACTTCATGACTTTTTCAGCCTGCCTGTTCGAGTCGGCCTCTGTGTCAAACGATTTGGTCTTCCAGTATATAATCGAACAGTCCCGCATCGAGGTCCTTCTCTTTCCACCCATTTTTTTGGGCTTTCTTCGCCAATTTTCCAGTGATGAATCCCCTGTGCGGTAATATTTCGTACATCACGGCTTGGTGGTCACTGTGAGTGTAGGCGTCCAAAACTCGCCACTCCATACTCCTTGCCAACTTGGAGCTGGCAAATGTTATGTCGATTTTAGACCGCCCTCTCTCGTTTATGAAGGTGTCATCGATACCATCATTAAGCAACACCACATCTAGGACTGCGAAGACTTCAAGTAGTGCTTGGCCTCTACTGTTGGTCCTTGTGCTTCCCCATTCTACTGCTCAGGTATTGAAATCTCCAGCAACTATAAGAGGGCTCTTATCTCTAGCTTCTTATGTTATTCTGTCTAAAAAGCATTTGAAATATTCTATTTCCCACCTTGGCGGAGCGTAACAACAGTAGAAATGAATTCCTTTGAATATTTATTTTATTTTATATTCCTGTGATCCCTCATATATGTCATAGAGCAGTCTTATATCCGAGAGATTGTTTGATAGTATACGCACCAAGAAGGGTGAGACTTATAGGTCACCCAACGCTTCTAGAATCCGATTCCAATTCACCGAGTTAAATGCATTTTTAACGTCTGCTATCACCATGGCGTACTATTTTTCGTACCTCCTAGCCATCGTGCCCCATCTATCGCATTGCGAGCGATGTCATACACCACAGATAGTCCCTTACCGGTTAATCTACCTTTGCGGAACCCATACTACCATTCAGGCGAGTGGCCTCAAGCAGTTATCCTGTTGTGTCCAGCATGCATAGCGGTCGGTAGGATCTCAGCCCTTCTGGATTGTTGACTCCTTTTGGTATAAGCACAAGTCGCTGTTTTTTTCATCGTTTAGGAAATTGTCCTATTGGAAGGCAGGTTGTGAAGAGACAACTGAAGGCTTCCGGTTTTTTTGTTAAAGCAGTCTTCACTACAGCGTTAGGAACACCATCCAGTCACGGGGTCTTGTTTTTTTAACAACCCTTGCAGCCAAGAACACCTCTTCGGTGGTCACGGGAGGTATTTCTCTTTCAGTGATGTTCCATTCCTCTTGCGCTCTCAACGCCTCATTACACAGCGGGAAGAGGACAGCAACGATTCTGGCCATGTCACGTTTACTTTTTTGCATTTGACTACTGTTGTTCTGTAGTCTTTTCAGGACTTCTACTGTAAGCGCTGCCCCATGGGTTGTTATTTAATTCATCCGTTAGGGAGCAGGACGCGTCATATTTACTCTTGCGAATCACATTCCTCAACTCCTTCCGTTTGTTGACGACTACCGCATGAAACTGTGCGCATGTGTTACAGTTTCTTACTCTTTGTTGCAAGAGTCGTAACCTGTTGCACACAGATCGCACATGGGCGATTTCTGGGTTCCACCAATACACTGGTCTGATTGCCCGTGCTGGTTGTCTTTGTCGTGGCATAGAAGCATCACACGTTAGCCACTTCATGACTTTCCCAGCATGCCTGTTCGCACCACACCGGCCCCTGCGTCGAATTGTTTGATTTGGTCTTCCAGTATATAATCGAGCAGATACACATCGAGATCCTTCTCTTTTCACCCAATTTTCTGGATTTTCTTTGCCACTGATGAATCCTCTGTGCGGTAATAATCCGCACATCACGGCTTAATGGTCAGTATGGATGTAGGTGTTCAAAACTCGCCACTCCATACTTCTTGCCAACTGTGATGTCGACTTTGGACCGGCCTCTCTCGTTTATGGCGGTGTCATCAGCTCCACCATTGAGTATCACCACATCTAGGACTGCGAAGGCTTCGAGTAGTGTCTGGCCTCTAGTCTTGGTCCTGGTGCTTCCCCACTCTACCACCCAAGCGCTGACATCTCCTGCAATTATAAGAGGGCTCTTAGCTCTAGCTTCTTGGGTTACTTGGTCCAAACAACAACATTCTTCTTCTAGAACAGTAGAAATGCATTCCTCTGATCTTAGCATCGGTGAATCCTACCTACCGCTGATCAATTCTGTGCTATATGTGGGAATTTACAGTTGTCCTGTATTTCACAGACAAGGTTTTTTCCCAGGCACTTTTTTTTTCTGTGGAATCTTTTTTCATATCTTCTGAGCTCTTTGTATTTCTCTTCGCGTACCCGCGTCTTATGAGACTGCCACATTGCCCGATGTGCCCCATTCTCCCGCTCAATCGCTAGTTTGCACTTATCATCAAACCAGTAGCTTCGTTCTTTACGACTACTGCCTAAGATGATTGGCAGTACCAATGACGGTATTCTTAGGGTGTGTCCATTTCTCTTCTATGCTCGCCATTTTGGCCCTAGGACTCACTGTACTCTTCCTCCATCGAGCTCTTCGAGGGCGAGTCTTAACGCACGATCAGAGGTGTTACTGATATTCTCATTGCGTAAGGCAACCGTGTTGGCTCGAACCTGAACCGCGGATGCAATACGTCTCCGTAAGGCAATCCGAGCTCGGGAAAATGTACCAACAAGATAGTGATCAGAGTCGACGTTGGCACCTCGGTACGTTCGTACCGTCATCAGGCTCGAGGAGTGGCGTCGATCTATCAACACGTGGTCAATTTGGTTGCGAGTGGCTTCATCAGCTGATACCCACGTGGCTTTGTGAATATCTTTACGCGGAAACCTGGTACTTGCAACGACCAAGTTTTTCGATGCTGCCAGTTCAATGACCCGTAGTCCATTGTCATTAGTGTTCTCATGCAAACTATGGGAATCTGCGTAGTGCCTGAAAACCGGCTCCGGACCTATTTTGGCATTCAAATCACCAAGAACGATTTTCACATCGTATTTCGGGCAGGCATTGAGGGCGCGTTCGACGTTCTCGTAGAATTCTTCTTTTTCGTCGTCAGGGGACTCCTCTGTAGGTGCGGGAACGTTTATGAAGCTTATGTTCTTAAATTTGCCTCGCACGCGAAGAGTGCATAGCCTTTCATTTATTGCATTAAAACCGATGATGGCAGGCTTCAGTTTTTGGCTGACTAGAAAGCCTACCCCGAGCACATGGTGTTTTGCGTGACAGCTGTAATAAATGTCATACTCTTTTCTTTGAAAAACACCACTCCCCGTCCATCGTATTTCTTGTAATGCTGTTATGTCAGCCTTATATTCGGACAGGGCAACGGCTAGCAGCTGTGCAGCTCGAGCTCTGTATAGTGAGCGAACGTGCCATGAGAAAATTCTCGTATCGTTTAGCCATTTTCGTTTGCGTGGTCGTCGTCGTGTATCTGGTCCATATCAGAGGCTTGATAAATTTGCCATAATAATTAATTTTTCCGGGCAAAGTTATTAGCCTTACGCCAACCTTTCTCAGGATGTCGCTACATGCATGGGTTCACTACTTGGCGGGTACTAAAGTGGCTATCCGGGGGTGTCACGTGGAGACTGCATGTCAACTTAGATTGAACAAGGACAAAGATCGTCCTAGCCTTCGCCGGGTTGAAAGCAATCAGAGACCTTGCCTGTATGTTCGCACCCGTCTCCCTCCATGGTGTATCATCATCATCATCATCGGCATTACAACCGAGAACCGGTCTGGGCCTCATTTAGCAAGTCCTGAGGCTTGTTAAATTTTCCATAATCATTTGTTTTTCCGGGTAAGGTCGTCAGTCTTGCGCCAGCTCCATGGTATATACTCTTGTTAAATGCATGGACTGTTTTTCGGATGGTGTTAAAACGGCTTTGACATTTTCCAAAGTAAGTTTTTTTTAACATTTTTGAGCGTAAGCGGCTTAGTGGGTCCACCCTATCTCAGTTCTATTTCCACACCCACAATATAGTTAGCAACAACAAAAACTACTTAAAACCGTTGATTCAAATATTTAAGCAGCACATCAACTTCTTCTTTGACAGAAGCCGCAACTAACAGACAGGCCCGTATTAATAAACTCGATTATTTCAATCAACCAACTTAAAGGACGCCCCTAAAACTGCAAACTGCAATTCTGGATTCTTTCTGAAAAACTACAGGATCCCCATAAAAGAATGCCGCTTGCTTCCTGTCTCCAAAAACGGTCGCCGCATACGATTGAGCTTTCCATCCAAACAAAAACGGTTACCTAAGAATCAGCAGGTTGACTGAGTCCAATAACAACCCGAACAAATCAACTAAACCCCTGTCTCTCTTTCCTAAATCCATAGTACAGGATAATAGCCATACCCCCCTTCCTAAACCAGCCCATAATACCAATTAGTTCCCTCTTCCCCTCGTCGCATCCCTCATTACAATCATCATCATCATTATCGGCACTACAACCGGAAACCGGTCTTGGCCTTATTTAGCAAGCTCTGAGGCTTGTTAAATTTTCCATAATTATTTTGTTTTTTTCCGGGCAAGGTCATTAGTCTTGCGCCACATTACAATCATAAGTCGTTTCTTAAAGTCACCCCCCTCTGTCAATGAATACCTAACCTCCACTCCCTAAATTTAACCACATCCGCACTCGGGCCACAAAATCCTCTTCCAAGCCAAATTTTAATCCAAACCCTCTCCCTAATTCTATCAGCTTCAGCACCCTTCACTCTAGACCTCCCTCATCGCCTGCCTGTAAAAATATCCTTTTTAGTCACATTCTGCCTCTATCTCCCCCTCGACTGCAAAACTGGTGCGAAGTATACCAACTTCCAACGACCACACGCTTCCAATCTTATAACCCCCCCCCCCCCGGGCGGGTTACCATCTCCTTAAAGAAATATCCCAATCGTCGACCGAACCTAATTTAAAGGCGAATTTCACATCCTCGGATCCCACATCCACATCTCGCCCCTGCCCAAGGCCGCCTTCCCCCCGACCAATTATTGATCCCCTTTTACCCGCAACACACAGCAATCCATCAATTCATCTGAATGTCATTACGCCGTATCTAAACTTAGAAATAAATTGATCTACGGCAGTACCTGGCTGACTTTCAAACAGACAACTTGTCTTACAGTTTTGCTCGTGCTATTTATCTTAATCAACCGTTATTTTCACAATAATTTTCACAATTTAATTATCATTATCTTGTTTTCTTTGCCTCGTTTTCCGCATAGAAAAATTTGAACAAGTGTTATAACCGTTAAGTTGTGACCCCTGGACCACGTGTGTTAAATAAAATTAAGCGCTAGCGGTTGCGTTACAACCCCGTTATTGGAGGCCAAACTCCTCCCGATAAACTTTCAAAAGTGAACAAAAGAGTTCTAGAAAAATCTAAAATGTGTTCAAACACTAACTTTTTTCCCCCACTTCAAAGTCTGATGGAAGACTCTCCTGAAATGGGTCCGACCAATGACGAACAGTGCGCAGAACTTCCTAAAGAAACCGTTCCGCCAATTGTGGTATTAAAAACAACTAGTGCTAAAGTGCGTGATATTTTGAGCAACATTAAGATAGATAAATACTTAATCAAAAACATATCGCTTGGGCGAAAAATATGTGCCCCAACAATGGACATATATAATAAAATCAGAACCGAACTCTTACGGTTAAAATGTGAATTTTTCATCCACTTGCGCAAGGAAAATCGTCCATTAAAGGTAGTGTTATCCGGACTAGACTTAATTAGCAACGATGTAGTGAAAAATGAACTAATTGCACTCGGGATAAAGTGCCTAGATGTTAAAACCATCACATTAAATCCGTCAACAAAAGCTCTGTACAAACACTACTTGTACATAGTCTATGTTCAACGCGGTACTGTTAAATTAAACGAACTAAAACGGAACTACTCAACCTTGTTCAAAACCATCGTTCGCTGGGACTTTAAAAAACATAATCCAGGTAAGGTCACACAATGTCACAATTGCCAGCTCTACGGTCACGGCTCGATGCATTGTCATATAAATAGCTTCTGTGCAATATGTTCGGGAAACCATAAAACATCATCATCATCATCATCGGCACTACAACCGGGAACCGGTCTTGGCCTTATTTAGTAAGTCCTGAGGGCTTGTTAAATTTTCCATAATGATTTATTTTTTCTGGGCAAGGTCATTAGTCTTGCGCCAGGGGCTCCCCGACGGGGAATCGAACCCCGGTCTCCCGGGTGACAGGCGGGTGTACTAACCACTATCGAGGAGCCCAAAGCCATAAAACATCCGACTGCAAAACGAATGAGGTCATCAAGTGTGCAAATTGTAGTGGGCCACATAAATCCACCGATCCAGAATGCATAAGCCGAAAGCAGTACATAGACATTCGCCGCAAATTATCCCCACGCGGACGTGGTACAGAAAATACAACCTTCCTACAGCCTCCGAGTGACAAACAGCAGCCAGTGCCCGACCGATTATCCATTGATAATTTTCCTCCAATACCCCGATCTGTGTGTCAACCTTCACTTCCTTCATCCACATGGTCTTCTGGCCTCCATCAAACCCAGCAACCTTCCAACAGTGATACGACACACACGAAGAAAAATCCGTCAGAAACTTTAACTAATGATAACCTGTTCTCATTTAGCGAGATAAACTCTTTTCTTAATGAAGTTGTAACCAAGCTTAGTGCTTGTCAAACTAAAGCTGACCAATTTAACGTCATTACTTCATTAGCTATTAAGTACATATACTCGGGAAAAACATGTTAAGAAACTCTCTTAACATCATAACTTGGAATGCGAGAAGCATCAAAAACAAAAAGCATGCATTTTTTAGTTTCTTGATAAATTTTAATATTGACATTGCACTTGTTTCAGAAACCTGGCTCAAACAAGACATTTCTTTCTTACATCAAAATTACATTTGTTATCGCCTAGACAGGGTACATGCTAGTGGTGGAGGTGTCGCCATTGTTGTGAAAAAATGTATAGAACATTCCTTGCGTCCTTCATTGCGCCTCAAGTTAATTGAGGAAATTAGTATAGATGTAACATTAAGTGACAACTCCAAGGTGAGTCTTTTTTCGGTCTATTTCCCTGGAGGAAATGGAAACATTGAGAAATATACTTACTTTAAGCGGGATCTGCAAAGATTGTATAGAGTCAACACTCGAAACAAGGTAATTATTGGTGGTGATCTAAACTTCAGACATCAGTCGTGGAATTGTCTTAGGGCAAACAGCTGGGGTAACATTTTACTAGATGTTGCTGAATCCAGCCCAAGTTTTTCCATACTTTATCCACTTCTCCCCACCTATATCCCAGCGAGCGCTAACAAGACCCCCTCAACTCTTGATCTATATATCACTAATATTCCAAATTACTGCACAGTTCCATTAACTCTAAATGCGTTAAGTTCAGACCACCTTCCGATCAGCCTCACAGTGAACCATACAGAAGTTGTAAATCGTACCAGTTTATACCACAACTATTCCGCCGCCAACTGGAATTGTTATAAATCATATATAAACACGAACTTGGTTCTAGGTGATACCAGCCTAAATTCTATAACCTGCTGCGAGCACATTGATATCCTATGCAACAATTTTGTTTCTGTTATCAATAGAGCGGCCGATCTTGCGATACCTAAATGTTCCACTGCTCCAGTTGATAAGGCATCGCTTCCTGAAAATATCTTACATCTGATTAGGCTACGAAACTCAGAAAGAAGAAATTGGCTGCGTTATATAATCGATTGTTTTCTGGTTAATGTTAAAGTCTTAAATAATACCATTAAAAACGAAATCTGAACATATAGGAACAAGTGTTGGAATAAACACCTTTCCTCTCTTGACAAAGCAAGCAAACCGTTCTGGAAAATATCAACAATTATGAAAAAGAGAGGGTCAAGTATTCCTCCGTTTAAAGTTCACGACAAGTTGTTTATTTCTTCAGTGGAGAAATCGAACCTACTTGCTAACACGTTTAGTAAGAACCACTCCATATCTATGCATCTAAGCGACGGGTATACTGAAGCTGAAGTTGCTAACACTATCCATGTACTTTCTCAAACACCAGCTGAAAGTACTTACGCAACTAATATCAGCAAAGTTAAAGAATTGATAAAAAAATCGAAATCTAAAAAGGCTGCGGGTCTCGATAATATTAACAACAAATTAATCAAAGCACTTCCACCTGCTGCAAGTAACTATTTAACGTTCATTTTCAACGCTTGTCTTAAGAATTGTTATTTTCCGGACTGTTGGAAAACAGCAAAAGTAATACCTATCCCGAAACCCGGCAAACCGAAGAACAGCCCCGAAAGCTACAGACCTACAGACAGACTTAGCTGTCTAAGTAAGCTCTTAGAAAAAATCATTAAGGAAAGGATTGATCGTTTTGTGGAAGACAATAACATCTTACCAAACTTTCAGTTCGGTTTCCGTAGTGGTCACAGCACAATCCACCAAGTCTTGCGCATTAAAAACCACATAGCTGGTAAATTCATCGACAAGGAGTCAACGGGACTGGTTCTTCTAGACATCGAAAAAGCCTTTGATACGGTATGGCACGATGCCTTGATTTATAAGCTACTGAAGCTTAAGCTGCCTATGCCGCTTATCAAAATTATCCAGAGCTTTCTTCGTTCGAGAAAATATGCTGTAAGTATAGGAAGCGACATATCCTCTACTCAACAAATCCACTATGGTGTACCCCAGGGCTCGGTCCTTGGTCCCATATTATTCACATTGTTTGTCGCAGATTTACCATGTCTAGGTGAAAGCATTCAGGTAGCTATGTTTGCCGATGATACGGCCATTTTCTCTTCGGGTGCCTTATTCACTAATGTCTACAACTCTTGGCAAGCAGCTCTTGACAAGCTAGCAGTATATTACAGGAAATGGAAAATAAAAATAAATGGTAATAAAACACAAGCTGTCTGGTTTTCGAGATGTAGGAAACACTGCTACCTACCAAATGGCACTAAACTCAGTATGTGTGCAGTTGATATTGATTGGTCCTAAGACTGTAGGTATCTAGGTATCATTCTAGATAAAAAACTTATCTTTCAAAAACACATCACTACCACAATTGACAAAATAAACAAAGTCGTAAGAGTTATGTATCCATTAGTGTGTAGAAAGTCAAAGCTTAGCATCGAAAATAAAATTATAATATTTAAAACCATTTTTCAAGCGATACTCCTGTACGGGGCCCCTGTATGGTGTAACTGTGCTCGCACACACAAAATAAAATTGCAAAGGTGTCAAAATAAAATATTGAAAATGTTGCTGAATTTGCCAAGGCATTATTCGACACATGAACTACATGAAAACGCTAACGTTAAACCGGTAGAGTTCCTTATTGACAAAATCAATCGAAACTTCTTCACCAATTGTTCTTTTTCTGACAATGTTCTCGTTTCCCGTCTTGCGTTATCCTAAATCACTACATATGTACTCTATCTATGAAAATTATATCGAGGTCATTACTATATAAAATAACCGGAAGCTCGTGCAATATTAGTCTTAAGATTCAAATAAGGGTTTTTTATTGTAGTTTTCCCATAATTTATTATTTGTTATTCATTAAAATTGTGCTATTTTCGTTATATAGATTTAAGATTATAGTTGTAAAGGAATTGCTATCCTAAATCTCTTAAGTACTAGTTGTAAAATATACCATAAATGTAATTATCTACCAAATAAAAATTGAATTGAAAAATGAAATTGATCTACGGAAATGTTCGCGCCTCTATCTTTCGTACCTCCATGACAAATCTGATTCTGTCTGCTTTGAAGATCAAACGAAAACCAGCCGCATAGCAGCAAGGTAACCAAAAGTCTCCCCGAACTCTAGATGAGCTGAAATAATTGGATTAAATCTAATTAAGCTTCTTTTTTCATTTTTGGCGTTTTGATTTTTCTTTTTATCATATATCAAATTGTGGGCTCCATAAATAACTTATGAGGTTGTTAACTTCTATCGATGAAACATTTACACACTGGAGCAATAATATGTCATGTAATTAAAATTCACTGAGCCGACTGGGCAGACATCTAAAAGTTTACATCGATCTGAATATGTATATGTCCGCCTTATAGTCACTGATTCAGAAACCGGGTGCGTCTCAAGGTTCAGAAGGTGATTTCATTTACGCAAATGAATGACATTATCTTCAACAAACGTATAATTAAATTTCCGACAAGGAGAATGAAACGGCGTGAAGAACCGGTCGACGGCGATATAAATTGGATATAAATATATATAAATTGGATATCGCGTAACCACTATTTATTTGAGTGGAAAATCGCATTAGTAAAAACATTCCAGTAAACATTAAAAATGTTAACATTAAGTTGTGTGTAGCAAAACCACTCGAATTGACTTAAAGGTATTACTGACCAAAGGTAAAGTAATTGTATTTAAAAGTATTGACGGATATGTTATTAGGGTACCTTCTCAGATAAAAAAATTCAGAGGTAAACAAATTTCCCTTTCGGATCTCCGGTGGGTACTATGTCAGGGGGAGCATCATGCAAATATTCTGATAAATAACCGAACTTTAAGAACCTCGTCATCGCGTAATCGGGCTCGTTCTCGAGGCTCTGTCGACGTTCGACTGATACAGGCATTTTGTAACATCAGGCGGATCGGTTTCATCAATACGAATGTAAACGCCGTCCACCGATATTTGCAAACAACGAAACCTGATATCCTTGCCCTAACTGAGACCCAGGTCGATTCGTCAACTGATTCGACATAAATTCGTTGTTCAGGATACGTCTTGCATTCAAGATTCCGTTTTAAGGGTAGAGTCTGCGTTTTCACGCGCTCCTATCTGGGTTGCCAGAGGATGGGGGCGTTGAAACCCAATAACATGGGCATCATATGGTTGAGAGACGTGCTGAGGAATTCCGTTAAATTTCTTTGTTGTCTTTACCGCTCCCAGAATGATGATTGACCAGGGACATTTTTCGAACATCTTTCACGTACCGTCGACTGGATACAGATCAACCACCCTGCTTTTAAAATTGTCGTCCTTGGCCAATTCCAGCTGGTTGGTGCATTCTAACAGAACCGAGGAGCTTGGGAGGCTAGCGGAGGCGTTCGCTGTTGATCGTAATTTGACTCAACTCGTGGAGGAAACTGTGGCGGTTCCGCCAAATCCCACCGTTCGCCTTCCTGAAAAACCCCCATAATCATCACCCAAGACGCTCAAGTCCACGCCAATGCATTCACATTCGGCACCTAAAAAATGCTGCACGCATTTAAGAGATCAAATCTATGATCTTTAAGTCCCTGTAAAGAAAACTTACCTTCATGCATTCTCTTCGCATACCACTGCTCCTAAAGATTTCTATATTAACTTACCAGGAATTCACAATCAATTTCGGCATCTACGTCGCCAGTCAAATTTCGTTAGATGAATTCCGGTAAACAAAATAATTCGGTACATACATTGTAACCTTCATGACAAGGATCATAAATATCGTGCCGTCTATTTTCCCAGCCTCGATGGTGTACAAAAAACTATCTACACACACATCGGCTGGCGACGCCTTTCAGCCAGCGTTAAACGGTCTAACGCAGTTGCATGTAATTATCACCATCTGCGTTGAGACTAATCCCTTACCAATCACCAAAACGTATCGCAAATACGTCTACCAATTAATGAGTTGCAACTTGTTTAGTCAGTTGAACTCCCAGGTCATAAATCTCTTTTAACCTACATAGTTCTGAATCCGTTTCCCAGTAACCTTCTCACATAAACAAACATCTCTACTATCCTTTCCCTTTCTTTATGTTTCAGGTTATTCATCATAGCGTTGAGCCATGAAGAGAACCGACGTACACACACACTTGTGTATCGTGAAGATCTCCTCTATGAGATCGGTTTGGTTACTCAAAAAAGAGACTTTACGTCTCTCTTGGAACAGGAAATACACCCTTAATTTAAGAGAACCAATTTCACAGCAGAATTTCTTTTAACAACGATTGAATATCGTTAAGTCCTTTTCCATCGGTCGACGACAATAGTCGTTCGGACTTCCGCTCCTGTTCCGCGGACGGGAGCGATAACAACTAGAGTATAGTGCGTAGTAACCCAGGAGTAATTAAACAAGTCCGTCGTGTGGGTGTTTAAATTAAATACAGAAAAATCAGATTAATGTTAAAGGATAAATTTAAGTGAAAGCAACCGCGTAACGAATAAAGAATTTACATTAACTAAATCAGTGCGTTCATTTATTTGATGATGGACATTTGTGGAACTTTTAGTGGAAGTGATGGGGAAGAAGTGAACCGTGTGCCGTGTCTGGCACAATACTTCTCCTCCCCACAAACCTACGCGAGTGGTGAATGACCGAGGTGATTATGCGAACACCCTAGATCTATTCTTGACATCTGAGCCGAACGTTTATACCGTAAAAGGTGCTGCGCCACTGGGAAATTCAGATCACTGCTTGGTATTGGTCCCGCTACCACTTGCATTTCAAACGAATAACCGATCTAAGAAGCTTCGCCATGTGTGAAGATATGGGGCTGCTAACTGGGACGATCTGCGAGATTTCTTCGCATCCTTTCCGTGATCGGAGGTGTGCTTTGGGGACTCCGATGTTAACGCTTGCGCGGAGTCGGTATCAGAGATTATTCTTCTGGGGATGGAGATGGAGATTCCATCAAACGAAGTTCGTCTGATAAACTTTGGTTTGATAAAAAATGTGAGCAGATTACAGCGGCAAAGAATAGAGCTTTTAAACAATGGCGCTTTAATACCACCGAGGTGAACAGAATGAATATTGTTGGAATCAGAAACGCGTGCCACCAGGTGATTGATACCGCGAAGAAGGCGACAACGACAGAGTGACTGATAAACTCATTCGCGTCCCTTCTGGTCAATCGCAGCAATCAGCAATAACTTCGCTTCCCCCCCCTTTCCCCCGTTAGTGAAGGACAGCGGGACACTAGTTACAAATTCAAAAAATAAAGCTAATTTGTTCGTGAATTTATTTTCCGCGAATTTAAACATCGATACCGGCCGTTTCGAACCACCTGTGATCGCGCCGGTACGGTCTTCGATGCGTGATTTGAGGTTCCACCCGCGTACTATTCATCGGCTTCTACGTGGGCCGGTCTGTAAACAGGCAACCTGACCGGAGGGAATACCAGTAGTGGTTCTTAAGAACCGTGCCCCAGAACTGCCCCTTGTTCTTGGCAGGCTCTTTCGCTTTTCTTATGCACATAGGGCCTTTCTATCTTTTGAGGCCACCCGTGATTTTGCCGGTGCGGTGTTTCCTATGGTGGACATTTTCTAACTGCCAGAAGATCGCTAGAGTTTATCAAACCCAAAAAGTGCTTCCCAAAAAATTGCCGATCCTTCGCCAGCCATCACACGACCATTGATTACAACCCCAACCCAGATCAATTTGCTGCCTCGGCGACTGGAGATCGCAATACATATCAGCGCATAGAGGCAAGGTTTCGTCGCCATCGATTCCATGGACCATACCAGAGGTCCATGGAATAAACCACCATCGACTGTCAGGTCCACACGTCAAATAAAAGAGCGAAAGAGGCCATCACAACATAGTCAACCATCATCCTGCAGATATAGCACAAAAAAGGAGCCTGCAACGTTCCTCCGGCGGTCGGCCTGTGGTGGTTCCAATAAACGCCACTACCTACCTCCCAAATTACCCCAAGCTTCCTGTCCTGAAGCTCCCAAAACCCCATTGTTTCCCGCCAATGCAATTGCATTAGCACCTGAAAAGCTACATGCATCAAGGTTATCCAATGCATAACCTAAAGGTTCCTGTAAAAGAATTCTTACATTTCATGTATTCAATGCACATTCAAAATTCCTGAAAAGAATTCTTTATAGGGCAAGCACCATATTCCTGAAAGAAAACAATTCGGTTCACATATAATGCAAGCACATAATCAGGGAATGTTATCTTTGCGTCGGCTATTCCCAGCCTCACATGTGCAACAACAATTTTTCTTACATGCACATTTGTTGGTGACATTTTGTCCAACGACCAAAGCAACATCGGGCAGCTTGTTTGTTCAGCTGCAATATACCCGACCACGATCCCTTGTCCAACCGACAACCCATCGCCGATAATAGATGCGATACACATTTCATCATCATCATCATCATCGGGACTACAACCGGGAACCGGTCTTGGCCTTATTTGGCAAGTCCTGAGGCTTGTTAAATTTTCCATAATGATTTGTTTTTTCCGGGCAAGGTCATTAGTCTTACGCCAGAGGCTCCCCGACGGGGAATCGAACCCCGGTCTTCCGCGTGACAGGCGGTTATACTAACCACTATACTATCGAGGAGCGATACACATTTCCCATTGTGTAAATAGTAAAATCCATTAGCACCATTTCCCTGATGACTGGCTGTTTATTTATACAACTGCAATGCACATCACCATTAGTGATGCCCCTTGCCTTTCAATGTTTCTGGATTCGTTTCCCACGACCTTCGTGCGTGAGTTAAACAATGCGATCTACACGATCACACACACACACACATACCACTATGATCTTCACTGCGAGATCAGGTTCTCTATTACACAAAGAGAGACTTTACGTTTCTTTTGTGGTAAGTAAAACTCACCATCGAACTGGGGGTTGGATCAAGAGTTGAATTCCAACCCTCAGTTAAGTCGTTTTCCAACCACCGACCGAGCCGGTCGGTTCTTCTTCCGCTCCCCATAGCGCACCGGGGACGCGTGCCATCAGGAGTCGCCCTGTTACCACCGCTCGCACACGAGGGTGTGCACGCCTCCGAGTTTAAAGAAAGTCGAGTCTAGTCGTGTGTATCTTTGCGTCGGCTATTCCCAGCCTCACATGTGCAACAACAATTTTTCTTACATGCACATTTGTTGGTGACATTTTGTCCAACGACCAAAGCAACATCGGCCAGCTTGTTTGTTCAGCCGCAATATACCCGACCACGATCCCTTGTCCAACCGACAACCCATCGCCGATAATAGATGCGATACACATTTCATCATCATCATCATCATCGGGACTACAACCGGGAACCGGTCTTGGCCTTATTTGGCAAGTCCTGAGGCTTGTGAAATTTTCCATAATGATTTCTTTTTTCCGGGCAAGGTCATTAGTCTTGCGCCAGAGGCTCCCCGACGGGGAATCGAACCCCGGTCTTCCGCGTGACAGGCGGTTATACTAACCACTATACTATCGAGGAGCGATACACATTTCCCATTGTGTAAATAGTAAAATCCATTAGCACCATTTCCCTGATGACTGGCGGTTTATTTATACAACTGCAATGCACATCACCATTAGTGATGCCCCTTGCCTTTCAATGTTTCTGGATTCGTTTCCCACGATCTTCGTGCGTGAGTTAAACAATGCGATCTACACGATCACACACACACACACACATACCACCATGATCTTCACTACGAGATCAGGTTCTCTATTCCACAAAGAGAGACTTTACGTTTCTTTTGTGGTAAGTAAAACTCACCATCGAACTGGGGGTTGGATCAAGAGTTGAATTCCAACCCTCAGTTGAGTCGTTTTCCAACCACCGGCCGAGCCGGTCGGTTCTTCTTCCGATTCCCATAGCGCACCGGGGACGCGTACCATCAGGAGTCGCCCTGTTACCACCGTTCGCACACGAGGGTGTGCACGCCTCCGAGTTTAAAGAAAGGAGAGTCGAATCGTGTGAGTCGCGAATAATAGTTAAAGTGGAGATTTAAAATCTAGTAAAACAAATTATAATGAACAGTGTCGTGAATATAACACAAGTAATTAACAGTGTACATCCAATAAACGTCTAAACATTGCGAAATAGTGTAAAATGCTTCAATGCTACAATAAAGTAAAGAAATAATATTGACTAAACAGTGTGTTTCATTTTTCCTGGTCTTGGTGATTATCTTTCGGCGGAACTTTTAGTGGAGAGTGGGTTGGTAGTAGAACCAGCACCCATGCAGGCGCCACGACTACCTACCCCACAGGCCTCTCTCAGTAAATAGATATCACCATCACCAGGACCTCGAGATAGGGGTCCCCCGCTGTCAAAAAGCATGATTCGCCAATAGTTGGCGAAGGATGGCGGAATGTTGCAGATTCACAATTATATTTATTAAAGAATTCTAGTACGTTCGCATTTGTCAGCTGTTATTTGCCATCCACCAGCTGATAACGCGTCGGTAACAGAGGGAGAACGTTACTTAAGCGCCACTTTTTTCGAATTAACTCAACTGCCATCCGTTCTCGGCCCAGCCCTTCTGGTGAACGCTTCGATTATCATTCTTTGCATCACCTTGGATTCTTTCTCTATTAGACGCACCGCCTTCATTTTGGATTCTTTTTCGATTGGACGCACCGCGATCATCTTGGATTCGTTCTCTATTGGACGCATCGCCGTCAGCTTGGATTCTTTCTCTATTTGACGCACCGCCATCATCTTGGATGCTTTCTCTATTGGACGCACCGACATCATCTTGAATTCTCTCTCTATTGGACGCACTGCCATCATCTTGGATTCGTTCTCTATTGGACGCACTACCATCATCTCGGACGCTTACACTATTGGACGCTCCCCCATCATCCTGGCAGCTACCTACTCGCCTGTCAATGGACGCAGCCTCATCACCAGGATCGCATCCTCGAACAAATAATATGTATCATGAACGTGTAGTTTTAGCCATAAGAAGCTAAGTTCTGGGTTGTGATATATTGTAGGATATACAAAACTAAAGCAATGGGGGTTCTTTTTGTTTTCTATCTTCTCCATCTTCACCATCTCTTTCTCGTTTTCATATCCGCAGTGTGTATTCTGCTACCACAAGAGTATTACCAGTGCCTTTATGGTATAATTATTGATCGGCACACATATAAACCGGTTGGAAAATTGCAAGCTTATAACTTGTCTCTGTTACTTCCTTCTGACTTCCATCATTCTGTGCAATTATTCTATACTAATAGACGTAGTCAACAATTTATATAATCTCAGAAACACCTAACCTAGGAATAAATTGCATACTACAGTTGGGTGCACTTAACCGTCATTAGAATCGTTTCTGTGCCTACAATTCCTAATAATAAACAAGGAGCCCAATTACAGACGACAATGGTGTAAATAACAATATACATGGATGATTGTGATAAAAAGAATTAATCCAAATATTGTAGTTTTCGTAAATACACGTGATACTCGTAATAAAATGTTAATCACCACCTGGGTAGATTCAATTAATTACAGTGTTAGCTTGCACAGGGCACGTAGCTATAGATATATTGCATTAAAAGCAAAATAGACTTTTAAAAACATGACTGAGGTCGTCATGATACCATAATTACCAAACCAAATTAACCAACTGGACAGGTCCGCTTTTAATGAGTCGTCGACGGGCTCATGATTCAGTTGCACTCTGAGGCACCTTCAGGCAGTTATTTGTACGTGCCTATAATTGGGGAGACACAAATAGTCTATTAAAGTGCAATTAAATTATAATGTTCTGTGTTCAAGATATGTGCACTGTCTACATTGTGTGTCCAAAGTTCATGCTACTTGCACTAAGACTTCTGATCTAAGTACACTAAGCACAATATTGGTAGCGCAATTTAAGAAATAAATACACGAAACACCTGTGTTTCAACAGTTTAAGTGCAAATATGAAACCGGATAGTGAATAACCGGCTTAATTGTCGCGGTGCACTTGTATTTGAACATATTAATATCTTTAGGCCATAAAACGTGCAAGAAAAACTTATATGGAAATGGCTTCTGCATTAACATTTGAACGTTGTCGATTATACAATCTAACTGGAAAAGATAATCTAACATGCAAAATGGGCGGTTGAGTGGGCGGTTTAATGGAAAGCTGTTATTCTTTTTTTGCAGATGAGACTGACCTCAAGTATCCAAAAGACAATGAGGAATTCTTGATACGGTTTCTGAGGCCGTGCAAATTCTACCCTGAGAGCGCCAGAGATTTGGTAAGTTTGGAAAAATAGTTCATTAATGTAAAATTGTATTTATTCAGAAAGACGCACGCCTTAATGTCCATATTCTAGTATCCCTACCTTATTGAGTTTGAAATTATGGGTTCTTTTGACGCTCTATGGGTATGACATCAATGTCACTGGCCTTGATAGAGAATCACGCAAGTTATATACATTGTCTAGTGTTTTTTCGTCATAATAGTTGAGCTTTGAAAAATTGTAAGTAACCACTTTATGTTCTGCGTAGGATGGTTTTTTGATAGAGAACTCCCATATAAAGTAACAAGTTAGTAGGTGAAGTCAGATAAATAAATCAATATAGATAAAAATCACAGTATGAAAATTACATGCCCCGTATGTCACCTGTTTTGGACAACTGCGTTGAATTTTCAATTCTACCTACATCATCATCATCATCGGCACTACAACCGGGATCCGGTCTTAGCCCTATTTAGCAAGTCTCTCCACCGGTATCCGGTCCTTATCCGAGTCTTGTTAAATTGTCCATAATAATTTGTTTTTCCGGGCAAGGTTATTAGCCTTGCGCCACAATTCTACCTACAGCTTCTCTCAAAATAGAACGTACGCTTCCAAAATAAATCCTTTTACCTCTTTTTATAGACAAAAAACCATTTCTGTAAATTTGTTTATTTCATATTATACATCTCGTAGTTATAAAAAAAAGAAAAAACAAAATTGTCATAGCACAATGTTTTAAAAATAAAAATAATACCTAATTTCATCACCCCCCGCTTGGTAGAAACCTTGACGTGGTGCGGGGGCTTAAACTACGAAGAATCACTCAGGCTATGCTGACGGAAGCATACGCTTCCAGTAGGGCCACCCATGTCAGACAGGGCAGCGAGGAGTAACACACAAAGATCTACCGCCCCTAATCCAGGGTGTTACGCGTCACCGTGCCCATTGGATGGTTTGCAGCCAGGGGTATACCGGCTGTATTATAGCGGCGACACCGGGTCGAATCAGAGCAGTAAGCAGACCTTACCATGTCAAATAGGGGCTCTGATATGGCGGACCATTTGAAAACCCAGAGTGATCCAATGAAATGAATGATCAATACACAAAAAACAATTTCACAAAAAACCCGGTAGGAGTAGGTGTGATGAGCCAACACTACCATAAGGGAACAAATCATCAGGAAAACACTGACTCGGCAAAAAGAAGACGTAGGGAAAAACGGAAAAAGCGGGATATACGCGTCGGCACGTGGAATGTTCGAACGTTATATAAACCAGGCACTATACAGACGGTCGTAGAAAACACGAAACAATATAAAATGGACATCGTCGCGCTTCAGGAAGTCCGACTCCCACATCAAGTAATCGAAACCAACGGATTTACACTGGTGTGTGGAGGTACCGATACACATAACCTCGGAACCGGCTTCATCATAAGCAAGAAGATTACGCCCCATGTAAAAGATGTGAAATTTATTAATGACCGAATGTCGGTGCTAAAAATACGAGGACCATGGTACAATTATGTATTTATAAACGTACACGCCCCAACAGAATCTACGGACGAAGAAACGAAGGACACGTTCTACGAGTCCCTAGAAGAAGTATTTGATGGGATCTCATCATTCGATGTTAAAATCCTCCTCGGGGACCTCAATGCGAAAATTGGAAAGGAAGATATCTTCCAACCAACTAAAGAAAGTCTACACGACGTTTTAAATGATAATGGAATTCGAATTATTACGTTCACAGCGTCAAAAGATCTGTTAGTGAAAAGCACGATGTTCAAGCCCAAGCAAATTCATAAAGCCGCATAGATATCACCCGACGGCGTTCCGCGTAATCAAACAAAACCACTCGAATATCCTTTACGTAAGATCCTATAGAGGCGCAGATTGCGAGTCCGATCATCTGCTAGTGATGGGCAAAACCAGGAGTCGGCTCGCAGCAATCCCACATGGGCAGTTACGGGAGACGAGCAAAAAGTTCCGCATTGATAAACAAAAAGACCTCCGCAAAAGGGCTGAATATCAAGACGAATTAACGAATAGATTTGGCATTCTAGAAAGTGGGGGCAGTGAGGAAGAGGAAGCTAATAGTGTGGACACTAAATGGACATCGATCAGAGACACAATCAAACTAACAGCTCAAAAGGTATTAGGATTTAAGAAAACCATTAAGTCCAAACCTTGGTTTTACGATGAGTGCAGGGCGAAGATCGAAGAACGTAAAGGCCTCAGAGTGAGCCACTTACAAAGATATGACGAAGTCAACGCAGAAAGATACGCGACGATTCGGAGAGAGACGATGACACTCTTCAAACGAAAAAAACGCGAATGGGAGAAGACTCGGATCGAAAAATATCTTAGAAAATTCTAGAGCAAAGAACATCAGAGGTATGTATGCGGGCATAAATTCAATTAGAAATGGCTACCGAGGAAGAGTCAAAATAATTCGAGACGCAAACGGCTGTCTGGTCACAGAAACAAACAATATCGTGACAAGATGGAAGCAGTACTTTGAAAACTTGCTCAATGTACAAACCCATCAAACGCACCAAGCGTACATACAGCCGAGCCTCAGATCCCAGAGCCCTCTGTCAACGAAGTTGTAGACGCAATAAAGCGATTGAAAAACAGCAAAGCTCCCGGAGTCGACTGCATACCGGCAGAGCTTGTGAAGCACGGAGGAGAGGCAACTGCTCGAAAGATCTACCAGCTCATTCAAACAATGTGGGATAAGGAAGTCATTCCGGAAGAATGGAAAACCTCAATAGTCATCCCCATTTTCAAAAAGGCGACAGATCTGACTGCGAAAACTACAGAGGAATATCATTGCTCCCAACCGCATACAAAATATTAACAAATGTCATTCTAGCAAGAATCACACACAGAAGAGATACTGGGAGACTACCAATGTGGATTCGGTAGGAACTGGTCAACAAGCGACCAAATGTTCACAATAAGACAACTGGTAGAAAAGAAGTGGGAATACGGAGAGACGGTTCACCAACTCTTCGTTGACTTCAAAAAAGCCTACGACTCAGTCGCAAGGCAGAGACTCTACCATATTGTGGTTGAGTTGGGAGTCCCATAAAAATATGCCGCCCTCATTCAAATTTGCATGAACGAAAACAAAGGGCGAGTCATAATAGAAAACCACCTCTCAGAACCATTTGAAATCCGGGACGGACTAAAGCAGGGAGATGGTCTATCACCATGTCTTTTTAACCTGGTGCTCGAGTATGTCATCAGGAAGCTACAAGACGACAACATGGCCGGATCATCCCTGAACGGGGTCACACAAGTGCTCTCACAAAACGGGAAGAAAACAAATTCCGCGTATTCGAGAATAAAGTTTTAAGGGATGTCTTTGGAGGTAAATATGACGAGGAGGCAGGACAATGAAGGAAACTCCACCACCACGAATTGGAAGAGCTATACCGCAAACCTACAATAGTAAGAGTAATCAAGTCAGGAAGATTAAAATGGGCCGGACACGTGGCGCGAATGGGCAACGATAGGACCGTGCATAGAATTCTTGACGGTAGACCAACGGGAAAGAGGCCGGCCGGACGCCCGCGACGGAGATGGGAGAACAATGTTAGGTTTGACGTAGAGGTGATCGGGTCGAATGGTCAAGCGTGGAAGGAGAGCGCACAGGACAGGGAACGATGGCGGAGTCGAGTCGGTGAGGTCATGAACTTCATAAATAAATTTCATCACAAAATTGAGTGCCTTTGCCATTATCTGAAATGTCAGTTGTTGCTTTAAGAGGTAAACCGTCTTAGACCAAAGTGAGTATTTTTTTCAGTGTTTTTAAAGATGATAAAATAATCGTATCGTTTTGGGCTTTTAACATAATTTGTTGAACTTTCAAGAGTACAAAAACTCCTTTTCTATATACACATATATATATATATATATATATATATATATATATATATATATATATATATATATATATATATATATATATATATATATATATATATATATATATATATATGTGTGTGTGTGTATGTATGTATGTATGTATGTATGTATATATATGTATATATATATGTATATATATATGTATATATATATATATATATATGTATATATATATGTATATATATACATATATTTATATATATATATATATATATACATGGATGTATATATATGTATATATATATGTATATATATATGTATATATATACATGTATATATATATGTATATATATGTATATATATAAATATATGTATATATATATGTATATATATATAAATATATGTATATATATATATGTATATATATATGCACTTGTATTTAATACAATTTAATAATCATTTGATAATCCTACTCTCTGGCCCTCTCCGTCAATCTTCTCAAACCAACTCCATCCTTTTTTCCTTTGTCTCTCCGATCGAACGATATATCTCTTTGTCCGCATGGCCCTTTTGCCAGCCGCCATTTCCTTTCTTTATCTTTCCTGGCTTAAGATCAAAAGAGGAAACACAAAAGAACAATCAACAGAGGATCTTGCTAATGCACATTTACGATGCTCAATGTCAGTGGCGATAAAACAAACGTGTGGTTCGTTTTATGGCCCAAGTTGTTTGTGTTACCTTGGGTAAGGAGAATGGAAAAGGATGTTACCTCTGGGAAATGGGTTGGGTAAACAAACCTTTAAAGGATCATAAAATTGCAGACGCGCATTTTATGAGTCTCAACTGCTGTTGGTTAGAGAAATTTAAGCTGACCCGACACAATGGTCTGAAGTGCCCAAGGGCGAAGAAACTTCAATTGTATATTTGTTTGGGTGCGAGGTGAGAAACAGGTCCAGTGTGTTGGCAGTAATGTATGATATGCTTACGAACGTGAGGTTTTAAGGAGCACAGCCCATATTGTGGCAAAAGCTGATAAGCAATATCACTTGGTATGTATGTAGCTAGGCCACGATGTGGAAAGAACAAAGGCTCTAAGTTATAACCGGGTATAGTAAAATCAGAAATATCTGCATCAGTTGTTACTCGAGTCTCACTAAGTGCAAAGATTGCTGATAGATAAGCGAACGCAACCACTACAGGTCCTATTCCCCTGTAGTAGGTGCCCCAGTAGATCCGTGACGGAATCCAGATCACATCCCTTTCGTGACAATCGAGAGTGAGAAAAAGAGGAAAAACAGACACAAGGAAAGGAAAGGGTATGAGTTTTCCTGCACTGTACACTTCCACACAATTTTCTCACTACGGCGCGAATCCCATAAATATTACTGCACCACACTCGTTTGTGGTGATCCGTTTGTTTACTTCGGATCCCACAGAATACTTGACGCGCGAACCAATAGTGCAATTAGGGAATCTTGTGTTTACTTAAGATACTTTGTATTTTACTTTATTTTAAAAACACCTCGCCCTTTTTGAGAAACAGAATTTATTGCACCTATTGGAAAACCCATTACATTAAATAACAGGGACACCAAAACTCACTCATAAAATCTTCAAGTAAGGTTAAGCAATGTATTTAAAGTAAGGGATTTATCCTACTGAACTTATTGCGGGTGTATTTATACTCAAACTCCTAAGTTCCAAATGCTTTTTTCACTTGATTAAATTATTCATATTACAAAACATATTTCAGATCAAACGTTACTATGGCTTCAAAGTTAAACACAATAATATATATGATAACCTCTTGCCAAGAAATGAGTACAACCTATTCAAGTCAAACATCTTATCGGTGCTATCCAACCGAGACCAAAGTGGACGTCGTATTTTACTCTTGGAACTTGGAAGTATACTTGTTTTAAATGATTGATTCTTTAAAACCTACAACTAAAATTGTTTATCAAATTTTAGAGAAATGGAAGCACAAGGAAGTTTGCTTGGATGAAATATTCAAAGGATGTGTTCTTTTCCTTGAAGCAGCCATGTTAGAACCGGAAACCCAAGTTAATGGTGCCATCGTGATTTTTGATATGGATGGTTTAAGTCTACAACAGACCTGGCAGTTCACACCACCATTTGCCAAAAGAATCGTAGATTGGTTACAGGTAAAAACTAACTGTGTTTTCTATAATACCATTGTATATTTCCATTACATATTTCCATAGGACGCCATTCCGCTTCGGGTTAAGGGAATTCACATTGTTAATCAACCCAAGATCTTTAACCTGGTCTTTGCGTTGTTCAAGCCATTCTTGAGGGAAAAGTTGCGTTCACGTATCCACTTTCATGGTACCGATCGAGAATCCTTACATAAACATATTTCGCCAAAATGCTTGCCAACTGAATACGGTGGATTGCTGGAACAACCCAAAGACACTTGTGAGCTATGGTATGAATTGATGGTGCTGTGTGAAAAGGAGTATGCTGCCATCAACTCATATGGCTACAATAAAGCGTAAGACGCACAAGGCCTTTAAGGATACGGTGTTATTAGTTTTATATTTATTTTGTTAAATTTTTTTATATAATAAGAATGCACACAGGTCTTATTATAGTATTTCATTTTACTTTTTGAGAAAAGGAAAAACTCACCTTTACTTTATTGTTAATATATTTAGGAGTGTTTTAGAGTAAATTGGTGTGTGAGTGTACCATGAACAAATATAAGTTCTAGAGAAGACGAACATAATAGTATACACAACGAGAATTTAACTTAACCAAATTAAGTAAAATATTTTGTGATAAAAAACGAAGTGGAATATATTATCTTGGTAAAAAAGAGATGTGTTTGTTATTTTGCTCTTAGATATTGTGAGAGGATTATAAAAATGATTATTTTACAAACTTTATGGGGACACATCCCCAAAAAATAATCTGGATTACAGTTTGCTTACAGTTTTAACTGGAAAGGAATACTATACAGAAAGACTGGCAGAATGCTAATCAGATATCTTATCCATTGGATCAAAGGTAACCAATCCCCGCCCCTCTCCGCGCTGCGAGACGTCTTTATATGACGAACTACACAATGTGGTCCCATCCCCGCCCCACCCTACTCCACCCCCCCCCCCCCCCCCAACCAACACCCCGCGCCTTCTTCCACTTCTGTGATGGTGCCCTCCCCACCCCTCCGATCCTCCATGTTGGTACATCTTGGACCTGCGCAGAATGAATGGCGCGCTCGTATTAATAAACTTAATTATTCCAATCAACCAACTACCTCATATCTGTTAAAGGGCCCTCCTAAAACCGCGATCTCCAGTTCGATTTCTAATTCTTTCTAAAAATCTACAGAACTCCCGTCAAAGAATGTCCCTTGCTTCCTGTCTTCAAATACAGGCCTTGTTTCCGCATAGTTCTCCCCCGCTAGATACGATTAGATTTTCCATCCGAACAAAAACGGTTACATAACAATCGACAGGATGACTATATACAAGAACAACCCCAACAAATTAACTAAACACTTGCCCCCGTTTCCTAAATCCGTAGAACGAGATAATAGCCGTACTCCCCTTCTTAAAGCAGCCCACAATACCACTTCGTTTCCTCTTCCCCCCGCTGCACATCTAATTCCAATCATAACTCGTCCCTTAAAGTCCAACCCCCCGCCAATGCATACCCATCCTCCCTTCTTCAAATCTGGTCACATCTGTACCCGTTTTCCCAAAATAATGACAACTCGAGCCACAAAACTCTATTTCAAGCCAAATTTTAATCCAACTCCTTTCCCTAACTTTAACGCTTCAGCACTTGTGACTCTAGACCCTCCTCCATATCTGCCCGTAATAATCCCTCTTAATTACAACATAACTCGCCCTACAAAACATTCTGCCCCTATCTCTAGTCCCTTCCTCCTTTTCGATCTCAAAAGCGGTGCGAAGTAGACCCCCCACCCCCTCTCCTCTTAAAAAGCCATCACTTGTCCACCAAAACCCAACTTAAGGCCGATTTTCGCCCCACCCCATTCCACATCCACATTTCGCCCTTGCCCCACACCCACTTCCACCCGACCAATTATTGGTCCCCTCTTACCTCCAACTCTTAAAATCACACAACAATCCATCAATTCATCTGAATCGTCGTTACGCCTTATCTAAACTTAGCAACAAATTTATCTACGTATATGTCCGCCTCTATCTTTCGTGCCTCCATGACAAATCTGATTCAGTCTGCTATGATGATAAAACGAAAACCAGCTGTTTCCATTCAGCAGGGAGACTTACCTACCAACTTTCCTAGCATTCACAACCTGTTTATGAAATTCCACAAAAATTTCAATATGCTCCCACAAAAAGTGTCGAAAGATTTCTCGGCCTTTCGTCAATATATTTACAAGAAAATGACCACTTCCAATAAGGGAAAGTCTTTTTGACCCTAGTCAACCGCCCTCCCCACACCTTCCTAAGACACTCAATACTCTCCCCCTAACCATCTACTATCAAAATGCCAGAGGTCTCCGCTCTAAAACGCAATCGAATCTGCAAAATGCTCATACCCACCCTCTCGGTATATACGCACTAACCGAAACCAACCTTATCCCCAGTATTCCCAGTCAAGAACTATTCCCATCCACCTTTAACGTTTTTCGTGATGACGATAGTATATGTCCGGATTGCCTTGCCGTGGTGTGATGCTTGCCATCCAAACTAAGCTCGCCTCATCTCTTATTAACATCTTTTCTTCTCCCAATCTAGACTATGTCGCAATAAAACTTGATCAACGCCCAAAGTCGTTATACATCATATTTTTCTATATACATCCTTGGCAACCAATCGTGTCATACGAACTGGCAATAGGAGCGGTTGATCACCTAATGGAGCTAAGTACTTCCCTTGACGATATCGTTGTTATTGGCGATTTCAACTTCCCCCCTATCCGACGGACGCTGTCAGACGATCAATCCTTTTACACCTCTAGTACCAAGGAATGTCTCTTTGTAGACGGTCTCACGGACTCAAGCCTCCGTCAAATAATAATGTGCCAAATCATATGAAGAGGCAACTTGACCTTGTGTTCATAACGGACCCCTATAATTCCTCAGTTAAGGATAAGGGGTATAAAGGATAAGCTGTCACGATAAAGGATGGCGAGAAGCGGGGGGGTGTTAATTGTAATTGGGTAATTGGGACAACTCCCTGATCCTTTGGATAAGAGACTATCTTTCTGACCGTTCAATTCAAGTGGTTCTTGATGGTGTCAAATCTGTCTCCCATCAAATTAATGCTGGTGTTCCCCAGGGTTCGCTACTCTCACCCACTCTCTTCCTCATCTTTATAAATGATCTCTTGTCAATTACTCACAACCCAATTCACTCGTTTGCTGATGATAGCACGTTGAGTTTCTCATACTCATACGAACACTCCCGTCCAAACTATTCGAACGTCACTACTAAGCAGCAACTTATGCTTGATACATTGAATTCAGACCTCAACAAGATATATCAGTGGGGATTATCTAACCGAGTAGAATTCAATGCCTGAAAAACTCAGTGCTGCCTCTTGCCGTCAAAGGCGAACGCCAAAGTAAATATACTGTCGATGAACGACACTTGCAATTCGACTCTTAACGGGAAGCACCACGTTTTTAAAGCTGCGAAAAGTGCAGCCAGTAACTCTCGCGTGGGAAGGGAGTTCCAAAGCTTCTCCGCTCTGTAACGGAACGAGTTCTGATGCAGGGATGTTCGCGCCATCGGGAGATGAACCGCAAATATGTGCGATCCGTCAGATTGTCTTGTGGAGCGCATATAAACCGAACAATACCACGAATCGCCGAAGAACACTACCCGTGATAATATCTGTAAAACAAACAGAGGTCGGCTACGCGCCTTCGATACGATAGCGACTGTAGTCCCGACGTCAGCGCCGAGTCCCCAATCAGGCAGATCCCTCGTCTTTGTATGCTCTCAAGCAGATCGAGGGGATGTTTAGGAGCCGAGGCCCAAACATGAGAGCAATATTCAAGCGCGGATCTAATTTGGGATTTACCATATTTCACCATCCTTCTGATTTGGAGGGTTGAATTTCAAAGACTCACGATATGCGTTGGCGTAAGGATGTTTATATTGAAAGTGAATACATTTTTACCGATTCCCTGCCGAATTATTTTATTCTCTGGTTCTTAATTTGATTTCATAGCTCATTCTAACTTGAGGAGAGATTAAATCATCAATTGAAGGTAAAGATTATTAACTTTCTCTTAAATTTGAAAGCTGAACATACATCGGAGCATTGTTTGTTGTGATCACTGTTCAACGGCGCACAATTACGAGTCACTAACGGCAGACTCACGCTATATAGGAGAAGAAGTTTGGCCGGAGTAAAATATTTCTTGGCTCTAAAAAGATAGCTCAGCTTTCATGAGGCTGACCTGGCGATGCCCGACATGTATTTATGCCATGATACATTGCCACAGGCCGTGACGCCGAGCAATTTCAAGCTTTCACCTGATTCTAGGGCCTGGCCATTCATCATCAGCTGTGGAACCGATGATCCACTTTTCTTTGTGAATGTTCTATATTGTGTCTTCGCTGCATTGAAGTCGACGAGATTGGCCCTTCCCCACTGCAGGACCTTATCTAGATCCTGATTCAGAAAGTCAATCTGTCTACATCTCAGCTGGTGCGACGTTGATGCACCAATCGGACGATCACTCGAAAAGGAGGATACAAGCGTACTATCATCCGCAAAACTGAACACTTTGTTATCTGTTGTCTCCAACAAATCATTTATGTCAAGCAAAAACAAGGTTGGAGCCAAAATAGAACCCTGAGGCACCCCCAAATTAACAGGATACAAATCCGAACACTCGCCGTCCACAACAACCCGGATCGATCGATTTTCAACATGTCCAGTCGCAAAGCTGTTAGGAAAGTCCATATGAACGAAGTTTGCTCATCAATGCTTCGTGCCAGACGCAGTCAAAAGGCTTAGAGATATCCAATGCGACCGCCCTTGACTCACTATGCCGCTCAATCGCAGATGTCCATATATCGGTTATAAGTGTCAAAAGGTCTCCCGTGGACCGTCTGCCACGGAATCCGTATTGACGATCATTCAGAAGACCGTTGCACTCCAAATACTTAACTAACTCCGTATTGATCACTTTTTCTATTGCCATTGATAAAATAGACAGTAATGCTACCGGATGGTAATTTTGTGGGAGTCACAAAATTACGTCTTTGGGATTGGCTGAACTCGAGCAATTTTCCAGCGGGCAGGAAAGGTCCTCCATGCATAAGATAAGCGGAAGAATTTGCCCAGAACCAGCGATAGTTCTGGAGCTCAATTCTTAAGGACTATTGCTGGTATTCCGTCCGGGACGGTTGCCCCCCTACAATCCAGTTCACGTAGAATGCGTTGAATAGTGCGCGGACGGAATCTCACACCCCGCATCGAAGAGCGTGCCGGTGCGATCACAGGTGGCTCCAAAAGTCTGGGATCGAGGTTTGAATTCGTGGAAAATAAATTCGCGTATAAATTAGCTTTATTCTTTGAATTCGTGACTAACGTCCAGCTGTCCGTCACCAACGGAGGGAAAGAGGAGGATGCGAAGTTACCGCTGACAGCTTTTGCCATTGACCAGAAGGAGCGCGATCCAGTCGGGCACTGAAGGAGTTTTTTGGTCACTCTGTGGTTGTGAGCTTTCTTCGCGGTATCAATCGCCTGGTTGCACGCGTTTCTGATTGTAAAAAAATTCGTTCTGTAAACATTGGTGGGATTGGAGCGCCATTGCTTAAAAGCTCTAATTTTTTGCCGCTGTAATCTGCTTGCATTTTCCGTCAAACCACGGTTTATCAGATTAATTTCGTTTCATGGAATGTGGAATATACATCTCCATCCCCAGAAGAATAATGTCTCATACAGACTCCGTGCAAGCGATGCGAAGAAATCTCTCAAATCATCCCAGTTAGCAGCCCCATACTTTCATACATGGCGAAGCTGCCTACGCCGGTTATTCGCTTGTGTGCAACTGCTTGCGCGACAGCTACCAAGCAGTGATCTGAGTTTCCAGTGGCGCAGAAACCTCCACGGTATTAATACTCGGTTCGGATGTCAAAAACAGATCCAGGGTGTTCGCATAACCGCCTCGGGCATCCGGCACTCGCGTTGGTTCCTCCACAAGTTGAGTCAAGTTGTGGATAACAGCAAACATCTCCGCCAGCCTCCCGGCTCTCATCGGTTCTGTTAGAATGTAACAACCAGCCGGAATTGTGTACATTGAAATCAACATTTTCAGAAGCCGGATGGTTGATCTGTATCCAGACGACGGTACGTGAAAGATGTTCAAAGAGTGTCGCTGGTCGATCGTCGTTTGGGGAGCGGTGAAGACAACAAAGATATTAAACAGAACTCCTCAGCACGACCCTCAACCATATGATATCAGTATTATTGGGTTCCAACGCCTCCATCCTCTGGCAAGCCAGATCGGACCGTGCGAAGACGCAGACTCCACCCTTAAAACGGAATCTCGAATGTTAATCGTATCCTGAGCAACGAAGTTATGTCGAATCAGTTGACCTGGGTCTCAGTTGGGGCAAGGATATCAGGTTCCGGTCTTGGCCTTATTTAACAAGTATGAGGCTTGTTAAATTTTCCATAATAATTTGTTTTTCTGGGCAAGGTTATTAGACCCTCAACCATATGATGTCCATATTATTGGGTTCCAACGCCTCCATCCTCTGGCAAGCCAGATTGGACCGCGCGAAGACATAGACTCCACCCTTAAAACGGAATCTCGAATGTAAGTCGTATCCTGGGCAAGGAAGATATGTCGAATCAGTTGACGAATCGACCTGAGTCTCAGTTGGGGCAAGGATATCGGGTTTCGTTGTTTGCAAATATTGGTGAACGGCGTTTATATTCGTATTGGTGAAACCGATGCCCCTGATGTTCCAAAATGCCGTCACCAGTCGAGCGTGGGCAGAGCCCCGAGAGCGAGCCCGATTATGCGAGCACGAACCTCTTAAAATTCGGTTATTTATCATAATATCTACATGACATAGTACCCCCCAGTGATCCAAATGGCAAACTAGTTTATTTCCGCAATTCTTTATATCAGAAGGTACCATCATGACTTATCTCCGTGTCAGTCCGGGTCATCAGCCAGGCATCCGAAACACCGTCGAAGATTTCTCTCGACGATATCGCGGTATATACAGCGCGACGGGGTGGTACCTCATCTTGGGACCGGCTACCACCTAAACCAACTTTTTCTCGAACCAATCCATTAGCCAAGCTCCGAATGACGGCCACGGATTTCTCCCGACCATTTCACGGAGCCTAAAGCTTGATGGGGTGGTATTTCACCGGGCGATATGGCGTTGGGACCCCAGCTACCACTGCCGCTTATGACAAGCCGGCCTAGCTGTGAGTATATTCTAACGCCCTACTCACTGCTGAATGTGTTCCGCCCCTTCGGACATTTCCCCGCGATATCCGTCAATCTGTGAATGCGCATCAGTTCACGTTGAAAGTGGACTTTAGGCGCACAAATAAATATAGAGTGTCATTCTTTAGTCAAATCACAGGAATGTGGAATACTCTACCTGATCATGTGTTTCCTCGCCGTTGTAATGTCCAGGCTTTCAAGACCAATATACATCGAAACCCCCTTTCCTTATCCACTCACACTGTGCTCTGACATTTAGGAGTACTTCAAAATCCCCTTTTGTGTGCGCGTTAGTGTAAAAAAAAGAAGAGGGATCGGGTCACATCATCATCATCGGCACTACAACCGGGATCCGGTCTCGGCCTTATTTAACCAATCTCTCCACCGGTCCCGATTTCGAGCCGATGTCATCCAGTTTAGCACTCCCAGGCTCTGGGCGTCCTGGTCTACGCCATCCCTCCATCGCAGACAAGGTCTGCCACGCTGTCTCCTTCCATACATCCTGCCACAAAGGACTTTCCGGGCAGGCTCCTCTTCGCTCATTCGAGCTAGGTGTCCGGCCCACCAGAGTCCACCGAGCTTGATTTTTCTTACAATATGAGCTTCAAGGTAGATTGCGTACAACTCATGGTTGTAGCGTCTCCGGAATCGTCCTCCCTCACATACGGGGCCAACAATTCTCCTTAAGACCTTTCTCTCGAACGCGGCCAAGAGTTCAGAGTGCCTTTTATTAAGCACCCAGGTCTCGGATCCATACATAAGTACTGGTAAGACCATGGTCTTGTACAGTAGTAGCTTGGATGTTCTGGATAAATTTCGGGATTTAAAGAGCCTTGATAGACCATAGTAGGCTTTGTTGGATTTGATCAGCCGTTCGCGTATTTCTTCTTCCATATTGTTATCGGCCGATACTATTGACCCAAGGTAGTTAAAGTCTTGCACTACTTCAAATTCGTGCTCCACTACCCTGATAGTTTGACCAACGATAGGTCTTCTCCTCGCAGAAGTTGCCACCATGTACTTGGTTTTTCCCTCATTAATGTGCAGTCCCAGTTTTTGTGCCGCCTGCTCGATCTGGGTGAAGGATTCCTGTACCGCCGATTCCGTTCTACCAATGATGTCGATGTCATCTGCGTAGGCAAGTATCTGGCTGGACTTGGTGACAATAGTCCCTCTTGTTGTAACGCCAGAGTCACGGATTGCTTTCTCCAACGCCAGGTTGAAGAGGAGGCAGGCCAGACCGTCCCCTTGTCGGAGTCCATTATAGATGTTTATTGGTTTGGACAACAATCCCGCTACTTTTACTTGACTAGTTACGTTGATCATGGTCAACCTACAAAGTCGTATCAATTTATTTGGAATGCCGAATTCTCTCATGGCATTATATAGTTCTACCCTGGCTATGCTGTCGTAGGCGGCCTTGAAGTCTATAAACAGATGATATAGTGGAATCTTAAATTCCAGACATTTTTCCATCGCCTGCCTAAGGGTGAATATCTGATCAATTGCTGATTTGCCTGGGATGAAGTCACACTGATATTGACCAATGATGGCTTTAGCGTATGGGGATATCCGGTCTTGTAGGATAGTGGAGAGTATCTTATAGGCGGTACTCAGCAATGTTATACCCCTATAGTTGCTGCACAGTGTGATATCTCCCTTCTTATGTATGGGGCAAATTATACCACGACGCCAATCTCCCGGCATCTCCTCTTGCTCACATACGTGCACCACGATCTCGTGAATTGCATGATGTAACGCTGTCCCTCCTTGTTTGTGAACGTTTATGAAGCTTGTGTTCTTAAACACCACTCCCCGTCCATCTTATTTCTTGTAATGCTGTTATGTCAGCGCCCCCCCCCCCCCCCCCCCCCCCCCCCCCCCCCCGCCATTAAGATGATTTACCTTCATGTGAACCCCCATATGTTGATTAATCCCAATCCACAAATCCAATGCATTGAGTACCTGTAAAAGTGCATTACATACAATATGCATACACGGGCGAATCATGGAAATAAAACTTTCGTTTCGTTGGGGTGATGCATTCTACTTATCGCCTGCCGGTTTATCATTAGCAGATGTGTCAACTTCTATTGTTCCATCGGGATGATGCTTACTGCTTATCGACAATAATCGATTTTTCATAATTGGTAGATGCGCGAGTTAACGCATTAGTGTAAAAAGAACTGTTAATTAAAAAAAAAAACAAGAAAAAAAAACTTTATTAAAAAAAAAAAAGTTAATTCTGTAAACAAATTAAAGTCATACTTTTTTTGTAATAATCTTGATTTATTTTTCTTACGATTATCATATCGTATTTTTCATTTTTTTTTGTTGATATTTTAACGCAGTTTTATCGTCGTCATCAATTGAAGTCATTTTCGAATACACAACGTTTCCTTCTTTTCATCTTCCTTTTACTAATGCCACTTGGTTTGTTTAATAATATTAATAATTAATTAATAATATAATAATCAACATATCTTATTCACGCAATTCTTGCAGTTTGTATTCATCGTCATTTTCCCACATACATTAATTTTTATTTTTTTTTATTTTTCATTATTTCTTTTTTTTCTGTTTCATTATTTCACCACAAGTAAATATGTTTTATTATTTTTTTAATTCAATATTCCATCATTTTGCTTTGCCTTTTGTTAATTTCATAGAAGTTCGAAGCAGAATGTTTTATTTTTTTATGTAGCATTAAGGTATAATAACAAAAAACACATTCATTTGCAATTCGTTCATAAGTAAATAGTTAAAATGTTTAATTAATTGTAGAAGCTATAAATTGCAAAGATGTGTATATTACATATATATAAATGGATGCATAATTGGTGTTAAATCCCATTTATTTATCTTTTATTATTTTTATAATAATAAACAGCTGTATGCTTTACAATCACCATGGTGGCGAGTATTTGTAAACTCAATTTGATTATTTTATATTTGTAATAGAATTAAGAGATTTTGAAAATAGTAAACACATGTATTGAGATTAAAGTTTCCACTTTATGTGCAAACTGTTCTATGAAAGAATTATATTTTACACAAAGTTATTTAGAAAAACTATTCAGAATAATTATCGGGGTTTTACATTAAAAAGAAAATAAATTATTAACGTTTGAAGTGTAAATAACTGAAGAAATTTCCCTATATCGGCAATTTAATTGGAAAAAAATGTTAAGTATAAATATTGCATTTGAAATGAACTATTTTCACTTAATTGTTACTATTTTATTTGTTAAAAGATGAGTGAAAACAAGAAATTGATTTTTGATCACAATGGATATGGTAGGAGTCGTCTATCCCGTACCATTTCCTCTACACATAAACATATGTATAAAACACAGAGAAGGAGTTCACTCAATTCCATTCCCAGAACCCGGGAAGACAGATTTATTAGGATAAAAAAAAGTAATTTCATTTTTTTAGGCGAGGAATAATTCTTTTTCTTTTTGTACGAGACACGAAAAGAACGCAAAGGTATTTTCTGAGATACCCATAAATATATAATACAGGATAACATGACGAGGAGGACGAAAAGATGAGGTAAAGATAAACATTGGCCTTGAATGCGTGGGTATTTCAATGAGGAGAAAATACATTTTATATATATCATACTTCTCTCAGGAGAGGCGAACCTATAATTTGGTGAGAGCAGAACCCTTAGCTGAAGCTTAATAAAGAGGGAAAAAAACTTAATTGAAACTTAACTAGGTGGACAAAAATTGGCGCAGGAAGTAGGAAGTAATTTAATGTAGTGGAGTAACTGCCCCATTTGTTAGCTTAGAACAAGCCATAAATACAAATTTAGAAAACTTATAAAGCTTATAAATAATTTATCTAACTTAGCCTGAGAGAGGGAGAGAAATAAAAAGAAATAGTGAAAGCTTTGGATATTCAATTTCGAATTTAACATGATGGTTGAAGGATAAACATCGATAAGATAGGAAAAGACCGTAGATCAGACGAGGAAACTAAGATTCATAAGATAATTTGTGTGTGCTATGGAGGCGAGGAATAAGAGTTAGGACAACGTATTTAGGAGACGGACTTTGAGAGCAGAAGTGTTTAGGTTGAAGTCGAAAGAAGTTGATATTGATTTAGCATTTCGTACCATTCGAGAGGCAAGCTGATTAGACCGGTATGAGGGTGGTGATCGGGTAAATAGAATAAGCGAGGATTGCGTAAATTGCGGGGGTTGGTGTAGAAGAGGATCCAGTGGAAAAGAATCGCACACCCAACCCATCCAGAGTTCCAGAGTAGATGCTTGAGTTTTGCGGTTTCTAGCGTTTGTAAATTATTTAGTTTGAAACGGTTATTATACGGGGCAGACGCAGATCCATAATTCAGTGCACGAGGGGCAAAATGTAAGAAGCGTTCTCAAATCTGCATATGCGAGGCCTGACTGGCATACTCCAGAAGAGGATGTGTGGGGGTTCTTTGAGGCGCTCTAAGAACCACCCATCATCTTTCCCTACTTGCAATCCTATTACCTATCATAAGCGCAGCTTACCTACAGATGAGCAGTCAAGCTCCCCTGCAACAATACTTACCTGAAAACATAAGCCAGTGGCAAAATCACCTAGAATGATTATCGTTTACTTTTTTGCAATCGCATTGGCGTCTACATACTTTCACCCATGCTTGCATCCAACCATCATGTCCTGAAATCGAATTCGGTTTTTTTATCATGTAACCGACATTAACACCCGAACATGTCAATACGCATAGCTGAGAAGCATTTTTCCATATATGTGCATGACATGTTCACCCTCGCCTTATCGGCAGATCCATCGGTCGATCGTTTGATCGACAATATACAGCACAGCCCATCGCTGGCTATCTACAAGAGAATTTAAGTGTTGTTTAATGTAAACACACACTCGACCCATTGACCGATGAGACGTTACCATTTTGAGCATAATCGAAGTGATGCTACACGCGATGGCAAAGTAGTAAATAAACATTGCCCCCATGTCCATTAGGTTTTCAACAGCTGCAACCAATTTCCCATTATCGGCCACCAACCGATCATAGAACTAGACACGAACATGATTATTATTTAAACAATCATACCCATGAACATGTCCCACGATGCGTTCCTTTTAAAGTAAACATGCTCCCATGCATTCTAGCCCTCGCCATCGTAAGCGAAGTTTTGCTGACATAACGTCAACAGAAAACCCTATTCCCTATCGTTTATGACGGCAAGGCAGCCAGCCTCCGTATTCGGCCATCTATTTGATAACCCGCGTATTTCGATTTTCTTTTGTGCCCCTTCGCATCTCCGTTGGTCCTCGCTTTCAACGAATGGATTTTCAACTAGACCTGTACGGTCACTATGGGAATTTTCAAACAAAACTCAAATCGATCGCTCATTGGCCGACACCAATGAAAAAGATCAGAGTTGCTCCTCCCCTATCGATGAAAATTTACCATCACTGCAGCTAGTGGATGTTGAGTGCAACAGCCACTCTCAGAGTCAGATTTTATCCGTAGCAGAGTGCGCATCAAGTTAGCGAAAGTATTAAATTCACCACCCCCGTGTGGGGTTAAATGTCGAGAGGAAAATCCTCGTTTAGTTAACGTCTGTGTAAAAATGCACCTAACCTGTTCGCGGCATTTCTTAATTACCTTTTCATAACTATTTCTCGTCTCCGAGTCGTTCGTATAATAGGACATAGTGCAATTTACGCGTAGTTAAATAAACAATAATAATTCATCCGTCTAATCGAGTTCATTGTGAAATCCGCTTCGAATAATTGACAGTACCTGTGAGATTCGTGTGCCAACTTAATTAGGCTTCAGTAGATAAGTGAATCGACAAACAGTTGTGCGTATATTCAGTGGTGTCTAAAGGAGAAATATACTTGAACACCTTAAGCCAGCTCCAACGCCATAGTTCCTCGATTACAATATTAAATGTGTTTTGTTGATTTGTGTTAATTCATTGACGCTACGTTCCCAAGTGCACCAAGGTCGCGTTAAGTTAGCGAACATTGTCACTGTTTATAAACTTCATTAAACTGGTTAAACAATGAAGATAAAATAAAAACCAAAATAATAGCTGAGCGTTTTATTCCGGACTTTCATCAATCTATGTGTGTCGTTTCCATTCCTGTGGCGCTTGAAACGAAAGGAAAACGTTAACTAAAGGCCGACCACTCCGGTTGGAGTCGATTATACTCTTCTTCTTTGCTGAAAAATCCGCGCCGAGATTATTGTTGGGGGATTGAGTGAACCGTGTGCCCATGTCTGGCATATAAACCAAGAACCCTCACAGGTGGACAAAAGGAATGTGGAAGGGATGTGACCTGGATTTCGGCACGGATCTAGTGGGGCACCTACTACAAGGGCATAACACCTGTAGTATTGCTTTCGCTTATATATTGCTGGTCCCGACTTGCATCCTTTCCCGAGGCGGTATTGGTTTTCTGTGTAGGGCCATTTCAATGGAACGGGAATTTCGCGTAGATTTGTGTCACGATCGCGGCTTGAGATGCAATTTCTCTTCTGTATCTGCCCATGTTTCTAACCAGAAACCAACTTGCACTTAGCGAAACCCAGGTATAATACAGATATTTCCGATTTTAATCTACCTGGATATAACTTAGTGCCACAGTTCTTTCCACATCGTGAAATAGCCACATACATACGAAATAATATTGCTTATCAGCTTCTGCCACAACATGGGCTCTGTTCCAACCCAGAATTTAATTTCTCTTGGCTAAAACTACACGTTCGTAAACATATCATACATTACTGCTTTCTTTACAGAAGACCAAACTTGGATAGAAATACATTCTTTAACGAATTTGATGCTCTGTCTGATTCAATCGATAGGATCTTGACCCTATATCCGCACACTGAAATAGTTATTGCGGGTGATTTTGATGTGCATAACTCTCAGTGGTTTCGTCACTCCGGAACAACAACACCTGAAGGTCAATATGCCCAGGTTTTTGCTGATTCAAATAGTTTAACTCAACTTGTCAATGAGCCAACACGGGTACCAGATATATATGGTCATTTCCCCAACCCACTAGACCTGTTTCTCATCTTCCACCCAAACAACTACACTATTGAGCACCCAGGTCTCGGATCCATACATGAGTACTGGTAAGATCATGGTCTTGTACAGTAGTAGCTTGGATGTTCTGGATAAATTTCGGGATTTAAAGAGGCTTGACAGACCATAGTAGGCTTTGTTAGATTTGATCAGCCGTTCGCGTATTTCTTCTTCGATATTGTTGTCGGGTGACACTATTGACCCAAGGTGGTTAAAGAATTGCACTACTTCAAATTCGTGCACCGCTACCATAATAGTTTGACCAACGTTAGGTCTTGTCTTCGCAGAAGTTACCACCATGTACTTAGTTTTTCCCTCATTAATGTGCAGTCCCAGTTTTTGTGCGGGCTGCTCTATCTGGGTGGAGGAGTCCTGTACAGCCGATTCGGATCTACCGATGATGTCGACATCATCTGCATAGTCAAGTATCTGGCTGGACTTGGTGATAATAGTCCCTCTAGTTGTGACGCCAGAGTCACGGATTACTTTCTCCAACGCCAGGTTGAAGAGGAGGCAGGTCAGACCGTCCCCTTGTCGGAGTCCATTAAAGATGTTTATAGGTTTGGACAGCAATCCCGTTATTTTTACTTGACTAGTTACGTTGGTCATGGTCAACCTATAAAGTCATATCAATTTGTTTGGAATACCGAACTCTTTCATGGTATTATAGCGATCCTAAAACGCTACTCCCATCCAAATCCCCAATATTATCATAATCATAATCCAAATCCTCAATTTCCTATTACCTTACATTTCAATTCCATATTGAGTCACATGAACAACGAATTAAACCAAAAGTTATTTCGTCGCACATTGACTCAATTCCCAAAACCCTGACATCATGAAATGCTTAATTCAAAACGCATTTCATGATTCCCCTTCCCAGAACCTATACAACCAAACCTTTAACAAATTCCCAGAACACAACTCCAATTGAAGCGCACAATGTCTTGTATGCGCTTCTGGGAATTTTGACAATAAAATAGTTGACAATTCTCAACCAAGAAAACTATAAAAGGGCAGTAATTTTCAATTTCGGCATCAGTAGATCTCCAGAGGCCGAACCGCTGCCAAATTAAAATATATAATTAATAATCAATCAAAAGCAAAGAGAACGCCGGTCGAACGACCAAAAACAGACTCACATCTTGTACCTGTGTCCATGTTAAAAGTAAACAAATAAAATCGGACCTAATCCAAAGCAAAGAGCAACGAGTTTCTCTCCACTTGCGGGGCGACACACCCCCGCCTGATTGGACAAAAGAAAGCTAACCAGAAGACGGCCCCACCCAATGTGCGAAGCGGCAAACGGCCCCCCTGTCCAGATTACAAGATTACAAAGAGATCCAGAAGACGTCCACCCCAGTAGGTAAGCCATATCTTCCCGTTTATATTATCCGTACATACACAATACATAACGATGGTGCCTCAACAGCATTATATAGTTCAACCCTGGCTATGCTGCCGTAGGGGGCCTTCAAGTCTATAAATAGTCTATAAATAGATGATATAAAGTCATCTTAAATTCCAAAAATGTTTTTATCGCCTGCCTAAGGATGAATATCTGGCCAATCGCTGATTTGTTTGGGATGAAGCCACACTGATATTGACCAATGATGGCTTTAGCGTATGGGGCTATCTGATCTTGTAGGATAGAGGAGAGTATCTTATAGGCGGTATTCAGCAATGTTATACCCCTATAGTTGCTACACAGTGTGATATCTCCCTTCTTATGTGTGGGGCAAATGATTGCACGACGCCAATCTTCCTGCATCTCCTCTTGCTCACATACGTGCACCACGATCTCATGAATTGTGTGATGTAAAGCTGCGTCCCTCCTTGTTTGATCACCCCAGCTGGTATGCCATCAGCTGCAGGGTCTTTATTTGATTTGAGCTGTCTTATGGCTTTTAATGTTTCCTCAATGCTTGGTGCCGGCAGCATTTGGTCTTCGTCTTGCATTGGTGGAGCCTCCAATTCTTGAGCTGACCATTTAACAATTCATTGAAGTGTACTTCCCATTGCTCCAGAATGCCTTCGATGATCAAATTTCCCTCTTTATCCTTGTAGTATGTGTACCGCGTCATACGGAGGATTATTTGGTACAACTTCCGCGCCTGGTGCGGACCTCGCTCTCTACTTTTCTCTATTTTACAGACAATGTTTTTTTTCGAAGCACTTTCTTTTGTCTGTGAAGTCTTTTTTCAGACGTTCTGAGCTCTTTGTATTTCTCCTCGCGTACCCGTGTCCGATGAGACTCCTCCATTGCCCGGTATTCTTACGTTCAGTCGCTAGTTTGTACTCATCATCAAACAAGTCGCTCCGATCTCTACGACTACTGCCTAAGATAGGGTTGACAGTACTAATGACAGTATTCTTAAGGCGTGTCCATTTTTCTTCTACGCCCGGTATTCTGCCCCCAGGAGTTACTCTCCCTCCATCGAGCTCTTCGAGGGCGAGTCTTAGCGCATGACCAAATGTGTTATTGGTATTCTCATTGCGTAAGGCAACCGTGTTGATTCGAACCTGATCCGCGGATTCAATACGTCTCCGTAAGGCAATCCGCGCTCGGTAAACTGTACCAACAAGATAGTGACCTGAGTCGACGTTGACCCCTCGGTACGTTTGTACCGTCATGAGGCTCGAGGAGTGGTGGCGATCTATCAACACGTGGTGAATTTGGTCGCGAGTGGCTCCATCAGGTGATACCCAGGTGGCTTTGTGGATATCTTTACGCGGAAAACTGGTACTCGCAACGACCAAGTTTTTCGATGCTGCCAGTTCAATGACTCGTAGTCCATCGTCATTAGTGTTCTCATGCAAACTATGGGAACCTACGTAGTGCCTGAAAAACGGCCGCCGACCTATTTTCGCATTCAAATCACCAAGAACAATTTTCACATTGTATCATGGTCAGGCATTGCGGGCCCGTTCGACTTTCTCGTAGTATTCTTCTTTTTCGTCGTCAGGGGACTCCTCTGTAGGTCCGTGAACGTTTATGAAGCTTATGTTCTTCAACTTGCCTCGCACGCGAAGAGTGCCATACCCTTCCGTTTATTGCATTAAAACCGATGATGGCAGGCTTCAGTTTTTGGCTGACTAGAATGTCTACCCCGAGCACATGGTGTTTTGCATGACAGCTGTAATAAATGTCACACCCCCCGTCCATCTTATTTCTTGTAATGCTGTTATGTCAGCCTAATATTCGGACAGGGCATCGGCTAGCTGCTGTGCAGCTCGAGCTCTGTATAGTGAGCGGACGTTCCATGAGAAAATTCTTAAATCGTTTAGCCATTTTCGTTTCCGTGGTCGTCGTCGTGTATCCGGTCCATATCCGAGGCTTGTTAAATTTACGATAATAATTCGTTTTTACAGGCCATGGTTATTTGCCTTGCGCCAACCTTTCTCAGGATATTTTGAAAATGCGTCTTATCTTTTGTCCAATTCGCGTAATGTGGTTAGTCCTCCTAGTCGTTTTCCCATAAGCTTATCACTCTGTCACCCTTTTCTCCCGATGATTTCCATGTTTTGGCTTGGTCTAATCGAAAATATTTTCGAGTTAAAAGATGTTACGGAAGAACAAATCAAATTTCTTTTAATTGCTTGGAATGTTGTGAAAAACCGTCGGCCCATGTAACGCACTTTGTTATTTCACATCCTCGATTAAATCCATACTCCGCGTTCAAGGATACTATTTTAAAGGCATTGCCAGAATCTATTCTTGGTCGTTTGCGAAGATTAATTAAGGACACTTAATACAACCTGCGATACAACCAGCAACTGTTCAAACAGAACTGCAATAGTTATTTGGTGGCATTACTGGGCACCGGCTCGGCGCTGTAGGTTCTCCTCTCCCGAGAGAAATTTAATTAAAAATAAAAAAAGAAAAAAAAGGAAACTTATGTTCTTGGAATGCAGCCATCGCATTTTCGGGCATGTTTACGATCTTTAGCCGGTACTGTAGCAGATGCAAATTTGTTGAAAAATTTGCTGCTCGAGAAGCTTCCTCAGAACATCCGAGATATTCTTGTGTCGCGAACGGACTTGGATGTTTATCACATAGCTTAGAGTGCGGATGAGAAAGTTGGGTAGTGCCCTACCATTCCCCTATATACACCTATATATATCCCTAAATCCCAATCCATTATTCATACAATATAAATCAAATTAATATCCCCAATTGAGCCAAATGTTCATTTGTCGCGCATTGATTCAACTCCCAAAAATCCAAAATCAAACCAAATGCATGATAAATTGAACCAGATATTCATTTGTCATGCATAGACTCAATTTCCAAAAATTCCTGTCATGAAATGCGTATCTTCAAATGCATTTCATGATCATACTTTCCGGGAATTTGTTCAACCAAATTCCTATACAATTCCCTGAATTTTATTCTAATTGGAGTACATGACAAATCTCGTCGGCTCTTCTTGCAATTTTTATATATTTCGGCTTCTTTTGTTTACATTAACGCGTGCACAAAATTGGATTTGAAAAAGTACCCTTAAATGGCAGAGAACACTGCGAACGGATGGAGGGGAAGTTAATAAGGAAATGAGGTATCGATGTATATTGGACTTGAATGTCTGGACACTACAACGACGAGGATACATGTGGTCAGGTAGAGCATTCCAAATTCGTGTAGTTCGGCTAAAGAATGATTCTCTATGGACAAATCTCGACGAGATTTTATATAAAAGGGCGATGGATTTCAGTTTCGATGATAAGTCTCTAGATTGTGCCGTACCACTGGGGATACCAATAACCCAAAGCAAAAGACAAATAAAAGTTTCGGAATTAACGCCCAAACACTAACAATTAACCAAAAATCGTCGTTATTGGAATTAACAAAGTTTAATTTAAATTCCTTTAATTATTAATATAACAGAGTCTACATAGGGAATTTTGTTTATGGGATCTCTGCCGGGCTGAGATGTTTCTGAGATGATTCTGTGTATACAGAAGAATTCGATTTTCGGTGGCAAAGCGTGGGAATGATGATTGTCTGCCAGTTAGACCAACTGATCATGGATCGTGTGTATCTCGATGATTGTTTATCGGTTAGACAACGGATCATGCAATTAGTCTTGCAGCTGTGCAAGCAAGCTACTTGCCATGGCTTGGTCGTTGGGCAAACGATTGATTGGACAGGTGTACACAGGAAAATTACTGTGTACATGTGGGACAGAGATTGCCGGCAAGAGGAATCAATAAGATTCTAAATGGTTCATGTAGGATGTGAACCGAAATGGTTTTTGAGGAAATGGTGATGTTGCTTAATGATCTTGCAATGGGTTATGTTGCAGGTTGGGAATGGGGAGTTGGGTTGGAAATGGGTGGTTCTTCGGTAAGCTTTAAAGAACTCGCACAGATCCACCAACTCATCAAATTAATATGGGATAAAGAAGTTTTGGCGGATGTTGTCTTTAGTCGCCGGAGTGTTCCGCCGATCACTGTTCACACACAAGGAAGAACACCCTGGAGCAAATGCTGTCACCAGTAAAACACAAGAATACTTTGTTTTTATTTCAATTTTTATTTTAATTGGCCTTTTCTTTTAAAGTTACATTCAGTTAGTTCATTTACAAGTGGACTGTCATTGGGTATTTTAGCACATCTACACCAAAGCAAGGAGGCATTAATTTGCACAAAAAAGAAAAATCTACACTATTACAATGGCACACAGGGATTCAAGTTATCTCGCGAAACTACGCTTGCGGACCGTTCAAAAATTAAGGTAATGGCGCGGCGCTGTTATATCCGTAATATTTGATTAAGTGTGCAGCGCGGATATACCTCCTCGGTGGGGTTCTCTCGCTATCCTCCAAAACAGACTGCTGTATCAATTAATTTTTCCTTCCATTTCCAATTCTCTTCCCCTCATCTCTCAAAGAAATTTCCCATCATAATTATCACTCTCTTATCTGAAAAAGAAATTTCCCATCTCGATTCTCATTTCCTTATCTGTATCTTGTTCGAAGAATCGAGAGTACCGCCACTCATTTCTCGATCCTTTTATGGGATTTGTTTGCGTTACCCATCTGGCTTACGACAACAAGAGTTTTTATGTGCATCAGATGGGTAACAAAGGAACCGTGGGATTTGGTATTGGTTTCTAGGTCGCATTTCCAAGTCATAAACATCTGACGTGAGATCTGCGTTAATATGATTATGATTACTCGAATTGTGTGTCGGCAACGAATCGCTAAGCCTTTGTTTGCACATGTGCGCTTCTTGGTTTTGGTATCTTGCGAGGAATTTAGGGTACTAATTGCTATTAGCTACATGAGTTTTCAGAAAAATGCGTTTAATTAGATGAATTGAGTAAGTGGGGAATTGCATTGAATGCATGAATTACATGGATGCATTGAAGTCAATATTGGGAAATTTTGAACGTTTAGATCGATTGGTTTTTACTATTGAATTCAATGTTGGGTATTTGGAATGTTACCTTTTGTTTCTGGCGGAAGGAAGGACTTTTGAGGAACGTGTCTGTGGGGGCGTGTAATGGATATAGGTGAGTATGTTTCTTAGTGGAACGACGATATCTCAACCTCTAGTGGATTGTGTGGTTCGTAGAACCACCACAAAGTCACTCCGGAAGAATGGAAAACCTCAATAGTAGTCCCCATTTTCAAAAAAGGCGACAGATCTGACTGCGGAAATTACAGAGGAATATCATGGCATACTGGCGAGAATCACACCGTACGCAGAAGACATATAGGGAGACTACCAATGCGGATTCCGTAGGAACCGGTCAACAAGCGACCAACTGTTCACTGCAACTGCTGGAAAAGAAGTGGGAATACGGAGAGACGGTTCACCAACTAATCGTTGACTTCAAAAAAGCCTACGACTCAGTCGCAAGCAAGGCAAAGACTCTGCCATATTGTAGTTGAGCTGGGGATCCCGAAAAAATATGCCGCCCTCATTCAAATTTGCATGAACTAAAACAAAGAGCGAGCTAGAATAGAAAACCACCCCACAGAACCATTTGAAATCCGGGATGGACTAAAACAGGGGGATCGCCTCTCACCATGTCTTTTTAACCTTGTGCTCGAGTATCTCATCAGAAAAGTACAAAACGACAACATGGCCAAATCATCCCTGAACGGGGTCACACAAATAGTCGCATATGCGGATGACCTCGCCGTTTTGGGCGATTATCTAGAAACTATAAGTAAAAAGAGTGAAATCATCATGCAAGCGGCAGAAGAGGTGGGCCTAGAAATAAATTAAGACATACATGATTACGGCAAGCGCAGGTGGAACTCGGGGAACACATATAAACGTCAGAGGCAAGATATTTAAAAAGTTAAAGAATTTAAATATCTAGGAACAATACTGACGGCCAGTAACGAAATGTCGAAGGAAATTAACAAAAGACTGCATTCCGGCAACTCTAGTTTGCACGCAATCTGAAAACTGCTGAAATCCAAACTGCTATCAAATCAAGTAATGGTAAGCTCCGCGTTTATAGAACCATAATCATGCCTATTCTTCTATACGGATGCGAAACATGGGCTTCCACAAAACGGGCAGAAAACAACTTCAGCGTATTCGAGAATAAAGTTTTAAGGTGTATCTTTGGCAGTAAATATGACGAGGAAGCAGGACAATGGAGGAAACTCCACAATCAAAAATTGGAAAAATTATATCGCAAACCTACAATAGTGAGAGTAATCAGGTCATGCAGATTAAGATGGACCGGACATGAGGCGCGAATGGGCAACGAATATGACCGTGCGTAAAATTCTTGACGGTAGACCAACGGGAAACCGACAGGACGGCCGCGACGGAGATGGGAGGACAATGTTAGGTTTGCTCTCAAACTTCATCTCCTCTCATTCCCCTCCTAACCACGCCCACTCCCGTCTACGCCCTTACATCCTGTACTAAGCAAAGTGAATGAATGAGTAATAATTGATGGATAAACCCAGTAACCAACTCGCCAAACATACCCCCCCCCCTTTTTTTTTTCTTCCTAACCATAGTATAAGAATATAATATATAGTTTAAGAATATAATATATAGTTTTAAGATAGTTGTTAAGTTTTATCGCTTGTACTAAGCTGAATATATGATGGTTCTGCGGTCACTAAACTTACTGACGTCAAAGAAAGCAAGAAACTTGGCTTCGAGGAGATCGGATCGGATGTTCGAACGTGGAAGGCGAGCGCACAGGACAGGGAACGATGGCGGAGCCGAGTCGGCGAGGTCATGAACTACCGGGTGCCTACAGGCCAATAAATAATAATAATATATTAATAAAAAAAAAAAAAAACCCTGATATAGAAAGAATAAAACAAATATTAAAAACGTATCAATTACTGTGATATGTTATAAAAACACTAGTTATTGTACGCCGAAAGGCATAAGAAAAACAAAAGATTGATAATGTATATTTTAGACTGCTTGCGAAGGCCAGTAATTTAATGTAAGAATAATATTTGTAAAATAGAATCTAACACGCCTGAGGGAAGACAATGGCCAAGGGGAGGAATTTAGATCAAAATTACCAAGTTGTGTGGTTGTATTTACTTAATCAATATTTATGTTATGATAATTACGTTAAGTTAATGTAATAATGATATTTGTAAAATAGAATCTAACACGCCTGAAGGAAGACCCCTCTCACTTCTCAACGAAAGCTGAATCAAATTGAACAATGGCCAGGAGGAAGGAATTTAGATCAAAATTACCAAGTTGTGTGGTTCTATTTACTTAATCAATATTTATGTTATGATATTTACGTTGTTAATGTAATAATGATATTTGTAAAATAGAATCTAACACGCCTGAAGGAAGACCCCTCTCACTTCTCACCGAAAGCTGAATCAAATTGAACAATGGCCAGGAGCAAGGAATTTAGATCAAAATTACCAAGTTGTGTGATTCTATTTACTTAATCAATATTTATGTTATGATATTTCCCCCGCTTGGTAGAAACCTTGACGTGGTGCGGGGGCTTAAACTGCGATGAATCACTCAGGCTATGCTGACGGAAGCATACGCTTCCAGTAGGGCCACCCATGTCAGACAAGGTAGCGAGGAGTAACACACAAAGATCTACCGCCCCTAATCCAGGGTGTTACGCGTCACTGTGCCCATTGGATGGTTTGCAGCCAGGGGTATACCGGCTGTATTATAGCGGCGCCTCTCTGACACCGGGTCGAATCAGAGCAGTAAGCAGACCGTACCATGTTAAAGAGGGGTTCTGATATGGCGGACCATTTGAAAACCCAGAGTGATCCAATGAAATGAATGCTCAATACACAAAAAACAATCTCACAAAAAACCCGGTAGGCGTAGGCGTGATGAGCCAACACTACCATAAGAGAACAAATTATCAGGAAAACACTGACTCGGCAAAAAGAAGACGTAGGGAAAAACGGAGCGGGATATACGCGTCGGCACGTGGAATGTTCGAACGTTATATAAACCAGGTGCGATACAGACGGTCGTAGAAAACACGAAACAATATAAAATGGACATCGTCGCGCTTCAGGAAGTCCGACTCCCACATCAAGTAATCGAAACCAACGGATTTACACTGGTGTGTGGAGGTGCCGATACACATAACCTCGGAACCGGCTTCATCATAAGCAAGAAGATTACGCCCCATGTAAAAGATGTGAAATTTATTAATGACCGAATGTCTGTGCTAAAAATACAGGGCCGATGATACAATTATGTATTTATAAACGTACACGCCCCAACAGAATCTGCGGACGAAGAAACGAAGGACACGTTCTACGAGACCCTAGAGGAAGTATTTCATGGGATCTCATCATTCGATGTTAAAATCCTCCTCGGGGACCTCAATGCGAAAATTGGAAAGGAAGATATCTTCCAACCAACTATAGGTAAAGAAAGTCTACATGACGTTTTAAATGATAATGGAATTCGAATTATCACATTCGCAGCGTCAAAAGATCTGTTAGTAAAAAGCACGATGTTCAAGCACAAGGAAATTCATAAAGCCACGTGGATATCACCCGACGGCGTAACGCGTAACCAAATAGACCACTTCCTCATAGACATAAGACACCACTCGAATATCCTTGACGTAAGATCATATAGAGGAGCAGATTGCGACTCCGATCATCTTCTAGTGATGGGCAAAATCAGGTGTCGCCTCGCAGCAATCCCACATGAGCAGTCACGGGAGACAAGCAAAAAGTTCCACATTAATAAACTGAAAGGCCTACGCAAAAGGGCTGAATATCAAGACGAACTAACGAATAGATTTGGCATTCTAGAGAATGTGAGCAGTGAGGAAGAGGAAGCTAATAGTGTGGACACTAAATGGACATCGATCAGAGGCACAATCAAACTAACAGCTCAAAAGGTATTAGGATTTAAGAAAACCATTAAGTCCAAACCTTGGTTTGACGATGAGTGCAGAGTGAAGATCGAAGAACGTAAACGCCTCAGAGTGATCCACTTAGAAAGATATGATGAAGTCAACGCAGAAGGATACGCGACAATTCGGAGAGAGACAATGAGGCTCTTCAAACGCAAAAAACGCGAATGGGAGAAAACTCGGATCGAAAAAATCCTAGAAAATTCTAGGGCAAAGAACATCAGAGGTATGTATGTCGGCATAAATTCAATTAGAAATGGCTACCGAGGGAGAGTCAAAATAATTCGAGACGCAAACGGCTATCTGGTCACAGAAACAAACAATATCGTGACAAGATGGAAGCAGTACTTTGAAAACTTGCTCAATGTGCGTACCCATCAACTACAAATAAACGCACCAGACGTACAGACAGCCGAGCCTCAGATCCCAGAGCCGTCTCTCAACGAAGTTGTAGACGCAATAAAGCGATTGAAAAACAACAAGGCTCCCGGAGTCGACTGCATATCGACAGAGCTTGTGAGGCATGGAGGAGAGGCAACCGCTTGAAAGATCCACCAGCTCATCCACACAATATGGGATAAGGAAGTCACTCCGGAAGAATGGAAAGCCTCAATAGTCATCCCCATTTTCAAAAAAGGCGACAGATCTGACTGCGAAAACTACAGAGGAATATCATTGCTCCCAGCCGCATACAAAATATTAACAAATGTCATTCTGGCGAGAATCACACCGTACGCGGAAGAGATATAGGGAGACTACCAATGTGGATTCCGTAGGAAGCGGTCAACAAGCGACCAAATGTTCACAATAAGACAACTGCTAGAAAAGAAGTGGGAATACGGAGAGACGGTTCACCAACTGTTCGTTGACTTCAAAAAAGCCTACCACTCAGTTGCAAGGCAGAGACTCTACCATATTCTAGTTGAGCTGGGAGTCCCAAAAAAATAGACCGCCCTCATTCAAATTTGCATGAACGAAAACAAAGGGCGAGTCAGAATAGAAAACCACCTCTCAGAACCATTTGAAATCCGGGACGGACTAAAGCAGGGAGATGGTCTATCACCGTGTCTCTTTAACCTTGTGCTCGAGTATGTCATCAGAAAGGTACAAGACGACAACATGGCCGGATCATCCCTGAACGGGGTCACACAAGTGCTCGCATATGCGGATGACATCGCCGTTCTGGGCGATAATCTAGAAACTGTTAGTAAAAACTGTGAAATCATCATGAAAGCGGCAGAAGAGGCCTAGAAATAAATGAAGACAAAACAAAATACATGATTACGGCGAGACCAGGTGGACCTCAGAGAACACATATAAACGTCAGAGGTAAGATATTTGAAAAAGTTAAAGAATTAAAATATCTGGGAACGTTACTGACGGCCAGTAATGAAATGTCGAAGGAAATTAACAAGAGACTGCATTCCGGCAACGCTAGTTGGCACGCAGTCAGTAAACTGCTGAAATCCAAACTGCTATCGCGTAACATAGAGCTCCGTGTCTATAGAACCATAATCATGCCGATTGTTCTATATGGATGCGAAACATGGGCTCTCATAAAACGGGAAGAAAACAAATTCCGCGTATTCGAGAATAAAGTTTTGAGGGGCATCTTTGGAGGTAAATATGACGAGGAGGCAGGACAATGGAGGAAACTCCATAACCACGAATTGGAAGAGCTATATCGCAAACCTACAATAGTGAGAGTAATCAAGTCGCGAAGATTAAGATGGGCCGGACACGTGGCGCGAATGGGGAACGATAAGACCGTGCATAGAATTCTTGACGGTAGACCAACGGGAAAGAGACCGGTAGGACGGCCGCGAAGGAGATGGGAGGGCAATGTTAGGTTTAACCTTGAGGAGATCGGATCGAATGGTCAAGCGTGGAAGGAGAGTGCCCAGGACAGGGAACGATGGCGAAGCTGAGTCGGTGAGGTCATGAACTTCCGGGTTCCTACAGGCCGATAAATAATAATAATAATGTTATGATAATTATGTTAAGTTAATGTAAGAATAATATTTGTAGAATAGAATCTAACATTTAGTCATAAGTAAAATCTGTAATTTAATTGTTAATAAATGTGGAGATAAAAAAAAAACAAATATCAAAAAATGTAGAGATAAAAAAAACCAAAATTTAATAAATGTGGAGATAAAAAAAAAAAAAAAAAAAAAAAAAAACTGCAAATTTATTTAGGCTATTGCGACATATGAAAAATTGTTTCATAGACAATACTTACGTATAAATAGCAGGGTTTTCGGTTCAATAAAGCCAGAAATAAGTCTCACAACCAAAACTGTGTTCCTATCCACAGTCAATCAAAAGTCAATTAAAAAGTAGTTTAAAAATACAAGATGTATTCACAAACAATACGTGTAAGTCCCACATAAAGTATTTGTAATTTAAAATAATTAAAAACAGAATATTCAAAGAGAAAAGAAAGTATCATATCGCAGTTTTGGAAAAGAGAACCCTTCAGGGACTATGTCGCTGAGACACTCGGAGGGCTTACTATCAATTAAATGTGCTCTAGTCGGATTTAGTCGAAATTTTCTATCGTACAGTATCATTTGTTCCGATTACTGTTACACACTCTTGATTTCGTAAAATTTGAGATCAAAAGAAACACTTGCGTCCGTTACTCGAAGATAAAATCCCGGAATTCTACAATAAAGTAATACTTTTCTAGGCGAAAAATGGCTGAAGGTGGTCGTAAATAATGGACAACATTTATTTAGATAAATAAAACCATTTCCAATAAATAAAAATGCTGTCAATTTTAAAATCAATTTTCTATTTGGCTCAACGTTATATTGGATTGGGGAGATAGAATAAATTCTCGAAGGCAGTTGAGCAATAATATAATACCTGTAGAAAAGAGGGTTGCGTTGCACCGATGTTCTAATATTGGAACAAATACTGCTGAATATCCAATGAGTTTTACCGGCCGTTTGTGCGACTGTAGTTCACAGTATATTCATTCATTTAAACCGGTTATATCTTTTATCTCTGTACAACATAAAAGGAAATAACTAAAAAAAAAATAATATAAAAAAAGCAATATTGAGAATCACATACAAAAATAATAAAAATACTAACCAAGTTTTCAATGTTAAAAGAATGTTTACTTCCCTGGTAAAAATCAAACCCCATTGTTTTTTAATAAATACACACCAAACACTACTTACTAGTGATTGTTTTTTTTTTCCAGCAAAAGTACAGAAGAAATAATATTTTTAGTTTTACTATTAGGCACAGTTTTAAAACTAAAATTAAAAAAATGAAGAACACGATCTGAATACGATCTATTGCAGATTTGTACATCTCTAACAAGATTTTATTAGAAGTTATAAATTTTTATATGTAACAAACTATTATGTATAATAAAAACAAATATTAGCTTCGCTTTTTGCTTTTAACTTTATATTGCGCAAATTATAAGAAAATTATATAATAAAAAATACACATTTTCATAAATAATATTGGTACATAATTTGTATAGAATAAGAAAAAAAGGATTTTTTTAAATCTCTCATACATCTTTCTGCTTAAACAATATTTTTTACAAACTTTGAAAATCAATTTTTTTGCGAACCCCTCCTCTCTCTTTCGTGCTCTTTGTATGTATATATTTTTGGATTTTATTTTTTTCTTTCGAGGATCAAATTATTTGTAAGTTACTCTTTTTTATATTTTGTTTTTAGTGTTTAATTAATAACGGTCTCGGGTTTGTATTTATGTGTTTAATTTGTTTGATGGAATGCCAGGGAACATTCCACTTGCGAACCTGGCACTGTAATTATTCAACAATTTTTTGGCAAGTTTGTTACTGCTATTGTATACATATCCGTTTGTTAAATAATTGTTTACCAATTGTTTTCGTTCATTAGCTAGCCAATTATGAAAATGTGGAAAATTAACCTAGAAAATTGGATAAATACTGTCAGAATATATATAAAAGAAAAAAAACAGTAGAGTGTCTAATCTCAATAAGTATACAACAAAGGATCAATAGCACAACTACGAACATTACCATCTTGATTGTAGTAACAATTCTTTAACGAAAACAGTTTTCAACTTTTAATAATGCTTTCCGAAAAAATACATTTTTACAATTTATTATATTTCTCTTGCTTTTTTGGATTTTGTAGAAAAACACATTGTTACCAGATTTATTGAACCAGAGAGAAATGTAAGTTGAACGAAAGTCAAAAGCAAGACGCAATTTACTAAAAATTTTCTTGTTACATGCCACAGTCTTCATGTGTAAGTTCAATTACCAATGCTTTGCTTGTTTCTTTTTCTTTTTCTTAATAAGAAAAAAATAAAGATATTAATTAAAAAACAAATTAAGTCAAATGAATAAAATCCACGAAAGTATCAAAAATTACTAAGTAGCGTTATAATGAAATATTGTTTTGAATTTTGTAAATGTTTTGTTTTTACTTTTAATTTTTTAACTGTATGGTTCGTATTATTTTATGGTATTGTATACATATATATAAATATATGTATATGAAGATAGGGGTCGGTGTGTCGATAGTATATTAAATTGATAAAAAAAAAGAAAGAATTATCGTCATCACATACACATCTACACAAATTGCCTATTTTTTAGGTATTCTAACATTCCTTGAACGTTGGCATTTACCTGTTGCTGGGAATTTTGAGGATTTAATAGATTATTTGGTAAATTTACGTTGTGGTGCTGTGGTGGTTGTGGCCCAAAAGCTGAAAAAGATAAACCATTTTACAACAATAAACTTTAAAATTTACTTACATTTAACTACAGTGCTAATTAATAAGATTTAACAAATAAAATGTAAAATATACCAGTGGGATGTTGATTTTATTTTACATAAAACGCACGCCCAAAAAAGATTTTTTTACTATCCTTATATGTCCATGCTCACTTCGGCCGGAAAGAAAGGGAGAATATACGGAAAGGAGTTGTCGATGCACATTGGCTTTGCCGGCCTGTTGATTGTAACTCCCGGGAACACAACACTTGCAGGAGCCATCCACATTCCATTGGAGTGGGTTCTCTGTTTGTCTATCTGTTTAAATCCAACTTTTAATGTAAACCTATAATGTAAGTTAAGTCCTGATTGACTGCCTTTATGAACAAACTCTTGAGCAGAGGGAACTTCCGAGTTCAACTCATTTTTTACCCCAACCCATGCATAAAAGGGAATCATCATCATCATCGGCACTACAACCGGGATCCGGTCTTGGCCTTATTTACCAAATCTCTCCACCAGCATCCGGTCCTTATCCGAGACTTGTTAAACTGTCCATAATAATTTGTTTTTCCGGACGAGGTTATTAGCCTTGCGCAATGTAAATACTATTCAAATTATAACTGGGATTAAGTCATTCATTTATTGGTGTCTTATGTTGAAAAAACTGTCCACAATGTTGATGCCGGGTTCGGGCATCTGGGAACTAATTTGTCGCCAACGGCAAAAAAAAAAAAGTTTATCTCAACTGCTACCGGCGATTTTGACTATTATAAATAACGTATTGAGCAATAAGTTCAGTAAGGGTAAATAATTGCATTAGTCAATCCCTGAAGGCCTATTTATCTTTCCTCCTTATTTCACAGAGGCGCGTCATACCAATTGCAGCTTATAATATAATTTTAGTACACTTCTCTCAGGAGACGCGAAGCTATAGCGCCGAGTCCGTGCCCCGAGATGCCACCAAATAACTATTGCAGTTCTTTTTGAACAGTTGCAGGTTGTAACAATCGCGCAGCGAGGGAGTTGCACAGATTTCCCTCTCTGTAGCGGAACGAGTTCTGATGCAGAGATGTTCGTCCCGCCGGGAGATGAAGTGCAAATTGGTGCGATTTGCCGGATTGTCTTGTGGAGCGCATATAACCCGAATCGCGTGGAATAATACTACGAATCTCCGAAGAACAGTACCCGTAATAATACCTGTAAAATAGACATCGACACCTCTTTTCCTTATGCACTGCCTCTACATCCGCTCGCGCTGTGCTCTGACATGAGGTCGGCTAAGCGCCTTCGATGTGATAGCGACTGTAGTCCCGACGTCAGCGCCGTGTCCCTGATTAGGCGGATCGCTCGGCTCTGCACCTCTCAAGTCGGTTGAGAGTATGCTTAGGAGCAGAGCTTCAAACATGAGCACATCTCCAAACATGAGAGCAATATTCGAGCGCGGGTCTAATTTGTGATATATACAGGAGAAAAAGTTGGGCCTGGGAAAAATATTTCATGGCTCTAAAAACATAACTAAGTTTTCCAGAGGCGGACCTGGCGATGCTTGACGCGTTTTTACCACACGATTTATTCCCACAGAACGTGACGCCGAGAAATGTCAAGCTTTCCCCAGATTCAAAGGCCTGGCCAATCATCATCAGCAGTGGGACCGATGATCCATTTTTTCTTGTGAATGTTGTATATTGTGTTTTCGTTGCATTAAAGTCGATAAGATTGGCATTTCCCCACTGCAGGATCCCGATTCAGAGAGTCAATCTGTCAGCTGGTGCAACTTTGATGCACTAATCGGCCGGTCACACGAGAAAGAGGAAGCAAGCGTACTATCATCCGCAAAACTGAACACTTTGGTATCCGTTGACTCCAACAAATCATTCATGTGAAGCAAAAGCAAGGTTGGACCCAAAATAGAAACTTGAGGCACTCCGGAATTAACAGGATACAGATCCGAACACTCGTTGTCTACAACAACCCGGATCGATCATTTTTCGAGGAAGCTAGTCGTCCAGTCCCAAAGCTGCTAGGAAAGACCATATCAGCAATGCTCCGTGTCAGGCGGGATCAAAAGCCTTGGGGATACCCACCGCCGGATATTGACCGCCCTTGACACACCATGCCCATCAATCACAGATGTCCACATATCGGTTATAAGGGTCAAAAGATCTCTCTTGGACCGGCCCCTCAATCACAGATGTCCACATATCGGTTATAAGGGTCAAATGACCTCTCTTGGACCCCTTGCCAGGGAATCCATTATGACGATCATTCAGAAGTCTGTTGCACTCCAAATACTGAATTAACTCGGCATTGATAACCTTTTCCGTCACCTTAGAAAACATGGACAGTTATGCTATCAGCCGGTAATTTTATGGGAGACACTTTTTCCCCCTTTTCGGGATTGGGTGAACTCGAGCCACGTTCCAGCAGGTAGGAAATATCCTCCGGGCATAAGATAAGCGAATGAGTCTGCCAAGAACCGGCGATGGTTCTAAAGCACAGTTGTCAAGTTCTATTTGCTGATATTCTGTCCGGGCCGGTTGTCTTCCTACAGTCCAGTACACGTAGAATCCGTTGAATAGTACACGAGCGTAATCTCACATCCCGCATCGAAGACCGTAGCGACGCAATCACAGGTGGCTCCAAAAAACCACCATCGAGATTTAAATTCACGGAAAATAAATTCCCGAATACGTTAGCTTTATGTTTTGAATTTGTGACTAACGTCCCGCTGCCCATCACTATCGGGAAAAAGAGCAGGAAGCGAAGTTATTGCTAACAGCCCTTGCTATTGACCATAAGGGACGCGAACCAGTTGGGCACTCGATGACTTTATTGGTCACGATTCCGTTGTGTCTTCTTCGCGGCATCAATCGCTTGGTTGAACGCGTTTCTGATTCTAACAAAATTCGTTCTGTTAACCTCGATGGGATTAGTGCGCCTTGTTTAAAAGCTCTATTTTTTGCCGATGTAATCTGCCCGCATTTTTTATCAAACCAAGGCTTATCATATAAGCTTCGTTTGATGGAATGCAGAATGTAGATCTCCATCCCGAGAAGAATAATCTCTGTGCCCGACTCCGCGCATGCCTCCAAAGCACACCTCCGACCACGGAAAGGGCGCGAAGAAATCTCACAAATCGTCCCAGTTAGCAGCTCAGTGGCGTTTCTAACAGATACACACACAATACACAAGCAAATAGTAACGAACACGAAAAAGAAAATCGATAAAGAAAAAGCATCAGCCATATTTGGCGCAACTCTAATAACCTTGCCCGTAAAAATAAATTATTATGGAAAATTTAACAAGCCTCGACACTTGCTAAATAAGGCTAAGACCGGATCCTGGTTGTAGTGCCGATGATGATGATGATGATGATCAGCCGTATACCAAGCAATACCATAGCAATTTCACAGCAGTTGAATATACTTGTCTTTATAAATCAAATTCGTACATGCGGTAGTAGCTTCAATGCTTCACTTCTCACTCGTTTCTCCATGGGTTCACAATTCAGCATCTTCACTATCCTTGCTAAACGCAACAATCCTCTCGTGTGATCTGTACACACAGCACACACTATCCCATAGTAAACAGGACTTTACTACAATGATCCCGACATCCGCATAGAGCACCGGTACACTCGAATGCTTCGACGTCCTTTCGCTCGTTCGCTATTCGCTCCGTGGTTCGCACATGAAGTTGATCGTAACAAAGTTACTGAGGAGGGAGTAGTGTGGCATTTCTAATAGATACACACACAGTACACAAGCAAGTGAAGAACATCGAAAGAAATTTGAACAAGCAAAAACATAAGTGAAGAACATCGGAAGAAATTTGAATAAGCAAAATCATCAGAGCCGATACCATAGCGAAAACATAACAATTCCACATCAGTTGAGTGTACTTGAGTTTAGAAATCGAATTCATACACGCGGCGTTAGCCTGATGCTTCAATGCTTCGCTTTTCACCCGTTCCATCGTATGTTCAAATCACCGTCTTCACTATCCTTTCTTAACGCAACGATCCGATGTGATCTGTACACACAGCACACACACTTTCCCATAGTAAACAGGACTTTACTACTACCATCACAACTTCTGCACACAGCACCGGCTCACTCGCCTGCTCCGACGTTCTCTCGCTCGCTCGTTCCTCGCTCGGTCGTTCGCACACGAAGTTGATCGTAACAAAGTTACTGAGGAGGGAGTAGTGTGGCATTTCTAATAGATACACACACAATACACAAGCAAATAGTGACGAACACCAAAAAGAATATCGAATAAGAAAAAGCATCAGCCGTATACCAAGCAATAATATAGCAATTCCACAGCAGTTGGATGTTTATAAATCAAATTCGTATACGCGGCAGTAACCTATTGCTTCAATGCGTCACTTCTCACCCGTTTCTCGGTGTGTTCAATTCACCATCTCAACTATCCGTGCTTATCGCGAAAACTCCATACCTCGATACATGGTGAAGGTGCTTAGCTCCATTATTTGTTTGAAATGCAAGTGGTTGCGCAACTGATACCAAGCAGTGATCTGAGTTTCCCATAAATGATCTGAGTTTTCATATAAATGCTCGGATGTCAGAAAGAAATCCAGGGGTTTCCCATAGTCACATCCGGTATCCGCCACTCGCTTAGCCTCCTTCACGAGGTTAGTTGAATTGTGGCTAAGGGGGAACATCTCTGCTAGCCTGCCAGCCTCGTCGGTTCTGTTAGAATGCACCAAGCAGCCGGAGTTGTGTACATTAAAATCGCCAAGGAAGACAATTTCAGAAACCGGGTGGTTGATCTGTGTCCAGTCGAGGCTACGTGAAAGATGTTCGAAAAATGTCGCTAGTCTATCGTCATTTAGGGAGCGGTAAAGACAACAATGAAATTTAACAGACTAGCTCAGCACGACGCTAAACCAAAATATGTCCGTGTTATTGGGTTTCTAACGCTTTCATGCTCTGGCCAGATCGGAGCGCGTGAAGACGCAGACTCCACCCTTAAAACGGAATATAGAATGAAGTCGTATCCTGAGCAACGAAGATATGTGGAATCAGTTGACGAATCGACCTTGGTCTCAGATAGAACAAGGATATCAAGTTTCACTGTTTGTAAATATTAGTGGACGACGTTTACATTCGTATTGGTACAACCGATGCCCCATGATGTTACAAAACGCCGTTATCAGTCGAACGTCGACAAAGCTTAGAGAAAGAGCCCGATTATGCGATGACAAATTTCTTAAAGTTCGGTTATTTATCATATCCGCTTGATGGGACCCCGGCGACCCAATGGGAAATTAGTTTACCTCCGGAATGCTTTATCTCAGAAGGTACCATCATAACTTATATCCATGTCAATTCGGGCCATCTTTCTCCCGACGATATCGCGGAATGTACAGCGTGACGGGGTGGTATCTCACCTTGGGACCGACTACCACATAAACCAACCTTTTCTCAAACTCCGAAAGATGGCTAGGGATTTCTCCCGACCAATTCACGGAGCCTATAGCTTGATAGGGGTGGGTGGTTGTTCCGCTGTTGAAAACACATACAAGCACCTGCTATCCCATCAAAGACGTGAAAGCGAACTTTGAGATTATCTGAACAAAAACCGCGTACTGATTGCTAAAGAACGACGTAAAATAATCGCAAAAGTCCGATGGGCAGGAAAAGACTTTTTCGTTCTCTTATGATAAAAGGATCAAGTAATGTTGCTTTCTGACCAATAATTACTTTGTTGGTGTTTCTAACGTTTATACGCAAAGTGCACAAGCAAATAGTGAAGGACAACACCAAAAGCAAAATCGAATATGCAAAACATCAGAGCCGTATACCATATAGCAATCAACGTAGTAATTCCACATCAGTTGAGTGTACTCGAGAATAATGATCGAATTCGAACCCGCGGCAGTAGACTGATGTGTTGAGACTTTGGTTCTATCTTTTAACGATTCTAACCGTCATGGCGCTGGTTCGAATCGCACGCCTTTCACTATCGTGGCAAAAGGCTATAAGTTGCTCCTTACTCGAAGGAGTTTTTAACAAAAGAAGGGGGAGTTCACTATCTCGACTATATCGTTATGTGATCAGTAGTGGGTGTTGATTCTAAGAAGATATCACTGGTCTATGTGTTCTTGACCTCAATATAATATGTTGCCGATTTATAACATATTTAAAAGTGATTTGAAACCAATATTATGTCCGTTATAGCAATTGCAAGTGTGGAGTAAACTATGCTCACAGCTCCAACCGAGGGTAGTAGTAGTTGGTAAGAATGAAATTACATTGAGAATAAACTTAACTATTAATGACGGAAAATAAGCAAGGTGGTGAACACCCCCCATTACAGCCAACTCGTGTCACTAGCTCAGCCAAGTCAACAATCGACTTCTTCCTCAAGTCCGATGATGTTCACTCAGCGGGTCCACCTACAGTCTCCTTTATATTTCCTTCTGATCATGGTTCCGTTCATACCACGATCCAAATCCCCTCTTTCGACCCACTCTACTCGTCAAACCATGTCCCAAACTTCACCAAAACAAATTGGAGAAAAGTCAATAGGGACATAGCGATAAGTTTCTCTGACTTGTATATCCCTGAAGCATCTAACTTACTCCCTACTGAAATCGATCACGCATCTTTAAGAATAGAGCAAATTCTTAAGGAAGCTCTCAGCGACAACACCCCAACAACCATTCCTCATAACTATTTAGGGAAGCCTTTGCCCAGCATCCTAACCAAATTATTGCGCCTTAAAAAGCAGCTCCGCCGTAAACTCCATACAAGATACTGCCCCTTTATTAAAAGCCAAATCCAACTCCTATCCACTCTGATAAATGAGCAGTTGAAAACGTTCGCAGATGAAAACTACATCTCCACACTTAAAAATATCAAACCAAATCGGGATCTTTTCAAAAACATCATCCAATTAACTGGTCGTAAATATAAACCCCGAATTGATAATCTCATCAACCCAATCAGCAATAATATTGCCCAGTTCGATACGGACATAGCAAATTGCCTCGCAGAACACTTTGCAAAGATTCATGAGCAAAATAATTGTCTATCAACTCCCGGCTTCGAGAACACAGTAAACGAATACATCTCAAACAGATTATTCACATCTTTTACTCCTTTCATCGGTGAATTTAACAACACGAACATAGCTTCACACCCCTTAGACACTACAAATTTTCTAACTGCAGACGAATTATCCGAGATCGTAAGATCAGGAAATAACAAAAAGTCAACTGGATTAGATGGAATCCCACGCCTTCTATTTAAAAGGCTACGCCCACAGAATCTACTTCCCATCCTCATTCTTCTTAATCATATAATTAATGCATCGCACGTCCCAGAGAACTGGAAAACTGCGGTAGTAATTCCTATTAAGAAGCCCGGTAGTAGTAATAGCCCTTTCAATTATCGTCCAATATCCCTATTAAGTACATTAAGTAAGATACTGGAACGCAAGATCTACCAAAATCTTCTCTCATTTGCCAATGAGAATGCCATCATCCCTAACTGTCAGTTCGGATTTCGTAAGCGACAATCCACATGTCATGCTCTACTAAAACTTACACACGATGTTACAACTGGTCTCCAAAACCAAAGCCCTACTGTGTGTATATCTCTCGATATTTCTAAGGCGTTTGATTGCGTCTGGATCTCAGGGCTTCTGTACAAACTGCACTCCATATTTAATCTAAACTCTCACACAACAAAGCTCTTAGCCTCTTATCTTTCTGACAGAAAATTCGTTGTGAGAATAAATTCTTCCGTCTCAGAAACTCACAACATAACCACGGGTGTTCCCCAAGGCTCTATTTTAGGGCCAATTTTATATCTGTTATATACCGCGCATATTCCTCAACCCGTATCTCCTAATGTTGTGATGCTGAATTATGCTGATGATACATTAATTTACTCTAGCAGCAAATTTGTTAAGGCTGCAAGAAATCGCATTAACAACTTTCTCCCTAACCTATCATCCTACTTCAATAAGTGGAAAATTCACCTTAACCCAAATAAAACGCAGCTCATAGTGTTCAAGGGCAAACACGAGCAATGTACAAACAACACTAGACGCTGCCACAACAAAATTAAACTTAACCTAAACAACACTCTAATAAAACCCTCCAAAACCCTAAAATATCTGGGAATCACTTTTTCTAATAACTGATCTTTTTCCTCCCACATTAAAAATTCCCTTCAAAAAGCCACAATTCAGCTTAATCTCTGTAGAAGAGTAATGTGGAAATCTAATAGTCTCTCTCACAAAGTCAAACTGCTCATTTACAAACAAATTATCAGGCCCACACTCACGTACGCGTGCCCATTGTGGTACCATATCACTCCCTCCCAAATGGAGAAATTACGAGTATTCGAAAGAAAATGCTTTAGGTATGTCTCTGGGTTACATCGTCGTCCTAACTCGTATAAGTACTATAGTAACGTCGAACTCTACAATACCGCTGGTATTGAGCGCCTCGATAGACGATTCCTCGAGCTATCTATCAAATTTATCGAAAACCTACAAAATAATCCCAATCCCATAATAACCTCGCTCTTAGAGAACCCTCTAGATATCAGAACTAACTATCCCAACTGTCTCCACACCAGAGCTATCTTCGGCTCAGGCAGACTGGTAAATGATTCAAACGAGATCATATACCACAACACCGAAGTTACCCCTAACCAGTTCAAATACTGTAACGTCCAACCATTTTCCAACATCCTACGAACAACCGGAAAGAAATACTCTTCCTCAAACCCATAACTGACCTCATTCCACATCCTTTAATTCATATATCCCATAAATTATAACACTTTGTTTTGTTTATAGCTCACTTTATAATAATCAGAATAAGTTAGGTTAAGTTATATTTATATTTAGGGTTAGGTTTAGATTAAGTAAAGTAAAAATAAGAAATTCCTGGTTTTCTGACCTTTTCCAGGAAGACGAAACCCTACAAAATGTATAAACACACATCTAGCCTGTAACTCTTAAAACATTGTTTGGAAAATGTATTATATTAATAATTACATGTAAGCAATTGTCACGAATTTAATTTTAAGTCACTGTATTACTTAAATGTACAAATTCTAATTATGGTTAATAAATACAGTTTAAAAAAAAAAAAAAAAAAAAACAAGGTGGTGAACAGTCGTGGTATCTTACAAATGGTGACGATAATACCTAATACCTATAATAACCGTGACCTCAAAGACATTCGAATTTCTATAGGTAAGTGCAACGAAGATCCTCTCCTACCGTCAAACGACAGAGTGCTGCTACTAACGAAACAATTGAACGCGTTGACAAAGCTGCAATCCTTGACAGGTAACTAGTAACAAACACAACCAATTTTCAGCACCGACTGGGGTAAGTAATGGGTTTCCCGTAGCTTGAAGAGCACTTTTTTTTCATTTGAAAATGGAATAGAATGCAATGGCGTAAATATTGCTTATCGCTATCTATCTTTTATACAACTGATGCACACGGAATGACAGCTTGTATATGACTAAAACTTCATCATAAAATCAGCATTGACTAAGCTACGAGGACAGCTTGATAAGTCAATGACTTTTTGAATAACAATATTTTTTCGGCAAAGAAGCATTTTATTTCTCAACATAGTCCCCCTTTAACTCGATACATTTAGTCCAGCGCATTTCCCAATTTTGTTATTCCTTCCAAATAATAGGTTTCCCTAAAACCCCCAAATAGGCAATTCGACCCAAATCTCTTACCGCGCAGTCATTTCTTCAGGTTTGAAAGCAGGAGATAGTCGTAGCGGGCTAAATCTGGACAATTTGCTGGGTGGGGTAGCAGTTCGTAGCCCAATTTTTGGACTTTCTTGATTATGCTTAATCAGCAGACGAAATTCACTTCTTTCCATTTTCGTTAAGATTCCACGAGGTTGCCTGCTTTCAATAGCTGTCAAACACAAACTGAATGACACAGCTTGCTCACACTTTGACAGTACTCCATTTATAGACGGCAGTTGACAGGAGCCGTGTTTCATTTAATGGGGGGAAATTCCTGTAACAATGTTTGTTTGCATTTTTGTGTTTGCTTTAAAAATTAATTTAGCATCTGAAGAATGTATTCTCAAAGTTTGAGGCTCAACAGAAGGTCCTTATGGCCCCCAAAAAGGCACAAAATTGATGTGCAAAAGTACCGATAACAGCTATGCAAACGAACGCTCTTTACGGCCTCTACCGTTTAATTGGGGAACATCCAGCGCCTCTACACCCAGAAATACAAAAGAATATTCTTCCGATATACGAAGGTTTATCACGAGACGATCTACTGGAGGGTTGCATTGGCGGTTTCACTCAAAACGCTAACGTATCTTTTAATGCGCCTGTGCGGCGTTTAGCTCCTAAACATTTGAATTGCGGCTCAAAAACACATATTTAGCTACAGGAATATGCAATGATGGATATTCATTTGTCCTTAGAGTCATGAACGAACTGGAACTGCCAATCGGCCCGGAATGTATATTGTTCACCGATTCGTACGACACCAATCGAGTGAATAGACAACATCCACGCTCATTAACTTCATCCAAAGAGGCCAGAACTGCTCAAAAAGAGACTAAAAATCGGGATGGATGGTTTCCTTAAAGTAGAAGGCTTGCTGTATGGTCCTGGCATCGCTGATTAAACTTGGGTAATTATAAATTACTCTAAACTCTACTTTTCAAGAACGAAAACTTAAATCGCGTTTTTCTCGAAACACGATTTTTTCCGTGCCGTGCAACGTAATTTACGAAGTTTTGAACCGATTGACTTGAAATTTTACATACAATAGATATTCTTTAACTTATTGGCTTTTGCAGGAATCTGACATTTTATAAAAATTGTAATATAAAGTATAGTTTTTAACAATTTGTTTATGAAAAGAAAGCGCTTTATTTTTACCTTTTGCCTTCAAAGTTTTTTTTTTATTTTTTTTTTGTTATTTTTAGGTTCATGCAAAGAAGAATTTCATATTTTTATGGAAAAATGTTGTTAGTTTATTTTAAATAATTACAAGATCTTGAGCGTTGCACAGCGCAAATCCGAGGGGTCAAGTTTGGTCAACTGTACCGTCGTCATTTTTTTTTTTTTTTATTCATAAGAAACTTTTTTCGTATACATTTTAACGTCTACTGTAATATGTAACTTCAGAAATTGCATTAAATGTTTTGTTTTTGTAAAAAATTGTTGAAAAACACGACGCTTACAGGAACTTCCGGACTTATGGAGTATAGGTAGGTAGGAATTATGGAGTATAGGTAGATAGGTTTATTCATAAGAAACTTTTTTCGTATACATTTTAACATCTACTGTAATATGGTAACTTCAGAAATTGCAATAAATGCTTTTTTTTTGGTAAAAAATTATTGAAAAACGCGACGCTTACACGAATTTCCCCCTTATGGAGTATAGATGGGTAGGAATCATGGAGTATAGGTAGGTAGAAATTATGGAGTATGGGTAGGTAGGAATTATGGAGTATAGGTAGGTAGGAATCATGGAGTATATGTAGGTAGGACTTATTAAACTGCCCTTGTACATATAGTATAGCCAAAATGGCGAGGGAATTGTATGCGTTCAAGTATGTTTTTAAAACAATCAACTTCAGAGCCGAGTTTCTACTTGCACACCTATTAAATGTTTTTTGTTTCAATAAATAACTAATAAATATATTAACAGGTAAAAAAAAAACCAAAAGACAACAGTCTATGACATTAGTAGAGTTCTGACCGCCGACGAGACAGCACGTCCGCTTCTGTTTCGTGATCCATACCATCGGATCAACTGTGCAATCAGCTTTGGGTATCTTAAATAAATACAAGATACGCCAGCGGTCTGTAAACTTAACAAACTACGCCATTGGTCTGGAAGTTTATTAACCTACGCCAACGGTCTAAAAACTTACTAACCTACGTCAATAGTCTGGAAACTTACTGATCTACGCCAATGGTCTGGAAGCTTATTGACCTACGCCAACGGTCTGGGAACTTATTATCCTACGACTTACGCCGATGGTCGGAAAGCTTATTGACCCATGCCAATGGTCTGGAAACTTATTTACCTATGCCAATAGTCTGGAAACTTACTGATCTACGCCAGCGGTCTGGAAACTTAACAAACTACGTCATTGGTCTGGAAGTTCATTAACCTACGCCAACGGTCTGGGAAAGTATTGACTTACGCCAACGGTCTGGAAACTCATTAACCTACGCCAATATTCTGGAAACTTACTGATCTACGCCAGCGGTCTGGAAATTTAAGGAACTACGCCAATGGTCTGGAAGTTCATTGACCTACGCCAACAGTCTTGAAACCTAATGACCTACGCCAATGGGCTGGAAACTTATTGACCTGTGACAGCGTTTTGGAAGCTTATTGACCTATGCCAACGGTCTGAACTCAGGTTACTTAACCAGAACCAACTGAAATCCGTCCACCATGAAGTATCTCCGAGCTCTCGTTGTCTTTCAACGAATCAACTACGATTCCCTCCTTTGCTTTAGTCTGTTTTAATAGACCGCTTTCAATCAATAATCGTCGGGCATCTGCTGATCGGTCTCTGTAGACCCTGTTGAACTTCCACCGCCAATGAATAGTTAGATTATTTCATACTGTCCTCTGTTATTACCTCCTCATTCTTTACTATCAACCAAAGCTTAGAGTCAGTTTTCAGATCATACGAATTTTTATATTACCTTTCATCGTCATCATCGGCACTACAACCGGAATCCTGTCTTGGATTTATTTAGCAAGCCTCTCCACCGGTCCCGATTTCGAGCCGATGTCATCCAGTTTGGCACTCCTAGGCTCTGGGCGTCCTGGACTACGCCATCCCTTCATCGCAAACAAAGTCTGCCGCGCTGTCCCCTTCCATACATCCTGCCACAAAGGACTTTCCGGACAGGCTCCTTTGCGCTCAATCGAGCTAGGTGTCCCGCCCACCGGCGTCTTCCGATTGATTTTTCTTACAACATTGAAGTTACAAGGTAGATCGCGTACAACTCATGGTTGTAGCGTCTCCGGAATCGTCCTCTCTCACATGCGGGGCCAATAATTCTCCTTAAGACCTTCCTCTCGAACGCGGCTAAGAGTTCAGAGTGTCTTTTATTGAGCACCCAGGTCTCGGATCCATAAATGAGTACTGGTAAGACCATAGTCTTGTACAGTAGTAGCTTGGATGTTCTGGATAAATTTCGGGATTTAAAGAGCCTTGATAGAACACAGTAGGCTTTGTTGGATTTGATCAGCAGTCCGCGTATTTCTTCTTCCATATTGTTATCGGCTGATACTATTGACCCAACGTAGTTAAAGGATTACACTACTTCAAATTCGTGCTCCACTACCCTGATAGTTTGCCCAACGTTAGGTCTTCTCTTCGCAGAAGTTGCCACCATGTACTTTGTTTTTCCCTCATGAATGTGCAGTCCCAGTTTTTGTGCCGCCTGCTCGATCTGGGTGAATGAGTCCTGTACAGGCGAATGGGGGCGAATCGGATATACCGATGATGTCGATGTCATCTGCGAAGGCAATTATCTGGCTGGACTTGGTGACAATAGTCTCTCTAGTTGTAACGCCAGAGTCACGGATTGCTTTCTCCAATGCCAGGTTAAAGAGGAGGCAGGCCGAACCGTCCACTTGTCGGAATCCATTAAAGATGTTTATTGGTTAGACAGCAATCCTGTTATTTTTACTTGACTAGTTACGTTGGTCAACCTACAAAGTCGTATCAATTTGTTTGGAATGCCGAATCTCTCATGGCATTATATATATCCTGGATATGCTGTCGCAGGCGGCCTTAAAATCTATGAATAGATGATATAATGGAATCTTAAATTCCAGACATTTTTCCATCGCCTGCCTAAGGGTGAATATCTGATCAATCGCTGATTTGCCTGGGATGAAGTCACACTGATATTGAAGAATGATGACTTTAGCGTATGGGTATACCCGATCTTGTAGGATAGAGGAGAGTATCTTATCGGCGGTACTCAGCAATGTTATACCCCTATACTTGCTGTACACTGCGATATCTCCCTTCTTATGTATGGGTTAAATTATTCTACGACGCCAATCTTCCGGCATCTGCTCTTGCTCTTGGTATGCCATCAGCTCCGGGGCTTTATTTTATTTGAGCTGTCTTATGGCGTTTAATGTTTCCTCAATGCTTGGCGGTGGCAGCATTTGGTCTTGATCTTGAATTGTGGAAGCTCCAATTCTTCTGGTTAATGACCATTTAGCCATTCATTGAAGTGCACTTTCCATCGCTCCAGAATGCCTTCAGGATCGGTGACCAGATTACCCTCTTTATCCTGGCAGCAAGTGTAGCGTGGTGTACCACGTCATCATCACCATCGGCACTACAACTGGGAACCGGTTTTGGCCTTATTTAGCAAGCTCTGAGGATTGTTAAATTTTCCATAATGATTTTGTTTTTTCCGGGCAAGGTCATTAGTCTTGCGCCAGAAGAGGGGAATTGAACCCCGGTCTCCCACGTGACAGGCAGGTATACTAACCACTATACTATCGAGGAGCCACGTCATACTGCGGATTATTTGGTAGATCTTCCGTGCCTGGTGCGGACCTCGCTCTCGACTTTTCTCTATTGCACAAACTAGATTTTTTTCCCAGGCATTTTTTTTTTGTCTGTAGTCTTTTTTCAGATGTTCTGAGCTATTTGTATTTCTCCTCACGTGCCCGCGTCCGATGAGACTGCTGCAGCATTCCTACGTTCAATCGCTAGTTTGCACCCATCATCAAACCAGTGGCTCCGATCTCTACGACTACTGCCTAAGATGGAGTTGGTAGTACTGACATAATTCTTAAGGTGTGTCTATTTCTCTTCTACGCCTGGCATTCCGCCCCAGGAAATATTCTCCCTCCATCGACCTCTTCGAGGGCTAGTCTTAACGCATGACCAATGGTGTTACTGGTGTTCTCGTTGCGTAAGGCAGCTGTGTTGATCCGAACCTGATCCGCGGATGCAATGTCTCCGTAAGGCAATCCGCACTCGGAAAACTATACCAACAAGATAGTGATCCGAGTCGATGTTGGCACCTCGGTACGTTCGTACCGTCATCAGGATCGAGGAGTGGCGGCGATCTGTCAATACGTGGTCAATTTGGTTGCGAGGGGCTCCATCAGGTGATACCCAGGTGACTTTGCGGATATCTTTACGCGGAAACCTAGTACTCGCAACGACCAAGTTCTTTGATGCTGCCAGTTCGATGACTCCTAGCCCATTGTCATTAGTGTTCTCATGCAAACTATGGGAACCTGTGTAGTGCCCGAAAACCGGGCCCCGACCTAGTTTCGCATTTAAATCACCAAGAACGATTTTCACATCGTATTTTGGGCAGGCATGAGGACCCGTACGACGTTCTCGCAGAATTCCTCTTCTTCGTCGTCAGGGGACTTCTCTGTAGGTCCGTAAACGTTTATGAGGCTTATGTTCTTAAACTTGCCTCGAACGCGAAGAATGCATAGTCTTTCGTTTATTGCATTGAAGCCTATAATGGTAGGCTTCAGTTTTTGGCTGACTAGAAAGCCCACCCCGGGCCCATGGTGTTTTGCATGACAGCTGTAATAAATGTCATACTCTTTTCTTTGAATAACACCACTCCCCGTCCATCTTATTTCGTGTAATGCTGTTATGTCAGCCTTATATTCGGACAGGGCATCGGCTAGTGCTGTGCAGCTCGAGCTCTGTATAGTGAGCGGACGTTCCATGAGAAAACTCATTCAACGACATATAATTTCATTCTTTCTTTCATCATCCTATTCGTTGCCTCTTTCAACTCTGCGACTACCACTGGTCACGAGTTCGCATGGAACACCGGCCATTAATCCTGATATTCATTGACGCATCTTAACCTGCTTCTTTGTTTTACAAAATACTTTCCGTACTTCTCAGTGCTATTTAGACTAATTGACAGAAGTTAGAATTGGCTGAATAAACACCAATGGATCAGAGTGGCTTTTAAGTCATTTTTTTAGATCTAAAGCCTTTGACTTAAATTTCCGATTAAGCCTTCGAATTTTCAACGAACACAGGTAACGATCTAAAAGGTCCAAATACTTTCTGCCATCAGTACGTTGTTCGGACTTTGCGAACGAAACCACGTTTCTCTATTTTTCAAAATGCCTCCAAAGTGCACTCCCATTTAGAAAGGAACTAAAATGGTAAGAGTGGTAAACGAGTCTAACGCATTATTAACCAACGATAAGCCTCAGCATCCATTCTGGGATGAAAATGGATGTGGCTAGTTGAAAATCATTGAGGAAAACGGCCATAAACTGCCTTCGTGGATAAATATAATCCCCCAACAGCACGATCTGGTCGCTCATTCCCAAACATGTCTTCTGAAAGGAAAACAGTCAACTTATGGACCTGTATATACGTGAGCATCTTCAATAAAGGGTCAAAATTCGTTCTCAAACGGTTTGAAACAATGGGATTGAATATTGAACCACACGCGTACATTTACGTCAGCAAAAAGGACGAAATCCTCTCAGAATTTCAGCAAAACGGTGCTCTCACCAATCTTAGGCCGGGAGGAATTTATAATTTCTTTTTAAACGAGCATTTCGTCTTTACAAATTCGTGTTATGTTACTACATCTGTTTATTTTGAGATGCCTAAAGAATTGTTTGATTTCACTCACGGCTGGAATCGTTTGCGTGAGTTTATTTTATAACGTCGCAGTCTGCGTCGGTTGGCAAGAGCACTGCACACGCCCGGTTGAAAAAAAAAAATTCGAAACCTGTGCAAGAATGTGCACAAATATTTGTATTGGTAAGTATTAAAGACTTCTCCAAAAAACTTCTGAACACTAATTAATGAATTAGATGCTCTGGTCTCAACAAGAATACTGCCTAACCCAGTACAATTCAATGGCTCTGAAGAGCTAGTGAAACCTCTTGTCTTCAAAAACAAAATCCATGTAATATACTGTCGATAAATGACACTTATATCGTTGAAACCAAGGAACTATACATTTTTGACACTTCTTCAATTAATTCGACACTTACTAAGAGCGACCAGATATTTGAAATTTAAAAAAATGCGTCCAAATTCGTGGAGTTTGTTAAGAAATGCCAGAAGTACATTGATCCATCCAATCTGGCCACATTTTATAAGACATCCTAAACTGAAATTCAATTCCAATATTTAATCAGACACATCCAAAATCGCCCTGTATGTACCCAGTAGAATGTAAAAAGGAACAATGAAAATCATCTGGGACCCACGCACAAGTTTTTCAATGCCATACTTCTGACATGGGTACAATATATTCTGCCAATCTCTTTTCTATGGGTATTACCACGATCATTGGTCAACTGAACTTGGTGCATGCCGCCCCACCAAACGTTTTCTTGTGATACCTGTCAATCAGAGAGGATACATCAGTTCAAATCAACTTCGGACGTTCAATTAAGCATAGAAAAACATTCTTTAGTCGATCTACAAGAATGTGGAATCCTCTGTTTGTTCATCAGTTTCCTCACCATTCGAATAAGCAGGCATTCAAGACCAATGTGCATCGTTACCTCCCTTCTGTTCTTCCGTTCGCATTGTGTTTTGACATTTAAGGGTGCCGCAAAATTCCCTTTTGTGCGCGTGTTTGTGTAAACAAAATTTAAAAATTCTCTGTAAGGGCATACTCTCAGTTCTTTCATCTGTCGAAACCACTGCAATCCTTTCAGCAACCAAATTGAACAATAGTTGGAAAACAATCTTTTTTACTGACAGTCTTTCTTCACTTAACGCTGTAAAAAATATAAACAATAACGCACTAATTACACAAAGCATGAGGGACAAACTGATTGCAAATAACGACATATAAACACTTTTATGAGAACCTGGACGCGTAGGTACAAAAAGTAATGACATTTCTGGTGAAGCAGCAAAACCTGCGGCTAATTCCAAACAAAATTGACTTATCAGAACAGGTGGAAAAAAAACAATTTTTAACTGGCCATTCCACCGCTTGGTAAAAACCTTGAAATGGTGCGAGGGCTTTAACTACAATGAATCACTCGGGCTATGCTGACGGGAGCATACGCTTCCAGTAGGGCTACCCATGTCAGACAGGAGGGTTTGCGGCTAGGGGTATACCGGCTGTGTTATAACGGCGCTCTCTGACACCGGGTCGAATCAGTGCAGTAAGCAGACCTTACCATATCAAAGAGGGGCTCTGATATGGCGCGGACTATTCGAAACCCCAAGACTCGTGGGAACAAAAATTTATAATCAATATACACAAAACAATCCCACGAAAAACTCGGTAGGCGTTGGTTTGATGAGCTGACACTAGCATAAGGGAACAAATCATCAAGAAAACACCGACTCGGCAAAAAGAAGACTTAGGGAAAAACGGATAAAGCGGGATATACGCGTCGGTACGTGGAATGTTCGAACGTTATATAAACCAGGCGCGATACAGACGGTCGTAGAAAACGCGAAACAATAAAAAATGGACATCGTCGCGCTTCAGGAAGTTCGACTCCCACAACAAGTAATCGAAACCAACGTGTTTACACTGTCATGTGAAGGTACCGATACACATAACCTCGGAACCGGTTTCATTATACGGAAGAAGATTACGCCCCATGTAAAAGATGTGAGGGGGGGATGGGTGCGATCATACAAAGCAAAGTTACTGATTGCTTTCAATCCGGCGAAGGCCAGGACGATCCTTGCCCCTGTTCAATCCAAGTTGACATGCAGTCTCCACGTGACACCCCTGGATAAGTACTCTGGCACCCGCCAAGTAGTGAACCAATGCATGCAGCGACATCCTGAGAAAGTTTGGCGCAAGGCTAATAACCAGGCCCGTAAAAATGAATTATGGCAAATTTAACAAGCCTCGGATATGGACCGGATACACGACGACGACCACGGAAACGAAAATGGCTAAACGATTTAAGAATTTTTTCATGGAACGTCGGCTCACTACACAGAGCTCGAACTGCACAACAGCTAGCCGATGTCTTGTCCGAATATCATTATCATCGGCACTACAACCGGGAACCGGTCTTGGCCTTATTTAGCAAGTCCTGAGGCTTGTTAAATTTTCCATGATTTGTTTTTTTTTTTCGGGCAAGGTCATTAGTCTTGCGCCCGAGGCTCCCCGACGGGAAATCGAACCCCGATCTCCCGCGTGACAGGCGGGTATACTAACCACTATACTTTCGAGGAGCCAAATATAAGGCTGACATAACAGCATTACAACAAATAAGATGGCCCGGGAGTGATGCTATTCAAAGAAACGTATGACATTTATTACAGCTGTCATGTAAAACACCATGTGCTCGGGGTAGACATTATAGTCAGCCAAAAACTGAAGCCTGCCATCATCGGTTTTAATGCAATAAACGGAAGGCTATGGCACTCTTCGCGTGCGAGGCAAGTTGAAGAACATAAGCTTCATAAACGTTCACGGCCCTACAGAGGAGTCCCCTGACGACGAAAAAGAAGAATACTACGAGAAAGTCGAACGGGCCCGCAATGCCTTACCAAGATACAATGTGAAAATCGTTCTTGGTGATTTGAATGCAAAAATAGGTCGGCGGCCGGTTTTCAGGCACTACGCAGGTTCCCATAGTTTGCATGAGAACACTAATGACAATGGGCTAGGAGTCATCGAACTGGCAGTATCAAAGAACTTGGTCGTTGCGAGTATTAGGTATCCGCGTAAAGATATCCGCAAAGCCACCTGGGTATCACCTGATGGAGCCACTCGCAACCAAATTGACCACGTGTTGACAGATCGCCGCCACTCCTCGAGCCTGATGATGGTGCGAACGTACCGAGGCGCCAACGTCGACTCGGATCACTATCTTGTTGGTACAGTTTTCAGAGCGCGGATTGCCTTACGGAGACGTATTGCATCCGCGGATCAGGTTCGAATCAACACGGCTGCCCTACGCAATGAAAACACCAGTAACACCTTTGGTCATGCGTTAAGACTCGCCCTCGAAGAGGTCGACGGGGGGAGAGTAAGTCCTGGGGCCAGAATGCCAGGCGTAGAAGAGAAATAGACACACCTTAAGAATACTGTCAGTACTGCCAACTCCATCTTAGGCAGTAGTCATAGAGATCGGAGCGACTGGTTTGACGATGAGTGCAAACTAGCGACTGAACGTAGGAATGCTGCATACCGGGCAACGCAGCAGTCTCATAGGACGCGGGTGCGCGAGGAGAAATACAAAGAGCTCAGAAGATCTGAAAAAAGACTTCACAGACGAAAGAAAGGTGCCTGTGAAAAAACCTTGTCTGTGCAATAGAGAAAAGTAGAGAGGGAGGTTCGCAGGCGCGGAATCCAAATAATCCGCAGTATGACGCGGTACACACCACGTTGCACTTACTGTAAGGGTAGAGAGGGTAATCTGATCTCCGATCCTGAAGGCATTCTGGAGCGATGGGAAGTGCACTTCAATGAATTGCTAAATGGTCAGCTCACAGAAGAATTTGAGGCTCCACCAATGCAAAATCAAGACCAAATGCTTCCGTCACTAAGCATTGAGGAAACATTAAAAGCCATTAGACAGCTCAAATCAAATAAAGCCCCCGCAGCTGATAGCATACCAGATGAGTTGATCAAACAAGGAGGGACAGCGTTACATCATGCAATTTATGAGATCGTGGTGCACGTATGTGAGCAAGAGGAGATGCCGGGAGATTGGCGTCGTGGTATAATTTGCCCCAGACATAAGAAGGGAGATATCACACTGTGCAGCAACTATAGGGGTATAACATTGCTGAGTACCGCCTATAAGATACTCTCCTCTATCCTACAAGATCGGGTATCCCCATACGCTAAAGTCATCATTCTTCAATACCAGTGTGGCTTCATCCCAGGCAAATCAGCGATTGCTCAGATATTCACCCTTAGGCAGGCGATGGAAAAATGTCTGGAATTTAAGATTCCATTATATCATCTATTTATAGATTTTAAGGCCGCCTACGACAGCATATCCAGGGTAGAACTATATAATGCCATGAGAGAGTTCGGCATTCCAAACAAATTGATACGACTTTGTAGGTTGACCATGACCAATGTAGCTAGTCAAGTAAAAATAGCAGGATTGTTGTCCAAACCAATAAACATCTTTAATGGACTCCGACAAGGGGACGGTCTGGCCTACCTCCTCTTTAACCTGGTATTGGAGAAAGCAATTAGTGACTCTGGCGTTACAACTAGAGAGACTATTGTTATCAAGTCCTGCCAGATACTTGTCTACGCAGATGACATCGACATCATCGGTATATCAGATTCGGCTGTACAGGACTCCTTCACCCAGAACGAGCAGGCGGCACAAAAACTGGGACTGCACATTAATGAGGGAAAAACAAAGTACATGGTGGCAACTTCTGCGAAGAGAAGACCTAACGTTGGGCAAACTATCAGGGTAGTGGAGCACGAATTTGAAGTAGTGTAATCCTTTAACTACGTTGGGTCAATAGTATCGGCCGATAACAATATGGAAGAAGAAATACGCGAACGGCTGATCAAATCCAACAAAGCCTACTATGTGTCTATCAAGGCTCTTTAAATCCCGAAATTTATCCAGAACATCCAAGCTACTACTGTACAACACCATGGTCTTACCAGTACTCATGTATGGATCCGAGACCTAGGTGCTGAATAAAAGGCACTCTGAACTCTTAGCCGCGTTCGAGAGGAAGGTCTTAAGGAGAATTGTTGGCCCCGTATGTGAGGGAGGAAGATTCCAGAGACGCTACAACCATGAGTTGTACGCGATTTACCCTGAAGCTAATATTGTAAGAAAAATTAAGCTCGGTAGACTCCGGTAGGCGGGACACCTATGTTAGCTCGAATGAGCGAAAAGGAGCCTGTCGGAAAGTCCTTTGTGGCAGGATGTATGGAAAGAGACAGGGCGGCAGACCTTGTCTGCCATGGAGGGATGGCGTAGACCAGGACGCCGAGGCTGGGAGTGGCAAACTGGATGGCATCGGCTCGAAATCGGGACCGGTGGAGAGGTTTGTTAAATAAGGCCAAGACCGGATCCCAATTTTCCGCAGTCACGGGAGACAAGCAAAAAGTTCGACATTGATAAACTAAAACACCTGCGCAATAGGGTTGGATATTAAGACGAACTAACGAATAGATTTATCATTTTCGAGAATGGGAGTAGTGAGGAAGAGGAAACCAATAATGTGGATACTAAATAGGCATCGATTAGAGACTTAATCAAACAAACAGCACAAAACGTATTAAAATTTAAGAAAACAATTAAGTCCAAGCCTTGGTTTGAAGATGAGTGCAGGGCGAAGATCGAACAACGTAATCGCTTTAGAGTGATCCACTTACAAAGATATGATGAAAAGATAACGAGACTTTTCAAATGCGAAAAACGCCAATGGAAGAAGACTCGGATCGAACAAATCCTAGAAAATGCCAGAACAAAGAATATCAGAGATATGTATGCCGGCTCCCGAGGGAGAACTAAAATAGCTCGAGACACAAACGGCTGTCTGGTCACAGAAACAAACAGCATCATCACAATATGGAAGCAGTTCTTTGAAAATCTTCTCAATGTGCGCACCCACCAACCACAAATAAATGCACCAGACATACATACAGCCGACCCTCAGATCCCAGAGCCCTAGAGTTAGAATAGAAAACTACCTCTCAGAACCATTTGAAATCCACGACGGACTAAAACAGGGGTATGGCCTTTCACCATGTACTTTTAATCTTGTGCTCGAATATATCATCACAAAGATACAAGACCACAACATGACCGGATCATCCCTGAATGGGGTCACACAAGTACTCGCATATGGGGATGACATCGCCATTTTTGGGCGATAATCTAGCAACTAACAGTGAAATCATCATGCAGGTGGTAGAAAAGGTGGACCTAGAAATAAATGAAGACAAAACAAAATATATGATTACGGCGCGAGCAGGTGGACCTCAAGGAACACATATAAACGTCAGAGGCAAGATATTTGAAAAAGTAAAAGAATTTAAATATCTAGGAACAATGCTGACGGCCAGTAACGGAATGTCGAAGGAAATTAACAAAAGACTACATTCCGGCAACGCTAGTTTGCACGCAGTCAGTAAACTGGTGCAATACAAACTGCTATTACGTAATATAGCGCTCTCAGAACCATAATCATTCCGATTGTTCTATACGGACGCAAAACATGGATTGTCACAAAAGGCGAAGAAAACAAACTCTGCGTATTCGAGAATAAAGTTTTAAGGGGTATCTTTGGCAGTAAATATGACGAGGAGGCAGGACAATGGAGGAAACTCCATAACCACAAATTGGAAGAGCTATACCGCGAACCTACAATAGTGAGATTAATCAGGTCGCGAAGATGAAGATGGGCTAGATATGTGGCGCGAATGGGCAACGATAGGACCGTGCATAAAATTCTTGACGGTAAACTAACGGGAAAGAGACCGACAGGACGGCCGCGACGGAGATGGGAGGACAATGTTTGGTCTGGCATTGAGGAGATCGGATCGGATGGTCAAACGTGGAAGCAGAGCCCCCAGTCGAGTAGGTGAGGTCATGAACTTCTGGGTTCCTATAGGCCAATAAATAGTAAATAGTATAGACAAAGCCATTGAACAAATCGTCAGCATCGGTATTCCAATATTATTTCAAAATGTTAAATAACATTTTATTCGCCAAATCGTTCAACGATCAATTATACAGGAGAAATGATTTAGTGTTTTTACGACTCCGAATGTGGCACTAAAGAATCAACTAGAGTCACCTGCTCAACCAAAACGATCTTCCAGTACATAATGTTGCAAGAGAGAAATTTCGGTATTCCCCAATACCTATTCGCAACCACAATTCAATGGAAACTATACTAAATCCACTTATTAAAAAAATCTATGCCTGGTCATAGTTTGGCGGGAAAAAAAATCCATTATTTTTGCGTCTATTTCAAAACTTTAGGTAACATGGTTTTGGTCAAATATGCACCGTTTTGTTTTATAATTTGCTGCCATTTTAAAGATAACCACGTTATGCCTCTCTCGGAGAAGCCCTGATCTCTCTTAGTGGAAACCTCTACTAAGCGATCTTCACTGTCTTCTCTTGAAATTGAAAATGGGAATGCTTATCATAAGGAAGTTTTGTAATCATAAAAAAATATGCTGAGATAGAATCACACACCTAGAGCTAGTTAATCGTACTCTTGATTTGAACGTAGTATTTTAATTAGAAGCAAAAAGCTGGTTGACTAAAAACTTACTTTGACCGCTCTGTTGTGTCAAATGCTGCATGAACATATCTGTCGCATTATGTTGTTGCTGCTGTGGGGGATGATGTGGCTGCGGAAAAGTTGAGAATTGACGGAATGATAATATAGCCGGATCCATAGCTGTCCAGTCAGACATATTTCCAAAACCTGAAACAAAAAGTGCGGTGATCATAAATAAGCACTCAACAAAAGGAATCTAGACTTCTAGGTCCCACCTTTAGTATGATTGCCTCCACTTTGATTGGTCTGATTCATATGCAATTGCTGCTGATTTTGCTGATTCATATGCAACTGCTGAAAGGCTGTAAGGTGTGGATTCCAATTATTTGATTGTTGCTGTTGCGTCTGAAGAGGTGGCTGTTGACTACCACCATTTCCATTTCCTCCTGTCATGCCCATAAATGGTAATATCTTACTACCTTGAGCTCGAGGCACACCAAATCCAAAGGCATTCATATGATTAAAACCGGGCGGAGGCATTCGTGTCCGCTGCACATTTTCCAGTAAATGTTTTTGATGGTTAACATTCTGCTCTTGCACTGTTTCATTCTCCATCAGTTCCGCTAGACCTTTCTGTGTCTCAATAAATGGATCAAAACCTGAAAAAAATGTTGTGTCAATAATGCATATTCTAGAAAAAAAGGGGTTTTGAGATTTAAGTACCTAATTCATCGTCGACGGATGAATTGTGTGTATTGTATTGATTCATTATTCGGGGTGCAGTCTGGGATTGTGATTGGGCTGTCTGTTGCTGTGTACTCGTGGTTTGCTGTGACTGCTGCTGCGATTGTTGCGTTTGGTGTTGATTGGCGCCACTTCCGGTTCCACTAAGAAGATTATTATTAGATCCCACCGAATCGAACTTTCCACCGATTCTCTGTTTTTGTAATGGTTGTTGCCCTAAAAGGCCTGTAACATTTTATAACTTTATATTATTGTTTTCCATATTTATATTCCTTTATCGTACCGCTGGTGTGGTCTAAAAATTGGGAATTAATTCTATTATTTTCTAGTAACGAGGCCATCCTCAGATGATCGCTTAGTTGACCACTTCCACCGTGTCCATTCATTACAAACTAGAAGATTGAAGTTATATTTGAATTCTTCTGTAAAGAACTTTTGTAAAACATTTTTACTTGATGCAGTTGTTGTTGCTGTTGATTTTTGTGGAAATCGAAAAATCTCGACATATTTGTTCCAAAGAGATTGTCGCCTATCAAATGATCGCCAGCCCCCGTTTGTTGTCGATCCTGCTGCTGCTGTTGCTGTAGTAATTGTTGTTGTTGAAGAAGAGCCGTGTGGGAGAGTCTGCTTAGATCTGTTGCATTTTGAAAACTGTTATTTAAATTGCTGAATTCTGAAAGTAGTGTAAATACAAGGTCAGTGGGACTTGGAATAGCATTACGTAATTATTTCAATATGAATGATTTTTGCATTTTCAAATTCTTTGAACACATCTAAATTCTCAGAGAAACAAACCAACAAATAAATTTAAATAAATAAAAATACAAAAGTTGAAAAAACAACACCAAATACAATAAACAAGTAATAGTAATAATAAAAAACCCAGGAGATAAGATATAGGCGAGGCGCAGTGCTTCCGCATAGCACATCCGACACCAAGAGCTATGTTGACTTAGTGTCATCCATGTGTACACTTTTGCGCACTTGTTTTAATTGTGCCTAATTCGATACATTGCTAAAATGTTTTTTCTAATTCATTGTCTTTTGTTGCAGGGAGCCAACTCTCTGCCTTGGTTATATGTTCTGAACGTATTCGTTGGTGTTACAGAGAGCCACCAATTGGTTGTTGCAGTTGGTTACCATAATTTCAGCTGAGGCAATTAAAATAAAAAAGAGTTGCAAAGAATAAATAGTATCTAGATGTTGCCATGTTATCGTATATCAATTATCAAGGAGAAACCACCACACAATTTACAATTCAAAGATATGGTATATATAAGGAACCACAATGTCTTTCAACTGAAATATACAATATTTTAGAATAACAAAGTTGAGGAAATAATTACGTTAAAAGGAAACATACAAACAAAACCCTTTATATAAAGTTAATATAAAACGAAAAATAAAATAAAAGAAATTGGATTGAAACATATTAAGAACAAAAACATTTGTATATATACATGGGCGGGATTTCTCAACGGGTGGTGTGGGGGTTCTTTAAGGCTCGCCCGAAGAACCACCCATCGTCCTAACCCAACTTCCCTTCCCCAACCATGCTATACTGTACCGATCATAGCATCTTACCTGCATATGAGCATTTCAAAGCTCTCCTTTGGTCAGTTCATACCTGAAATATAACCCCACGGCAAGATTACCATCTTGCCATGGCATCAACTAAACCATTTCGGTTCATCTGCCATGAACCTGATCGGTTCCTCTGGGCGGCCACATGCCCATCAAACACACTCCAATCCTCTGTGTTCTTGTTCCAACAATACGTTGGTCCAAAAAGACAAGCCGGGAAACAAGCAAGCCAAATTTCCGACGATCGATCGCTTAAACCGATAACCGATCATTGAGTTGGACACGACCATAATTGTTGTCCGAACAATCATATCAACGGCCGTGTCCCACGATTAGTTTTTCTAATTCAAACAATCTACACCCTAGCCCTTGCCATCGTGAACCAATTCTCTGTTGACTTAACGTCACAGAAAAATCCATTCCTGCCTTCGGCAATATCTTCTATTGCTTGCAATGGCATGATTTTAACCGATCGTGTAAACAATCCATGTTCCTATGTTTCATTAGCTAAGGCAAACAAATGTGCTTCTTAGCGTTTGACCTCCGAAACACCGTTTCTATTTACACAGTACACAGCAATCTATTTCGGCATCCGGCGATCGCCACTATCGTTTACGATAGCAATGCCTGTAGTCTCTGCTGCTTGTTCATTTATTTGAACAGCTGCAGGATTGATCGTCCTTCCTCACATGTAACCGCCAATGCATCATCGTTGTCCGCACTTCCAGCGTACGGACCACCCAATCAGACTTGCACGATCACATGGAGGTATTTCCAATCAAACCGGACTGATTTCTCATTGGCTGCCGCTAGAAGCAAAGATCGGATTCGCTTTTTACTACGTGCGTCTGGCAATACGATTTACACGACGTCTCAGGGAGTCAGATTTCTATCACCACACCGGGCGGTCGCGCCGCTTAACGTTATTTTTCATCCTTCGCCGCGTCACAAAGGAATCAGTTATTAACCACGTTTCAGAGTGCGAGTTGGAGTCCAGTGTTTTTAGTTATCGAGTCGATAAATCCGTTTTGTTCTTTTAAAGTGAACTTTGTACGATACTTTCGGCGATTCCGAAGGAGTGTAGGCGTTCTTCGCCAAAGGATTAAGTCAACTTACTTGTGAATAATTTCTGAGCTAGTAAACACTAGAATATATTAAGATTTCCTGGAGTTTTGTGTTGAACCATTTTTCAAAGCCAGTAATCATCCTATATTGTGAACTGCAAACAATGTCCGAGCTAATAAACACTAGTATATATTAAGGCTTCCTGGAGTTCTGTTGTGAACCAGTTTTCAAAGACAGTAAACACCTTATTTTGTGAACTCCCAGTTCTATGAGCATGTGCCGATGCCATAACTTAAATAAAATAAAGAACACTTATCAACTAAATACTTGCGTGCATTTTCATTTTCTGTTTGCTCGAAGTTCGGATTATTTTGTGGACAGTTTACAGTGAAACAAAAGGTAAGTGTTGGGGCGTTGAGTGGATCTAGTGCCCATGCTTGGTACATACTACAACCTCCACAGTGGCACCACTAGAAAATTAACATGACACATTTCGAGACTCTCATCTGTCACTACTTTGTGTATGAAGTTTCGTGACATTTCGTCCATCCGTTTACAAGCTACAGTCGCTGGAGTGACTCTAGTTTCGCCTTCGTAAAAAAAACAAAAATGGAAAAACAGGAATATCGCATCCTGACCAAACGCTATTTTTTGATGGGAACATTTCTGAACAACCATTGCAATGGTTGCAGAAATGTTATCCCGCAATTGCTCCTTCGAGAACAACAGTTTAGCGGTGGTTTAGTCTGTGGGAATATGTCTCCCACAAAATAACCAGCCGATAGCATTACTGTCTATGTTATCTAAGGTGATGGAAAAGGTCATCAATGCAGAATTAATTAAGTATTTGGAATGCAGCGGACTTCTGAATGATCGTCAATACGGATTCTGTGGTGGGCGGACCTTTCGACCCTTAAAACCGATATATGGATATTTATGATTGAGGGCGGTCGCATTGGATATCTCCAAGGCTTTTGACCGCGTCTGGCACGAGGCATTGCTGAGCAAACTTCATTCATACGGACTTTCCTAGCAGCTGTGCATTTGGACGAAGAGCTTCCTTGAAAATCAATCCATTCGGGTTGTTGTAGATGGCGAGTGTTCGGATCAGTAGCCTCTTAATTCCGGGGTGCCGTCGACTTCAATGCAACGAAGACACAATATACAACATTCACAAATTATGGGGTGCCGTAAGGTTTTATTTTGGCCCCAACCATGTTTTTGCTTCGCATGAATGATTTGTTGGAGCCAACGGATAACAAAGTGTTCAGTTTTGTGGATGATAGATAGTGTGGCGGTTCCACTGAACGCCACTACTTACCTTTTAGTTAATTACCCAAAAACCTCCTCCTAAAGCATCCGAAATCATTATCATTTGGTAATGCAATTGCATTAGCATCTGTTTATGAGATCATGCGGCGCCATTTGTGCGGTACCATTATCATGTTTACGAGCATGATAAAACACTAGCCGCCGTACTTCCTTGCACCACACGATTTATGACTCGGCCATAAACCCGAGTATACTTGCATGCCGTCATCATCCACATTTGCCCGCAACCGGCAAATCACAATAACCATCAGCAAACATCTTTAACACCAGAAGGTGTTAATTGAATCGCCGCCACCGCAAAAAGGGACCACCATCAATGCAATGTTTTTAATTTTTTTTGTGCAAGAATGTGCGTCCTTTTTTCCTTGTTTTCTGTGTACACCAGTAATTGGTGTGTATTATAGGAACTCTCCTTCCTATTGTCTTTGTTTCGTACTCATGTCTATTGTAAACAGGAATTTTGAAATCCTGTAGTCAAAATTAGAGATACGATTCGATGTATGTATTAGTAATGCTCTGCGGCGAGCATGATTTTTGTATCGATTAGATGTAAGAGTAGTAGTATAAGCAAATTGTATATATAGCTTAAGGATTGGAAAAATAAAATTAGAATGCATCCGACAGTAACCCCGGCGTGTTCTCATTTCTCATATTTCAGCTAATTTTTATCCTATGAGATATTTAGTGGCGTTGCGCCCAAATATTCAGGATTCTTTTAGATATTTAGTGGCGTTGCGCCCGAATATCGCCATACAACTTATCACACTAAGGGTGTTGCACTCTAGTGTACAATAGGTTTGAGCAACAGTTCGGTACAGCGAACGAAATACATCAGGTCAAAAGAGGCCTGATTCAACAGCATCTTCAAACATTTCCCCTGGGGGCATAGTTGCATGCGTCGCATCATGTTCGTGAAAAACAACTCGGTTACAGCACCAAGTAACCGACATGAAACCCGAAGCAGGGAATATTCCCCCGTTTAATCTGCGTGCACATCAGCCGGTCGTTAGACCGACACGCACATCATAGCTCAAAACTAGCCGCCAAAGGAAACCGAATTCTCCATAGTGTAAATACACACACGAGAGATCGACCCTTTGGGACGCCATCGATATGTGCTCGATCGGCACAGATACTGTACGCAGTTGCCATCCTATGAAAACTCAATTCCTGTCTGCATGATGGTTTGCCCAGCTGCAACCACTGCTCTTGATATTTCCCTTTATTGGATTTTTATGTCTGTGGTTCGCGTACTCACACTCCGCCCTAGCGGCCGAGATCATCATGGCGCATGTGTTTCACACCCCCACTAAGGCCAATGTGTCGGAGATCTTCTCCCATTGGTCCCTGAGCGAGGGATGAAATTCGATTTTTTTTCCACTAACAGTCAGTCGAGCATCAACGGGAAGCAAAAGATCAGTCGTTATATTCAATGCGGAAGGCTAATTGAGAATAAAAATTCAAATCTTTCCTTATGTTAAACGGTGCCGCGAGTGAGAACGTTTTTGTGTATATATAATGTATTGTGTATATATAATTTCATTGATTGAAAATTACATAGTATCACCTAGTGAAGTGAGAACATCCTATTTTGTATATATAAATTGTGTTCGAACCTTTCATTTAGTGACAATTAAATTGTATCACCATCGAACCGTTCATTTATTGAAAGAAATGTTATCATCGAACCTTTGATTTATTAAAATAATTGCACCCCCAGTGATTTGAGCTTTTCATTTGTGTATATAAAGAACCGTGACACTAGGTGCGTGACGGCAGTTAGAGGGCCAGGCCCTCGAATTTAGGGAAAGGATGAAATTGCTCCGGGGAGTGGCTGCGAACATACAGGGCAAAGTATCTGCTTTCAACCCGGCTAGGACCAGGACGATCCACGTCCCCGTTCAATCCAAGTTGACGTGCAGTCTCAACGTGACACCCCAGGATAGCTACTTTGGCACCTCCCAAGTAGTGAACCAATGCATGCGGCGACATCCTGAGAAAGGTTGGCGTAAGGCTAATAACCTTGCCCGAAAAAACAAATTATTATGGACAATTTAACAAGTCTCGGATACGGACCGGATACCGGTGGAGAGACTTGTAAATAGGGCGAAGGCCGAATTCCGGTTATAGAGCCGATGATGGTGATGTGGTACATGTTGTCACCGGTTTCAAGGCAGAGAATTTGTCTATTTTTATTTTTTATAACTTTCACCATATGGTTTAGAAGGTTTATATGAAGACCTAAGTGTGGTGGGGTCCACTCTACTTTGCGTTTTTCTTGGACGAACTTCGTAATTAGTTTTGCGGGTGATAGTACGCTTGTTACCTCTTTTTCGAGTGATCGACCGATTAGTGGATCAACGTCGCACCACCTAAGATGTAGTCAGATCGACTCTTTGAATCGGGATCTGAATAAAGTCCTGCAGTAGGGAAAGGCCAATCTCGTCGACTTCAATGGAACGAAGACGCAGTATACAACATTTACAAAGAAAAGTGGGTCATCGGTCCCACAGCTGATGATGAATGGCAGGCACTCAAATCTGGGGAAAAGCATGAAATTGCTGGGCGTCACGGTCTGTGGGAATGTTAATGTGAATGGGAATAAAAAAATGGGATTGAAAAACTGAGCTATCTTTTTAGACCCAAGAAATATCTTACTCCGGCCCAACTTCTTCTCCTGTATAAATCCCAAATTAGACACGCGCTCGAATATTGCTCTCATGTTTAGAACTCTGCCCCTAAACATAACCTCGACCTAATTGAGAGCATACAGAAACGAGCGATCGGTCTGATTGGGAATTCGGCGCTGACGTCGGGACTATAGTCGATATCACATCGAAGGCGCGTACCTGACATCTGTGTTTTACAGATACTATCACGGGTACTGTTCTTCGGAAATTCGTGGTATTATTCCGCGCAATTTGGTCTGAATGTGCTCCACAAGACAATTCGGCGGATCCCACCAATTTGCGGTTCATCTCCCGATGGCGCGAACATCCCCCCATCAGAACTCGTTCTGTTACAAAGCGGGAAAGCTGTGGAACTCCCTCCCCGCGTAAGTCTTCCCGGAGCGTTACAACCTGTAACTGTAAAGGAACTGCAACAGTTATTGCATCTCGGGGCGTCGTGTCGGCGCTATAGGTCCGCTTCTCCCGAGAGAAGTATATTAAAAAAAAAAAAAAAAAAAAAAAAATAATTAAATTTGAAAACAGGTCACATACTTCAATTGTTAATGCCAGTAGGCAACCCCACTGGGAGATCGTGTTTCCGTTCATTAGAGATAATAATGCCGCAACTTACATCTGCCGTCCAACTTCCAGTCACTCGATTTGGTACGGCTGGGAATTCATTCATTGAGAGAATAGATACTTTGTTGCTTGGTGTCGAATAATTTGGTTTTGCCGCAGGTTCCTGCTTTATTGCCAAATAGTGGAGTCTACTTTCGTAGTGAAGACGAAAGAATAAACCCGTACAACACGAGATCAATTATCACTAGGTTATACACAATTTAATTTTAATTTAATTTAATTTAATTTTTATGGAAAATTTAACAAGCCTCATACTTGTTAAATAAGGCCAAGATCGGATCCCGGTTGTAGTGCCGATGATGATGATGATACACAATTTATTATTTTCAGCGTTCGCAACTACGTTAGAGTACGTCCGCACTGTCCGATGTCACTTTTCTCTTTTGATGTGTTATTGGACTAAGAATCATGCTAAACTCAAGAGAATCTCGCTGAAAATTTGGGAGTGACTCAATAAGCGATTTCAAACACTCCTAAGGTCATGGGTATGGTGCAAAAACAAGGAAATTGGGCCGTTTTTTCGCGTGAATAATATATGTTAATGCAACACCACAACCCAAGGTCAGTCCTCCTAAACCTCCAAGAATTGGGTCATCAGCAGCAACAGACAATCGCCGATGCGGGCAATACGAACCCATCAGAATCACCAGCAGCAACGGTCAATTGCCCTACAAGAACGGATCCGGGCAATACCAACTCATCAGACTCACCAGCAGCAACGGTCAATTGCTCTACAGCAGCGGATACGGGCAAAACCCAAATAGCTGATTCGTCAATATCAGCATATATAATGCAATATGCAATAACCCAAAGGAAACCAGTATTTCTGTACAGTCACAACGATTGTATATACTTAACAACAAGAAATAATAAAAGGTAGCAGTAGACAGTCAAAAGAAAAGTTGTTTTTTTTTCTTTCGGTCCACTAAATAACGTTACTCGCGCGAACAACAGCTCCAAAAGCAAAACCGAAAGGGTTTTGTGCATCAAAACGTGACGGAGGTCGAAAACTACGACAACCCAAAGCGCAGAAAATCATGGGGTAAGCCCAGTCATGCATCAGCTTGAATGGTTAAAGCGAATATTCATGGCAAGTAGCTAACGCTGCGTAGCTTGGAGGATCAGATCGGAGTGATTTAGTATGAACTACTCCAGCCTACTGGAGAAAGTTGCCAACAACGATTGATGCAATTGAGCCGAACATTGAAGTTAAAGTGCCCCCAATATGCCAAAAGGCATGCCAAAGTGACCTTTCAGCATAAAAGCGATCAACCATATGGTTGAAAAGGCGTCAAGGAAACTTTGGAGACGCTTTAATGGGATGTCCTACTCCACCCGGCGTACTCACGAGACATTGCTCCCTCCGTCTACCACTTGACGATGACTCATGGCCTGGCCGAGCAGCACTTCACTTCTTACAAAAAAGCGAAAAATTGGATCGATTCTTGGATCGCCTGAAGAAACGAAGAATTTTTTTCTACGCGGAATGCGTATGTAGCGTTTCCAACAGATACACACACAATACACAATCAAATAGTGAAGAACACCGAACGAAAATCGAATAAGAAAATGCATCAGAGCCGTATACCATAGCGATAACATAACAAATCCACATCAGTCGAATGTACTTGAGTTTAGAAATCGAATTCGAACACACGGCGGTGGACTGATGGGTTGCGCTTTGGTTCAATTTTTGGTGATTCTAACTGTCATAGCGTCAGTTCGAATCACACATTCTTCACTATCATTCCAAACGCTATACTTATGCTGCCTGAAACACTGGGCAAAATTGTAACTAACAATGGACAATACTTTGAATAAAATACATTGTACCAATTTCTCCGAGTAACTTTTCAAAACTACAAACATAAAAAAACCTTGAAAACTTATTTGTACAACCAATAGCATCTCTCGTAAGAGAAAATTTTGGACTTGTGTGAACATAAATAACTTAAGGGGGAAATCCCTAGAAAAAAAATAATTTTTGGATTATATTTTTTGCTTTAAAAATTATTTTACCATCCTGAAGAATGTATTCTCAAAGATTGGGGATCAACAGAAAGTCCTTAATGTCCCTAGAAAGTCACAAAAGTGATCCGCAAAAGTACCGATGGCAGGTAACCGAACGAGCGCTCTTTACGGCCTCTTCCGTTTAATTTCTAAGCCAAACAAGTTTGCTAGTTTCTTTTTTGAAAAGTTGGGGAACATTCAGCCCATCTACACCCAGAATACAAAAGATAATTCTTCCAATATACGAAGATTTATCACGAGGCTATCTACTGCATTGGCGGCTTCACTGAAAACGCTTCAAGAACGAAAACTTAAAAGGCGTTTTTCTCGAAACAAGTTTTTTTTCCGCACCGTGCAGCGTAGCTCAAGAAGTTTTAAACCGATTGACTTGAAATTTTACACAGACATTCTTCAACTTATTGGCCGTTCCAGGAACCTGACACTTTATAAAAATTGTAATATAAAGTATTGTTTTTAACAATTTCTTTATGAAATGAAAGTTCTTTTTGTTTTTGAAAGGCAATACGCATACGCAAATCAAAGATGAGTTGGACGCTGTTTATGGGGACTCTGTACCATCATTTACCACAGTCGAATTTAAACGTGGCCGTGAGAGCTTGGGAGACGATGAACGTTTGGGACGTCCAAAAACTGCACAAACTGACGATAACATCGCTAAAGTTCATCAAATGGTGCTAGACGACCGCCGAATTAAAGTGAGAGAGACTTGTTAGGCTTGTGGGGGAAAACTAGTTTGAGAGCGGCAGAGGAGGGGTAGACATGATGGGTTGGAGGTTGTTTGGGGAGGGGGGCTAATAGATAGAGCAGGTAAACATTTCAACAACATTTTCAAAAATCCAAGAAAAACACGCAATGAGTGATGGGCTCCTAAGAATAATGGAATGCAATTGGAACGCAAATGGGCTCAAGAACTAGAACTATTTCGACGAGAGAACAACTTAGATATTGCCCTGATATCTGAAACACACTTTTCTCATATGAGCTTTATAAAAATCAGGGATTATATGGCCTACTGGACTATCCACTCAAGTGACCATTCACGTGGAAGTACAGCTCTGACAATAAGTAAAGTATACATCACTTCCAACAAGAAGAAAAAAAAAGAAACTTTTATTCAAGCCTCCATTGTTACTTTTAACCTGATTTAAATGTAGGTGCTGTATATTGCCTACCTAGGCACACAATTGCAAAACTACAATTCACCGATATCTTCAAGAAGCTCGGACCAAGGTTTTTAATTGGTGGAGATTTTACTCTCAAGCACAGCTGAAAATTCTGCATGCACACTACAAGTCGCAGTCGTTTGCACACACATACTTATCATCTCATCACACGCCACAAAGCACAATAACAAAACACCCCACTAAGAGCCGTCAACCCCGTTGCAACGAAGCGAACGTAAATCGCCACCGGAGACACACATTCCCAGCACTCAATGATCATGCCGCCACGAAATCACTCACCCTTTAAGGCACCGCTACAAAATCAACCAACCTCAATGTGTTCCCATGGTGGTGCAGATTTGGGTTAATATGACTAGCTACATCGCATATTGCACCACAATCAATACCAGCGATAGTGGCAACCGACTGCGACCCTCATCAACTAGGCGCATGATCATATAACTTTGTACCAGCTGCAGACGTTTTGATTTATGATCCGCACATCTAATGTAAACATCTTCGATCACAGCACGGTGAATTTCATTGTTTCTCTTCTCATATATGAGTAGAATTCTTGACGATGTCGGATTATGAGGTTGTGGAGACATCTCGGAATCTTCTCAATAATTCAGTTATGAATTCCATTAAAATGGCGTTAGCTAAAATTATACCAAGTTCGTACTTGGTGAAATTGTAACCGTTGGAGTATAAGTGAGGTGATAGAATGTGCTGGGTTCTTTACATCTCCCGCTACTTTTCTGTTATTATAATAACTTGTAAATTCCAAGAGTCCATGAAGTATATCTGTTTGGAAAATTTTGCTTAGTGATTCCAACCGTCTGGCACATGACTAATGACCTTGCCCGGAAAAAACAAATCATTATGGAAAATTTAACAAGCCGCAGGACTTGCTAAATAAGGTCAAAACCGGTTCCCGGTTGTAGTGCCGATGATGATGATGATGATTCCAACCGTACAGCAAAGGTTTTTGATTATTGCTTCCGGGGCAGTCTACAAAATGTGTTTATACTGGACGAAATAACACTTGATTGGTCTTTTCGTTTTAATTTGTTAGTGGATTTAATACGAGGTATGCGATATATTCTCTCCACACAGTTACGTGTCCCCACTCGACAATCGTAATTATGTCATTGATGCAAGTTGGGTATTAAATCACAGACTATGGACTGTTGTCATGTTCCGAGGCTCAAGGAATCACACCACCCCGTTACACTACAAAAGAACTTTTATGGACCGCACCAGCACTATGACGTACCTCAAAGGGACACAACCCCACGGGCAGTCAAATGGACGATGTTTACCTATCCGGAATTATCATGCTAGAAGTTGTTGTCCTGGATGAACCATATTGTAAAGCTATACTTATCAGCTGAAGAGATAATTGTCAAAAGAAAGACGCCTCCACCTTTAAATCGACCTGATTGCGCCCGACACGACAGACACATCAGTGGGAGCAGCGACTGGAGGATCAAGCCCAAGCACCGGCGAAGGCCTAATAGAAAACCAACACCATGAGTACGAGAGGAGAAGATATCTCGATGCCATTACGAGTACATGTATCCGCGGCACCGGACCAAGCGCCTATAAACCGAAGGCCATACCGCCTGCCGGAGTGCAACAAACAGGTAATAAACGAGCAAGTTGGAGAAATGCTAGAGAATGATATCATTCAACCTAGCAAAAGTCCGTGGAACTCAGCCCTCCTGGTAGTTCCCAAGAAAGCGGGCCCCGATGGAAAAGCCCGATGGAGAGTTGTGGCGGATTTTAGGACACTGACCGACAAAACCATCGGAGATACGTATTCTTTCCCTCGAATAGTTTAGTTTAGTGGGGCTACCGCCCCATTTATTGGCTTAATTTAAGCAACGTATTACCTACAACTAGAGTATATATAAGTTACAAACTAGAGAGCTTAAGGACTATCTTAACTAGGCTTAACCTAAAGTAAGCAGGACAAATTAAGAAGGCAGGAGTAGGGGCAGTAAACTGTAGGTCAGGTTATAGTAAACTGTAGAAGTGCCGCTTAAGATTGGTGGTGAGAATGGTTTAGCAGGTGGTGCTTGAGAGTATGGGTAGAGAGGTCGAAGTCAAACAAGGTGGAATTGGAGTTGACATTTCTTAGCATCCGCGAAAGGGGTTCGTTAAGACCATAGGAGGTGCGGTGAGGGGGGATGTGGGGAAGGCGGAGATTACGGGCACTTCGAGGGTTTGTGTTAATAGAAATTAAGTTAAAGACGTAGGCGCAGTCGACCGAGCCGGAGAGGACCCGACGAATGAACATTATGTCTGCCATAACCCTGCGCGCCTCAAGGGTTCTGATGTTGATTAATTTCAGGCGGTTAATGTACGGGGCAAGGATTAAAAGGTTTTCACATCTTAGCCCCCGGTGAGCGAACCGAAGGAATCGACATTGAATACTCTCGATTCTACAGATATGGATCTTGTGATAAGGAAACCATAGCTGGCTCGCATATTCAAGCAGTGGACGGACGAGGGTAAGGGGACGTACGGGTCGGAGAATTCCTTAGACCATCATTTCACGAATCCGAGGGTAGAATTGGCTTTCCGGATCGCCTCATCAATGGGAGAGAGGAAGGTAAGCTCCATGTCGCAAAGGACCCCATGACATGACAATACATTCAACAATGGTCAGGGGTTGGTTATGAAGGGTATAGGAACTTGAGGATGTGTGAATACGCTTACGGGAAAAGGTAATAGATTGGCATTTGGCGATGTTAAGTACAAAGCAATTTTTGTCACACCAACTCGAGAAGCTGTCAAGATCTGATTGCAGCAGTGCAGAATCAAGGGTGACTCGTATTCTTAATGACCTTATCGATGTCATTAGTGGCAAGTATAAATAGAAGACCCAGGTGGCTACCTTGAAGGACCCCAGAGGCGACAAGAAAGGGGTTGGATATCATGGACCTGAATCGAATGGAATAAAGTCTATCCTTTAGATAGGAAGAAATCCATTTCAGCAATTCAGGTTCGAAGCCGGGGGCGGATAATTTGAAGGGGATTCGATTGTGGGAGATTTTGTCAAATGCTTTACTGAGATCGGTCCAGGCCATAGTGACCTCGATCGTGTTTTAGTGCTGAGAGTGTAAAGGAAGTGAACTCAACGACGTTGGTTGTAGTTGATCGGCCATTGAGAAAACCATGTGGCCCTGATGAAATAAAAGATTTGCAACGAAAACTAAGAGATTCGTATAGAATGGAAATTCGAATAAGCAAAGCATCAGATCCGTATACCATAGCGATAACATAACAATTCCACATCAGTCGAGTGTACTTGTGTTTAAATAGCGAATTCGTACACGCAGCTATGATCTGATGTGTTGAGCATTGGTTACATTTTTAGTGATTCTAACCGTCATTGCGTCAGTTCGAATGACACGTTCTTTACTATCGTCGCAAAACGCGACAATACCATCAGGGCTGATGTAAACTCGTCTTTGAGTTGCAGTAGCTTGGATTCAATGAATATCGGATCAAAGGAGTTGTGGAGGAGGGGTCCGCGGGAAAAGTTGGGTAAGTAGTTGAAGTATGACGGGTCAGGCACAAAGGAGTCATTCGTGAAAATAGAGAACATATTAGATCAATTCGATCACTCACGCTATTTTCCCACGTTCGATCTAGCTAACGACTACCACCAAGTTTTAGTAGAGCAAAAGGATCGCACAAAGGCAGTTGTCAGCACTAATTACGGGCATTATGAGTTCAGACGTATGCCAGTCGGTCTAAAGGGAGCACCGGCTACGTTCCAAAGACCCACGAACCATGGCCTAACTGGGTTGCAAGCTATCGAATGCTTTGTCTATCTGGACGACATTGTCATCCTCCGGAGAGTATTCAAATAAATGAGATGCCATAATTTCAATTTGCAACCGGAGAAATGCAAGTTCCTACAGAAAGAAGTAGTTTACCTAAGACTTGTTGGTTCCGAAAAAGGGGCAATGCCAAATCCCGACACGACTGCTAGTACCAGGGGAGTTCCCCATTCCTAAGACAGTAAGGAACGTCCAATCGCTTCTAGGCTTGGCGGACTACTACCGAAAGTTTGTCCCACATTTTTTGAGGATAGTGCGCTCCTTAACAAACTTGTTAAGGAAGGATGTTAAAATTCACGTGGTTAGACAAATGTTAACAGGCATTTGATAAAATAAAGGAATTGTTGGTCTCGCCGCCACTGCTCATTCAAATTTTACCAAACCCTTTAATCTAACCACGGATGCGAGCAATAAAGCACTAGGTGCCGTGCTATCACAAGGTAAAATAGGCAAAGACTAGCCTATCCCTTGTGCCACTCGAACCTTGAATAATGGGGTAAAGAATTACTCCACCGTCGAGAAGGAGTTATTAACCATTGTGTGGGCGGTTTAAAATTTCCGTTGTTATTTGCAAGGGCGTAAATCCACCGTGTTCCCCGCCGGGGAGCCTCTGGCGCAAGACTAATGACCTTGCCCGGAAAAAAAAACAAATCATTATGGAAAATTTAACAAGCCTCAGGACTTGCTAAATAAGGCCAAGGCCGGTTCCTGGTTGTAGTGCCGATGATGATGCTGAAATTCACCGTGTATGCGGATGAAAGATTCCACGTGACGTTTATCTAGATTCCATCACAAGTTATTGGAGTTTGATTACCAAATCGAGTACAAACCCAGTAAATATAACACCAATACGGATACCTTGAGCCGTATCCCGCAAAATTGTGACGAGAGTCCCACACTACAAATGTGCAATGTAATAACTCACGCCCAAGCTAAGAAGTTAAGGGCAAGCGAAGTAACTCAGGAAAATCCAAAAGACGACGTCTTCTCTTCACGAGGATACCATTCCGGCCTGCACGGAAAAAGGAATGGAGTTAACAAACCCTGAGGAAATCCAGATCCTACCTCGGGATTACCATGATCCTCCATTGGGTAAACACTAAGGAGTGATTAAGACTTACAACAAAATACATAGGAACTATTGGCGGAAGCACATTATGCGCGACATTAAGCAATACATTAAAGTATGCAAACAATGTCAAACTATGAAATCTTCACCAAATCTCCGTATGCCCATTGTAATAACCGACGTTGCAAGGAGGCCTTTTAACAAGGTATATTTAGATACAGTAGGACCTCTTAATCGTACTCCAACAGGCAATCACTATATACTCACGTGAGAGAGGAGACGACGTTTGAGAACAGGAGAGGAGAGATTGAAGTCGAAGAAGGTGGGGTGAGAGTTTGCCCACCCCAGCATTCGCGAAATGGGTTCATTAGATCCGTAAGAGGTGTGATGGGCGTACCACTAACCGTTTCAAATTAATTAATCTGAAAGAACGCAAAATCCTCTCCCATATTCAATTCATTCAGCGACTTTTTACTGGCCCCACCGACTCTACCAATCTTTTCAACACAAACCCAAACAACATACGTAACCCCCGCTGGTTCTATACCACTTATGGCTTAAACGAAGTGTCAACTCCAAGTCATCCATTTTTGACTTCAATATTAGCACTCACACTCTACAACCGCCTTATAAATAACTGCTTCTAATTTCTTTTCATCTCCTACCTTACCCCTCGCTATCGTAGTTAAGTTATTAATTAAGTTGGTTCGTACGTTAGATCAAAGAATCGTTTTTTTAAACTTGTTCTAAGCTAATGAATGAGGTGTAGCCCCACAAAACTGAACTAGACTGTCGGGTTGCTGTGTGGTTTATTTTGTGAATAATTGCCATTTAAATAGAACAATAGTCGTTCCAACCTTCTTTGGTGCAGTTTTGCTAGGAAAACTAACTGTTTGGATTGTTTTTGGTCTCCAGTGCACTGTAACTAAATTTTATCAACAAATATGAAACTACTGAATAATGTCTAAATATATATATTGCTAGGCCTTACCCGATGCGGAGGTAGAAACGGTGGCCACGGTCTTCTTTGACCAAATAGTTGTTCGGTATGGTGTGCCGAAGCAACTGGTCACCCATCAAGGAAGCAATTTCCTACGCAGCTTGTTTAAAAGCGTGAGCAAGCTGCTCCGTATTAAGAAACAACAGACCTCAGCGTCCAATCCACAATCGAATGGAGATCTAGAACGAGCCTATCGTCCACTCGTAGAATATGTACGCAGTATTGTGGATGGAAATTCCCAGTCGTGGGATCAATACCTGAGGACGGCAACATTCGTCTACAACACGAACGTACACGAAGGTACCAAGCTTACCCCTATGGATTGTCTCTTTGTTTTCACGCCAGAAGTGCCATCTAGTATTACAAAACCTCCGGAACCGGCGCACGACCATGATAGCTACCATAAGCTTTTAAAATACAAGCTCAAACATACGTACGAAATAACAAGGCGTAACCTATTAATTTTCAAAAGGAAATCCAAAGAGTACCATGACTGTACAGTACGCCCCTTCACGTTCCATATGGGCGATACGGTACTGATATGGAACGCGCAGAAACAAAGGAAGTTAGCTCCCATATGGAGGGGTCCCTACAATGTAATGGGAACTCCAGGTCCGGTAAACGGCGTCATTAAAATTGCGAAAAGAAATGTGGTGGTGGATCTGTGTTGATAACGCAGTGTTAAGTTCTATAATTGTACCAGTAGGGGACCAGAGCTGAGCTACATATAAACAGAGCCAAAAGTAAATTGTTCGCACCATAAATTAAAATAAAAACGAACACAATAGCCACGACATGCGAAACAGGTATGCTTATGAATTACTAACACATATAACTATTAGAAAAAACTATACAAAAATAATAAAAGAAATATTGTAAAACTAATATAAAAAGAAGATTCTTATTAAATAAATAAATTATATTCTTATTAAATAAATGAATTATACTCGTATTAAATAAATAAATTATATTCTTATTAAATAAATAAATTATATTCTTATTAAATAAATAAATTATATTCTTATTAAATAAATAAATTATATTGTTATTAAATAAATAAATTATATTCTTATTAAATAAATAAATTATATTTTTATTAAATAAATAAATTAAATTCTTATTAAATAAATAAATTATATTCTTATTAAATAAATAAATATTCTTATTAAATAATTAAATTATATAAATGTTGTGATGCACAATAATAGGTTAAACCCCAATTTCGAATAGAGGGAAAGGGTTGAGTTTGTCAACGATGTGTTAGGTTCTAGAATTGTACCAATGGGCACCAGAATTGAACTTAATATAATAGAATTAGCAGCAAATTTCATTTTTTTTTTCTTTTTATTCATACCACCAGCATAAATTAAATTTAAAAGCCCCAAAACAACAGTCATGACCTACGAAACACATTCGATCGTTGTTTTCCCAAAATTGTCCATCGTGTTATGTCTATTATAGGAATATACTACTATACTACTATTTATTGGTGTGTAGGAACCCAGAAGAGCATGGCCTCACTGACTCGGCTGCGCCATTGTTCCCTGTCCTGTCCACACTTGATCATCTGATTCGATTTCCACTAGTTGAACCTAACATTGTCCTCCCACTTCCGTTGCGGCCGTCCTGTCGGTCTCTTTCCCGTTGGTCTACCGTCAAAAATTCTACGCACGGTGCTATTGTTGCCCATTCTTGCCATATGTCCAGCCCATCTTAATTTTCGCGACCTGATTACTCTCACTATTGTACGTTTGCGGTATAGTTCTTCCAATTCGCTGTTGTGGAGTTTCCTCCATTGTCCTGCATCTCCGCCATATTTACCGCCAAAGATACTCCTTAAAACTTTATTCTCGAATACGCGGAATTTGTTTTCTTCCCATTTTGTAAGAGACCATGTTTTGCATCCGTATAGAACAGTCGGCCTGATTATGGTTCTATAAACATGGAGTTTTATATTAAGTGATAGCAATTTGGAACTCAACTGTTTACTGACTGCATGCAAACTAGAGTTGCCGGAAAGCAATCTTTTGTTAATTTCCTTCGACGATTATGGATTAAAGCAACGTATAAAGGCAGTGGAGAGGATTCCATACAGTTAGTGTCATCATGCAGATATCATGATAAATAACCGAACTTCAAGAGGTTCGTCATCACATAACCGGGCTGGCTCTCGAGGCTCTGCCCACGCTCGACTGGTGACGACATTTTATAACACCAGGGGCATCGGTTTCATCAATACGAATGTAAACGCCGTCCACCAATATTTGCAAACAACAAAACCTGAGATCTTTGCCCTAACTGAGACCTAGGTCGATTCGTTAACTGATTCGACACATCTTCGTTGCTCAGGATACGACTTACATTCGAGATTCCGTTTTAAGGGCGGAGTCTACGTCTTCGCGCGGTCTATATGATCTTTTTGTCAAGGATGTTCTATAGACACGGAGCTTTATGTTATGTTTGGATTTCAGCAGTTTACTGGCTGCATGCCAACTAACGTTGCCAGAGTGTAGTCGTTTGTTAATTTCCTTCGACATTTCGTTACTGGCCGTCAGTATTGTTCCCAGATATTTAAACTCATCTTGCCCCTGATGTTTATATGTGTTCCCTGAGGTCCACCTGCTCTCGCCGTAATCATACATTTTGTTTTTTCTTCATTTATTTCTAGGCTCACCTCTTCTGCCGCCTGGATGATGGTTTCACTGTCAGTTGCTAGATTATCGCCCAAAACGGCGATGTCATCCCCATATGCGAGTACTTGTGTGACCTCGTTCAGGGATGATCCGGTCATGTTGTGGTCTTGTAGCTTTCTGATGATATACTCCAGCACAAGATTAAAAATACATGGTGAAAGGCCATCCCCCTGTGTTAGCCCATCGGGGATTTCAAATGGTTCTGAGAGGTAGTTTTCTATTCTAACTCCAGGGCTCTGGGATCTGAGGGTCGGCTGTATGTACGTCTGGTGCATTTATTTGTGGTTGATGGGTGCGCACATTGAGCAGGTTTTAGTCCGTCGCGGATATCAAATGGTTCTGAGAGGTGATTTTATATTCTAATTCGCCCTTTATTTTCGTTCATGCAGATTTGAATGAGGGCGGCATATTTTTTCTGGACTCCCAGCTCAATCACAACATGGTGAAATCTTTGCCTTGCGACTGAGTCGTAAGCTTTTTTGAAGTCAACGAACAGTTGGTGGACCGTCTCTCCATATTCCCATTTCTTTTCCTTACTATGAACATTTGGTCGCTTGTTGATCGGTTCCTACGGAATCTGCACTGATAATCTCCCAGAATTTCTTCTGCATATGATGTGATTCTCCCCAGCACGACATTTGTTAGTATTTTGTATGTGGTTGGGAGCAATGATATTCGTCTGTAATTTTCGCAGTCATATCTGTGGCCTTTTATATAGATGGATATTGAGGCTTTCCATTCTTCCGGAATGACTTCCTTAACCCGTATTGTTTTAATCAGTTGCTGGGTCTTTCAAGCAGTTGCCTCTCCTCCATGCCTCATAAGCTCTGCCGGTATGCAGTCGACTACGGGAGCCTTATTATTTTTCAATAGATTTATTGCGTCTACAACTTCGTTGAAAGAGGGCTTTGGGATCAGAGGCTCGTCTGTATGTAGGACTGGTGCGTTTGTGGGTGTACACATTGAACAGATTTTCAAAGAACTGCTTCCATATTGTGACGGTGTTGTTTGTTTCTGTGACCAGACAGCCGTTTGTGTCTCGGACTATTTTGGTTCTCCCTCGGGAGCCGGCATACATATCTCTGACATTCTTTGCTCTAGAATTTTCTAGGATTTGTTCGATTCGAGTCTTCTTCCATTCGCGTTTTTTGCAGTTGAAAGGTCTCGTTATCTCTTCCCGAATCGTCGCGTATCTTTCTGCGTTGACCTCATCATATCTATGTAAGTGGATCACTCTGAGGCGTTTACGTTGTTCGATCTTCGCCTTGCACTCATGGTCAAACCAAGGTTTGGACTTAATTGTTTTCTTAAATCCTTATAACTTTTATGCTGTTTGTTTGATTAAGTCTCTGATCGATACCCATTTAGTGTCCACATTATTGGCTTCCTCTTCCTTACTACTCCCGTTCCTGAGGATGCTAAATCTATTCGTTAGTTCGTCTTGACATTCAGCCCTTTTGCGCAGTTCTTTTAGTTTATCAATGTCGAACTTTTTGTTGGTCTCCCGTAACTGCTCATGTGGGTTTGCTTGACTCCTAATTTTCCCCATCACTAGAAGATGATCTGCTCCTCTATATGATCTTACGTCAAGGATGTTCGAGTGGTATCTTTTCTCTATGAGGAGGTGGTCTATTTGGTTACACGTTACGTCGTCGGGTGATATCCATGTGGCTTTATGAATCTGCTTGTGGTTGAACATCGTATTTTTCACTACTTGACCTTTTGACGCTGCGAACTCGGTAATTCGAATTCCATTATCGTTTAAAACGTCGTTGTAGGCTTTTCTTACCTATAGTTGGTTGAAAGATATCTTCCTTTCCAATTTTCCCGAGTTCCCGAGGAGGATTTTAACATCGAATGATGAGATCTCATCAAATACTTCCTCTAGGGTCTCGTAGAATGTGCCCTTCGTTTATTCGTCGGCAGATTATGTTGGGGTGTGTACATTTATAAGTATGGGCCCTGTATTTTGAGCACCGACATTCGATCATTAATAAATCTCACTTCTTTTACATGGGGCGTGATCGTCTTGCCTATGATGAAGCCGGTTCCGAACTTATGTGTGTCGGTACCTCCACACACCAGTGTAAATCCGTTGGTTTCGATTACTTGATGTGGGAGTCGGACTTCCTGAAGCGCGACGATCTCCATTTTATATTGCTGTGCGTTTTCATCGATCGTCTATATCGTTTTTCTCTACGTCTTCGTTTTGCCGAGTCGGTCTTTTCTTGATGATTTGTTTTGTGGCGTTTGTAACAGATACACACACAATACACAAGCAAAATAGTGAAGAACATCGAACGAAAATCGAATAAGAAAATGCATCAGAGCCGTATACCATAGCGATAACATAACAAAATCCACATCAGTCGAATGTACTTAAGTTTAAAAATCGAATTCGTACACACGGCGGTGGCCTGATGGGTTGCGCTTTAGTACAATTTTTGGTGATTCGAACTGTCATAGCGTCAGTTCGAATCACACGTTCTTCACTATCATTCCAAACGCTATAGTTCCCTTATGGTAGTGTCGGCTCATCACACCAACGCCTACCGGGTTTTTCTTGGGATTGGTTTTTGTATATCGATTAATCACGTTTGTTGTCACGAGTCTTGGGGTTTCGAATAGTCCGCCATATCAGAGCCCCGTTTTGATATGGTAAGGTCTGCTTACTGCTCTGATTCGACCCGGTGTTGTAGAGGCGACGGTATAATATAGCCGGTATACCCCTGGCCGCAAACCATCCAATATGCACGGTGACGCGTAACACCCTGGTTTAGGGGGATGGTAGATTTTTGTGAGTATTCAAGTCACGAAGATTAAGATGGGCCGGACACGTGGCGCGAATGGGCAACGATAGGACCGTGCATAGAACTCTTGACGGTAAGCCAACGCGAAAGAGACCGACAGGGCGGCCGCGGTGGAGATGGGAGGACAATGTTAGGTTGGATCTCGATGAGATCGGATCGGATGGTCGAACGTGGAAGGAGAGCGCTCGGGACAGGGAACAATGGCGGAGTCGAGTCAGTGAGGTCATGAACTTTCGGGTTCCTACAGGCCAATAAATAGTAAAAAAAATAGTAGTCGATTTTTGTGAGTTACTCCTCGCTAGCCAGTCTGACCCAACTGGAAGCATATGCTTCCGTCAGCATAGCCTGATCGATTCATTGTAGTTTAAGCCCCGCACCACGTCAACGTTCTTACCAAGCGGGGGAGTATCTAAGAATATAATATTTATATATATATATATATATATATATATATATATATATATATTATATATATGCTATATATATACTACATATATACTAAATATATACTAAATATATACTATATATATACTATATATATACTATATATATACTATATATATACTATATATATACTATATATATACTACATATATACTATATATATACTATATATATACTATATATATACTATATATATACTATATATATACTACATATACTCAATATATATACTATATATATACTACATATATACTACATATATACTACATATATACTATATATACTATATATATACTATATATATACTATATATATAATATATATACTATATATATACTATATATATACTATATATATACTATATATATACTATATATATACTATATATATACTATATATATACTATATATGTATATACTATATATATACTATATATGTATATACTATATATATACTATATATATACTATATATATACTATATATATACTATATATATACTATATATATACTATACATATACTATATATATACTATATATATACTATATATATACTATATATATACTATATATATAAAACCATATAATGTTACTAATAAATAAAGATGCTACGTAGATTTGCCAGATCAAACCACGCACCGCACGGTTGGTGTATACCTAGTAAATCGAACCCAGCATTCCCAAAGAGTGACACAAGTTGATTCTTGTATTCTAGTTCAAAGGGGTAAAGCAATCGTTTATATTTTGGGCAAGCGTTAGAGTTATGTAAAATATCAATACTTAAAATTTAACAATGCCAATCAATTGAAAACTAAAAGCAAATGAGTCTTATAAATTCCATGTCTACCCTTCTAACACGACTCAAATGAAAAGATGAAAAGAACTCAAAATAAAAAAACAAAACCGAAAAAAACATACCGTGTGGTCCGTTCATTTGTGATAATCCAATATTATTGAGCAAATTGCGTTTTTGTAATTCTTGAATTCGAAGAAACTCTTCCTGTTGGTGCAACTGATGGTGCTGCAGATTAACATGATGTGGATTTTGCAGTAGATGCTGGTCTTCCAGATGTTTATTATTTTTCATCATCACAGATCTGAAGGCATCCTCCCAGTCTTCTGTTGGTTTTGGTGGCGACATAAATGTTGATGGGTTATAGTATGGGAAGGGCACAGGTGAACATAATGATGATAAAGGGGATGAAGAGGAGGATAATAAGTATGTTTCGGGATTTGTCATAAAATTTATACCATTTGTCGTAGCGGTGTCGTTTATTGTGCAATTTTGATATCCATCGATGCCTGATTTTTATTGCAACGTGATTATTTATATAGACGTATTTTGGAAAAATAAACAAACAAAGAAAACAGAAAAACAAATAGCCGAATAATTATGAATTTCTTTTTACGTATAAAATTATTATAAAATCTACAATGGTCTATCGTGGAATTGTAGGAGGAGTTGCCAGAAACAAGAAGGTTCAATTAGTTTCGCTTTTTAATTTTCGATAACATCTTGTTAGATTTTGTAAATTTCATTTTATTTTTGAACAAACAAACGAACACACACACGTTAAAAAATCGCCTTTTTTGCATATTAATTGTTTAAAAATTGTAATAAGATAATGGTAGTGGTTAAAATCATAACAAACAAATACTGTAATTATATTTTTAAGTATGCAAAAAGGATGGAAACATTGTGAAAGTATCCGTGCAGGTATCTAAAATGTACTGATTATTTTTATACTGAAAAATTTATATTATAATCTAACGTTTAAAATAAGTTTTCAATTAAATATCATGTGATTGTTTTGTAAGGTACGGCGGAGCGAGTTAACTTCAATATAATTTAAATGCTAATTGTTCTTAATGATTAGATGCAAAACATCATTCCTTGGGGCTAAATACTATAATGGTAAGAACCATTCCTCAAGAATCTAGATTGACATTTTCGCATAATGGAAGACACAAGATTGATAAATTAATAAATGTTTTCTATTTAAATGTTCCTATATATATATATATATATATATATATATATTTCTGTACACAATTTTGCAAACTACATTTTATAAAAATTGTCTCAAAAATATATATCTGTCTGTAGAGAACTTAGCAAACTATATATTATAAAAAAATTGAAAAATGAAGAACTTATTGACGAACTGGGAGATGAAGAATGTGCATGCAACGAAGAACATGCCGCATATTGTTCTCTCTAATCACGGTTTAAAAGGCATGTACGATCAGTTCGTGATCCCTGCAATTGTTCCCAGCTGGCTAATTCCAAACATTTTCAATGAAGTAAATCTGCATTGTCTAGCCCTGTTTCGATCACAATGCAAAATTGTGCCCAAACGTTACTGCCGTTGAAAAATAGAATTTTAACAGGGATAAAGATACGGTGATATTTTGAGCACATCGCCCAATCTAAAAAGTTTATGATTACCTTTAAAATGTCATAAGATACAGCATGGACGTTAGAGACAAATAGTAAATGGAGAACAAATGAATTGCTTGCGAACATAAATTGATTCTGAACATTACAGCAACAAACCAAGGGAGAAAGACAATACTGTCCCCGGAAACCCAACAGGGAATCTAGGACTGTCATAAGGTCCGGTACCGAAACCATCGCATCACTGCCGGCTAGAAGAAACGAGGAGGAAAAGCTCCTGTGCTCGACAGGATCCCAGACAGAACTATCACAGCTGCGCTTAGAACGAAACCGGAGGTATTCCAAATCGGATGCAGAAATGCCTAGAAGAAGCACTATTTCCCGACGTATGGGAGGTCCAGTACTTAGTACTCCTGCCAAACGCAAGATATAAACCATCAGTTAGGCCATCATCCTATCGCCCCCATTGCACGCTCAATGATTGAATTGGTAAGGAGGTTGTGTATAGCGTCTGATTGTGCAAATCGAGGTTCATCTGACGACTCTTGCGATTGTGCAGTTCGGCACAATTATTGAGTGATAGGTAAGGGCCCAAAGTCCAGCCGTCCGGTGAAATACCACCCCATTATGCTATGGGCTTCGTGAACTGATTGGGAGAAATGCTTGAGCATCTTTCAGAGCTTGGCTGATGGAAACGGAGCTTGGCTGATGGTCGAGAAAAAATAACCCTGTGAGTAGGGCATTAGAATATACTCATAGCTAGTCCGGCTTGTCGTAAGAGGTGACTAAATGCCGAGTGGTAGGTGGGGTCCCAACGCCCTATCACCGATGATATACCACTCCATCAAGCTATAGGTTTCGTAAAATGGTCGGGAGATATCCCCCATCATATTTCGGAGCTTGGCTGGGGGACTATAACGTTTGGGACGATAGTGAAGACCGTGTGATTCGAACTGACGCTATGGCGGTTAGAATCACTAAAAATTGAACCAATGCTTACACATCAGGCCACTACCGCGTGTCCGAATTCGATTTCTAAACTCAAGTACACTCAACTTATGTGGAATTGTTATGTTATTGCTATGGTATACGCCTCTGATACATTTTCTTATTCGATTTGCGTTCAGTGTTCTTCACTATTTGCTTGTGTGTTGTGTGTGTCTCTGTTAGAAACCACACACTATTCCCTCCTCAATAACTTTGTTACGATCAACTTCGTGTGCGAACGACGGAGCGAGGAACGAGCGAGCAAGAGAACGTCGGAGCAGGCGAGTGTGCCGGTGCTCTATGCAGAAGTCATGAACGTAGTCGTAGTGCGGAAGTCGTCGAAACGCCACAGGACTATGTCAGGGGGAACGTCATGCAAATATTATGATAAATAACCGAACAAATTCATCATTGCATAATCGGGCTTGACTGGTAACGGCATTTGTAACATCAGGGGCATCGGTTTCACCAATACGAATGTAAACGCCGTCCACCAATATTTGCAAACAGCGAAACCTAATATCCTTGCCCCAACTGAGACCCAGGTTGATTCGTCAATTGTTTCGACATATCTTCGTTGCTCAGGATACCACTTAAATTCGAGATTCTGTTTTAATGGTGGAGTCTGCGTCTTCGCGTGGTCCAATCTGGCTTGCCAAAGGATGGAGGCGTTGGAACCCAATAATATGGACATCATATGGTTGGGGGCCGTACTGAGGAATTCTGTTAAATTTCTTTGTTGTCTTTACCGCCCCCCAATGATGATCGACCGGCGACACTCTTTGAACATCTTTCACGTACCGTCGACTGAATACAGATCAACCCCTCCGGTTTCTAAAATCATCGTCCTTGGCGATTTTAATGTACAAAATTCCGACTGGTTGGTGCACTCTAACAGAGCCGATGAGGCTGGGAGGCTCGTGGAGATGTTCGTTGTTAGTCACAAATTAACTCAGCTCATGGAGGAACCAACGCAAGTGCCGGATGCCCGAGGCGATTATGCGAACACCCTGGACCTGTTTTTGACATCCGAACCGAGAATGTATACCGTAGAGGTTTCTGTGGCACTGGGAAACTCAGATCACTGCTTGGTATCTGCCGCGCAACCACTTGCATTTCAAACGAATAATCGATCTAAGCAACTTCGCCATGTATGGGGGTATGGGGCTGCTAACTGGGACGATTTGCGAGATTTCTTCGCATCCTTTCCATGGTCGGAGGTGTGCTTCGGAGACTCCGATGTTAACGCTTGCATGGAGTCGGTCACAGAAATTATTCTTCTTGGAATGGAGATCTACATTCCGCATTCCATTAAACGATGTTCATCTGATAAGCCTTGGTTTGATAAAAAATACGAGCAGATTACAGCGGCAAAATATAGAGCTTTTAAACAATGGTGCTCCAATCCCACCGAGGTGAACAGAACGAATTTCGTTAGAATCAGAAACGCGTGCAACCAAGCGATTGATACCACGAAGAAGACTTACGGCAGAGTGACAAATGGACTCCTTGAGTGCCGGACTGGTTCGCGTCCCTTCTGGTTAATGGCAAGGTCTGTCAACAGTAACTTCGCTTCCTCCCCTTTTCCCCGTTAGTGACGGGTAACGGGATTCAAAAGAAAAAGCTAATGTGTTCGCGAATTTATTTCCCGCGAATTCAAACCTCGATGCCCGTTTTTTTGAGCCGTCTGCGATGGCGCCGGTACGGTCTTCTATGCGGAATGTGAGGTTCCGCCCGCGTACTATTCAACGGATTCTACGTGGAGTGGACTGTAGGAAGGCGACCGACCCGGACGGAAGACCAGCAATAATCCATAAGAGCTGTGCTCCAGAACTATCGCCCGTTCTTGGCAGACTCTTTCGCTTATCTTATGAACGATGGACCTTTCCTACCTGCTGGAAAGTCGCTCGAGTTAACCAATTCCAATGAGGGGAAAAAGATGTCTCCCACAATTACCGAGAGCATCACTGTCTATGTAATCTAAGGTAATGGAAAAGGTCATCAACGCCGAGTTAATTAAGTATTTGGAGTGCAACGGACCTCTGGATGATCTTTAATACAGATCCTGTGTCAGGCGGTCCACGCGAGATCTTTTGAGCCTTATAACTGATATATGGACATCTGTGATTGGGGGGCGTGGTGAGTCAAGGGCGATCACATTGGATATCTCCAAGGCTTTTGACCGCGTCTGGCCCGGGGCATTGCTGAGAAAACTTCGTTCATATGGACTTTCCCAGCAGCACTGCGACTGGACGAAGAACTTCCTCGAAAATACATCTATCCGGATTGTCGTGGACGGCGAGTGTACGAATGTATATCCTGTTAATTCCGGAGTGACTCAAGATTCTATTTTGGCGCTAACCTTGTTTATGCTTCACATAAAAGATTTGTTGCGAGTCGACGGATAACAGGGTGTTCAGTTTTGCGTATGATAGTACACTTGTTTACTCTTTTTCGAGTGATCGACCGATTAGTGCATCAGCGTCGCACCAGCTGAGATGTAGCCAGATCGACTCTCTGAATCGGGATCTGGATAAAGTCCTGCAGTGGAGAAATGCTAATCTCGTCCACTTCAATGCAACGAAGAACCAATATACAACATTCACAAAGAAAAGTTGATCGTCGGTTCCACAGCTGGTGATGAATGGCCAGGCCCTCGAATCTGGGGAAAGCGCGACATTTTTCGGCGCGTCATGGTCTGTGGGAGTTGCCAGATCCGCATCAGGAACACTGAGTTATCTTTTTAGAGCCAAGAAATATTTTACTCCGGCTCAACTTCTTCTCCTGTATAAATCCCAAATTAGACCCGTGCTCGAATATTTCTCTCATGTTTGGAGCTTTGCTTCTTAACATATCCTCGACATACTTGACATAATTTCAGACAAAGCATTGACCCAGAAATTAGTTTCGAATGTAATCCCAATGCCTATGTCTGGCATTGAGATCACTTCAAATTCAGAAGTTTCCAATGATACTAAATAGTTTCCTTAAGTCGGCTTACAGCTACTGCTTTTTTTCAATTTATGTATTCCCACCAGAAAAATAAACATAAAAAGCTCTGCTCCTAAACATATTCTCGACATACTTCAGATCATATAGAGACGAGCGATCCGTCTGATTGGGGACTCGGCGCTGACGTCGGGACTACAGTCGCTATCACATCGAAGGCGTGTAGTTGACATCTGTCTGTTTTACAGGTATTGTTACGGATACTGTTCTTCGGAGATTCGTGGTATGGTTCCGCGTAATTCGGTTATTATGCGCTAAACGAGACAATCCGACGGATCGCGCCAGTTCGCGGTTCATCTCCCGACGTCGCAAACATTCCTGTATCAGAACTCGTTCCGGTACAGAGCGGGGAAGCTGTGGAATTCCCTCCCTGGACAAGAACTGCAACAGTTATTTGGTGGCATCTCGGGGCGCCATGCTGGCGTTATAGGTTCGCCTCTCCCGAGAGTATATTTTAAAAAAAAAAGGAAAAAAATCCTCGCGGCGCTGATATCGCGAGGTTCGCTATTCCTAGGAGTATATTAAAAAAAAAAAAATTGGATACAATAAGAAAAATACAGGCAATCATATCCGCTAGGTTGCTCACCATAACCGAAAACAATGAAGCCCTATCGGATCACCAATATGGCTTCAGGAAGTCACTGACGCCATCAAAATAGTGGTCGATATAGCAGCCGAAGCAATAAAAGGAAAAAGAAGAAAGGAGAAACAAACAACTACTGTGCCGTCTTAACACTGAACGTAAAAAAATACCTTTACCTCTCTTTCACTTTAACTGGTTGTCCATCAGAAGAGCCCTTAGTCGTATGGGCACTCGAATCTACCTCCTAAAAATCGTCATAACCTACTTCACCAACAAAACCCTGACGTACGATACGTATGAAGGTAGAAATCCTATGATGTGTCGGCAGGAGATCCCCATGGATCGGATCTTGGTCCACTCCTCTGGAATATTATGTACGACCGAGTCTTACAAAAAAAAACAAAAAAAGCTACCACAAGGAGTGGAAATTATTGGATTCGCAGACGACATCGTATTTATAACAATTAAGACGAGCGATCCGCCTGATCGGGGACTCGGTGCTGACGTCGGGACTACAGTCGCTATCACATCGAAGGCGCGTGGCCGACCTCAGTCTGTTTTACAGATATTATCACGGGTGCTGTTCTTCAGAGATTCTTGGCATTGTTCCACGCAATTCGGTTTATATGCGCTCCACAAGACAATCCGACGGATCGCACCCGTTTGTGGTTCATCTCCCGACGGCGCGAACATCCCTGTATCAGAACTCGTTCCGTTACAGAGCGGGGCAGCTGTGGAACTCCTTTCCCACGCGAGTGTTCCCGGAGCGTTACAACCTGCAACTGTTCAAAAAGAACTGCAACAGTTATTTGATGGCATCTCGAGGCGCCCACTCGACGCTATAGGTTCGCCTTTCCCGAGAGAAGTCTAATAAAAAAAAAAAAAATAAAAAAAAAAATTGCTAAGCATATTAGCGATGTGGAAACTGCCACCAATGAAGCAATTCAACTGATTAAAAAATGTAACTAAGATTAGAATCGCCGCGTGTGCAGTTTAGTGGACTAAATAAAAATACCCATAATAAGAGAAGAAGAAATAAACAGGGGCTCAAGGACCCAAGAACCCCCTGCAACCAGAATAGCAGAGAAGTGTCAACCAAGAAGCGGTTCGACGTAAAGATCGGTTACAATTGGCCGGACTAGAACTAGCTGACTACAAATCGGAGGTAGTCCTAAATAACTAGTCGAATCGCCTAGAATATGTCAACTTCGAATTCGGAAGATACGAACAAAGGAAGCTGTCGAGTATTTGGGACATATCGATGGTGTAGAGCAAGAAGGGCCAATCTGCATTCCAGAAATAGTTTTTAAAACTTACTTTGTGATTGATTGCTGTTGAAATATTTAATTACAGCATCTATACAAAACATATTCGGTACTACTGTTTTTTAAAGACTTAAAAAACAAATATTCTAATCTCATAAAATATTTTTTTACTATTTAAAAAAATTATTTGTAAAGCTTTATGCAGATTGGCCCTTTTTACATGAGGTGGCTCGAGGGTAGTGTTAAGTGAAAAGGGGCAATCTGATTTTTTTTTACAGAAGGGCCAATCTGACAGTTTGGCCCTTTTGCGTAACTTTTTGCCTAACATTTAACTTGCTATAAATAAAAGGGCCAATCTGCAGTTTGGCCCTTCTGTAAAAAAAAATCAGATTGACCCTTTTTGCGCTACACAATCGATAATATGCTCAAACATCCGACTAAAATTTAAGTCCCACATAAAGAATGGGAGCAAAATACTCCGCAGGCATACATACGTCCTGTTCGGACACTGGCGAACCCGGACGTAATAAGAGAAGTATCCTGTAAAGGGTAGTCGCATCAACATTAGCGTATGCCGCGCCAGTGTGGGCAGAAGCTCTACAAACAAAACGATGGAAGGAAGTGATGAGAGCAACACATAAGCTTTACGCATTAAAGTCCATTTGGGGTTTCAGGATGAATTCCGGATTAATTAGCGTTTGTCATAGCCGGACTCTTCATAGATAATCTAGTTGAGGAGATGCTTCGAATTTATAAAAGGCGAACCGCGAGGGAGGAAGTGCCTAGTGGAATGGCAACAATAACGCTAGAAGAAAGAGAAGCTTCTGTCGCCATACAGCAGGCCAGAAACACGAGCTTAAAAGGCAGATGGACCTTTATACTCATCCCATCCGTGGAAGTCTGGGTAAAGAAACTGTAATTACCACCTTATGCAGTTCTTGTCGAAGGATGGCTGGTATTGAAAATACGTAAACTGTTTCGGACAACTCTCTGTCCACAATGCGAAGAGCGAGACGAGGATGCTGAACATATAATTTTTACATGCGGTCGTTTCGCCCAAAGGAGAAACAGCCTCCCGAAGCCAAGACAGTTTGTAGATTACATGATGCGGTCAGAGGAGTGCTAGGTCGAAATTAGTACTCTAGTAACCCTACTACAGAAAAACCTACACGAACTCGTCAGACCAAGACGAGAAGTCGCAGAAAGCAATATGAGACCAGTCTAAAAAGCTAACCAGCCCCGCGAGGGAAAACCTAAAATCAGTCCCGTGGGAAGATGCAACGGTGTGTTTTGGTACATAGGCGCAACTTTGTAACATACTGTACAACTATGTGAATTGGGCATGCCAGAGAATGGGACCTATGGTATCTTTGGAAAATTACAAAATTACAAAAACCATATGGTGTCAGATCAGGAGAATACGAAAGTTGCTCTTTCATGTTGGTAGATTTTTTGGTCAAAAAGTCGCTCTATTTGAAACAGATTAAACTCTTTTGGAACAAACCATACGCGAGGCTTCTCATGGACGAAACATTAACTAAATTATCGAAGCTGATTCATGAGATGGATAATTTTTTTGTAGCGAGCACCATTTTTCCCCTTCAGTAATTGCCGTTGGACACAGTTTCGGATGTGGTAAGTTTTCAACACATTCAAGGTTCTTTTTGAACACTTTATATCTTATCCCCGATATTACAGAGCCCGAGGACCTTTTCCAACATTTTCAGAGCATCCAAACAAGAAATTCCGTTCGCAAAACTAAATTACAAACAAATTGTTTGTCCAATATATTTTTTTTTCAATAGTAAAAAATCACCGATAGCACTTGAGGTAAACTAATGTCTTTGGCTGCTGACAGCATACTTGTTGCCAAATGGCGCTCAACCAATGGATGACAGGTGTATTTTTTTAAGAAACCATGAACTCAGACCCAATTATAATTTGAGTGAGTGGTATTAATTAATATTTAAAAAAAAGTTTTTACTCCATAACTGTTTTTGTTCTCTAATTTGCATTTAAATAATAATTTTTTAAATGTAGCCACGTCTGTCTACATTACCTAAGCCGATCTAACATTTTAAAGGTATCATTTTGTGTGCGGTTTATAAAAAACAAAAGGTTATCAATCACCACCAATTACACTGCCGTAACGCGTGTTATGAACCCTGCTAATCAACACGATTTCCGAGTAAATATTCGTTCTGCAACACTACAAGCTAACGCAAACAGATCTGTATTTAAACTACAACACTCGGCTGATAAATCTATAAGGGGCATTCGCTTTTTTAAATACAACTTTTAATTGGATAAACTTACCGTTCAATAGATCTGGTAGATGAGATGTAATCACACTACTTAAGTGGTTACTCTGATTATTGCGGGTGTCACTATCCAACTTATTTTTAAGAAAAGGTTGAAATGATGACGAAGAAAAGAAGCTATTGTTATCATCAAATAGATTTAATTTTGAAAGGCAAGCTAGAAGAGAAGATCATCATATTACAAGATGATCACAAACAAATATGGGTAACAAATTAATCCATTTACCTGTTGTATCGATGATATTACTACTACTATCCATACTTGTTAACTTTTGTGTTATTGGAGGTGAACCAATTCGATCAGTTTCGCTTGTTTCATCAAGTTCCGCTGTAGGACTGGCTGGTGCCGAATCTGGAGATGATGACGAAGACAATTTACTATTTGTATCCTTATTACTGTCACCACTGCTGCTGCTACTGGTACTGCTGCTACTACTGCTGCTAATGCTGCTACTTTTGTTTTTATGATTTTCTAAGTGTGCATTCGTGTTTTGTGTACTGCGGTGATTTGGAAAACTCCCTGGTGAACTATTACCACTAGTACCGCTCTCAGTAAGGAACGGTGATACTCGATGTTCGCTACTATTGCTGCTTGATGAACTGTAATCATACAACCAATAATGATTTTATTTAATAATAAACACAAGCAATGCACACACAATGTAGAGTTCGCAATAAAACCCAACGTACCTTAGTGATCTAGTAAAGGCTTTCTTTCCGTTTACACCTACATTCTTACCACTAGAATCTTTACCAAAATCTTCGATTAACTTCATTTCATCGTCTACATTCAGGTGGCTAAGTTTCGAATCATTCTTAAATTTGCCCGTCGTGGTGTTATGTGATTGCTTATCAGACGATTTCTTATTCGATCCAATCGCGGATGTTTTCGTTGTTGTCGTAGTATCCACAGCTCCATTTGTTGAGGAATCCTTTGCCCCGTTAACTTGCGTCGAATTGTTTTCATGTAAGTTATCCTTGTGAACGTGAGCTTGGTCTTTACTATTACTATTCGGATTGTTGTTCTTTTTAATCTTCTCGGTTTTACACTTTTTGCCCCGTCCTTTATCTTTTTTAGCACCATTACTAGATCCATTTGCTAGTTCTTTATTGCTTGTAGGTGATACCGAAAGACTCGGCCATGCATCCTTTACCGTCCCGCCCACCGTACCGTTTCCTAAAATAAATATATTTTTTAATGTTGTGCGCCTTTTTTACATGAAATGAATTTAATTTAATTTGAATGTTTTAATACCATGTATAACCACACCGGATCCAGAATTTCCCCCTGAAGACGTTCCACTTTGCGCACCATTCGTTGCCGAAGTAGCTATTAACACTTCATGCAGTCTCTTCTCATACTCTTGATGTTTCCCCTGGTGCATTTCCTATTGAAAATTATGTCAGTATTTATTTTAAGGCAAGATGCTAATAAAATCATTACCTCTTTAGTGAAACTAGCCTCTGAATCACCCAACTCATGCAAATACATACAATCACTTTTGGGGCATTGTTGATTTTTCATGAAGTGACTACAGTATTTGGTCGTTCCTAAGCTGGTTTTTATTGGTCGGCCGTCTATAGATATATTGTTAACACTTTGTATTGCCCGTAGGGCATCACAATTATGAACATACGTTACGTAGGCCGACGCAGAGGGGCCCTGTTAAGACGACATTATGACATCAGCTGTTTCCTACCAATTTAGACACTTACCTGTACGCCTGCATACGTTGTACTTGGATTTATCACAACTTTATGAATTTTGCCATATTTTCCAAAGTACTCATGTCTCTTTAAGATCTACGGAAAATGGAAACACAAGTTTGAGGGTAAGATATTGATCATCGACACATTTTATTTCAATCACACTATTTTGTTATTATTTCCTATACATCCTTTTTCTTGTCCACTGTTGCGCCGTACAATATGTTTTGATACTAGAAGGGCAGCAGTAACCCCTTTTATCGTGTGTACATTATAAAAAAATTCACCTCTAGAGGTACGTTTAAAAATTCGGCGTGGAGGGAATATGACAATAAAAATTGTTGAATCTTATTGACGAAGACACAAAATCCCTTTAATTTAGTAAAAAGTCATCATGCTGGTATTACAAAGCCCCCGCTTGTTAAAAACCTTGACGTGGTGCGGGTGCTGAAACTAACTATAAGTGAATCACTCAGGCTATGCTGACAGAAGCATATGCTTCCAGTTGGGTCACCCATCTCAGACTGGCTAGCGAGGAGTAACGCACAAAAATCTGCCACCCCTAATCCAGGGTGTTACTCGTCACTGTGCCCATTAGATGGTTTGCAGCCAGGGGTATACCGGCTGTATTATACTGGCGCCTCTATGACACAGGGTCGAATCAGAGCAGCAAGCAGACCTTACCATATCAAAACGGGGCTCTGATATGGCGACTATTTGAAACAAAAAGACTCGTGGAAAGAAAAAATGAATAATCAATATACACAAAACAATCCCACGAAAAACCAGAGAGGCGTTGGTTTGATGAGCCGACACTACCATAAGGGAACAAATCATCAAGAAAACACCGACTTGGCAAAAAGAAGACGCAGAGAAAAACGGAAAAAGCGGGATATACGCGTCGGCACCTGGAATGTTCGAACCTTATATAAACCAGGTGCGATACAGATGGTTGTAGAGAACGCCAAACAGTATAAAATGGACGTCGTCGCGCTCAGGAAGTCCGACTTGTGGGGGTTTTTTAGGTATTCCCTAAGAACCACCCATTTCCGAAAATTACCGGTCTTCTACTTACCTGCAAATGAGCAGCGTAAGCTAACTCCGCATTACCTCTCATCGGAAAACATAAGTCCACGGCAAGACTATCATCTAGCCGTGACATCAAACTTTAACCTCGGGGCAGGCTTGCATGCACCGCATCATGTCCCCGAAACCTAATTTGGTTACCTCATCAGGTAACCAGCATTTATCCATGAACATGTCAATGCGCAATGCTAAAAAGCATTTTCTCATACATGTGCATGACATGTTCATCCTCACCACTGCTAAACCATCGGTCGATCGTCCAAACAACAACCTACAGCGCAGACCAAGCGAATGGATGGTCTGGGAAAAGTCAATAGGACGCCGCTGATGCTTGGGAAATAATCAGAGTGAGAACTAAAGAAATAACCCCAGCGGTTTCGCTTTGATGCAACGGTCGTTTGGTTAGATTTGTTGTTGTTAACCGACATGATGTGATTTCCGATGGAAATCTCATGGGCTAGCAAAAATGGAGTTGCCGTATGGCAAACGAGTAGCTAAACTCAATTATGCATTATCTGCATAGTATAATGAGTTTAGCTATGCGCCCATTTGGAAAACATGATATTTCAGGTGAATAGCATGGACGGTGGAATATGGGATAATGTGACGCGTTGTAGCCGGTCGAAATTAAGTTGGAATTGTGGGTTGGTTCTCCATGTAGTATAGAGAACCCCCACAATCCTACTTACCTGGAAATGAGCAGCGTAAGCTACCCCGCATTGCCTTCCATCTGAAAACATAAGTCCACGGCAAGATGATCATCTAGCCGTGGCATCAAACCTTCACCTCGGTGCATGCTTGCATCCAACGCATCATGTCCCCGAAATATAATTTGATTACCTCATCAGGTAACCAGCATTAATCCCTGAACATGTCAATGCGCAAGCGTAACAAGCATTTTCTCATACATGTGCATGACATGTTCACCCTCGTCTTATCTGCTGAACCATTGGTCGATCGTCAAACAACAACCTACAGCGCAGCCCATTGCTGGCCGCCGAAACATCGACCGATAAGACGTTAGCAATCTGCCTACAAGCTAAATGATGCTGTACGCAGTGGCCAATGAGTAAACATGCATTGCTCCTATACCCTTAGGTTCGCAACACTTGCAACCAATTCCCTATTATCGGCTATCAACCGATCATGGGATTTGGGCGTGAATATGATCGTTGTTTAGGCAATCATACCCACGTTCATGCTCTATGATGACCCTCCTGAAAACCAAAGTAAACACACAGTACCTCACTGTGTTTGTTTTGCTTACCAACGCTCGACCATGGTTCCCCTGGGTGAGACGTATGCTGACGCTTCTGCAAGGCAAATTCCTCACCACCATATCCATGTGCCAGCATATTAATCCAAACGGATAACCATCCAGCCTAACCATTTGCCACCGTCGGCGGGGTTTCTGCTGACTTAATGTCAACAAAATATCTTCCCTCCTTGTGCATCAGAGCCATATGGCTAAATCAAACAAGCTCACCTGGAGCAAGCCCCTCGAAATAGCGTTTCTGTTTACTTGGGATGCAGAAACCTATTTCGTCTCTCAGGCGATCACCAGCGATGATTGACAGCAGCGCTACCGCTGCTTATGCTTGTTCCTTGTAGGAACAGCTGCGGTATCGTTCGTTGTCGATATTTCGAGCGAAGGGGGCCTTACACATGACATGTGATGGAAATCCTCCCATTTAACGCCGTTTCGATCGCCATTGGCCGTGATCCACCACCGTTGCATCTAATGGGATGTGGATTGCATCGAGGAGTCGAAGTTGATCTGTCGATGAGTATACATGTTTTTCAGCAGTTTTAATCTAACGGCGCGGTTACGTCTTAATTTAATGTTTGAGAACTCATTTTGTTTTACGTAGCAAGTTGGTTGAGTCGAAGTCGAAGAATCAGTTTTGTATTTGGCCTGTCAAGTTCGAATCCGTTCCGTGTGTTAACGTTAAAAAGACCTCGTAGAACCGGACTAAGTGGCAGATTAATTGTATTTTAAGAAAATACCAGTGTAAAGCAAAACAATGAAGGATTAAGCAATAAAGGAAACTTGAAATACATAATAAAGAAACTACAGTGTTTTATTTTCTATTCCTCTGTTGCGCACAAGTTTTGGATAATTACGTGGGAAGAACAGTGTACGTCGAACAATTTCCATCGGACTATCAGTGGTGGGCTCCTCGATGGTATAGTGGTTAGTACACCCGCCTGTCACGCTGGAGACTTTCTTTAAACTCGGAGGCGTGCACACCCTCGTGTGCGAGCGGTGGTAACAGGGCGACTCCTGATGGTACGCGTCCCCGGTGCGCTATGGGGAGCGGAAGAAGAACCGACCGGCTCGGTCGGTGGTTGAAAACGACTCAACTGAGGGTTGGAATCCAACTGTTGATCCAACCCCCAGTTCGATGGTGAGTTTTACTTACCACAAGAGAAACGTAAAGTCTCTCTTTGTGGAATAGAGAACCTGATCTCGTAGTGAAGATCATGGTGGTATGTGTGTGTGTGTGTGTGTGATCGTGTAGATCGCATTGTTTAACTCACGCACGAAGGTCGTGGGAAACGAATCCAGAAACATTGAAAGGCAAGGGGCATCACTAATGGTGATGTGCATTGCAGTTGTATAAATAAACCGCCAGTCATCAGGGAAATGGTGCTAATGGATTTTACTATTTACACAATGGGAAATGTGTATCGCTCCTCGATAGTATAGTGGTTAGTATAACCGCCTGTCGCGCGGAAGACCGGGGTTCGATTCCCCGTCGGGGAGCCTCTGGCGCAAGACTAATGACCTTGCCCGAAAAAAACAAATCATTATGGAAAATTTAACAAGCCTCAGGACTTGCTAAATAAGGCCAAGACCGGTTCCCGGTTGTAGTGCCGATTATGATGATGATGATGATCAGTGGTGTTTATGCTGAATCCGCGCCCATGCTTGGTGCACGAGTAATAAAACGCAAAAGAAAGACGTAGGGAAAAACGGAAAAAGCGGGGTATACGCGTCGGCACGTGGAATGTTCCAACGTTATATAAACCAGGCGCGATACATACAGTCGTAGAAAACACGAAACAATATAAAATGGACATCGTCGCGCTTCAGGAAGTCCGACTCCCACATCAAGTAATCGAAACCAAGGGGGTCACACTGGTGTGTGGAGGTACCGACACACATAAGTTCGGAACCGGCTGAATATCAAAAGGAACTAACGAATAGATTTACCATCCCAGAGAATGGGAGCAGTGAAGAAGAGGAAACCAATCATGTGGACACTAAATGGGCATCGATCAGAGACACAATCAAACAAATAGCCCAAAAGGTATTAGGATTTAAGAAAACAATTAAGTCCAAACCTTGGTTTGACCATGAGTGCAGGGCAAAGATCGAACAACGTAAACGCCTCAGAGTAATCCACTTAGAAAGATATTGTTGCGAGCTTAGTGTTCGCTGGCTTAATTATGTTAATAAATGAGAGCCGTTAAATTGATTTTCTTAGTTAACACTTTATTAGTCCGTTAATAACAACCGTTACTTGATGTTCGGTGACTTCTTTCACTCGAGACTTATCGCTTACGTACTTATCGCGCCTTTGACTGCTTACTTACGCTTACTCTGTGTGCGACGTATTTATACCGTTTTTCCTCATTCTGATTCGGCGTTTCGTTTCCGTCCGCTCCATAGCCGCGAATTTTCGACTGCTCATAGTCTCCAGTTTTCCAGCACTTTCTAGAATATTCTAGTACTTTGTTTTGGAGACCTGCCAGATATCACAGCTGATTGTCATATGCGACACAATATGATGAAGTCAAGGCAGAAAGCTGCGCGACGATCCGGAAAGAGATAACGAGACCTTTCAAACGCAAAAAAAAACGCGAATGGCAGAAGACTCGGATAGAGCAAATCCTAGAAAATGCCAGAGTAAAGAACATCAGAAATATGTATACCGGCTCGCGAGGGAGAACCAAAATAATTCGAGACGCAAACGGCTGTCTGATCACAAAAACAAACAACATCGTCACAATATGGAAGCAGTTCTTTGACAACCTGCTCAATATGCGCACCCACCATCCACAAATAAATGTACCAGAGGTACATACAGCCGAGCCTCAGATCCCAGAGCCCTCTTTCAACGAAGTTATAGACGCAATAAATCTATTGAAAAGCAACAAGGCTGCCGGAGTCGACTGCATACCGGCAGAGCTTATGAAGCGTGTAAGAGAGGCAACCCCTCGAAAGGTCCGCCAACGATTTAAGACCGCCAACGAGACAGCACGGACGCTTCTGCCTCGTGATCCGTACCATCGGATCAATTGTGCAATCCGTTTTGGGAATTTTAAATATACACAAGATACCCAATTGCACTATCGGTTCGCGCGACAAGCCTTACTGTGGGATCCTAAACAAACAAATGGATCTTCACACACGCGGCCGAGTGGAATGCAAAGTTATCTGTGCAATCCAAGGCAAATAAACGGATTTCCACACACGCGTCTTAGTGCTGTAAAAGTGCGAGGATATACACGCGAGTCATGTGCAATGCGGGAAAATCCTCTACTGTCTGTTTTCCTTTTTTTCGCACCTCTGTCTGCGTCCCTCATTCATCGATACTCTTGATTGATTTATAATCTTTGGAGAGTTTTTGGTGTCTGAGTGACATAATGTTCGTCATGGAAGGGATGTACCTGGATTTCGGCACGGATCTAGTGGGGCACCTACTACAGGGGCATAACAGCTGTAGTGGTTGCTTTCTTTTATCTATTGCTGGTCCCGACTTGCATCCTTTCCCGAGGCGGTATTGGTTTTCTGTGTAGGGCCATTTCAATGGAGCGGGATTTTTGCGTTGATTCGTGTAACATTCACGGCTTGAGATGCAATTTCTCTTTTGTGTGTGCCAACATTTCTAACCAGAAGCCAACTATCCTTGCACTTAGCGGAACTCAGGTAATTACTAATACAGATATTTCCGAATTTAATCTACCTGGGTATAACTTTTTATTCTGGATATCACTTTTAATCTACCTGGATAAAGTGCCTCTGTTCTTTCCAAATCGTGGTATATCCACATACATACGAAATGATATTGCTTATCAGCTCCTGCCACAATATGGCCTCTGTTCCAACCCAGAATTTAATTTCTCTTGGCTAAAACTACACGTTCGTAAACATATCATACATTACTGCTTTCTTTACAGAAGCCCGAACTTGATAGAAATGCATCCTTTAACGAATTTGATGCTCTATCTGATTCCGTCGATGGGATGTTGATCCTATATCCGCACACTGAGATCGTTAATGCGGGTGATTTTAATGTGCATAACTCTCAGTGGCTTCGTCACTCCGGACGCACATCACATGAAGGTGAATATGTCCAGCCCTTTGCTGATACAAATAGTTTAACTCAACTTGTTAATGGGGCGACACGAGAACCAGACATAGATGGTCATACCGCCAACACACTGAACCTGTTTCTCACCTCTCACCCAAACAAATACACGATTGAAGGTTCTTCGCCCTTGGGCACTTCATACCACTGTGTCGTGTCAGCTAAATTTCCTCTAACCAACAGTAACGTTAATGAGAAAGCTCCCAAAAGAACAGTATGCTTCTACGAGAGAGCCAATTGGGAAGGTCTGAACGACTTTTTTGGGAGGAATTAATTTCCTCAATAATGATGTTGACTCTACAGCGGATACATTGACGGACACGATTCTACTTGGCATGCGAACCTTTATTCCACACCGGATAACGAGTATCTAACCAGAGGGAAATATGTGGTTCGATTCCGGATGCAGAAATGCCATTAAGGCTAGAGTTGAGCTTCCGGTTGTATAAATCAAACAATACTGAGGATAACCGAAAAAGATTTAAGAGAGCTAGAAATGACTGCAATGCGTATATTCAACGCGCCAAGTTCTTGCGTGACCAGAGAGTGAGACAAAAAATACTACACTCTCCCACAGGTAGTAGAAACCTCAGGACATTCGTGAAAAACATTCAAAACTCAGTCTCTTCTTCCATTCCATAGCTTATAGTCGATGACAGACCAATCACCACTGCAATAGAGAAAGTGAATCTACTTGCTGCACATTTTGCAGCCAACTCAACGCTGCCTGATACATCAGTTCCGCCTCAACTTGAGCATAAGTAGCACACCATGAGCCAGATTCTCTTCCGAACGCGTACTGTTGCCCGCATACTCAAAGAGCTAAACGCGCACAAATCCGCTGGTCCGGATGGCATTCCCCCAATCCTCTTCAAGAAATGTTCCTCTTCACTCACTAAATCACTGCGAAAACTCTTCCATTTGTCTTACTCTATTGGCCGTTTCCCAAATAGATGGAAGTCAGCGAACATTTAACCAATTCCCAAAAAGGGCAACAAATCGTTCCTCTCTTCTTATCGACCCATAGCACTAACTTCTATTCTTTCGAAGGTAATGGAGATCTGATGGCGTACCTTGCCGAAAAGTGGAGCCATTCCATCCACTACCTCAGTGAAGGCGAGATAGTCGCATTGGATATTTCAAAAGGGTTCGACAGAGTTTAGCATCCAGCTCTTTTGTCAAACTTGCATCCATATGGAGTGGACAATTCCCCGATCCAATGGATAAGAGACTATCTTTCTGGCCGTTGAATTCAAGTGGTTCCTGATGGTGTCAAATCCGTCTCCCATCAAAATAATGCAGGTGTTCCCCAAGGTTCGGTACTCTCAACCACTGTCTTCCTGAATTTTATAAAGATCTCTTGTCAATTACCCACAAACGAATTCACTAGTTTGCTGATGATAGCACGTTGAGTTTCTCATACTCATACGAACACTCCCGTCCAAACTCTTCGAACGTCACTACCAACCAGCAACTTATGCTTGATACATTGAATTCAGACCTCAACAAGATATATCAGTGGGGATTATCTAACCGAGCAGAATTCAATGCCTTAAAAACTCAGTGCTGCCTCTTGTCGTCAAAGGTGAACTCCAAAGTAAATATATTGTCTATGAACGGCACTTGCATCGACGAAGCCAAGGAACTATCAATCCTCGGCACTCGAATTAATTCGACTCTTAATTACAATGACCACATATTTGAAGCTGCGAAAATTGCGGCCAAATGTATGCGGTTCCTTAAGCGATGCAAAACATACTTCACTCCATCCAACCTGGCCACTATTTATTTGTCCAAAAATGGAGTTCAACTCCCATATTTGATCAGGCGCATCCAAAACTGCACTACACGTGCTCGACAGGATGCAAAAGCGAGCAGTGAAACTTATTGGGGACCCAGCCCGTAAGTCGATCAATTCCGTCGTTAGAACACAGGCGCAACGTATCACGCCTATATCTTTTCTATAGGTATTACCGGTCGTTGCTCAACTGAACTTGCTGAATGTGTTCCGCCCCTTCAGACATGTTCCCGCGATACCCGTCAATCTGTGATTGCGCACCAGTTCACATGTTTCCTGGTCGTTCTGATGTCCAGACATTCAAGGCCAATATACATCGACACCTCCTTTCCTTATCCACTTCCTCTCATTGCTCCCAACCACATACAAAATACTAACAAATGTCATATTGGCGAGAATCACACCATACGCAGAAAAATACTGGGAGACTACCAGTGCACATTCTGTAGGAACTGGTCAGCGAGCGACCAAATGTTCACAGTAAGGCAATTGCTGGAAAAGAAGTGGGAATACGGAGAGACGGTTCACCAAGTGTTCATCATAATCATCGGCACTACAACCACGATCCGGTATTGGCCTTATTTAGCAAGTCTCTCCACCGGTATCCGGTCCATATCCGAGACCTGTTAAATTGTCCATAATAATTTCTTTTTCCGGGCAAGGTTATTAGCCTTGCGCCAACCTTTCTCAGGATGTCGCTGCATTGGTTCACTGCTTGGCGGGTGCCAAAGTATCTATTTAGGGGTGTCATGTAGAGACTGCATGTCAACGAGAGACGGTTCGCCAAGTGTTCGTTGACTTCAAAAAAGTCTACGACGCAGCCCCAAGGCAAGTACTTTACCATATTGTAGTCGAGCTGGGGGTCCCGAAAAAATATGCCGGCCTCATTCAAATCTGCATGAACGAAAATAAAGGGCGAGTTACAAAAGAAAACCACCTCTCAGAACCATTTGAAATCCGCGATGGACTAAAACCTGCTTAATGTGCGCACCCATCAATCACAAATAAACGCACCAGACGTACATACAGCCGACCCCCAGATCCCAGAGGCCTAGAGCTAGCATAGAAAACCACCTCTCAGAACCATTTGAAATCCGCGATGGACTAAAACCTGCTTAATGTGCGCACCCATCAACCACAAATAAACGCACCAGACGTACATACAGCCGACCCCCAGATCCCAGAGGCCTAGAGCTAGCATAGAAAACCACCTCTCAGAACCATTTGAAATCCGCGACGGACTAAAACAGGGGGATGAACTCTCGCCATGTCTTTTTAACCTTGTGCTCGAGTATGTCATCAGAAAGGTACAAGACGACGATAACATGACCGGATCATTCCTGAATGGGGTTACACAAGTACTCGCATATGGGGATGACATCGCCGTTTGGCCGATAATCTAGCAACTTAGAGTGAAATCATCATCCAGGCGGCAAAAGAGGTAGGCCTAGAAATAAATGAAGAAAAAACAAAATACATGATTACGGCGAGAGCAGGTGAACTTCAGGGGACACACAAGCGTCGGGGGCAAGATATTTGAAAAAGTTAAAGAGTATAGATATCTGGAAACAGTACTGACGGCCGGTAACGAAATGTCGAAGGAAATTAACGAAAGACTGCATTCGGGCAACGCTAGTTGGCACTCAGTTAGTAAACTGCTATCACGTAATATTAAGCTCCGTGTTTGTAGAACCATAATCATGCCGATTCTTCTATACGGATGCGAAACATAGGCTCTCACAAAACGGGACGAAAGCAAATTCCGGGTATTTGAGAATAAAGTCTTATAATGAGTATCTTTGGTGGTAATAAATACGACGAAGAGGCAGGAGAATGCAGAAAACTCCACAACCACGAATTGGAAGAGCTATACCGCAAACCTACAATAGTAACAGTAATCAGGTCGCGAAGATTAAGACGGGCTGGACAGGTGGCAAGAATGGGCGACGATAGCACCGCAAGCGTAGAATTTTTGACGGTAAACCAACGGGAAAGAGAGCGACAGGACGGACGCGACGGAGGTGGGAGGACATTATTAGGTTTGACCTAGAGGATATCGGATCAGCTGGTCAAGCGTGGAAGGAGATTTCACAGACAGGAAACGATGGCGCAGTCGAGTCAGTGAGGTCATGAACTTCCGGGTTCCTATAGACCAATAAATAGTAGTAAATAGTATAGTAATAGTAGGTGTTACAAAGCCATGGTGGCCGCCTTGCTCAGCTAATATTATTGATGTTCTTGATAGAACTTGCATAAATATAAGCATGCGAGTCACTCATACTGCTTGTACTGTAAAGACAAGAGCATGTACTTATAGAATAGGTGAGGTTCGAGACCACACGGACATTGGAGCGACATATCAGACGGACCACAGCAGAGTAATAGACTTCATGCTGAGGGCACAAGAAGTATGTCAGAACAAATAATGTGTACGACGTAGGTGCAACGAGACTAGCGGAGTATAAAGTGAAATATTTCAAGGCAAGGTTACAGCGTTTTGCGAATTAGTGAGGATCGTAATTATAATCAACAGTATGACAAAATTAAATAAAGTTTACCAAAACACAATGCAGCAGTCAACGGCCGCGAATATACATAAGGATATTTCAGCTTCCCACTTAAACTCTATAATTGTTACATTAATGCTTTGGCATACGACATTGGCAATTTTTTTCATTTGTTTCCTTGAAATTTTATTTAAAATTGACATTAAGAAGTCGAAATTATTCACGAAAACAAATTATTTAAGATAATGTAATTGATACATTAATGCTTTGGCATTAGACATTGACGATTTTTTTCATTTGTTTCCTTGAAATCTTATTTAAAATTGACCTTAAGAAGTCGAAATTATTCACGAAAACAAATTATTTAAGATAATGTTCCTTATGTTGATGTTCAAAATAAAATAACATTAAAACTGTAACACATTTACTTACATCCGCATCCGCCAGTCGAGGTGGTAAGCCAACAACGAATACCAAATTCTTCTGCACCACGCGAACATTCGCAAGGTGTTTCCGATTTTCAGTAATTTTTTGCTTCCGCTGTTGATCCCGCTGCCGTTTTTGGGATTTAAGGGCTACCATCTATAAATAAAAAATCATGAATAAGATGATGTTTTTATTTCTTATTAATATTAATTTAAAATTGTTATCAACACAATTTAAAAAGCTACTGAGACCTTGAGGAAACAGTGTCCTATTTTGCAATTGCCCAGTGGAAAATACAATCACATTAACAAACAACCCTAGGCAGTACAACCATCAAAAAACAACGGCGAAAGTGAAAATCTTGTATGCTATGCAAATTGTCACAAGTATCACGGATTTACGACGAAGTGTTGGCCTGTGGGTTTCGTCTTGGTTATGTGCCGGCATTGGCACAGGTTTACCAATTTCCCACTGAACGCGTTCACTGAAACTCCCGGATTGCTCCACCGAATTTGATAAATTCAAACGCTGGTTAACTGATTGAATTTTATTGTTTATTGTTCTATGGTAATTAATGTCTTATTGAGCGAATGTCTTATTGAGCCAATGTATTTTTGAACAAAGGTCTTAATGGGCAATTGTCTTATATGTAATTTACTTGCACAATGTTCACATTTAGTTTTACTTATTTAGCTGCTTCATAATCTTTTACATGGGGTTTTCATTGTTTACAGTATGATAGCACACAACCTACGCAAAACGTTCACATTCAGTTTTTCTTATTTGTCTGCTTTATAATCTTATGCACGGAGTTGGTATTGGCACGACACTGGGAGGAATTTCCAATATCGACCGCACGTTGCGTTAATTTAACTTGCCCCGTTTCCAAGGACAACACTGACTCAAAAATCATATAACTCCGACTCGTTATCACTAAATCCGTGCTCACACTTCGATGGTTGAAACTTGAGACTCTTCGTGTACGCACCGTCGCACGGTACGGTGGACGGCCCGACCGACTTGATGGTTGAATTACGACTCATGGTTTCCACCCTTGGCTCATGGCAAGCCAACTCGCCAAGGGGGTGAGATTCGTCCAGTGGTGAGAGAGGATTTCTTTCTCTCTATGAGGAACCAGGGAGAGATCTCGCTGGATAGATACACACCACCAGTTGATCGTGTAGATAGCTTTGTTTACCCTGGTACTGCGGCCAAGGATAAACGAAACCAAACAAGAGAAAAAGAACAAAAGGAAAATGGACCAAGGGCCTCGTGATGGTGATGAGAGTGCAGCTGGGTAAATACACTGCTTCTCATTACAGAAGCATTAGGTGCTAAAAAGGATTTGGATACTTTACACAATGGGAATTGTATATCGTATCTCTGCCAGCGGAAAGAACTGAATTCTTTGTTTGCTTTTGTATACGCTAAAGAATTTGGTTTGGGCGGCTATGCGGTGATTGTTTGTCGATTGAACAAATGGATCGTGGTAATTAGTATTGCAGCTGAATAAACTAACTGCGCGCCGTTGCTTTTTCCGTTGAACAAAAGGGTCGCCAACCAATGTGCATGTAAGGAAAATAGGTGTGCATGTGTGCAGCAGAATTGCTTGGCAAACAGTGGTGCCGAAATAGTTTTCCTAATACTGTTTAAGTATGCAAAAGAATTATTTTCAGGGAATTTTGAAAATGCATTGGATGCATGAATGGTAAGAATTCTTTGCAGAGACTTGGAATGATACTTTAATGAAGGGAATGTTTGCAGATAACTGCAGATTTGCAAAGGGAGTTGAGGTTGGAATTGTGGGTGGTTCTTGCGTAAAGGTTAAAGAACCCCTACGAGCTGAGCAATCCTTGACTTGGCAATAGCCAAGCAAAACATACTTATGGTGAGTTTATCATCTCCGAAGACTTGCATTCCAAATATTTGATTAACATGGCATTCATGACCTCTTTGCATTACGTTGGATAACATACCAGGTGTACCGGTATGAAGTGAGCGTTTGTTTTTTCTTTTCTTTTTTTTAAAGTAAAAACTATTTTTTTTTTTAAAAAGTAAAAACCATTTTATTCGAAGTATTGGCCATCACTTTCTACACATTTCGACGAGGAAGTCGAAAATTGAAAACAAATGGTAGTCGGAAGGAGCCAAGTCTGGTGAATACGGCGGGTGGGGTAACACTTCCCAACCGAGAGCTTTTACTGTTTCTTTGACGGCTTTTGCTGTATGACTCGGAGCATTGTCATGCAACAAAATTATCTTTCCGTGTCTTGTGGCCCATTCTGGTCGTTTTTCGATCAATACGTGGTTCAAATTGTTCATTTGTTGTCAGTAGCGTTGGGCATCAACAGTTTCGCCAGGTTTTAGAAGTTCATGATACACCACCCCTTCTGGTCCCACCAAACACAGAGTATTGTCTTTTTTCCGAACCGGTCCGGCTTTGCTGTCGATGTTGACGCTTCTCCTGGATGTACCCATGATTTTTTGCGTTTAGGATTTTTAAAATAAATCCATTTTTCATAACCAGTCACAATTCGATGCAATACTGACTTCCTTTCGTGTCGTAGAAGCAACGTTTCACATGTGGTGTTTTTCTTTTCCGCCTGCCTGTCATTAAATTCATGTGACACCCAGTTTCCACACTTTTGGATCCTTCCCAAAGCTTTTAAATGGCCAGAAATTGTTTGTTGTGCAACATTTAACATTTGCGCCATTTGTTTTTGGCTTAAAGTGTTTTTGACTAATAGTGCGCGGATGGAATCTCACATCCCGCATCGAAGACCGTACCGGCGAGATCACAGGTGGCTCCACAAGGCCGGGATCGTGGTTTGAATTCGCGGAAAATAAATTCGCGAACACATTAGCTTTATCCTTTGAATTCGTAACTATCGTCCCACTGTCTGTCACCAACGGAGGGAAGGAGGAGGGTGCGAAGTTACTGCTAACAGCTTTTGCCATTGACCAAAAGGAGCGCGAACCAGTTGGGCACCGAAGGCACTTATCGATCACCCTGTCGTTTGAGCCTTCTTCGTTGTATCAATCGCCTGGTTGCAGGCGTTTCTGATTCTAACAAAATTCGTTCTGTTAACATCGGCGGGATTGGAGCGGTATACCTTAAATGCTCTATTTCTTGCCGCTGTAATCAGCTCGCATTTTTTATCAAACCAAGGTTTATCGGACGAACTTCGTTTGATGGAATGTGGAATATACATCTCCACCCCCAGAAGAATAATCTCTGATACCGACTCCGCGCAAGCGTTAACATCGGAGTCTCCGAAGCACACCTCCAACCATGGAAAGGATGCGAAGAAATCTCGCAAATCGTCCCAGTTAGCAGCCCCATACTTCCATACATGGCGAAGCTGCCTAGGCCAGTTATTCACTTAATATGCAAGTGCTTGCGCGACAGATACCAAGCAGTGATCTGAGTTTCTCAGTGGCGCAGAAACCTCTACTGTATAAATACTCTGTTCGGATGTCAAAAACAGATCCAGGGTGTTCGCATAATCGCCTCGGGCATACGGCACTCGCGTTGGCTCTCCGCCAGCTTCCCAGCCTCGTCGGTTCTGTTAGAATGTAACAACAGTCGGAATTGTGCACATTAAAATCGCCAAGGACAACAATTTCAGAAGCTGGGTGGTTGATCTGTATCCAGTCGACGGTATATGAAAGATGTTCGAAAAATGTCGCCGGTCGATCGTCATTCGGGGAGCAGTAAAGACTACAAAGAAATTTAACGGAATTCCTCAGCACGACTCTCAACCATATGATGTCCATATTATTGGGTTTCAACGCCTCCATCCTCTGGCAAGCCCGATTGGACCGGGCGAAGACGCAAACTCCGCCATTAAAACGGAATCTCGAATGTAAGTCGTATCCTGAGCAACGAAGATATGTCGAATCAGTTGACGAATCGACCTGGTTCTCAGTTAGGGCAAGGATATCAGGTTTCGTTGTTTGCAAATATTGGTGGACGGCGTTTACATTCGTATTGGTGAAACCGATGCCCCTGATGTTACAAAATGCCGTCTCCAGTCGAGCGCGGGCAGAGCCTCGAGAACGAGCCCGGTTATGCGATGACGAACCTCTTAAAGTTCCATTATTTATCATGATATCTGCATAGGGGGATGCTGGAATTTGTCTGGCAACCGAAGGTGTCGAATAGGTTTTAGATTTATGATCCTGTATGATAAAAAGAATTCTTGTAGGGAATTTGGAATTGTGTGTGAAAGGTAAGAATTCTTTTACAGGAACTTTTAGGTTATGTGTTAGACAACCTTGATGCGTGAATCTTTTACAGGTGCTAACGCAATTGCATTAGCGGGAAATGGTGGAGTTTGAGGAGCTTCAACACAGGAAGCTTGGAGGTAATTGGGCAAGTAGACAGTGGCGTTTGGCGGAACCGCCACAATCTCTTGTCCATTACCCACAACCCAATTCATTCGTTTGCTGATGATAGCACGTTAAGTTTCTCATATTCGTACGCACATTCCCGATGAAATTCTTTGAACGTCATTGCCAATAAGCAGGTTATGTTTGATTTGTTATGTTTGACTTTCGACCTCAACGAGATAAATCAATGGGGTCAATGGGGACTATCTAACCGAGTAGAATTCAATACCTGAAAAACTCAATGCTGTCTCCTGTCGTCAAAAGCGAACTCCAAAGTAAATATACTGTCGATGAGCGACACTTGCATCGGCGAAGCCAAAGAACTATCAATCCTCGGCACTCAAATTAATTCGACTCTTAATTGAAGCGACCATATGTTTGAAGCTGCGAAAAGCGCGGCCAAATGTATGAGGTTCCTTAAGAGAAGCAAAAGATACTTCACTCCATCCAATCTGGCCACTATTTACAAAGTGTATATTCGTCCCAAATTGGAGTTCATCTCCCATATTTGATCAGGCGCATTCAAAACTGCACTATACGTGCTGGATAGGATGCAAAAACGAGCACTGAAACTTATTGGGGACACAGTCGTTTAATTCCGTCGTTGGAACATAGGCGCAACGCATCATGCCTATGTCTTTCCTATAGGTATTATTGAACTTGCTGAATGTGTTCCGCCTCTTCTGATATTTTCACGCGGTACCCGTCAATCTGAGAATGCGCATCAATTCACATAGAGAGCGCAAATAAACATAGAGTCATTCTTTAACCGAGCCACACTAATAGGGAATGCTCTACCTGTTCATGTGTTTTCCTCGGGATTGTAATGTCCAGACATTTAAGACCAAGGTACATCGATACCTCCTTTCATTATTCACTTCCTCTCCTTCCCTTCGCACTGTACTAGGTCATTTATCATCATCATCGGCACTACAAGCGGGAACCGGTCTTGGCCTTATTTAGCAAGTCCTGAAGCTTGTTAAATTTTCCATAATGATTTGTTTTTTCCGGGCAAGGTCATTAGTCTTGCGCCAGAGGCTCCCCGAAGGGGAATCGAACCCCGGTCTCCCGCCTGACAGGCGGTATACTAAACACTATACTATCGAGGAGCCTAGGACATTTATCATCATCATCATCGGCACTACAACCGGGAACGGGTCTTGGCCTTATTTAGCAGTCCTGAGGCTTGTTAAATTTTCCAAAATGATTTGTTTTTTCCGGGCAAGGTTATTAGTCCTGCGCCAGAGGCTCCCCGACGGGGAATCGAACCCCCGTCTCCCGCGTGACAGGCGGGTATACTAACCACTATACTATCGAGGGGCCCTATGACATTTATGGGTACTCCAAAATCCCCTTTTGTGCGCGCGTATGTGAAAAAAAAAATAAGAAAAAGTCTTCAGCAGAAGCACTTAAGAGAGAATCTAATAAGGACCTACAACCTGAAGTATGCGATATGGTAACGCGTGCTCAAACGGAAAATGCCTGAAGGAGCTCGAGGAGGAAGAACGTACTCAGATACTATACCACTATCTCAATACGCCAATACCTGATTCTCTCACGAAGAGGTAAATATCGAAATATTAAGTATTATTGTAAAGTTTCGTAAATATTTGGGGAAGAAGTTGAATGTTTTCTAGTTTTAGGGATTCCCCAGACGTACATTATTCAGATTACCACTAATACCGGAGGATGTCCTTCTTATGGAAGCATGAAAATTTCGATCAACAATTGGATCGGCTAAAATGACCAGGACTACTTCAAACAAGGAATCCAAAAATTTCCTGAAAAAAGGGGGAAGGTTGCAGCTGCAAATGGACGTTAACAATGGCATCGGCTAAAAAGACCAGGACTACTTTAGGCAAGGAATCTATAAATTTCCTGAAAGATGGGCGAAGGTTCCAGCTGCAGATGGAGCAAACTTTGGATAGATAATTTTATCATGTTCTAAACAAGCTAATGTGTTTTACTTTCACAAAAGAGCACGGACTCATATTTATAAGTAAGACGGAATTTGAGGAATATTGTCAATAAACATTGTGCCATGCACTTCTTTTCCAACCTACAACTATGTAAAATGATATAAATAAATTTACTTACCTCTTCTTGAGTCAATGGAGTGAAATCCGCAGGATTCTCCGGATATGCCTTTCGACATGCGGGACACAACTCATTTTCATCCGTACGAATCCTATGCCAACAGAATCTACAAATCTGTAATAGAAATATAATCACATTAATAATTGACCAAGTGAACGTGATACAGTGATTGGATTACCTGATAGCCACAGGTGCAAGGATAAAAATTCAAATCATCGACTTCTAAAGGTTCCATACAGAGCGGGCATTCAGCCTGTTCTTCAGTATTGTTGTTGGTATGTATGCCGTTCATGGCCACAAAATCACTATTACAAGAAAATACTAACGCCCTTTAAACTGTGCTGCAGATTTCTTTAAGTTCCGACACTTTACGTAGCTGTTCAGCAAATTTCCTTCTACTATCCTGTTTCTTGTTGCTTTTGGGTTTGTAATTTATCACCACTGCTGCTTTATTGTTTATGTCCTAGTTTAATTTGGTATTTTTTAACAAAAGTGACACACAATAACGTTGTCAAACTGAAGTTCAACTGATGGTAAAGTATCCTTCTGTGCCGATCACGTACACAGACGAACCAACTATTTAATGGATAAAATTGTTTTCTTTTGTATTAAAGCTTTAATTTCAATACAATGTTGATTTGAATGACAAGCCCACTGCACACTAAACAACACGGATTAGTTGTTGTTGTTGTTGCTTCTGGAAACGTCCTACAAAAACTTCCTTCTTTGTACGTTACAAAACTTCTGTTGATCAGTAGCTGAAAAATAACAACAAAAAAGCACTTTTCTGTTAAACTAAATGTATTCTTATTGTATAATTAATCTAAAAAGATAATTGTTGACATAATGAAAATTCATTGAACCATTTCTTATCCTAGATTACGTTAAGAACTGACAGGAAATGGAAATCACCAAATCATCATAGTTGAGGAATTAGCGCCACTTTGTTTGAATGGTAATGAGAAAATTCGTTTGCTTCAAAAATATTGTATGGAAATGTATTTCGTGCCATATCCAATGAAGTAAAACTAGGCGTAGTCCAGAGCGCAACAGATAGAATAACACAGCCGAAGAAACAGTCAACAAACAAGTAACAACTAGGTCAACGACTGGAGACTAGTTTACGTCTCTTTAAGTTGTTTATTTGTGTATCTGATGGATATTCTTTTGTGAGCGCTGCTCACTTGTTATTCTTTGTTTGGAGTTTGAGAAAGTGCACTTCAAAAAATCAAAAATTCGAAAGCAAATGCCTTTATTGCTTTGCGAATTAATAACAAAGAGGTCTAAGAAGGTAAGAGTGTGGATGAGTTTGCAGCGGAAGTTGAGTCGAGATCCAGTCAAGGTCGTTTTTATGATCTAAAAACTGAAGACAATTCATGACAATTGGTTTTCCATGGATTTTGTAGAAAGCTTTGTTTTGTTTTTACTAAATTGCGTTGCAAGATAAGTAGTTAGCCAAGTTCTTCGAATATCCAACTAGGTTGATATGTGTTTAGAGTGTAACAGATAAGACAGACTTGCTGATAATGACCTTGGCGTCGCAAATGCTCATAAGCGTACTTTAATAGCAACAGGAAAAAAATATTGTATCTTGCTTTTGTTGTGAGCAGGTATCTCATGATGATGATAACAACCTAAGGTGACTGTATTCATGCTAACACATTAAATAAGTATAAGCAACACAGCGGTTACTGTTTACTAATATTGAATATTGCGTATAATTTTAAATATCGGAAAATGGTGTGTGGAATAGGTACCTTTGCCTTTAAATTGTACATGAAACAGTTGAACAACCAAAGCGTGTGCAAACAAACAAGAGACGCAATTACTGTGAACAATCGTGAAAGTCAAATGACATGAAAAAAAAAAAAACGTTAGTACAATTAGAAATGAAAGCATGACAAATTCAGGCTGTTTTCTTTTAAATATGCTAAAGGGTTTGTATGGGGGGTGGGAGCGAACATACAGGGCAAAGATTCTGATTGCTTTCAACCCGGCGAAGACCAGGACGATGCTTGTCCCTGTTCAATCCAAGTTGACATGCAATCTCCACCTGACACACCTGGATAGCTACTTTGGCACCCACCAAGTAGTGAACCAATGCATGCAGCGACATCCTAAAAAAGATCGGCGCAAGGCTAATAACCTTGCCCGGAAAAACAATATATTATGAAAAATTTAACAAGCCTCGGATATGGATTGGATACACGACGACGACAATGGAAACGGAAATTGGTAAACGATTTGAGAATTTTTTCATGGAACGTCCGCTCACTATACAGAGCTCGAGCTGCACAGATGCTAGCCGATGCCCTGTCCGAATATAAGGGTGACATAACAGCCTTACAAGAAATAAGATGGACAGGGAATGGTGTTATTCAAAGAAACGAGTATAACATTTATTACAGCTGTCATGCAAAACACCATGTGCTCGGATAGGCTTTCCAGTCAGCCAAAAACTGAAGCCTGCCATTATCGGCTTTAATGCAATAAACGAAAGGGTATGCACTCTCGGCGTGCGAGGCAAGTTTAAGAACATAAGCCTCATAAACATTCACGGACCTACAGAGGAGTCCCCTGGCGACGAAAAAGAAGAATTCTACGAGAACGTCGAACGTGCCCCCAATGCATGCCCAAGATACGATGTAAAAATCTTTCTTGGTAATTTGAATGTGAAAATAAGTCGGGAGCCAGTTTTCAGGCACTACGCAGGTTCCCATTGTTTGCATGAGAACACTAATGACAATGGACTACGAGTCATCGAACTGTCTGCATCAAAGAACGTGGTCGTTGCGAGTACCAGGTTTCCGCGTAAAGATATCCACAAAGTCGCCTGGGTATCACCTGATGGAGCCACTCGCTACCAAATTGACCACGTATTGATCGCCGCCACTCCTCGAGCCTGATGACGGTACGAACGTGCCAACGTCGACTCGGATCACTATCTTCTTGGTATAGTTTTCCGAGCGCGAATTGCCTTACGGAGACTTATTGCATCCGAGGATCAGGTTCGAATCAACACGGCTGCCTTACGCAATGAGAACACCATTAACATCTTTGCGCATGCGTTAAGACTCGCCCTCGAAGAGCTCGATGGAGGGAGAGTAAGTCCTGGGGCCAGAATGCCGGACGTAGAAGAGAAATAGACACGCCTTAAGAATACTGTCAGTACTGCCAACTCTATCTTAGGCAGTAGTGGTAGAGAACGGAACGACTGGTTTGATGATGACTGCAAACTAGCGATTGAATGTAAGAATGCTGCATACCGGACAACGGAGCAGTCTCATACGACGCGGGTACGCAAGGAGAAATACAAAGAGCTCAGAAGATCTGAAAAAAGACTCCACAAACAAAAGAGCCTGTGAAAAAACTTGTCTGTGAAATAGAGAAAAGTAGAGAGCGAGGTCCCCACCAGGCGCGGAAGTTCTACCAAATAATCCTCCGTATGACATGGTACACACCACGCTGCACTTACTGCAAGGATAAAGAGGGTAATCTGATCTCCGATCCTGAAGGCATTCTGGAGCGATGGGAAGTGCACTTCAATGAATTGCTAAATGGTCAGCTCAGAGAAGAATTTGAGGCCCACCAATTCAAGATCAAGACCAAATGTTGCCGCCACCAAGTACTGAGGAAACATTAAAAGCCATAAGACAGCTCAAATCAAATAAAGCCCCCGGAGCTGGTGGCATACCCGCTGAGCTGATCAAACAGGGAGGGACACAGCGTTACATCAGGTGCATTCATGAGATCGTGATGCACGTATGGGAGCAAGAGAAGATGCCGGAAGACTGGTGTCGTGGAATAATTTGACCCCTACATAAGAAGGGAGATATCACAGTGTGCAGCAACTATAGGGGTATAACATTGCTGAATATCGCCTATGACATACTCTCCTCTATCCTACAAGATCGGATATCCCCATACGCTAAAGTCATCATTGGTCAATATCATTGTGGCTTCATCCCAGACAAATCAGCGATGATCGATCAGATATTCACCCTTAGGCAGGCGTTGGAAAAATGTCAGGAATTTAAGATAACATTATATCATCTATTCATAGATTTTAAGGCCGCCTACGACAGCATAGCCGGGGTAGAACTATATAATCCCATGAGAGAGTTCGGCATTCCAAACAAATTGATACGACTTTGTAGGTTGAACATGACCAACGCAACTAGTCAAGTAAAAATAACGGGATTGTTGTCCAAACCAATAAACATATTTAATGGACTCCGACAAGGGGACGGTTTGACCTGCCTCCTCTTCAACCTGGCGTTGGTGAAAACGATCCGTGACTCTGGCGTTATAACTAGAGAGACTATTGTCACCAAGTTCAGCCAGATATTTACCTACGCAGATGACATCGACATCATCGGTAGAACCGAATTGGCTGTACAGGACTCCTTCAGCCAGATCGAGCAGGCGTCACAAAAACTGGGACTGCAAATTAATGAGGGGAAAACTAAGTGCATGGTGGCAACTTCTGCGAAGAGAAGACCTAACGTTGGTCAAACTATCAGGGTAGTGGGGCACGAATTCGAAGTAGTGCAATCTTTTAACTACCTTGGGTTAATAGTATCAGCCGATAACAATATGGAAGAAGAAATACGCGGGCAGCTGATCAAATCCAACAAAACCTGCTATGGTCTATCAAGGCTCTTTAAATCCCGAAATTTATCCAGAACATCCAAGCTACTACTGTACAACACCATGGTCTTACCAGTACTCATGTATGGATCCGAGACCTAGGTGCTCAATAAAAGACACTCTGAACTCTTAGCCGCGTTCGAGAGGAAGGTCTTAAGGAGAATTGTTGGCCCCGTATGTGAGGGAGGACGATTCCGGAGACGCTACAACCATGAGTTGTACGCAATATACCTTGAAGCTAATATTGTAAGAAAAATCAATCGGGAGACTCCGGGGGGCGCGACACCTAGCTCGAATGAGCGGAAAGGAGCCTGCCCGGAAAGTCCTCTGTGGCAAGATGTATGGAAGGAGACAGGGCGGCAGACCTTGTTTGCGATGGAGGGATGGCGTAGACCAGGACGCCCAGAGCCTAGGAGTGCCAAACTGGATGACATCGGCTCGAAATCGGGACCGGTGGAGAGATTTCTTAAATAAGGCCAAGACCGGATCCCGGTTGTAGTGCCGATGATGATGATGATGAAAGAAAATATAAAAATTCGTATGATCTGAAAGTGGACTCTAATCTTCGGTTGATAGTAAAGAATGAGGAGGCAATAACAGAGGACAATATGAAATAATCTAACTATTCATTGGCGGTGGCAAGTTCAACAGGGTCTACAGAGACCGATCAGCAGATGCCCGACGATTATTGATTGAAAGCAGTCTATTAAAACAGACTAAAGCAAAGGAGGGAATCATAGTTGATTCATTGAGACAACGAGAGCTCGGTGATACTTCATGGTGGACGGATTTGAGTTGGTTAGGTCACTGGTTAAGTAACCTGAGTTCAGACCGTTGGCATAGGTCAATAAGCTTCCAAAACGCTGTCATAGGTCTATAAGTTTCCAGACGATTGGCGTAGGTCATTAAGTTTCCAGACCATTGGCGTAGGTCATTAGGTTTCCAGACTGTTGGCGTAGGTTAATGAACTTCCAGACCATTGGCGTAGTTCGTTAAGTTTCCAGACCGCTGGCGTAGATCAGTAAGTTTCCAGACTATTGGCGGAGGTTAATAAGTTTCTAGACCGTTGGCGTAAGTCAATACGTTCCCAGACCTTTGGCGTAGGTTAATGAACTTCCAGACCAATGACGTAGTTTGTTAAGTTTCCAGACCGCTGGCGTAGATCAGTAAGTTTCCAGACTATTGGCGTAGGTTAATAAGTTTCCAGACCGTTGGCGTAGGTCAATGAGGAGGGGGGTTTACAATGAAGGTGACTATCGCGATTTGGGCAAGGGAGAGGAGTTAGATTATGGATTGGCTTATAATATTTTGTGACTCGGGTCATCTTTTGATTGGGTTAGGGTGGGCGGGATATGTGAAGGGGGTGTATACGCGTTGGCTGGGGATGAGTTGTAATTGGGAAAGGTGGATCGCGGGGGGGGGGGGTGTTGGGGACAAATTTAGGAGGGGGCGGCTAATACTATGTATTAAGAATTTAGGAGAGGGGCATGGAGTTTTGTTGATTGGATGGGGTTGCTTTTGCTTATTGACTGCCTGCCGATCCTGCAGTAACCGGTTTTATTCGGGTGTAAAATCCATTGGAAGCCCCGACCTCGTCTAGGACAGTGTTGAGTTTTTGTAGGACAACCTCGGGTAGGGGGTCTGGTTCGGACGGGGCGGGGTGGTTTTGAGAGGAGAAGCGCAATAAGACTAGTCCATCAGTCAGGCTGTTCAGCCTGGAGACAATATTCTCGAAAAGGGGGTTGGTATGCTGAACGGGCGACCGTTCGGATGCCGACTGCAGGTATTTGTCGACATTTGTGTGGAAGGAGTTGATTAGATCCTATATATGTGAGTGCGTTGAGGGAGTTATTAATTGCATGGGTAACCTGGTTCACGACCATTTTGTTACTATCTCCAATGAGGGACTTGACGTCGGATAGAGACGTTTGGAGGAGAGAACTGAGGTTGTAGATGCATTTGAGACTACTTTCAAGATGTGAAATTTTATTAGTGATTAATTTTTGTTGTTTTGGGGTTAATTAAATTCCAATCCTAAATAGCTGATTTAAAGTTGAATGAAGGATCTAATATCAAACAACACCTTTAAATAAATTCGCAATGAAAAAATGCCTACTCTCGAATAAACTCGATAATGGCTTTATCTCAGGCTTCAGCTTTCAAGAACGCCTTTGCCAAATGTCAAACCATTCGTAAAATCTGTCAACATTTAATTCGATATATTTAAAATTTAGTCTAGCTCTTTAATTCATATATACCCTAAACATGTCATCGTTATCACAGTCCTCCTATGTTACATTCCCAATTAAATTCAGTTGCATGCCAGGTCAATAAAACGTGATTTTGCGACATAAGTTTTTTAAATTAATATTTAAGAAAAATTACGCACGTTGTGGAATTCGTTTATCCGAAATTTAATCCAAAACACACGTTTTATAATAACTCCCGTTGGTAATTGTCCCTCATTTTAGTAGCGGTCTGCCTTATTCGCATGGCGGCTGCTTTTATCATAAACTAACTATAGAAAGCGTTTTCTATATAAGATGCTAATCGTATTTTGAACACTACCTGAAGATCTGAATTTGTTAAATTTGTAAATAATTTTGTTGCAGCGTGAAAACAACGACCTTTAATCATCTAACTCCTGGGGCCACCGCCCACATATGCGAAATCGCCCACGTGCCGATCAATTTTATATTGATCTACCGAACCAATTAAATGAAAACAATAAACTCAACCCGGCCAGCACCCCATGGCGCCATGTTCCACAAAATCCTACTTCCGGATTACAAATCGTTTACGGAAAATACCGCGCCATCGATAATAGCAATCACTCATGAATATGAAAACTCGCATAACAACAATTAAACTAATGTACACACATTTATTGTAGGCTTATATGCTCCAACAATGTTTATGATCTTACAATGTTTATGATCTAACAATGTTTATGCTAAAAAAGATTCAAAAACACGATGCGAACTTTTGGGTAAATGGGGGCATTCACTTCACGACTTAAGATAGACGAATTTCCAAGTCGTTGAAATACAAAGATGATTGTTTTCAATGGAAAACAAACAAAATCATAGCCAGATGTTGTCTCTCCATTGGAAAATATCGAGGACAAATCTTTAAGTAAAGCGAAATAAAACGAATATGTTTGAACATTCGGAGAAACTCAATTTAGCTCCTTGGTGCGCCTGAAGTTGACTTTCAACGTGAACTGAAGCCCATTCTCAGATTGACGGGTATCGCGGAAAAATGTCTGAAGAGGCGGAACACATTCAGCAAGTTTAGTGAACAACAGCGAACGAATATACGGCTTGTAAATAGTGGCCAATTTGGATAGAGTGCAGTATCTTTTGCATCTCTTAAGAAACTCCATGCATTTGGTCGCACTTTCGCAGCTTCAAATATGTGGTCGCTCCAATTAAGAGTCGAATTAATTCAAGTGCCGAGGATTGACGGTCCCTTGGCTTCGTCGATGCAAGTGCCGTTCATCGACAGTATGTTTTCTTTGGGGTTCAAATTTGACGACAAGAGACAGCACTGAATTTTTAAGGCACTGAATTCTACTCGGTAAGATAATCTCCATTGATACATCTTGTTGTGGTCGGAATTCAATGTATAAAAAGCATAAACTGCTGGTTGATAATGACATTCAAAAAGTGATGAAATTATGATATTATAATAAGAGATCGACCCAACTCCTCACAAGAAGGATGTGTCGCAAACTTTATTAGAAAAGGAATCCAACATAAAGTTATATATAGTGCAGAAGTGCCCCGGTTCCGGGTGCCTGAACCCTGCATCGTACATATACCCATTCAGCAAGGAAGGTGTTGACGATGCATCACGTCGACACGAATTCCCAGGAAACGCACGGCAAGCGCCAGCACACAAGTTCCTGGGAAACAACGATCAGCGGCGCACCGATTCCAGGAAACCACTAAGGAAAACAGCAACCAGGAAATGAGACGACGGCTACAATTTAAGTCGGTTTAAGCAATTGCACAACATTTTGAAGTGGAACAACAAAGTTGACACCAAAGTTAAGCTTCTCTGCTATAAGCAGCTATTCTGATCTGGAATATCGTACGCCTTTCCCATACGATCCTGCATATCTTCGGCCCAAATGGAAAGACTTCGAGTTTTCGAAAGGAAACTCCTCAAAAGATGCATCAACCACTCTAAAAGCCTGACGGTCGCCATTACCCCAACTATCACCTATACGAATGTGCCTCCATTACCCCTATGGACGAGTACTTGCTACAATTAGCATACAAGTACCTCGAAAGCATTCAGAACAGCGAGACCCTACTTGTACGGGGGTCTTCTTGACCCTTCTCTCCTTCGATCTCTTTGGATCCGACCACCATAATTTATTCTTCAGTACAAAACTGAAGAAAGCACCCTTCGCAACAACATTCCCCTTTATAATAGAGAATTCCTGGATCCATCCCATAGGGTACACTGCTGACACACTACAAACACACACCCTCAGTACAAGACAGCACAAATACACACACACACCGACCAAAGCTCAGATTATCGGACGCCAAAGATGTGATCTGCGTTTACCACCGCAATCAAAACCTACCGGTCTTGAATGATTTCGTTCCCACCATCCCTCCATCCAAGTACTTAGAGATCTCGGAACTAACCCTGTAGACACTATCCTTAGATACTACTACCATCTTTTCCGCAATCTGGATTCATTTTGCCAGCAAAAGTTCTTCCGGATCCGAGCAGAGGTCATAAAATCCTTTGAAGATTTCATTGCCTCAAAACATCAGCACTTCTACAAAGAAGGAATATTTGACCTTGCATCACGTTGGAAGAATGTCTAAGCTAAGCAGTGGAATGTTTGCCCAGTTGGCGCGACACGAGTAGGAAATCGACGTCGAAATTCACGCTGCGCTAACATCACCGACCGATTATTGGTCAAAAAAGTCGACACAATTCTTCCCCTCTCTTGCGGAGTATATCGCTCCATTGCTTGTCTGTTTGCATACTGCAGCTGTCTTGTTCACAAATGTCAAATATGATTGACGTACGACGCCATTGCAAAAATTATAACATCTTCCGATAGGGTGATTAATTTTGCGCCACCTTGTATACCTCTGGCTCGCTCGTGGCTGTACTGACCATATTGTCGAGCGCAAACGCTAGCCAAGCCGGTTCCCCTACTCTCCATAAACCAAACGACAGCCATGCACAAGATTATTTAACTCGTAACTTGTTGCTAAGCAAAAAATTGAAATTATCGTTTATATTTGATTCACTTTTTCTCTTGTATCCTGAAGTTTTTACCTTACGAATAACGGGGCCACTTCCGCCGTGCTTTGGCATCTCAAAAATATTTTTGTGCGTGCAATTCCCACATTCATTCATTTCATTTGAATGACTATGAGTGTAGGGCGAAGATCAAACAACGTAAACGCCTCAGAGTGATCCACTTAGAAAGATATGATGAAGTCAACGCAGAAAGATACGCGACAATTCGGAACGACACGATACTTTTCAAACGCAAAAAAACGCGAATGGGAGAAGACTCGGACCGACAAAAATCCTAGAAAATGCCAGAGCAAAGAATATCAGGGGTATGTATGCCCGCATAAATTCTATTAGAACTGGCTACCGAGGGAGAGCCAAAATAATCCGAGACACAAACGGCTGTCTGGTGACAGAAACAAAAAATATCGTGAAAGGATGGAAGCAGTACTTTGAAAACCTGCTCAATGTGCGCACCCATCAACCACAAATAAACCCACCAGACGTACATACAGCCGAGCCTCAGATCCCAGAGCTCTCTTTTGACGAAGTTGTAGACGCAATAAACCGATTGAAAAACAACAAGGCTCCCGGAGTTGACTGCATACTGGCAGAGCTTGTGAAGCATGAAGGAGAGGCAACCGCTCGAAAAATCAACCAACTGATTAAAACAATATGGGATAAGGAAATCATTCCGGAAGAATGGAAAACCTCAATAGTCGTCCCCATTTTCAAAAAAAAGTGACAGATCTGACTGCGAAAATTACAGGGAATATCATTGCTCCCAACCACATACAAAATACTAACAAATGTCATACTGGCGAGAGTCACACCGTACGCAGAAGACATATTGGGAGACTACTAATGAGGATTCCGTAGGAACCGGTCAATGAGCGACCAAATGTTCAAATAAGGCAACTACTGGAAAAGAAGTGGGAATACGGAAAGACGGTTCACCAACTGTTTGTTGACTTCAAAAAAGCCTACGACTCAGTCGCAAGGCGAAGACTCTATCATATTGTAGTTCAGCTGGGAATCCCGAAAAAATATGCCGCCCTCATTCAAATCTGCATGAACGAAAACAAGGGGCGAGTTAGAATAGAAAACCACCTCTCAGAACCATTTGAAATCCAGGACGGACTAAAAAAGGGAGATGGCCTCTCACCATGTCTCTTTAACCTTGTACTCGAGTATGTCATCAGAAAAGTACAAGACGACAACGTGGCCAGCTCATCACTGAACGGGGTCACACAAGTGCTCGCATATGCGGATGACATCGCCGTTTTGAGCGATAATCTAAAAACTGTAAGTAAAAACTGTCAAATCATCATGCAAGCGGCAGAAGAGGTGGGCTTAGAAATAAATGAAGACAAAACGAAATACATGATTACGGCGAGAGCTTGTGGCCCTCAGAGAACACACATAAACATCAGGGGCAAGATATTTGAAAATGTCAAAGAATTTAAATATCTGGGAACAACACTGACGGCCGGTAAAGACATGTCGAAGGAAATTAATAAGACTACATTCCGGTAACGCTAGTTGGCACGCAGTCAGTAAACTGTTTAAATCCAAACTGCTATCACGTAACATAAAGCTCCGTGTTTATAGAACCATAATCATGCCGATTGCTCTATACGGATGCGAAACATGGGCTCTCACAAAATGGGAAGAAAACAAATTCCGCGTATTCGAGAATAAAGTCCTAAGGGGTATCATTGGCGACAAATATGACGAGGCAGGACAATGGAGGAAACTCCACAACCACGGATTGGAAGAGCTATACCGCAAACCTACAATAGTGAGAGTAATCAAGTCGCGAAGATTAAGATGGGTCGGACATGTGGCGCGAATGGGCAACGATAGGACCGTGAATAGAATTCTTGACGGTAAGCCAACGGGAAAGAGACCGTCAGGTCGGCCGCGACTGAGATGGGAGGACAATGTTAGGTCAGACCTCGAGGGGATCGGATCAGATGGTCGAACGTGGAAGGAGAGCGCACGGGACTGGGGACAATGGCGGAGCCGAGTCGGCGAGGTTATGAACTTTCGGGCTCCTACAGGCCAATAAATAGTAATAGTATAGTATAGTATAGTATATAACAATTCCCACAGTCCTCACAGGCGACGGAGATTTGCGAGGTTTTTTTCTCTGCCTTGAGATGAGTATTTAATTAATTACCATTGAACAAGACATTTAACTCCCGAGAATAAAGTACTTAATTCTCAATAAAGTATTTAGCTCTGACTAAAGTATTTATTTCTACCATATATTCCTAACACTTAGTATGGAAAAAAAACGGTAACAATCTAAATGAAATCTAATCCTCCAAAATTTACTTGAAATTACAGGTGTTTTGCTTTAATCTCGAATCTATTTGTGACAACAACTCAGATCCATTCATATTGATTCTATCGATAATCAATACGCGAACGTATTTAAATAGTGATCTTCTTACATTGTTGTGCTACTTCAATTGACAAAGAAAGCAACTTTGAAGGACTTATTTTAGTGCAGTGTATGTTGTTGTCCCATCAATAGCCACAGCAGCCTTACCTGTTGAGGCGCAAGTGATGTAAGCGTTGCAAAATCCATCGGTTTCTTACTATCGATAATAAATACTCATCAATAATCTGATCACAAACGTTTTACCACATCCGGCAGCGCCCGTGAAAAATATTTGCAAACGTACAAATATACGCCCGTAGAACGCTCGGACCAGACCAAGTATTAGGCAATGCAATGTAGATACTATACTTACTATACAACGCCTTTTCTCCGAGATAATAAGAAACACTGTATTCTATCTCATCTTATACATGGGTGTGTTGTTTGTCCCTTTTCAGTGTAACTTTTTCGTTTCATATAGTTTCAAATCACAACGGTGCTAAAGAAGTTTTCACTTCAAAAAATGAAAAAGAAACTGATGAAGAAAAGCAGGAGACCATATAAAGGGAAAGTAGTTGTGCTCAAAACCTTCACAACAAGTCATGATTCGCACAAGAACTATAAAGTGAACCTTTCAATAATTTATATAGATATTATTTTGTGTTTGTAGCAAGAATTAAGGTACTAGTAAACATTACAATTTTGAAAAAACCGATTCTTGTTTTCGGTTCTTTGGCTTTAAAAATCGCCTCCTGAAAGATAAACTCGGCTTCTACAACGATTTAAATCGAAGCGCGTGATTCATCGCTAGTGTCTAAGCAGCTGTCGTATCCACAGTGGTCTTGTATATCTCTCTTCACAGTTAAGGTTTATTTTGAATACCTAGATTATTTTTGTTTATTTCACGTGTGTTCAGTTGTATTTCGTCTTCTCTATAGGAAATTGTAACGAAAAAATGGCGACAAATACGGATAAAAAATCTCCACTTAAAAAAAAAACACCAAAAAAATGAGAGTATCGTATGAATTTGGAGGTAATCAGCCACAAAGACACATCGTTTACAATCCTTTTGAGAAAATGGAAAGGGAGATATGGGCTACATATTACAAGATTTCTACTGACGAGAAACCGCGACACGGCATGTGCAATGCAGAATGTGTACGTACCTAAAAACCCAAGCTCATAATACTCCATATAAACACAAACCTGCTTTGAGTGCGGAGGTACAGTAATATGCGAAGCCAGTTTTAAAAAAATTAACTGATCAAGATTTCTTAAATCGTTGTTTGGGTAAAAACACGCAAAATAATAATGAATGCTCTAACAAAACAATTAGGACAATTGTTCCAAAACATAGTTTTGTCGGCACAGAAATTACAGAACGAAGGGTGCAAATATCCTTGTCAGTATTTAATGAAGGACGAATGACTCTTCGAAAAGTGTTAGAAATGCACTAGTGCATAGGTCGCTTACAATTAGAGCAAAGATAAAGACGCAGAAAGAATTTTGTTACCTAAAAAAACTACCGATGTGGCGACTAAAGAAGCTCGTTTAGCAGAAAAAAAGCGACCAAGAAGAGGTCGAGTCTTACCAGGAGTTGGATAACCTTCTACATGGTCCACGGATAGCGGATTAATTACAGGTAATTGATACAAATAGACTATTAAAAAAAATATTACGTAGAATAAAAAAAAATTCAAACGCGTTTTTCTCGAAACAACTTTTTTTCAAATGGTCGACTGTTGGCGATGCATCACGTCGACACTAATTCCCAGGAAAGGCAAAGCAAGCGCCAGCAAACAAGTTCCTGGGAAACAATGATCAGTGGCGCACCGATTGCAGGAAACCACTAAGGAAAACAACAGGAAACGAGTGAACACCACAACGGCTACGGACCTATATAAGGCGGGTTCATCGGCAGAGCAGCAGGAGGGCACCACTATGGCTCTCAACATATTTCACAACCACGTATGGCGTGCGCCTCTTTAATAAGGAACCCACCATTGCGGTCAGCCTGGACATTGAAAAGGCACAATATTGGTACACTGATAAAACAGAGAATCCAAAAGAATCGTACCCGACAATTGGCAGACAAACTGAAGGGTATTCAGATGGACCAGAACGTTTATAAAAATTTTAAAAAGATATATGGCTCCTCTCATGTCACTGGGCCAATTATGCACAACGGATTGTTGTCGATAATGATGCCAATAAAGCAAACACCATCGGTGAGACATTTGAAAATAATCACAAACAAGCTCACTCTTGAGAATGGCGACACGGACACTTTTTTTTTGTTTTTTGTATTACACTTCTATACCTATACCGCCGAGTGAGCGCCCCGAGATGCCACCAAATAACAGTTGCAGTTCTTTTTGAACAGTTGCAGGTTGTAACGCTCCGGGAACACTCGCATGGGAAGGGAGTTCTACAGCTTCCCCGCTCTGTAACGGAATGAGTTCTGATGCAGGGATGTTCGCGCCGTCGGGAGATGAATCACAAACGGGTGCGATCCATCGGATTGTCTTGTGGAGCGTATCTAAGCCAAATTGGGTGGAACATACTTCTCTCGGGAGAAGCGGACCTATAGCGCCGACACGGCGCCCCGAGATGCAATAACTGTTACAGTTCCTTTTAAACAGTTACAGGTTGTAACGCTCCGGGAAGACTTGCGTGGGGGGGGGGGGGGTCCACAGCTTTCTTGCTTTGTAACAGAACGAGTTCTGATGGGGGGGATGTTCGCGCCATCGGGAGATGAACCGCAAATTGGTGGGATCCGCCGAATTGTCTTGTGGAGCACATTCAGACCGATTTGCGCGGAATAATACCACGAATTTCCGAAGAACAGTACCCATGAGAGTATCTGTAAAACAGACATGTCAGCTACGCCCCTTCGATGTGATAGCGACTGTAGTCCCGACGTCAGCGCCGAATTCCCGATCAGGCAGATCGCTCGTTTCTGTATGCTCTCAAGTAGGTCGAGGGTATGTTTAGGAGCCGAGCTCCAAACATGAGAGCAATATTCGAGCGCGGGTCTAATTTGGGATTTATATAGGAGAAGTTGAGCCGGAGTAAATATTTTTCTTGGCTCTAAAAAGATAACTCAGTTTTCCTGAGGCTGACCTGGCGATGCTCGACACTATGCCATGATACATTCCCACAGACCGTGACGCCGAGCAATTTCCAACTTTCCCCAGCCTCGAGGGCCCGGCCATTCATCATCAGCTGTGGAGCCGATGATCCACTTTTCTTTGTGAATGTTGTATACTGTGTCTTCGCTGCGTTGAAGTCGACGAGACTGGCCCTTCCCCACTGCAGGGCCCTATCTAAATCTTGATTCAGAGAGTCAATCTGTCTATATATCAGCTGATGCGAGCAGATGCACCAATCGGCCGAACACTCGAAAAGGAGGAAACAAGCACACTATCATCCACGAAACTGAACACTTTGTTATCTGTCGACTCCAACAAATCAGTAATGTGAAGCAAGAACAAGGTTGGAGCCAAAATAGAACATTGGGGCACCCCCGAATCAACAGGACACCGATCCGAACATTCGTAGCCAGGGAACCATTTTCGCTAACTGAGATAGAATTAGTTGTTGAGTGTTACTTTAATCAATTTCATTTATTTAGTAACGCATTTGTTTGATTGAGTCGGTTAACAATACTTCGCAAACATGGGAGCAGATGATCGCGACAGACGTCGACATAGATCACGTTCACGAGAGAGGGGACGATCATCAAGGTCGCGCTCTCGGGATCATAAACGTTCTCGTTCCAGAAATCGCCCTAGTCATAGATCTCGCCGTCGCAAACCTTCATTATATTGGGATGTACCACCGCCAGAATTCGAGCATATTACTCCTTTGCAATATAATGCTATGCAAGCCACTGGGCAGATACCAGCAAATGTTGTCGCTGATACACCTCAAGCAACTGTACCAGTTGTTGGATCTACAATAACTAGGCAAGCTCGACGTCTTTATGTTGGCAACAATCCATTTGGAGTTACTGAAGAGGAAATGATAGAATTCTTTAACCAGCAAATGCATCTTTCTGGTCTTGCCCAAGCCGCTGGCAATCCAGTTCTAGCTTGTCAGATTAACTTGGACAAGAATTTCGCGTTCTTGGAATTTAGATCAATTGACGAGACAACTCAAGCTATGGCATGTGATGGGATCAACTTTAAGGGAGAGAGTTTAAGGATACGTCGACCTCATGACTACCAACCGATGCCTGAAATGACTGACAGTCAACCTATCAACGCGCCAGCAAGCTATTTCCACTCTGGAGTAATTTCGACAGTCGTCCCTGAATTTCCTCATAAAATATTCATTGGTGGATTACCAAACTACCTCAACGAAGACCAGGTAAAAGAGCTGCTGCTCTCATTTGGACAACTACGTGCGTTTAACCTGGTTAAAGACGCCGCAACTGGACTAAGAAGGGGTACGGTTTTGCTGAATATGTTGACTGCAATATAACTGATCGGGCAATTGCTTGACTAAATGGAATGCAACTAGGTGATAAGAAACTTATTGTAGAACGGACAAGTGTTGGAGCTAAAAATTCTCAGATGGGCGGAGTACAGATTCAAGTACCAGGAATGTCAATGGTTGGAATACGTCAGGACCTCCAGCAGAAGTTTTATGTCTTCTTAATATGGACACACCCGAGGAGTTACGCGATGAAGAAGAATACGACAATATTCTTGAAGATATTAAAGAAGAGTGTAATATGTATGGGGCGGTTCGAAGTGTTGAAATACCTCGTCATATCGAGGGCGTAGATGTACCTAGATGCGGCAAAGTATTTTTGAATTCAATTCAGTTGTTGATTGCCATGAGGCTCAACAAGCCCTAACATGGCGAAAGTTCAGTGACCGTGTTGATGTGACGTCATACTTCGATCTAGACAGCAATGCAAAAATTAGTATAGGGGTTCACAACAACTTAAACAACTTTCACGAGCCAATAGTTGTCTTCAACTCAGCTAACAGTGCATACTTCGATGACACACGTCATAATGATCACGGTTTCATCACACCAAATACCCTACAGAACCTAGTTAAATCTTGAAACCCTAAGAAGTCACTCGGTATCGCTCGTCCCGTGCTCTGACACTTAAGGATCAAATCCCCTTTTGTGCGCGCGTTTGTGTATATATATATAAATAAAAAAAAAATAAAAAAAAAATAAAAAAAAAAAATAAAAAACATGTACCACTCGTTGCGAGCGAAGACTTTCTGCTTTATTCTTTATAAAGCTCTCCGTTCTGTTCAATCATGCCTACAACTTGATGTACTTTCCTCAAGCTTGCAAGCATACTATTGTTTGTCCAATAGCAAAAGTCAGGAAACCAACGTATAACCCCTCAAACTTTTGCCCCATCTCCCTCTTCATTTGCATCAGCACAATATATGAAAAGTTCATATACGAGAATCTAAATAACTTTATCAGTGCCAGGAATCGAATACCCGGTTTCCACTTTGGATTTAGAAGAGCGCACAGTACCACTATGGCTCTCAACATATTTCAAAACCACATCTGTGTGCGCCTCTTTAATAAGGAACCCACCATTACAGTGAGCCTGGACATTGAAAACGCTTTTAACACGACGTGGATCGAAGGTCTCGTCTTTAAATTATTTAACACTGGCCTTAGTAGGACCCTGTGTAGTATTATCTACCACTTCGTTCGAAACAGAACTTCAAGTTCGAGTGAATGGAAAGCTATCCCGAACTTTCAACGCCTCTGCAGGCGTACCACAATACTCCATTCTAGGCTACATCTTACTTAATATCTACACCTCAGATATTCCTCGCCCTGTGGACGGGAGAATAAACCAGATATGCTATGCGGATGACGTCCTAGTGTACAAGTCATCCAAAAGCCCAAAACTCGCAGCAAACCGACTCAACCGTCTTCTGGACGAACTGTATCAGTATCACAGTCGATGTAAAATTCTACTTAATCCATCTAAAGCAGTTGCTATAATTCTGAGTAGTAGACACTCCCAACCTACTTCTCGATATTCACAGAATATCCGAATACAAATAGGAGGTACTGCGATTAGACCACAGGACAGTACGAAATATCTTCGGGTCATCAATACCCCAAACATTAATTTCATCAAACATGTGACCCACATTCCTCAAAGGGACCTCGGTCGGTTTAAGCAACTGTACAACAGTTTGAAGTGGAACAACAAAGTTGACGCCAAGGTTAAGCCTCTCTGCTATAAGCAACTAATCCGATCTGGAATATAGTACGCCTTTCCTATATGGTCCTGCATATCTTCGGCCCAAATATCTTCGAGCCCTAATGGAAAGACTTCCAGTTTTCGAAAGGAAACTCTCCAGAAGATGCACTAACCACTCTAGAAGGCCTGGCGGTAGCCATTACCCCAACTCTCACCTATACGAAGGTGCTTCCATTACTCCGATCGACGAGTACTTGCTACAATTTGCATACAAGTACCTCGAAAGCGTTACGGGAGTCTTGCGATCTTGACCATTCTCTCCTTCGATTTCTTCGGATCCGACCACCACAATTTCTTCGTCGGTACAAAACTGAATAAAGCGCCCTTCCCAACAGAGGATTCCTGGACCCATCCCATAGGGTATACTGCTGACACGCTGTAAAGAATTGGTCATCGCTATGTGATTAAGTACTTTCATTTGAAAGGACTTTGTGCAACCAATATCAAAGCAAAGCTAGATTCTACTTTGGGGAGTCTACATTTTCGTTTTAAACAGTGAAGTATTAAGTGGCAGAGTTTGATCGAGGGCGTACGAACTGCGGAGCTGAACATCGCAGTGATCGACCAAATGAGGTGACAGTTCCAGAAATGGTAAAAAAATCCACAAAATGGTATCGAATAAAAGTGCGCGAGATAACAGAAATGACATTTCAAAAAGTGCCGTACATCGCATATTGACTGAACATTTGGACATGAGAAAGCTGTGTACGGGAGGATTGCGCGTTTGCTCACAAGCGAGCCAAAAAAGAGTCGCGAAGATGTTTCAATCAAGTGTTTGGCCATGTTTCGCCGAAACAAAGCCGAGTTTTTGTGTCGATTCATAACTATGAATGAAGCATGGATCCATCGCTACACACCCGAGACCAAGGAACAGTCAAAACAATCCCTCCCTCGTTCACAGTTTTTCGCGACGACGATGTTCATCGTTCCTGTCCTGACTTCCCCTGCCGAGGCATGCTGATTGTCATCCAAAACGGACTAACATCTCCTCTTATCACCATTTGTTCTTCTCCCAACCTCGACTATGTCCCTATAACAATTGAAGATTGCTTAAAGTCCTTTGTACATCATGTGCTTCGACATACCGCCTATGCAAACTATCGAGTTCATACGAACTCGTAATTGCTGCAATCGACCGCTTAACTGAGCTGAGTTCTTCCCAAGACGACATTGTAGTCCTTGGCGATTTTAACCTCGCCCATCTCCAATGGACACTGTCGGACGATAAGTCCCACTACATCTCAAACTCCACTACTACCAAGAAATGTCTCTTTGTAGACAGCCTCATTGACTCTAGCCTTTGCCAAGTAAGCAATGTCCTAAACCATCTGGGCAGACAACTTGACCTTGTGTTCACGACAGACCCCTTTAATTCCTCAGTTGTCCCTAGTCCCCACACCCTCTCAAATGTTGACAATCACCAATCCCGCTTCTCTTATCCTTATACCATGACCACTCAGCCCACTGCACACCTCCCCCCTACCAATTTTCGTTCAACTTCCGAAAAGCCAATTTCCGCCTCATAAATGAGTACCTCAGCAATATCAGACTCCGCTTAAATGATATAAGTGTAGAGGTCGCTACAGCCTCGCTCTACACAGAAATCTACAACGCCATATCCCTATATGCCCCATATTCCCGACATATTATTATTGTCTTCAAATTATCTAAACATTTAGTATACGAGGGTTGCCTCTTATGTTTCGGGATTTGGCAACCCTAGTGTTGCAATCCGGCAATTGACAGCTCCGTCGTAAAGTTGGACATTTTTGAGGTTATACGCACTCAGAACGTTTTGACATACGAGCACTATTTGTGTTGTTTACAGTAACTTAAAAGATTCATCTCGGCCCAAAAATGGAATTAAATCGTCAACATTTTCGTGCGATTATTTTTTACAACTTTCGGCGTGGATTAACTCAGCAACAGTGCATGGATGAACTTAATTCAATTTTTGGCGATGAAGCTCTATCAAGGACCAGTGTTTATCGATGGTATGGTGAATTCAATTGTGGTCGTAGTTCACTCCAAGATGAATTTCGTGAAGGTCGTCCAAAATCAGTTGTTGTTCCGAAAACCATTGATGCTGTGCGCGAACTGATATTGGAAGATCGTCATGTGACCTATCGTGAGATTGAGACAACCTTAGGCGTTAGTGGGACCAGCATACATTCAATATTGCATAAACATTTGACTGTCAAAAAAATTTGTTCGCGTTGGATCCCACACAATTTGTCAATCGCCCAAAAAAGGCTCGTGTCAATTGGTCGAAAGAAATCTCAAAAAATACGGTCGCGGTGCTTCGAAACACGTCTATGACATCGTGACAGGTGATGAATCGTGGAGTTACGCGTATGAGCCCGAAAGTAAACAGCAGTCGACTGTCTGGGTGTTTCAAGATGAGCCAAATCCAACAAAAGTTGTTCGCGCACGAAGCACTTCCAAGCAAATGGTCGCCTGTTTTTTCGGAAAAACTGGACATGTCGCAACCGTACCACTAGAACAACACAGAACAGTCAATTCTGAGTGGTACACAACCATTTGTTTGCCAGTTGTCTTCCAAGAAATCAGGAAAACCAACCGCCGAAGACGGATCACTCTTCACCACGACAATGCGAGCTCTCACACATCGGCTGCGACAACTGCATTTTTGAGCACCCAAAACATCGATTTGATGGGTCATCCGCCGTATAGTCCTGACTTGGCACCGAATTACTTCTTTTTATTCCCGTACGTAAAAAACAAACTGAGAGGTCAACGTTTTTCGACATCTGAAGAAGCGGTTGCTGCATTCAGAATGCATGTGTTGGAGATACCTCAATCAGAGTGGCAAAAGTGCTTCGACAATTCGTTCAAACGCATGCAAAAGTGTATATATCTTCATGGGGAATATTTTGAAAAACAATAAAGTGATTTTCGATGATCAATATTTGTTTTTGTTCTCTAATCCCGAAATATAAAAGGCAACCCTCGTATTTGAATAATTGTGTGTTATTAGAGATGTGTGTTTCACATACGGGCCGAGTTCGCACGTGTTTTCGGATTGATATGAGTAAATTCAATTAATAAAACATACGTGTGTAAGTCTTACAGGACCATATTGCTTTGCCTTTTTTAACTTAACGGTTAATAAGTGACTCACGGCAAAAAAAGCCAAAAACAAAACACAAACTAGTCAAGTGTCGTGTAAGTGATGATGGGTGTGCACAACAAAAATTATTATATACTAGGTGTTTTTCGGTTTAACTAAGAGATGGCGCCAGCGAAAAGTACGCAGCGTATTAATGTGAACACGCTCCATCAATTAGAACATGTGAGATAAGGTTTCGACAATTTAAAAGTAGTGATTTCAATGTGAAAGACAGTGAGCGCTCTGGTAGACCACAAAAATGTGAAGATGAGCAGGAAGATTGCAGGTGTTTTTGGATGATGACCCAACTCAGACTCAACTAGTAGAAGCATTACATGTGTTACAAAAAACAATCAGCAGACGTTTACGAGCATTGGGGAAGAACAATACCAGGTGTATGCATACGTTTCTTTCCGCTTTAATTAAGAGATGGCGCCAGGGAAAAGTACGCAGCACACAGCAAAACCAGTGAAAGACACCTTGAAATCGTTTGAATGGGACATCCTTTTGCACCCGCCGTACTCCCCAGACTTACCACCATCTGGCTATCACCTCTTCGCATCAATGGGGCACGCGTGTTAAGTACATCAATAACGACCTAAGTAAAGATATGGGCCACATTGTTATTGATGCAGTTAAACCAGAAACGCCAACCGATTTTGCTGAAAAACATCCGATACCGTAACTGGCGCTCGCAGAGCAACACTTCAGCGATTCCGAGGAAGTTGGAAAATGGCCGCGAAAGACAAGCAGTTTTTCTTGCAAATCAAATATCTGGTTCTTCATAAATTACCTCAAGGATGGGCGAAATGTGTAGAAGCCGATGGCCAATATTTTGAATAAAAAAAAATTATGTAATAGAAATTACTTTCTTTTTTAACCAAAGAATCCGGAAAAAACGTATGCATACACCTATTAAGTTATAACCGGGTATGGTAAAATTATAATTATCTGTATCAGTTATTGTCTTGGTTTCGTTAAATACGTTTTTTTTTTTTACACTAACGCGCGCACAAAAGGAGATTTTGAAGTACCCTTAAATGTCAGAGCACAGTGCGAGCGGATGGAGAGGAAGTGGATAAGGAAAGGAGGTGTCGATATATATTGGTCTTGAATGTCTGGACATCACAACGGCCAGGAAACACATGATCAGGCAGAACATTCCACATTAGTGTGGTTCGGCTAAGGAATGACTCTATATGTTTATTTGTGCGCCTAAAGTCGGCGGCGTCTCTAACAGATACACATACAATACACAAGTAAATAGTGAAGAACACCGAACGAAAATCGAATAAGAAAATGCATCAGAGCCGTATACCATAGCGATAACATAACAATTCACATCAGTGGAATATACATGAGTTTAAAAATCGAATTCTAAACACGGCCAGTAGCCTGATGTGTTACGCTTTGGTTCAATTTTTTGTGATTCTAACCGTCATAGTGTCAGTTCGAATCACACGTTCTTCACTATCACCCCAAACGCTATAAGTCCACTTTCAACGTGAACTGATACGCATTCACAGATTGACGGGTATCGCGGGAAACTGTCTGAAGGGGCGGAACACATTCAGCAAGTTCAGTTGATAAACGATCGTGGTAATACTTATAGCAACGAGATAGGCATGATACGTTGCGCCTGTGTTCTAAGGACGGAATTGATCGACTTACGGCTGGGTCCCCAATAAGTTTCACTGCTCGTTTTTGCATCCTGTCGAGCACATGTAGCGCAGTTTTGGATGCGTCTGACCAAATATGGGAGTTGAGCTCTATTTTTCGACGAATATACGCCTTGTAAATAGTGGCCAGGTTCGATGGAATGAAGTATCTTTTGCATCTCTTAAGGAACCCCATACATTTGCATGGCTGCACTTTTCGCAGCTTCAAATATGTGGTCATCCCAGTTAAGAGTCGAATTAATTCGAGTGCTGCGGATTGATAATTCCTTGGCTTCGTCGATGCAAGTGCCGTTCATAGACAGTATATTTACTTTGAGGTTCACCTTTGACGACAAGAGGGAGCACTGAGTTTTTAAGAGATTGAATTCTACTCGGTTAGATAATCCCCACCGATATATCTTGTTGAGGTCTGAATTCAATGCATCAAGCATAACTTGCTGGTTGGAAGTGACGTTCGAAGAGTTTGGACGGGAGTGTTCGTATGAGTATGAGAAACTCAACGTGCTATTATCAGCAAACGAGTGAATTGGGTTATGAGTAATTGACAAGAGATCATTTATAAAGATGAGGAAGAGAGTGGGTGAGAGTACCGAACCCTGGGAAACACCTGCATTAATTTGATGGGAGACAGATTTGACACCATCAAGAACGACTTGGATTGAACGACCAGAAAGATAGTCTCTTATCCATTGGATCAGGGAATTGTCCACTCCATATGAATGCAATTTTGACAAAAGGACTGGATGCCAAACTCTGTCGAAGGCTTTTGAAATATCCAATGCGACTACCTTGCTTTCACCGAGGTAGTGGATGGAATGGCTCCACTTTTCGGTAAGGTATGCCATCAGATCTCCTGTGGACCTGTTGCTACGAAAACCATATTGGCGGTCATTGAGGAGGTCATTTGATTCCAGATATTTCGAAAGTTGACGGTTGATAAGAGATTCCATTACCTTGGAGAGAATAGAAGTTAGTGCTATGGGTCGATAAGAAGAAAGGGATGATTTGTCACCCTTTTTGGGAATTGGCTGAATGTTCGCCGACTTCCATCTATTTGGGAAACGACCAGTAGAATAAGACAAATGGAAGAGTTTCCGCAGTGGTTTGACGAGTGAAGAGGAATATCTCTTCAAGAGGATTGGAGGAATGCCGTCCGGACCAGTGGATTTGTGTGCGTTTAGCTCTTTGAGTGCGTGGGCAACAGTACGCGTTCGGAAGCGAATCTGGCTCATGGTGTGCTACTTATGCTCAAGTTGAGGTGGAACTGATGTGGTATCAGGCAGCGTTGAGTTGGCTGCAAAATGTGTAGCAAGTAGATTCAATTTCTCTATTGCAGTGGTGACTGGTTTGTCATCGACTATAAGCGATGGAATGGATGAAGAGTCTGGGTTTTGAATGTTTTTCACGAATGCCCAGAAGCTTCTACTACCTGTGGGAGAGTGTAGTATTTTTTGTCTCACTCTCTGGTCATGCAAGAACTTGGCGCGTTGATTATATGCATTGCAGTCATTCCTAGCTCTCTTAAATCTTTTCCGGTTTTCCTTAGTATTGTTTGATTTATACAACCGGAAGCCTTAATGGCCTTAATGGCTTCTCTGCACCCGGAATCGAACCACATATTTCTCTTGGGTTTGATACTCTTTACACTGTGTGAAATAAAGGTCCGCATACCAAGTAGAATCGTGTCTGTCAATGTGTCCGCTATAGAGTCAACATCACATCACCATAGGCACTACAACCTGGAACCGGTCTTGGCTTTATTTAGCAAGTCCTGAGGCTTGTTAAATTTTCCATAATGATTTGTTTTTTCCGGGCAAGGTCATTAGTCTTGCGCCAGAGGCTCCCCGACGGGGAATCGAACCCAGGTCTCCCGCGTGACAGGCGGGTATACTAACCAGTATACTATTGAGGAGCTAGAGTCAACATCGTTATGGAGGAAAAATAACGACCAATTTAACCTCCTAAAAAAGTCGTTCAGACCTTCCCAGTTGGCTTTCTCGTAAATCCTAAATGTTCTTTTGGGAGCTTTCTCATTAACGTTACTGTTGGTTAGAGGAAATTTAGCTGACACGACACACTGGTCTGAAGTGCCCAAGGGCGAAGAAACTTCAATTGTGTATTTGTTTGGGTGGAAGGTGCGAAACAGGTCCAGTGTGTTGGCGAAATGACCATATATATCTGGTACCCGTGTTGGCTGACGAGTTGAGTTAAGCTATTTGAATCAGCAAAAAGCTGGACATATTGACCTTCGGGTGTTGTTGTTCCGGTGTGACGAAGCCACTGAGAGTTATGTACATTAAAATCACCCGCAATAACGATTTCAGTGTGCGGATATAGGGTCAAGATCCTATCGATAGAATCAGACAGCATCAAATTCGTTAAAGGATGCATTACTCTCCAAGTTTGGGCTTCTGTAAAGAAAGCAGTAATGTATGATATGCTTACGAACGTGTAGTTTTAGCCAAGAGAAATTAAATTCTGGGTTGGAACAGAGCCTATATTGTGGCATAAGATGATAAGCAAAATCATTTCGTATGTATGTAGCTATACCACGATGTGGAAAGAACAGTGGCACTAAGTTATACCTAGGTAGATTAAAATCGGAAATATATGTATAAGTAATTACCTGGGTTTCGCTAAGTGCAAGGATAGTTGGATTCTGACTAGAAACATGGGCAGACACAGAAGAGAAATTGCATCTCAAGCCGCGAATGTTACACAAATCAAGGCGAAATTCCCGCTCCATTGAAATGGCGCTACACGGAAAACCAATACCGCCTCGGGAAAGGGTGTAGGTCGGGACCAGCAAAGCGAAAGCAACCACTACAGGTGTTATGCCCTTGTAGTAGGTGTCCCACTAGATCCGTGCCGAAATCCAGGTCACGTCCGTTCCATGATGAACATTATGCCACTCAGACACAAAAAACTCTCCAAAGATTAATAATCAATCGAGAGTATCGATGCCTGAGGGACGCAGACAGAGGTGCGAAAAAAAGGAAAACAGACACAAGGGATGGAAAGGGTAGAGAGTTTTCCCACACTGCACAACACTGGCGTGTATATTCTCGCACTTTTCACAGCACTAAGACGCGTGTGCGGAGATCCGTTTGTTTGCATAGGATCGCATAGAAAACTTTGCACTGCACTGGGACGCGTGTATGAAGATCCGTTTGTTTGTTTAGGATCCCACAGTAAACGCCCGAACCGATAGTGCAATTGGGTATCTTATGTGTATCTAAGAATCCCAAAACGGATTGCACAATTGATCCGATGGTACGGATCACGAGGCAGAAGTGCACGTGCCGTTTCACGCGACTTATTGGTTAAAAGATGCGTTTCTTCCCAAGTTCCATCATCATCATCATCGGCACTACAACCGGGATCCGGTCTTGGCGTTATTTAACAAGTCTGAGGCTTGTTAAATTTTCCATAATAATTTGTTTTTCCGGCCAATGTTATTAGCCTTGCGCCATTCTTGGGCTTCTGTAATTAATTGATAATCGAAATTGTAAAAGTCTGACTTGAAGTCAAGGGGGAGCGAGGTTATTGATAATTGTTTACACCAAATACGTGACTTCAAGGAGAAGAGAATAATTGATATGAAGTATTGCCCCACAAGTCAAACTGTAGCTGACATGTTTATCAGACCGTTGGCCAGATAATCAGCTCTAGAGATTTGGGAATCGGCTTGGGCTAGTGGAACATCCTACAGTGTATGCATATTCAAATTTTATTTCAAAGAATCGCGGTTTGAAAAACATGCAGAAGTGCAAAAAGAAACAGATATTTAAAAACAAATGGAAGGTTTTCCCGTTCTGCAATATTCTCACGAGTGTTTTCTTTAAGTGCATTTGTAAACGAAGTATGTATATCAGACTGGTGACCAGACAAGCAGCTCTAGAGATTTGGGAATCGACTTGGGCTAATGGAGCATCCTAAAGTGTGTGCATATTCAAAATTTATATCAAAGCATCGTGGTTTGAAAAATATGCAGAAGTAAAAAAAGAAACAGATATTTAATAAACGAATGGAAGGTTTTCCCGCACTGCAATATTCTCGCGAGTGATTTTTTTAAGTGCATGTTTAAACGAAGTATTTATGTCTGGTGGGTTCGCAACTAGCGGACTATAAAATTAATATACAAGCAATTGACACAGTGATATCGGTCTACTTTCGACAACAGCCGTATAATTATAAATTTATTTGTCAGGTAATTCTTATTTTATTCATTTATTAACCGTTACCCAATAACTTTGCCCGAAAAAACAAATTAATATGGACAATTTAACAAGTATCAGATAAAGACCGGATACCGTTGGAGAGACTTGCTATATAAGGCCAAGACCGGATCCCGGTTGATGAGTTCTTATTTTATTCATTTATTAACCGCTACCCAACATTTTATCGCACTGCATTAAACTGAGATGATTGAACTACAGAGAAATATTAATCTATGGATATCGTTCTGGTCAACGCAAAAATCCGGGGTCATTGCAACAGTTCGACACAAAATACCAATACGGAGTCGGACGAAGAAGTTGCTGAGTTCCATAATGGATGAAGGAAGCTATAGGCTTCGTGAAATGGTTGGGAGAAAATCTTGAACATCTTTCGGAGCTTGGTTGATGGACCTGGTCGAGAAAAAAACTAGCATCTCAAGGCGGTGACTCAGCGCTATAGGTTCACCTTTCCTGGGAGAAGTGAAATAAATATTAGGTGTACAAATAAGTTCGGCAAAAGATGGCCCCACCAGAAAATTATGTATAAATTTGTTGGACATCAAATGTTCTATATTAGTGTACATCCGATGCGCACACCGGCGACAACGAAATTGGTTGAACTTGACGAACATCCACCATTTTGCATTTCGTCAAGTTGCAAAGGTTTCCTGATGATGTACGTGCACATCGTCACACTCTTTTATCAACTAGCCGCCAGAGCGCACGGACGTCTAACCACGTATTATCCTCCATTCATCTCCCCAACTCTTCAACAGATTATGGGCCCAGGCATTCACCAGAGCACTGCGAAATAGAGTCACGGTTGGATAAACACAGGAAAGCTAAATGCTCGTCCATCAACAAAATGGCGCCATCCACAGCGAGCATCGAACAACTGTGGAGGGATAATTTCGACACTTGGAAACTGCAGATGGAGGCGATCCTAGTAAACACGCATGGGGCTATGTGACTGGAGAAATTGTGAAACCTGTATCGACGGAGGCGCGCACAGGCGAGGTCGAGCAGTGGAAAACAGGAGACAGTAAGTCTAAGGCAGACATCATACTAGCGATCGGACCATCTGAAGTCAAGATCATCAAAGGGTGTGAAACTTCCCGAGAAGTATGGGAGAAACTAATCTCCGTGTACGAGTCAAAAGGTCCGGCCATGAAAGCCAGTCTACTGAAGAGACTGACGCTTGATCGAATGAGCGATTACGACGACGATCACTTAAGTGACTTCTTTGACACCGTCGATAAATTGAACGACATGGAAATCGAAGTAAACGACGATCTGCTATGCATCATGCTCCTGTATAGTCTCTCCCCGAAGTTCGAGAACTTCAGATGCGCCATAGAATCCCGAGACGAGTTACCTTCGCCGGAGGCGCTACGAATCAAGATAATCGAGGAAAGCGACGCCAGGCGCACCAATGAACGACATGAAGCCGAAGGCGCGATGGCCGCCAAACAACGCGACACGAGAACGGAGGATAAACGCAATGGACACAATCACCCCGGAAACCGACAAAAGCCTTCCTACAAATGCTACTATTGCCGGGCACAAGATCGCCGAGTGCCGCTCTCTCAACAGAAAAGGACCGAGATCTTCTAAAGATCGAGGAAATGAAAACAAGACGTACAACTACAGTACAAGTGTACTAGCTTACACCAGGTCAGCGCAACACGGATTTCAGGCTTTTAAGTGGACTGTCAGTAAGGGGTGGTGCCTGGACAGCGGAAGCACATCCCGCATGTCGAGTAACACCGAAGCATTCAAAGGATACAACGAAATTCATCTGATGCCAACAGTGCCTCAACCGACATCACCGGACGAGGTGACATAAACATCATCACCCAGTACAAAGGCAAATATCCAAACGTAAAAGTGGATAATGTTCTACACGTCCCCGATCTGCGGGCGAATCTAATGTCTGTGAGCAAAATCGCTGACAGAGGATTCACAATTCCTTTCGATAATAAAGGAGCGAAAGTAAAGGACTCAAAACGGGAGATCATCTTCGAGGCTGTAAGCAAAAACGACCTGTACTTCGTTCCAGCAAGCCTGAAAGAAACCCACGCAGCCGCCGGTACAACTACCCCGGATGTATCACCACTGGAAACCTAGCACCGGAGACTGGGTCACTTGAATATTAAGGATTTAACTTCGAGCCACAGAAACGGGACTATACGAGAAATGTTTTTTAGGCAGCCCCCCACACAAGCAATGAAGTGCGAAATTTGCGCTCTCGGAAAAACATTCCCGAAGGAGTCAGCGCGAAAAACCGGCATATTGGACTTGGTTCACACCGACACTTGCGGGCCAATGAGCATCAAAACATTCGGCGGATCTGTATACTTCGTCACGTTCATCGACGATTATTCTAGGTGGTGCACAGTGAAAATGATCAAAAGCAAAAGCGAAGTTTTAAACGTCTTCAGAGATTTTAAAGCGTTTGCCGAAAAACAGACTGGAAGGAAGATCAAGAGCTTACAGTCTGACAAATGGACCGAGTACGTCAACAACGAATTCAATAACTTCTTAAGGAAAAACGGCATCCACCACAGGCTATCAGTGACTCACACACCTCAGCAAAACGGAGTAGCCGAAAGAAAAAACCGGACTCTGGTGGATATGGGTAGATGTCTCCTCATACAAGCAAATCTGGACACAAGATTTTGGGGAGAAGCAGTCAACACAGCAAACCACATCAGAAACAGATGTCCGACCAACACACTCAACGGTCATTTCGTGAATTTGGATGCGTTGTCTACTCGCTAGAACGAGGACCAAGGAAAGGTAAATTCAGCCCCAGATCCAAAAAGGGGATCTTCGTCGGCTACGTTGACAAATCGAAAGGGTACAGGATTTGGCTCCCCGACGAACGAAGAATCGAAATTGCGAGGGACGTGAAGTTCTTCGAAAAACATAACGACCGGAGTCCCGCCTCCAACGATTTTCGCCCAACAAACGACAAATCTGATACTGAAAGTGCCACGGTCGAATTCATCACACTGGATACAATACATAACGTAACCATGGCGAGAGATGAACAACTCGAAGTAACAAGAAATGAAGCAACCAGGCAACCAACAACCCCAACCAGCAGATCTGACACAATCATCACAAGAAGAGGGCCAGGAAGGCCGCGGATAGAAAGGACTGGACTCAGGGGAAGACCTCGAAAACTATTTCTAAAATGCGACATCTCTTCGGAGAACGCGGGAGCAGCCGAAGTTCCTATAATAGAAGCAACAAGCAGTCGACTGCGAAGAGTGGATAAATGCCATGGCGCAAGAAATCGAGGCCATCATCAGAAACGAATACGAATACAAAGTCATCGGCAGCCGTTTTGTCTTGCGGGACGAATCGAATCCCGACGGCACGCATCGTCGCACAAGGATTCTCCCAAGTACCCGGAATTGACTACCACCAGGCGTTCGCTCCAGGTGCAAGAATGAACTCCATTCGTATTACGGTCGCCTTAGCCGCTCAACACAACATGAGCATCTGCCACCTTGTTGTTGCAACGGCCTATCTAAACGGCGAGCTCGACGAGACAATTTACATGGAGATCCCCAAACACACCGACATTGCCCTGGAGAAATTAACTCAATCCGGAAAAAGCAGAGAAAACATTAAAGCAAAACAAGTGCTAACGCAACTGCAAAAGGGGAATAAGGTATGCTTGCTAAACAGAGCTCCATACGGACTGTGGCACACGAAGCTGAGCTGCGAGCTCAAACGCCTCGGTCTCAAGCAGTCCACCGCCGATCCTTGCATATTCTTTGAAGGAAAAGGAAAGGACATACTACTGGTCACCGTATACGTGGACGACATTTTCAATTTTCCAAGGCACAGCAAAGATCGAGGAACTATCGAAGCAGCTCTCAAAAACATTCAACACAAAGGACCGCGGCGAAATAAAGCATTGTCTTGGAATCGAATTTCATCGAGACAAGGAAGAACTGCGGATGACTCAAACCAAATACATATCCGAAGTCCTAGACCATTTCAACATGAGCGACTCGAAGCCCGTGAGTACACCTCTGGACAGCAGCACTATACTACAGAAAGGGAAGGAGGAACCCGACAGAAACCTGCCGTTTCAAGAGTTAATTTGATCTCTCATGTACCTGGCAGTATGCACAAGACCAGATATCGCCTTTGCCGTGAGCAGATTCAGCCAATTCAATAGCTGTTTCGATGAGCATCACTGGAAAGCCGCCAAACGTGTCTTACGCTA